>CM070015.1:32520160-33220160 GCA_036247105.1 Cirrhinus mrigala | reverse complement strand
TTTCTAGCATTCAATCTGTCATTCTATCTGTCATTCAGTTGTTTTATGTATTGTTCTTTTTATTGTTCTGCCATTCTATCATTTTGTCTATCTGTCATTCTATCTTTCTATCATTTTGTCGTTTTATCTATTGTTCTGTCATTCTGTCGTTCTATCTATTGTTCTGTCTATTATTCTGTTGTTCTATCTATTATTCTGTCATTCTATCATTCCTTCTATCTTTCTATTATTCTGTTGTTCTGTAGTTCTGTCTATCATTCTATCTATCTATCTATCTATCTATCTATCTATCATTCTGACTGTCGCTCTGTCTTTCTATCTTTCTATCTATCTGTCTGTCTGTCTATCTATCTATCGTTCTGTCGTTCTATCTGTCGTTCTATCATTCTGTTGTTCTATGTATTGTTCTTTCTATTGTTCTGTCGTTCTATTTATTATTTTATCTTTCTGTCGTTCTTTCTAGCATTCAATCTGTCATTCTATCTGTCATTCAGTTGTTTTATGTATTGTTCTTTTTATTGTTCTGCCATTCTATCATTTTGTCTATCTGTCATTCTATCTTTCTATCATTTTGTCGTTTTATCTATTGTTCTGTCATTCTGTCGTTCTATCTATTGTTCTGTCTATTATTCTGTTGTTCTATCTATTATTCTGTCATTCTATCATTCCTTCTATCTTTCTATTATTCTGTTGTTCTGTAGTTCTGTCTATCATTCTATCTATCTATCTATCTATCTATCTATCATTCTGACTGTCGCTCTGTCTTTCTATCTTTCTATCTATCTGTCTGTCTGTCTATCTATCTATCGTTCTGTCGTTCTATCTGTCGTTCTATCATTCTGTTCTATGTATTGTTCTTTCTGTCATTCTATAGTTCTGTCTATCACTTTATTGTTCTATCGTTCTGTCATTACATCTATCTATCAATCATTCTATCGTTCTGTCTGTCACTCTGTCTTTCTATCTGTCTATCTTTCTATCTACCTATCGTTCTGTCATTCTATCTGTCGTTCTATCTATCATTCTGTTGTTCTGTATTGTTCTTTCTGTTGTTCTATAGTTCTGTCTATCATTCTATTGTTCTATCATTCTGTCGTTCTATCTATCATTTCATCTGTTCTGTCAATCATTCTGTCATTCTGTCTATTGTTCTACGTTCTATGTATTGTTCTATCTGTCACTGTCGTTTTATCGTTTTATCTGTCGTTCTATTGTTCTATCATTCTATCGTTTTATCTGTCGTTCTATTGTTCTATCTAGCGCTCTGTCGTTTTATCATTTTATCTGTCGTTCTGTCTATCATTCTGTCATTCTATCTGTCGTTTTATCATTTTATATGTCTCTATTGTTCTATCATTCTATCGTTTGATCTATTGTTATATCTATCGTTCTATCTGTCGTTCTGTTGTTCTGTCTATCATTCTGTCTATTGTTTTGTGTCGTTCTATCAATCATTCTATTGTTCTATAATTCTATCTATTGTTCTATTCTGTCTATCATTCTGTCTGTTGTTCGATTGCTTTATCTGTCGTTCTATCATTCTATTTATCTATCATTCTATCTGTCGTTCTATCGTTCTGTCGTTCTACTGTTCTGTCTAATGTTTTATAGCTCTATCTATCAGTCTATCTATCTGTCTGTCTGTTGGGAGAGATCTGTGTTTACAATTGAAGAAATAATAGTAAAAAAGTCCAAAAATTAGGAGTGCAGTTGAAATGCATTGTATTACAGACAATAACATTAATGTGAGAATATAACAAAGAAAGCTGAGCTTATCAGTTCATTTCTGAAACATGTTAATTAATGAATGAATTAATTAGTGTTAATTAAAGAGAAAAGTCATGACAAAGCAGTTTACTTCTGATAAACCAGTTTTAATATGGTATTTATAATATATTAGTTCATTTGAAAGGGAACAAAATATAATTTAAAAACAAACAGGTTATTATTAATAATAGTAATAATAATAACTATAATACTAGTATTAATTGTATTAATTATAATATATTAGCAATATATTATATTTTTCATAGATGCAAACTCCTCATCTTCTACATTTTTTTTTTTATTAACAAATCAGTGAAGACATTTACTGTTTTAGGAAGTACTTTAGGGAGTTTTATCTCCAATGCTGTTGTACTATAAATATGTACAATATTTTTAAAACATAAATGTGCAATACTTAAAATGATTGGCTTATTTTTTGCTTTCAGATATTAAATCAAAGAGATTTTATTTCTGAATGTTTCTCATTACAAGACGGTTGGCATGTCATGTTGCATTTTTAAACGCACGTTATAAGTGAACGCAGAAATGGAGTTTGTGTGAAGCAGTTTTATTTATTTATTTATTTATGTCTATATGCATTAATACATTTAATTTGTAATACAAATGCATGCATCTATAATATAATTTTTTTTTCTATTTATGATATTATATCGGTAATACTGTATATGTGTGTGCTCTTTTGCAGGGTCTGAGTAAGAAAACCGGTGTGTCGTCTAGTGTTCTTCAGGCCTTATGGATCAGCTGTAGTACTGATGGTCTGTCTGCCGCTTTGGCTTCCCTTAGGAACCTCTACACACCCAATGTCAAGGTCAGCACATGCTCTCCTTCAGCAGTCTTGCTTCCAGATGCTTTTTCCCTATTCATTTCAAGATGTTACTTTTCAATGCATTTAGACTGTCTGAATCTGTCTTCCTCATACAATACCTGCTGCTAATGCGTAACTCTATCTACACTGATGACTCATAGAGAGCCAATTAGAATGCAGCGTTTGCCACTGACCTTTGACCCCTACGATGAGTCCTGCTTTCTGTTGAACGACATTACAGCTCTCTATGGTAATGTTTATAATGAGATGTCATCATTAGGACTGCTGAAGTCCAGCGTTCAGCTCTGTTAAAGTTCAGACACATCACTTCATTTATGCAGTAATATGTGTATATAATAGACATGAATGAATTTCAGTGACTTCCTGTATGCAGTGAACACTAAGAGACTCGGGCACTGATGAGTTTGATAGCAGCAGGTTTCGAGACCATTAAGGACGATTCCTCATTACTGTAATGCAAAACAGTGTTATGATTATGTCGGTATTGATCAAACATTAAAATCTGCCGTTAATTGTCAAATTAGAGCTGCACTCTGTTGAATATTATACAAAGACAACAGATAAATGTTGGAAAGAAGACTTGGCATTTTAAGTAATTATCAAGCCCTTTTAGATGTAGGGTTAATTTAATCATCTAAAGGTCATTGAAATAGTAAAGTCGTCCCAATGGTTCCTTGCGTTATACAGGGCGAATGCTGTACTGAGACTCCAGAGCAATTATCAGCAAGAATGATGGATTTTAGCTTAAAGCAAAAGTGATTTTATTTTCCTCCTCGTCTATTAGCATTCAAAACATCCTCCACCGGTCCTCCGTGGATTTTCCTCGCAGCACAGGTTGATGTGCATCTTCTTTTGAACTCTGTGAACAGAAAGCACACATTACACACAATGACAGATGCATTGAACGTGATGCTCTCTGTTTTTCTCATTTGCTTTTTTTCATTTTTTCTCTGTTGTTTTTGTTGGTTGTCATGTTGTTAGATGAATCTCCTAAAAACACAATCTAGGTCACATTTTACCCCAAAATCAAGAAAACAAATAAGAAAATTAAAAATAAGACTATTTATTTATTTATTTATTTCACTGCACAATTAACAGAAAACAAATAAGGAAATAAAAATACGAAATGATTATTTATTTATTTATTTATTTATCATTTCACTCCAAGAAAACAAATAAGAAAATAAAAAATGTATTTATTTATTTATTTATTCATTCATCATTTAACTTTAAAATCATTAGAAAGCAATTAAGAAAATAAAAAAAATATATATATTTTTTATTTTTTTATTTTATTTTATTTAAATAAGCCCATATTTCAGTAAATTAAGGTATGCATTGATAATTTAGTACATTCTCCCTACAAATTAGTTTTACAATTATTTATTTATTTTACTCATTTTCACTCCAAAATCAATAGAAAACAAATAATAAAATAAAAAAGATATTTATTCATTCATCATTTAACTCCAAAATCAATAGAAAACAAATGAGAAAATAAAAAGAAATGTTATTTATTTATTTGCATAAGTAAAATTAAGCCCATATTTCTGTAAATTAAGATATCCATTGTAACATTTTCATGATAATTTAGCACATTTTCCCTACAAATCAGAGTTAAAATTATTTATTTATTTCCTGTCAAAATCAACAACAACAACAACAAAAAAACAAATAAGGAAATGAAAATAAGAAATTATATTTATAATTTGTTTTTAAATTATTTAGTTATTTATCATTTAACTCCAAAATCAATAGAAAACAAATAAGAAAATTAAATAATAAGAAATTATATTTATTTATATATTTGCATAAGTAAAATTAAAGTTAAGGTATTATATTATATTATATTATATTAAGTTATACATTGTAACATTTTCATGATAATTTAACATATTTACCCTACAAATCAGTTACAATTATTTTATTTTATTTTGTTTTTATTTATTTATCATTTTGCTATAAAATCAATAGAAAACAAATAAGAAAACAAGAAAATAAGAAATGTTATTTATTTATTGCATAAGTAAAATTAAGCCCATATTTTGGTTAATTCAGTATGCATTGTAACATTTTCATGATAAATTAGTACATTTTCCCTACAAATCAGAGTTACAATCATTTATTTATTTATTTCACTTCAAAATCAACAGAAAACAAATAAGGAAATAAAAATAAGAAATGATATTTATTATTTTTTAATAGCTATTTATTTATTCATTTATTTATCATTTCACTCCAATATATATACACACACACATTAAAAAAAAAATTTGTTTGTTTTTTGTTTGTTTATTCTCTGGACCCAGTCCTGGATAAGCAGCTTTTTTTTTTTTTGCTTATAACCTTTGAAAGAATTATTTTTTCTCCTCATCTTGTGTTAATTAAACATGGTGTTTTCACTTTTTCCACTAACAGCTAACAGTTTCTCTCTCCTCTCAGTGTAAATAAGTCGTCCTTGAACTCTTTAAATTGCTCTCAGTGCATGTTAGTCGAGTTTGGCTCTGTAATTGCTGCATGCAGCTGTATGCTGTATTTATCTTTCGCCTCTTCTTCTCCATCTCTCTCTCTCTCTCTCTCTTCCTCAAGGTGGTGTCTAAACATTCTCATGTGGTTTTGGTAAATAAAACAAATTTCATTTCCAGGCGCTCTCGGGCCTCTGGGGCAGCGCAACCGCTGCTGATTAAACGTTTGTTATTCATACGCTTATCAAAAGCAGAATCCAGGCTGATTAATGACTGGGACACAATGTGCCGTCGCGCGCCAGAGCGTTTAATGAGCCCGTGAATTGTGATCAGCATGCTTTACCAATCAGCAGTTTGTTCCTAGTGAACTTTAAACACAGGATGAGGCATTGTTTTACAAAGAAAGACACAATATGAGGGCTGCAGGAAGATAAATGACAAGCGACAGCTCTAAACGATCACTCTCTATTTTAGGGATTTTGGTTGAAAGAAAACCTTGTGAATCATGAATGATGTCTGGAGCTCTTGATTGAGACACAGCTTGAGCTCTGTAACATCATCTGTCAGTCTCTGAACTGTTTGGTGTGTGTCTGTAGGTGAGCCGTCTGCTGATGCTGGGTGGAGCGAATGTCAACTATCGTACCGAGGTGTTGAACAACGCCCCCGTCCTCTGCGTCCAGTCTCACCTGGGCCATCAGGAAATGGCCAGCCTGCTGCTGGAGTTTGGAGCAAATGTGGACGTGGTTTCAGAGAACGGCATGAGTTCCTTGTGTTACTCAGCGGCCGCTGGTCATCTGGGGCTGGTCAGTCTTCTCTGTAAAAGAGGAGCCAAGGTCAGTACAAATATATATATTTTATGCTTTATAAACATTTTATATTTGACATTTTTTTGGAATATGTGATGCTTTTTTCAGGATTCTTTGATGAATTAAAAAAAGTGCATTTATTTAAAATATACATTAATAAATTGTATATTTAAATAAATATACAATGTAACAATATACAGTACCGTTTAAAGGTTTGGGGTCAGTATTTTTTTTTTTTTGGAACAAAATTAATACTTTCATTAGCCAAAAATGTTACATTGATAAAAATGATAGTAAAGACTTTTATTGTTATGATAGTATAGACTTTTAAGATTTCTATTTAGAATAAATGTTGTTCTTCTGAACTTTTTATTCTTCAAAGAATCCCTGAAAAAGTATCACAGGTTTCAAATAAAAAAATAAAAAAATAAAATAAAATAAAATAAATTATTATGATTATTTTTTTTATTTAAAAAAATAAAAATAAAACAATGTAAATTTTTAAATAAAAAATTATTACAATAATTATTTTATTTGTATTAGAATGATTTCTGAAGGATCATGTGACACTGAAGACTGGAGTAATGATGCTGAAAATTCACCTTTGTTCACAGGAATAAATTACATTTTAATATATATTCGAAGAGAAAACTGTTATTTTAAATTGTAATAATATTTCACAAATTTTAATGTTTTTACTGTATTTTTGATCAAATAAATGCAGCCTTGATGAGCAAAAGAAACTTCTTTCATTAAAACATTAAAATTCTCATATTATAAATTTATACTGACTTACTTTCATTTATAAATATAAATACAAATATATTTAATTTATGAGCATTTTGTATGATTCATATTTACTATTTCATTTTTATATTATTATTAAATGATTATTAATTAATTATAAAATATGAGTATTAAATATAATTTACAATGTCGACATAAAATGTCATAAAAATTCCAGGATATTTCAACAAGAAAATTGTTGGACAGAACTTTATTTTAACTATTTAGTTGATTGATTCTGCAAATGTGGTGATACCATAGTTTTTATTAATATTTTGAATTAGATTTTACTTTTACACTTTCTGTATTTCTATAGTTTTTGTTATTTTATTACTTTATTACTTTATTTTATTACTTTAAACTGAACAAAAATTGGAAATATTGCCTTGGCAACTAGCTGAAATAAAAAAGTTTACATTTTTAATATATTTTTTATTTAATATTATTACTTAAATATTTATTGTATTTATTTATTATATTATATATTATTTAATATTATTTAATATTTTAATATAATTTAATGTTTATTTTATTACAAGAAATGGGAAATACGTTTTCATTATTTTAGTTTTAGTAAACTATAATAACCCTGGCATTAAGAAAGTCAACAGGATCAATTTTGATCAATACCTGTTAACCTAAGACTAATATTTAAGATGCATTTCTTATCAAAACTATACGTACATGCATATTGATTCACTTAATGTTGTGGTTTGTGGTCAGGTGGATCATGTGGACAAGAGCGGCCAGTGTGCGCTGGTGCACGCGGCCCTGCGGGGTCATTCAGAGGTCATTGAGTGTCTGCTGGAGCTGACCTGGAGCACTGAGGGTCAACAGGATCTGAGCCTGAAGAACAAAGCCCTGCAGCAGGGCCTCATCGCGGCCTGCAGTATGGGACACATTCATGTGAGCTCACACAAACACACACACACACGTGCCACTGACAGAACTTTTCTATTATGGTGCAATATTTATAGGGGCATTTTTAGCTTTTATAAGGGCAAATTGTTTTTCTAACCACTTGAAAACATGTAGTGTGTCAGCAATTTGTGCAAAATGCTTTAGTTGAGTTATTTAATTAATAATAAAATTGCATCTGGTAGTTATAAAATCAAATCAGCATACAAAAGCAGCTGTAAATAATGCACAAGATTCACAATAAATCACCTGTTAGAAAAGAGTTTATTATGAATATACAGCTCTGTACTGTCAACCATAGCAGCAGATTTTGATCCATTCACTGTTTGGGAGTTGCTGTGGATGTTTTCTTCACATTCAGTGTTTTCAGAGCTGATTTTAGTTTTTGTTTTGTTTCTTCCACTTGAACTGTCTGGCAGTAGCGTGTGCAAAAACAACAACACTGAACCCATAATCAAACCTAATATATTACAAAATATGTAACATTTTGGATTAAAAAAAAAAAAAAAACAAAACACAGGGATTTATTACAGTAGCTACTGCCATCGATGTCATTTGTGGTTTGTTCTTGGATATTTTCTCTTTTGCATGCACAAGTTCACATATTTGCGCCCGTATGAATGCCAAATGAATGAATCTCATAAGGAGTTGATGTGGATTTATGTGCTGTAAACACAAGACTCAGACCTTGAAGTACAGTAAATCTTATAGATGTTGCAAGGATGCGGTTGCCATGGGAAAACAGCAACATAGCATAGCAACAGGCCGGGCTCTAAGGTCAAGCTGTTTGAGACTATTATGAAACAGGAGGAAGGAAGCTCCTATGTGTTTTATTTTGTTCCAGCATCAGCGTTTCAGTCTGAATGAATTCATTCAACTTCCTGCTGATCAACCCAGATAGTTTCATGGTTGCGGTTGAGATTTATTGTAAATCTTGCCAGTAGTGGGTGAAACGAGAAATTAAACCAGCCATGAAACTGATATTTTTATTAAATACATTTCTTTATCCTTATGACACAGTTTCATTTTTTTCCTTGTTTTTGTACCCAGCATGAATGTTTTTCATTTAAATCAAGCAATGACAGTGTTTATTTTAGAAACTTTGATATACTACTGTATTTTTAATTAGATTTTATTTTTATGTTTTCTGTTTTCTCTATAATTTTAGTATAATTTTAATTGTTGTTTTTGTCATTTTTATTAGTGTTTTGAATTTTTTTTTATTTTTTTTAATTTATTATTTATATATCATTACATTTCTTATATATATTATATATATATATATAATTTATTATTTATATATATATTTATTTTTTAATTTAAATCACTTTAGCAGTGAGTGTTTATTTTAGAAACTGATATACTATTATATTTTTAATTTGATTTTATTTTTATATTTTCTGTTTTCTCTGTAATTTTAGTATAATTTTAATTTTGTTGTTTTTGTCATTTTTAGTGTTTTTATCATTTAAGTTTTTTTTATATAATTTTTTGTATTTTTTATATATTTATATATTAAATTTCTTATATTTTTTATGTATATTTATTTGTTTTTAATTTAAATCACTTTCGCAGTGACAGTTTATTTTAGAAACTTTGATATATTATTATATTTTTGATTAGATTTTATTTTTATATTTCCTGTTTTCTCTGTAATTTTAGTATAATTTTAATTTTGTTGTTTTTGACATTTTCATTAGTGTTTTTATCATTTAATTAAAAAAATATTTATTTATTATTTATATATTTATATATTATTACATTTCTTATATATTATAAATATATATTTTTGTTTTTAATCTAAATCACTTTAGCAATGATGGTTTATTTTAGAAACATTGATATACTATTATTATTTTTTTTAATTAGAATTTATTTTTATATTTTCTGTTTTCTTTATAATTTTAGTATAGTTTTAATTTTGTTGTTTTTGTCATTTTTATTTTTTGTATTTATTTTTAATACACACACACACACACACATATATTCATTTATTATTTATTTATTTATTTTAGTATAAAAATAAGAAATGTTGCTAAAAATAAAATTTTAAGTTTTTTAATATTTAATTTCATTTAACAATTTTATTTCAAGTAACAATTATGTTTTTGTATGGTTTTGACCATCAGACCCTCATTCCTAAAATCTGTTTTAATCATGTAACATGTTGTAGTTTTTTGTTAAATTCCCGGCCACTGAAGAGTAACTCCACCAAAGCAAATTCTTACTCGCATGTGCCGTTTAATGACCCTGGTTTCATTTTGTATCTGATTCTTTATTTGCTCTTCTGTTCCAGTATTGCGTTTGATTGATGTGAGCTGGTGTTTTGGCAGGTGCTGGAGGGCTTGTTGACGTTAAATAATGAACTGGCGGTGCAGATTGATGCCCATGACACACTATGGGGTGAAACAGGTACGTTCAGTTCTTCTTCTTCATGTTTGTATCTCTCGTCTCTCACGGTGTCATTATTTCTGTTCCATTAGGAGTCAGAATTGCAGTCGGTGGGAAGCTTGCAGTGAATTGTAGGTGTCTGTATATGTTTTGTCAGAAAATACATCAGAAACAAACTGTGGTATAGGACTGCACGATCTTGGTATTTTCAGCCTTTTTAAAGGTGTATGGCTCAGAGAACCTTTTGTGCAATGGAAGTTCTTCAAGAAATCATAATGGCAACAAAAAACATTTATTCCCGAATAATGAACCAAGCACCTTCTGTTTCTTCTTGAGTCTATGGCAGCCCATAGAACCGCTTGCAGTAAAGTTATGAAATTTGGCACACTGATAGAGGACAGTCTCAACATTAACCATAGCAAGTTTGGAGTCTCTAACTCAAACTCTCTAGCGCCACCACTTGTCGAAATTTTCATTTTAAATCGTAAGGTTTAGTTATTTCGCTATTTTTAATAGTTAAAAAAAAAACTACTTTTTCAAACTCGTCCTAGACGGTTTATCTGATTTTCACTAAAATTGACTCAGATAATCTTCAGACCACGCTGGCAAAAAGTTCTGGAATTCAAGTTGATTACTCAAACCGTTCTCGAATAACATGTGAACGATTTCCACAAAGTGCACGCCAAAATGGATGCGAGGCTATAACTTCGCAACAGTTTGGCGTATTGAGACCAACTTTGGTGTGAGTTACAACAAGCATGGTCTGAGGCTACCTACACAGTTTTGCCATAGCACCACCTAGTGGTCAGGAGATACGAAAAATGGCTATTTTTGCTAATAACTTCCGAATGCTTTGGCCAAAAATTACAAAACTGGTCTTTCTAGCTTCGGTAGAGCATGTCGAGTGGAACCATACCGTTTTCCCATGTCAGCTATTTTGAATTTTTACATAAAATGCTATATTTTTATTTTTGAACGCATTGCTGTATCGTTACGAAACTCGCTATGTGTCTTCGGCATCATGCCCTGATGATAATCAAAGTTTTGTGGTCAAGTTCTAAAGAAAATTTCAAAAATGCTAATAACTTTTGAATGTATTAGCCTATAGTATAATATAGCGAAACTGGTTTCAATATATTCTTTGGGTCATGCCGAGAACATAGATACCAATTTTGCCATAGTCAACCGAACTTCCTGTCCGCCATTTTGGTTTATGTCAATGTCAACTTTTTCGAACTCCTCCTAGACCGTTGGTCCGATTTTCACCAAATTTGGCTCAGATTATCATCAGACCATGCTAGCAAAAAGTTATGGATTTCGTGTCGATATACAAAACAGTTATTGTTTAACAGGTCAACGAATTTGCTGGAATCATGCCAAACTGCATCTGAGGCTGTATCTCTGCAAAGCTTGACATATTGACACCAAACTTTGTGCATGTCATTGACACCTCACACTGACCACGCCACATCAGTTTGGTAGCAGTGCCACCTATTTGGTCAAAAGTATTAAACCATTCATTAACCATTAATAAGTGTGACCCTGGACCACAAAACCAGTCATAAGGGTCAATTTTTTTAAATTGAGATTTATACATCATCCGAAAGCTGAATAAATAAGCTTTCCATTGATGTATGGTTTGTTAGGACAATATTTGGCCAACATACAACTATTTGAAAATCTGGAATCTGATGGTGCAAAAAATTCTAAATATTGAGAAAATCGCTTTTAAAGTTGTCCACATGAATTTCTTAGCAATGCATATTACTAATCAAAAATTAAGTTTTGATATATTCATGGTATGAAATTTACAAAATATCTTCATGGAACATGATCTTTACTTAATATCCTAATGATTTTTGGCATAAAAGAAAAATCAATCATTTTGACCCATACAATGTATTTTTGGCTATTGCTACAAATATACCTGTGCTACTTAAGACTGGTTTTGTGGTTCAGGGTCACAATTAGATTTCTAAAAATGCTAATAACTTTTGACTGCATTAGTCTATTGGTCTCAAAATATTCCTTGGGTCATCCCGGTCATCTCATAGTTAGCCAAACTTCCTGTCTGGAATTTTGATTGATGTTAAAAACATACATTTTCAAACTCGTCCTAGACCGTTGGTCCGATTTTCACCAAAATCGAGTCAGATCATCTTCAGACTGTGCTGACATAAAGTTATGGATTTTGTGTAGATAGACAAAACTGTTTTTGTATAGGAATGCAACAAATTTAAGCCGTGATGCCAAAATGACTCTGAGGCTTTTTCTCTGCAAAGCTTTGACATATTGACACCAAACCTTGTGTGTGCAATTGTCACCTCACACTGAACACACCACATCGATTTGATAACAGCGCCACCTATTGGTCAAAAGTGATAACCCATTAAATCATATTACTAGTGGTTGTTTTTATGATTTTTCACCCATTTTGACTAAAATCATCTTAAAGTGGCTTCAGTTACTCATTGCTTCAGTGGCTCTGATGCTTGCTCCCTTGTTTGCCTAGTGCAGTGTTTCCCAACCCTGTTCCTGGAGGCACACCAACAGTGCACATTTTGGATGTCTCCCTTATCTGACCAATATATTTCTGTTCCTCGAGTCTCTACTAACGAGATGATGAGTTGATTCAGGTGTGTTTGATCAGGAAAAGTTGGAAAATGTGTAGTGTTGGTGTGCCTCCAGGAACAGGGTTGGGAAACACTGGCCTAGTGCTTGGCCCCTTAATCGCTGCTTGCATTTTATTTTATTATTCATTACTTTATATAAGAGTGAAAAATGATACATTTAAAACTGCCTTCAAGCTGCTCTAGTGAAACATTATTAGTGATTTCTTTGTTTAGGTTAAGTAATGTAAATCACTAATAATTCAGCATTTGTAAGCAGACATCTCAGGGCTGATATTGCAGGATAAGCTGTTAATGTAGTCTCTGGTGCTGTTTGAAGGCTTTTGTGACAGACTAGCACTGTAAAGAGTGACTCAGCTGTCTTCATCAGCGCGTGTGCAGTCTGATGCCGCTCTACATTATGATTATTCAATACCTTTTTCTGCTGTAGATTGAAAGTTTGAGATGTGGCTGCGGTCACGAGTCCATTAAGGTCAGACGTGGGCATTCATCTCATTTAATTACACAGCTCCGCATCCGGTGTGACCTTCATCGGCTTTATGTACCGCTGTGAAGGATTAGATACCGCTGTATTGTATGCATTGTGAGATGGAGGGAGAAATGAAGTGAATAATTCTGAAGAGATTATGAAACTCATAGGTTTACTCTTTGTGCCGTTTAAAGAATGTGAAAGATGAATACAAGACCTTGAGCTAATCACTTAAATGTTTTTTATGATAAATGTTTTATTTAATTGGTACATATGGTACATTTATGGTGCAACCTGCATTGCATTCATGGTACACATACATGGGTGGTGGATGCATTCATTTGTCTGAAGTTGTAGAAGTTTTGTAGTTTAGTTTCAGTAAGTGCTGTGTTTTTACTGAGGATGTTTTGAGTTGCAGTATGAGCTAGAAAGCTACAGTATGTTTTATAGTACAAGGATGTCTTTTATATCATGTTATACCAGAGATGATCGAATGATGATCGAAATCGAAATCGAAATATTTTATTGGCAAGAGATTGTTCTTTGACAGTGTAATCTTTGTAAAATTATTTTTGAAAGTCCAGTAATCATCAATGACTGAATAATAATGGAACTACAAAAGGAACCCTGAATTTGAACTCTTGTGCGCAAACCAATACGAATTCATTTCTTTGAAATCATTTCCCTTATCAAAACACGGGCTAGGCTTTTAGAAGCGGTGCTTCAGCACCACAAGAGCAGAGATTTCATTTCTTCTGAGTGCTCTTATGTTCTTTAATCTTCAGACCAGAACAAACTACTCTAGTCCTGGACCCGCAGAGTCCCGCTAACAAACAGAGTTCATATGAAGGTCATTTCCATTATCGGACCTCCAAGCTCATCTTTGTCTTGTGTTTCCCCTCTCAAGTACTCCGGATTCCGTGGATCCATTATAAAAGGCTTTGGGAGAAACTCCTGGGTCTCCCTGAGTAAACTTTGTCAGTGTGCTGGGATTTTGTTTTTGTGTCATTGCATATGGAGCCCATAATTGTGTTCGTTGTTGAAATTGCAGTCCTCCTGAATGCTTTTTAGTGAAAACATTATGATGTACTGAAATGTGTGGCTGAATTTTATTCTGCTGATTACAGAGTGTTCATTCATTCGACTCTTGCAACACTATTCTTACAGTGTATATAATTACAGTGTTGTCATCAGATAAAGTTACAGTGCTGTTTCTAAGGTATTTAATTGGATGCTAAGACATTCATGTTGTTGCTAAGGTAGATGGAGAGATGGATAGATGGGTGGAGGGCAGACAGAGGGACTGAAAGACAGACACGGATGGATGGGTGGATGGATAGATTAATAGACAGAAAGGGAGATGAACGGATAAATGGATGGATGGTTGGACGGACAGATGGATGAACAGATTGTTGGATGGACAGGCAAAAAGGCAGAGTTGGATGGATGGATGGATGGATGGATGGATGGATGGATGGATAGATCAATGAACGATTGGACGGTTGGACGGATAGACTGACAGAGAGACGGATGGTTGGAGGGACAGACAAGTAGATGGATGGAAAGACGGATGGAGGGACAGACAGAAAGACGAAGACAGATGGATGGATGGATGGACGGACGGATGGATGGATTGATGGATGGATAGACCAACAAGGAGACGGGTGGATGGATGGACAGATGAACGGATGGATGGATAGACAGACAGAAAGATGGTTGGATGAATGGATGGATAGACCAACAAGGAGACGGGTGGATGGAAAGAGAGATGGACGGATGGATGGATAGACAAAAAGAGATGGGTGGATAGACAGCTGAATGGATGGATAGGCGGAGAGGATGGACAGATGGATAGACAGACAGAGAGACGGATGATTGGATGGATGGATGGATGGATGGATAGGTGGACAGATGGATGGATAGATCGAAGGACGGATGGATGGAAAAACAGATGGATGAATGGACAGATGGAAAGACAGAGACAAATGGATGGACGAACAGACAGAGACAGGAGGATGGATGAATGGATAGACAGAAAGACAGAGAGATGGACGGATAGGCAGACAGATGGATGGATGGACAAAAAGATGGGTGTATGGACAGATGAATGGATGGATAGGTTGACGGATGGACGGACGGATGGATGGATGGACGGACAGACAGATGGACGGATGGACAAAGAGAAACAGGTGGATTGATGGATAGACGGACAGACAGATGGATAGACTGAAAGATGGATTTATGGAAAGACAGTTCGATGGGTAGACAGATAGAAAGAGAGATGGATGAATGGACGGACAGATGAACAGATGGATGGATGGATGGATGGATAGATGAATGGATGGATAGATGGATGAGCGGATGGATGGATAGACCGAGACGGATGGATGAATAGATGGAAAGGTGGATGGATTCATGGATGGACGGACAGACGGATGGATAGACAGAGAGAGATGGATGGATGGACGGAAAGATGAACGGATGGATGGATGGATGGACAAAAAGATGGGTGTATGGACAGATGAATGGATGGATAGGTTGACGGATGGATGGACGGACAGACAGATGGATAGACTGAAAGATGGGTGTATGGAAAGACAGTTCGATGGGTAGACAGACAGAAAGAGAGATGGATGAATGGACGGAAAGACCGACAGAGACAGGTGGATGGATGAACAGATGGATGGATGGATGGATGGATGGACAGATGAATGGATGGACAGATAGACAGAAAGAAAGATGAATGGATAGATAGATGGATGAGCGGATGGATGGATAGACAGAGACGGATGGATGAATAGATGGAAAGGTGGATGGATTCATGGATGGACGGATGGATAGACAGAGAGAGATGGATGGATGGACGGAAAGATGAACAGATGGATGGATGGAATAACAGAGATATGGATTAATGGATGGATAGGCGGACAGATGGACGACAGATAGATAGATAGATAGATAGATAGATAGATAGATCTGTGCATTTCTCAGCACAGTGAGCTCTTTCATGTTAGAAGATCAGAGCGATCTGTATTCCTCTGATTGGAGCTCTTTGATGTGTGTCATATGTTTGGTGTGGATCCAGACTGCAGATTCACAGTGTTTACAGATGCATTGTGGGGGATTGTGTGGTTCTGCTCAGGTTAGCAGACGCCGTGTCACAGTCCCAGATGGGACGTCCATGTTGAAGCTGTTTGGTTTCAGTGACGCGTCAGAGGTGATCGACACTTCACTGTCTGATGGATGAGCTGCGCTGTCAGATAGATCTGTTAGCACTGACCTACACATGAATCTCCAGCTAAGAGCTGCTGCGTATTAATACATTTATGGATAACTTTATTGACTCATAAAATGAGATGCATAAGCTCAGATCAATGAGGCCTATGATCAGTCAATGCCAAAAAGAAATACAAAACCTGTGCTAACAGAAAAAAAAAAAGTGTTGCTACCAGAATTTGTAATATTTTACAAATTTACAAGCAATTTTTAAAATGGCAGACATTTTCGACTGGGAACAGTAGATTTGTTACAAGATTTTCAGCATAGCGCAAGAGTTATAATTTACACAAGGGTTATAAGGGTTACAAAATGTCATCTGTTCTTGTTTTTTATTATCTCTGAAGTCAAAAGCGACCTAGACATGTTCTTGAGCTGTGAATGATCACTGTTGTTTGTATTGGTGTTTGTGGGCATGCACAGACTCAGACGGCTATAAAAAGAGGTTGTTCTGGTTCCTTTCTGTCCTGTTTGTTTCTCGAGCAGCAAACAAACAAGCATATGAGCTCACAAGTCTGCTGAAAGTTGAAATGAAAAGTCTGGAGTTAAAAATGACCAAAACACCCTAGCCAGAAAGCCGATTTACCTTCAGCTCAGTGAGAAGAACACTTCAGTTTTGATCTGGAAGTAATAAAACCCCTTAAAAATTGTGCTCTTGGTTAGTTTAGGATGCGTCCCTTTCTGTAGTTGTGCTTCACTCTGTGTTTGTGTGTCACTCTCTTGTGCAAATGACATAAAGCAGTGCTCTTGGGTCCAGATGGATATTGTGATTCTTGAAGACGTCTCTCTAATGGCTCAGGCATCTCCTCCAAATGGATGCTGCGGCTCCGACTGCGTAGAGTTCCGATCCTTTAATCTCTCTCAGAGCGCAGAGAGCTGTTAGTCACGTGACCATCCGTCCTGATGTCCTAGACGACCCCGTTAGACCCGACGTGAATGTTCTGGCCAGAACACAGTCCGTCCTTTATGAGGACAGAGAGATTCCTCTCTAATTAATGATCCGTGAGGGATCCAGTCAGATTTTGTGACTGGAATTTTCAAAGCCTTCACCATCCTTATAATACTATTAGTATAATTATCATTTTGTAATACTGTATAAACATTTTGGATTATGAACTGATAGTTCCAGTGCTACATTTTCTGGTTGGATATAATATAAAAATATAAAATATAAAATGCAATTAATACACACATATGATGCACATTGAATATTAATGCATCAAGTTGCCATGCCATAAAAAAATTAATTATGATAGTTTACTCAGAACAGTTTTAAAATTAATTTATTTGGTAACACTTTACACTAAGGTGTCATTTGTTAACATTAGTTAATGTATAATCTAACATGAACGAACACTGATCAATACATTTTTTACAGTATTTATTAATCTTTGTTCATGTCAGTTCACAGTGCGTTACTGTTAACAAACACAACTTTGACTTTAATAATGCATTAGTAAATGCTGAAATTAACATAAACTAAGATTAATAAATGCTGTAGACATATTGTTCATTCTTAGTTCATGTTAACCAATGTTAACTAATGAACCTTATTGTAAAGTGTCACCATTATTTATTATTGCGTATAATTTTATTTCATAATTATTATTATATGATTGTTTACAAATATTTAAATTGAATATTAAAGTTAAATTTTTGAATAAAGTTAATTATTTTAATAATAGATAAGTTAACATACCTTATTTATTATTGTATAACTATATTTTATTATATATTTTATTAAAACAATAAAACAATATACATTTCTTAATTATAAAATAAAATAATTATTAAACTTATTAATAAATTAGAGTTACGTAATATGTATTAAATATGTCTATCTACAAATTATTATTAATACATGTAATTTATTTAAATTTATTTTTATATTATATTTAATATTATATGTTTATCTATCTATATTTTATAATATAATTTAATATTCAATGTATTATTTTATTTATAATTAAAAAATAGTATTTAATTTATTATTTAATTTATATTTTGTTTTATTCTTTTATTTCAACTTTGTAAATTATATTTAATTTGTTATTAATTAATTAATTATTATTTTATTATTGATTGTTATTTTATATCTTTATATTTTCTGGTACTTTTCCTATAGCATTGAACAGTTTATTCTTCCATCTATCAATCAATCCATCTATCTATATTTTTTAATCTAATTAAAAAATGAATTTAGTTATTTATAATTAATAAATATGATTTAATTTATTTCTATTTTATTTGTTTTATTTTATTTTAACTTGGTAAAATTATATTTGTTATTTATTAGTCAAAAGATTAATTTATTGATTATTATTTTATATTATTATTTTGTTATTATTTTCCTATAGCACTGAATAATTCATCCTATTCTATATGCATTTATGAAATATTTTAAAACTAAAGCACACTAGGTGCATCATAAACTCAAAATGCTTACTTTTTTTGTGAAATTACATCTGCAGAGCTCTTGCAGAATTTCCTCAATAAACTATAACATGCATTATATGTGCCTCTTTTTATTATTTAAGTAGTTTGTAAAATTCAGTGGAAACTCATAATGCATGTTTGCATTTCTCTTTATTTTCTCAGCTCTGACTGCGGCCGCAGGACGGGGGAAGATGGAGGTGTGCAGCTTCCTGTTGGAGCGGGGGGCGCAGGTTCAACAGGTGAACAGGAGAGGAGCGTGTGCCCTGTTCTGCGCAGTCCGACAGGGACACTGGCAGGTGAGTCACTGCAAAACACCCGACCAACACAAACAACAGTGCTCCCTCTTCAGAAATGATGTTTAATGCAGGAACATCTCTCTTTCAGATCGCAGATCTGTTGCTGCAGCATGGAGCAGATGTGAATGTAAGCGACAAACAGGGCCGAACGCTGCTGATGGTGGCCGCGTGTGAGGGGCATCTCAGCACAGCCGACTTCCTGTTGTCTAAAGGTGAGTGATGTGTGCAGGCGCACTTTATTTATCAGCATAATCTTTTACAATTGTTGGTGTTTATAATGCAGTAACAAAAACAGTGGCAGGATTCCAGCAGGAGTTGAAACAAACATCCTGTGGTTTTCCCAGGTGCCTCTTTAGCGTCGGTGGATAAGGAAGGGTTAACGCCGCTCAGCTGGGCGTGTTTAAAAGGACACAAGAACGTCGTTCAGTTTTTGGTGGAGAAGGGTGCGGTTATCGACCACTCGGACAAGAATGGACGCACTCCGCTGGACCTGGCGGCTTTCTACGGAGACGCAGACATCGTAAGTGAATAACGTCGTAGAGCTGCAATTTAGGAGGTCAGAAAGGGATCTTTCTGATATGAGATACGCTGTGTGAAGTTGCAGGACTGATGCATTGGATCATGAGAGAGATCAGATTTTTTTGCTGTAGTTTCACTAGCTTGATCCATTTGGATTGAGTTAACAAACTGGATGGAGAATTAATGTATGAGTTTAAGGGAAGAAAAAAAATTACCATGTGTTTTGATGGATTTTTTCTTTTTTTTTTTTTGGACTCCACTCACCAAGGATGCATTTATTTGATACAATAAAAAAATGTAAAATATAATTACAATTTAAAATAACTTATTTTTTATGTGAATATATAGTAAAGTGTAATTTATTCCTGTGATCAAAGCTGAATTTTCAGCATCATTACTCCAGTCTTCAGTGTCACATGATCCTTCAGAAATCATTGTTAATTTGCTGCTCAAGAAACATTTTTGATTATTATCAATGTTGCATTGTGATTTTACTAATGCATTAGTAAATGTTGAAATTAACATGAACTAAGATTAATAAATGCTGTAGAAGTATTGTTCATTCTTAGTTCATGTTAACTAATGCAGTTAACTAATGAACCTCATTGTAAAGTGTCACCATTTTTTTTTAAATTGTTTTATGTATTATTTTTTATATTTATCATTATATGATTATTTATAAATATTTAAATTGAATATTAAAGTTTTGATTATTAAGTTAATTACAAGTCAATACACCTTATTTATTATTGTATAACTTTATATTTTATTCTGTTTATTTTATTTTAATATATTTAATATAATATATTTAATTATCTATATAAAATGATATATATTTATTAATTATAAAATAAATCATTAAACAGTAATAAATTAGTTATGTAATATATATTATATATTTATATGTCTGTCTACAATTTACTATTTATAAATGTAATTTATTATTTTATAAATTAATTTATATATTATATTTAATATAATATATTTAATTATCTATCTATATATTTTAGAATATAATTTAATATTTCATTTATTATTTTATTTTATGTATAATTAATAAATATTATTTAATTATTTTATTAATTTTTTCATATTCAGTTTTATTTTATTTCAACTTGGTAAATGATATTTAATTTGTTATTAATCATTAAAAAATAAATTATTAAGCTTAGTAACAAATTATTGTTACGTAATAGGTGTTATATATTTATATGTCTGTCTGTCTACAATTTGTTATTAATCAGTCAAAAAATAATTATTTTATGCTACTTTTCCTATAGCATTTCAGGATTGTTTTAATAGTAGAAATTTTAAAAGAACAGCATTTATTTGAAACGGTCAAGTCACCTTTATTTATATTGCGCTTTCAACAATACAGATTGTGTCAAAGCAGCTTCACAGTATTAATAGGAAAATAGTGTCAATAACGCAAAAGGACAATCATAAACACTTAATTATTTTTAACTTAATTATCTATTTTTATATATTTTTATGATTTTACATTATATTTTATATATATTTTTCTTACGGTGATTTGAAATGATTATGATTTGAAACATGCTTTTTTGTGTGTGTGTGTGTGTGTGTGTGTGTGTGTGCAGGTTCATTATCTGGTTGAGAAAGGAGCTGTGATCGAGCATGTGGACTACAGTGGCATGAGGCCGCTTGATCGCGCCATCGGCTGCAGAAACACTTCAGTGGTGCTGACTTTACTGAAGAAAGGAGCCAAACTAGGTGAGACCAGCATCTGCGCTTCCACTGGAGCATATGGATAAAAAAAACTTGCCTTTTGGCATTATCCTCAATATTTATGTATTTGCTTTGAAATGGAAAGTATGAAGGTTTTTTTCAGTCGGAGGAGACAACATGTGAACTGAATAGTTATAGTAGTTTCAAAATGTTTTAATACAAAAAGTGTAATACAGTAAAATGGAGTTGAATTGATTCACTGAAATGGAGCATTGGTCATCAATAACATGAGCATATGATGTTCATTAGCCAATCACATCTTTCATCCTGAAGCTCTTACATCACAGACCCTGCTGTGTGTGTGTGTGTGTGTGTGTGTGTTTGACTGGTGTTCAAGCTTACTCAGAACTGGATGTTTCCACTGACTTGAGTTGATTTAACGTATCATCTGCACACAAGCAACATAGTGGTCTTTGTTTATGAATTATGAATCTTACTTCTTGCTATTAGAACTTCTAACATCCAAGTTGTTTCATTTTGCATTTTTATGCCATAAGCTGGCTTTCATGAAACACTCAGATGTTATTTAAAGGCGATTTATAATTTAAAAAAAGTCATAATTTATGCATTTTATTTTAGCTGATGACAGGGAAACTGTACCTCACATGTCAACTAAAATTTATAATCAACTAATCATCATAATCAAAAATTAAATAAAAAAAAAACATGGTTGAAGTACTTTCCAACATAGCAAAAAAAAAAAAAAAATTTACATCAGAGATTTCCAGACTTTTTTGTCTGCTGAAGCCCTGGACTTATTTTGTTTCAGATAACTGCAACATTTCTTATTTTAGTTTACCTTGAGCTAAATATATGTGTGTGTGTATACAGTGCAATTTTTAAATATGTTTACTATTTAAAATAACTGTTTTCTATTTGAATATATTTTTAAAATGTAATTTATTCCTGTGATTTCAGAGCTGAATTTTTTTGAAGCATCAATTCAGAAATCATTCTAATATTCTGATTGAAAAACAGCCAAGTAGAATTTTTTTCAGGTTTCTTTGATGAATAGAAAGTTCAGAAGAACAATATTTATCTGAAATGGAAAAATGGAAATCTTTTGTGACTTTATCACATCATTTATTATTTTACTTTTTATTTTAATACTTTCTTTAATTATATATATATATATATATATGTACACACAGACTCTTTCAGATAAATGTTGATCTTTGGATCTTGAATCCTGAAAAAATGTACTCAACTGTTTTAAATATTGATAATAATAATAATAATGTTTCTTGAACTGCAAATCAGCATATTAGAATGATTTGACACATGTGACACTGGAGACTGGAGTAATGATGCTGAAAATTCAGCTTTGATCACAGAAATAAATTACATTTTGAAATATATTCAAATAGAAAGCAGTTATTTTATATAGTAAAAATATTTCACAGTATTACTGCTTACTAATATAATATATATGTATATATATATATATATATATACTAATAAACTATATATCAAATTTATATATAAATGAAAAAAAAAGCAAATAACAACCCTGTTCTGATGATATGCAGGTAAACAAATAAATTATTTGATCTTTTGTATTTGTTTTTATTTTTAAATATTTGTTAATTTTACCAAACACAAACAACAACTCAGTGTGACAAAGCTCGATCAGTCTCGTTAATATAAAGCAGGGTTTCCAAACTACAGTTCATGAGTGATTAAAAAGATGAAAGTGTATTAAAAATGATCCAGTTTTTTCAAGTTCTTCTGAACCTCTTCTTTAGTGGAAACATGTAAAGACTGAAGGCTGCTGTGTGTGTGTGTGTCTGCTGTGGATGTGTGATTCTGTATTTTCTCTTTGCACGTCTCTTTCTGCTGTTTTTCATTCTTCTCTCTTTTAACTGCTTTCACTAAAACCCTGGTCAGGCTACAGAACGTCACCTTATGATCGAACAGGTACACTCTTTAGGTAACTCTATTTCACGCCAATTACATACTTCTGCTAAGCTGTGTTTCAAGGATGCCTTTGATGTAACGCTCCACCTCTCTCTCTGTCTGTATCCAAGGTAACGCGGCCTGGGCGATGGCGACCTCCAAACCCGACATCCTCATCATCCTCCTGCAGAAGCTCATGGAGGAAGGAAACCTGCTGTATAAGGTCAGGAAAGGTTCAAGTTTAGCATGATTACATGAAAATACTTAACAGCTCAAGGTTGAGATTGTTCCAGAGTATTCTAGCAATAAGTTGTTGATATGTGATATTACTGAGAATTCCTTTTAAAATAAAAATGGTAATGATTAAGAGCAGGGGGAAAAACATCCAAGAGTGTGAATGGAATGAAGGAAATTAGGATTCTAATTATAAATAATATTTAACAATTTTATAATATTATATTTCATAATATATATTTTTAAAATTTTTATAATATAATATAATTTTATTATTATTATTAAAGTATATTTACTAATTATGTACATAATTATATAAATGATAATTCATTTTATATATATATATATATATATATATTTTTTTTTTTTTTTTTACATTTTAAATATATCAATATCAGATAATATAATTTATTATACATATATCATAGAATTTCATATAAGATCATATAATTTAATTTCCACTTTTATAATATTGTATTTCATAATATTATAATTTGTCATTTTATAACTTTATTAAAGTGTATATACAATCATATTCTGATTATATAATTTTAACTGCTTAATTTACTGTACATATATGAATATAGTACAAGATAACGAATTATACGTTAATAATTTATAATTATAATCAACATTCAACACTTCTCTCATTCCATTTGTTATTATAATTAATTAATTTTAAATGTTAAATTTTCTTTAATTTTATAAAAAAAAAAAATTTTTGATAAAATATAATTTAATTTTAAATATATAAATATGTGTTATAATATAATAATAATAATAATAATAATAATAATATATTATAATTTTAAAATATACCAATATCAGATCATAAAATTTACAATATACTTGAATATACATATATCATATAATTTTATATACACTTTTTTAATATTGTATTTCATAATATATTTTGTAATTTTATAATTGTATTATTAAAGTATATATACAATCATATTCTAATTATATAATTTTAATTGCTTAATTTAATTTACTATACATGTATGAATATATTCAGTACAAGATGTTAATAATTTATAATTATAATCACCATTGAACACTTCTCTCTTTCCATTTTTTATTATAATTAATTTTCTTTAATTTTACATTTACAATTAATTATAATTTTAATAAAATATTTAATTAAATATATAAATGTGCGTTAAATACAAGATCATATAATTGATTAATTACAACATAATATATATTAATTTTAAAATATACATTAATATCAGATCATATAATTCACTATATAATTTAATATACATATCATAATTTCATGTAATAAAATCATATAATTTAATATACACTTATAATATTGTATTTCATAATATAATATTTTGTAATTTTATAATTTTATCATATACACAATCATATTCTAATTATATAGTTGTAATTTAATTTACTATAATTAAAATGTACTATATTTACTATACATATATGAACATACTCAGTACAAGATAACATTTTATTTGTAAATTTATAATCAAAATTTCTTATTCCATTCATTATTATAATTAATTTTAAATGAAACATTTTCTTTAATTTTAGAATTTAAATTCATTATAATTTTGATAAAATATAATTTAATTTTAAATGTGTTAAATACAAGATCATATAATTTATTCATTACAACATATAATTTTAAAATATATATTAATATCAGATCATATAATTTAAAATATAATTGAATATACATAATAAGATCATATAATTTATGATACACTTATAATATTGTATTTCATAATATAATATTTTGTAATTTTATCATTTTATTATTAAAGTCTCAATGTTGAGACTCACTCATAATAAGTATTTGAGAGATGAGTTTTGATATGCGATATTAGTGTCTGAACGCTTCTTAAAATAAAAATGGGAACGATTATCTCCACAGCGCTGAGCTTTAATCCAGGAGAAATGGGATTGGAAATAATGTCATATTGAGTGATTGTTATCAGAGCATAAATGAGCAGATGATGAGTGTGTGACATTTAAGAGACTGTGGTTTGTGTCAGGATGATCTGTGTGATTGATGAACTGCGTTTCTCTCTTTCTCTCCTCAGAGGGGGAAGATGAAGGAAGCGGCTCAGCGGTATCAGTACGCATTGAGGAAGTTTCCCAGAGAGGGATTCGGTGATGAACTCAAGGCCTTTAAGGAACTGCGCGTCTCTTTGTACCTCAATCTCTCCCGCTGTCGCCGGAAAACCAACGTAAGACACCAGAGATCATTACAAATGCCTCTTCAGACACCTGCTCTCATCTACTTACGCCTCTTTTGTGCTGTCAGATGGTTTTTATGACTTTCTGCAGACACGTTTCCATGTGAATTCATCAGGAGCTAGACGAATAACGCTCAGATTTTTTTATGCTGGTTGAAATCAAGGTTTTCAAACATCAGTAATCAAAAAATATTTACAGCCCACACAAAGTTTTAAAATACAGCAGACTGGCAGTGTTATTTTAGTATTAATAACAGGATTTATTAATATTTTTAATTAATTTATTTCCTTTTTTTTTTTTTTTAAGTTTGATTGTTTTAGTAAATTTTTGCTATTTTATTAGGTTTTGTTATATTTTTAATTAGATTTATTTTTTAATTCAGTTTCAGGTTTTTTGTTTGTTTGTTTTGTTTTTTGTACTTTAGCCTAAAATTATTTTATTTAGTTGCCAAGGCAGCATTTCTAATTCGTATTTACATTCAAATTTACGTTTTTTTTTTTTTTCTTTTTCCCATGTTATATTTATATTTTATTTTATTTCATTTCACACCTGTTTAAATCAAGACCCATCCAAGAGGGTTTATGGCACAATAGAAATGTCGATTTTAAGTATAAATTATAATAATTAAATTAATAATAACATTTCATAATATGTATTAGAAATATATTGAATTACTAAACATTTTTAAAATATAAGATTCATTTAAGTTTTAGTAATTTTTTATATTTTTATTTAGCTTTATTTTTAGTTCAGTTTTAGATTTTTGTTGTTATTTGTAGTTTAGCCTAAAATAATTTTATTTCAGTTAGTTGCCAAGGCAGCATTTCTAATTTGTATTTACATTTAAGTTTATGAGGGGGGGGTTTCCATGTAAAATTTATATTTTATTTTATTTCACATGTATTTAAAATAAATGGATGGTGCAAGAGAAATGTTGATTATAATTATAAATTATATTCATTATTATTAATTTAAAATTAGTAATTTTTTTAGTAAATGTTTTCCATTTTATAACTTTTTTTAGCTTTATTTTTATTTCATTTTTAGATTTTTGTTTTTTGTACTTTAGCCTAAAATTATTTTATTTCAGTTAGTTGCCAAGGCAGAATTTCTAATTTTTATTTACGGTTAAGGTTTTTTTCATGCAATATTTATATTTTATTTTATTGTATTGTATTGTATTTAAAATAAATACAAATATAATTTACTTAAACCAAGACCAATCCAAAAGTGTGGATAGCCAAGAGAAATGTTGATCATAATTATAAATTCTAAGAATTAAATTAGTAATAAAATGTAATAATATCTATTTATAATATATTGAATTACTAAAATAAATGTTCGCCGTTTTTCTTTTTTACAAAAGTACCTTATTTTATATGATTTAATTAGCTTGATTTTTATTATTAATTAATTATTTTAATTATTATTAATATTTATATTTAATTTCACATTTAATTAAAATGATTACAACTATTTTGGTAGTGTCAACAACATTGAAAAATACCAGGAATCACATTAATTATTTACAAATTAAAAATGTATTAAAAAAATGTAATTACATTTGTTATTTGGATTTTTTCAACGTTTTTTTTGTGTGTGTGTGTGATATTGATGCTAACAGTGAATTGATCGCTAATTAAATGATCAACCACCATATAAATTCTTGACATCCTTAATTGTTAATAATAATATATATTATCTAATATTTATTTATTTTAGATATATTTCACTTAACGACAACTATATTTAATCATTTTAATCAAAAATTGCAGACTGGAAATATATTAAAAGAAGAAAACACTTATAATATTTATAAAATGGAATTACTTTTTTTTTGTTTTGGACTCTTTGCATGTGCTTTTTGTGATATTGACGCTAAGAGTTAATTGATCTCTAATTTAAATGATCAGCAACTATATCAATTCTTGAAAAATTACATCTCTAATAATTACTAATTATTATATTGCTTCATGCCTATAGTTTGTGCCGAGGTCTGCTGGTTCTGCTGGTCTGGATCAATCAGATTGTGGTTTTTCTCCGCCTGTAATGTCAGAAAGATGCAAATTACTCCGAGGGCTTGAAGTGATTTGAAGGTCTATTCAGAAGTAATAGTCCAGCTCCAAAAGGTCTCCCGACACAATACTGAGCCAATTTCCAGTCTGCACCTTTGATTGATGACACAATGAACAACAGCTGAAGAGTTCATTAATTAAATCACCTATTGTTTGGAGCAATTTACAGCCATTCTGTGGAGCTGTGGAGGGAATGTAAATTCAGCAGCCCTGGCTGAGCTGATGATTGCACGACTTGGTTTGGTTGTTCTGAGTTCGTGTTACTGATGTTCACCTCACATTGTCTCTCACAGGACTTTGGCATGGCAGAGGAGTTTGCAACCAAGGCTTTAGAGCTCAAACCCAAATCGTACGAGGCGTACTACGCGAGAGCCAGAGCCAAACGCAGCAGCAGGTAAGCCCATGATGCATCTTCAGATGCTGCAGTGGATTTGATCTGCTCCAAACCTAGCGAGCCGCCTACAGCATTTTAATGCATCACTGCGGCATCTCAGATGCAAAGTCTGTTCAAGTCAGAATTGTATTCTAGAATTGTAACATCATATTAAAATAAATTGTTTTTCTTACAGTGCTAAATGTTGATTATAATAAAAAATTAGCATCTATAAAAAAAATTAAAAGATATTTATTATAATACTATAATTAATATAATTATTAAAAATTATAAATAATTCACCCATTAAAAATGAGTGACTGTTGATTAATATGTTGATTACAATTACAATTATAACTCATAAATGTAATTTAATAGAAAATGTTTTTAGTAAATTATATGAATAAATTATATTTATTATATTTGTATATAAATGTTATATTTGTATATAAATATTAAATAATTTAAAATAATATTAAAAATAATTATAATTTTAATTAAAATATATAAATGAATTATATTTGTAATTATATACAATTAAAAATAATTTGAAATGTGTATAATTAAGTATTAAAGAATAATAGAAATATTATTTTAATTAAAATGTATGAATGAAATTCTCATTTTAAAAATAAAAAATATTGTGTGTGTATATATAATTAAAAATAATTTTATTTAAACAAATATGAATAAATTATATTTGTCAAAATTGTATACATATACGTAAACAGTATTAAAAAAATTGCAATTTTAATTAAATTATATGAATAAATTGCATTTGTAATTATATTGTGTGTGTGTGTGTGTGTATATATATATATATATATATATATATATATATATATAAATTGTGTATATGTAATATACACATGTAATATATGTGTATAATATATATGTAATATGTGTATATTAAAATATATGAATTTGTAATTATATAATTAAAAATAATAAAAAAAAGTGTATATATAGTTTTAAACAAATATGAATTCATTTTATTTGTAATAATTATATATATATATAAATAATATTAACAATAATTTTATTTAAACAAATTATATGAATGATTTACATTTGTAATTATATATAATTACATAAATATTGTGTATAAAAATATATAAATAAAAAAATTATTATAATTTTAATTTAATGATATGAATTAATTATATTTTAACTATAGTATATAAATTTAATTCACCCATACATAATGATGAATCAATTAATGCTAATTATAGGTTGTTTTAATGATTATTATTAACCTTTTTTTTTTTATATACATTTAGAAATAACAATAAAATTATATAGAAATAACAAAAAAAAAGGTAAAAACTGTTGTTATTAGATTTGATGGTTCATTTTCCTGTCACTTGTTTGCGTTTCCAAACTCAATTATTCTCACAATTTCGTCTCCATGTCTTTCTGAACGCTCTGCTCACAGACAGTTCACGGCAGCGTTAGCCGACCTCCACGAGGCTACGAAGCTCTGCCCGAACAACCGTGAGATCTGCCGTCTGCTGGCCCGCGTGGAAGACGAGTGCAAACAGATGCAGCGCAGCCAGAGCAAACACCAGAACCTGAGCAACCCATCGGCCGACCCGGAACACGCCGATCCAGAGCAGGACGACAGGCCGGAGCGTGTCGATGACGAGGAGGAAGAGGAAGACGAGGACGACGACTCCGAGGCCTGGTCTCAAAACATCTACTCGCTAAACCGGACTTCAAACGGCCGCTCGGTTTCGCCGCCTCACAGACAGAGCCTCCGACATCAGCACCAGAAGAGCCTCGTCCTGCAACCTAGCAAACAAGCGCAGATTGTCAAAACCAACCAGCATCTCGGATCCTTACAAGCGGGATCCGCACGGCCGACGAACACCAAAAGTCAGTCGCAATACGCGCCGTCCAGCCCGATTCCTAGCCGACACATATCCAGCGTGCTAAAAGCCGGACCGGGCATCGATATCAGCCCGTTACTGCCCGCAAACGACGACGCAGAAGTCCACTCATCCAAAACTCAATCTCTAGAAGGAATGCTTCATTCCACGACATCCGGAGCTCAAGAGCTGCGAAAAGACGCCAGCATGAGGGTTTCCAGCTCCACCAGCAGTCTGGCGTCCAGCAGCAGTTTATCAGACAGCGGGAAAGCGCAAGGCCCGGACGTGCGCACCAAAACCGTATCAGACAAGCCTAAGATCAGCCAGACCGGCTCTGTGGAATACAAACCCCGTCCGTTCATGGGAATCATGGACAAAACGGCTCGATTTCAACAACAGCAGCAGCCAACGTCTCGAGGATGGCAGAGTCACTCCAACGACGGACTCGTGGCTTCTGCGGGTCTGACGGGTGAGATCGCGTACGGCAAACCGTCCGGAGCTTATTACGAGCCGCTCAAGGGTCCCGGCGTGCACAACGGGAGTCTGCATGCTAAAGAGTTCTGCCATAAAGATAGCAAACCGGTTTTGGCCATGGCACATTCGTTCACGGACAGTATGAGCAAACAGCCCGGCTTAACTCGAGAAAACCCCAACATTCATGTAGCGGCAATGAAACCAAAGAGATCCTTTATAGAGTCGAATGTTTAGGACGTTCATATGCAACAACCCTACAAAACACACTTCAGATGAAGGGATCTGATGATGAACCCAGCCCCCATATATATACTACAGTCCATTCAAAACATTATGTTAAGAAATTATTCAGAAAGGATGCATTAAATTGATCAAAAGTGACAGTAAAGACATTTCTATTTAAAATAAATGCTTTCTATTGATCAGGATCCTGAAAACTAATGCATTCTACAGTTCACAAAAAAAAAAGTTTTTAACACTTTAGCATATTAGAATGATTTCTAAAGGATCACGTGACACTGAAGACTGGAGTAATGATGCTGAAAATGTAGCATTGCGTCACAGGAATAAATTACACTTTACAATATATTCACATTGAAAAAAGTTGTTTTAAATTGTAATATTATTTCACATTTTTTCTGTATTTTTGATCGCATAAATGCAGACTACTTTCAAAAACATTTAAAAAAATCCTTCCCGCTCCAAACGTTTGAATTTTAAATTTATACAATCAAAAAGTATGAACGCATACTTATTCTCCATTTTCCTTATTGTACAATAATACAGTTTCAACTCATCCATTTTAATTCTAGTTTTATGAAGAAATTCATATTGTAGGGAAAATTTGTCTACAAAGTGACAGTAAAGACATTTATAATGTTACAAAAGATTTCTATTTCAAATTAATGCTTTCTATTCATCAAAATATTTTACCGGTTCCAAAAAGGTGTTTTCAACATCAGCATATTAGAATGATTTCTGAATGATCATGCGATACTGAAGACTGGAGAAATGACGTTGAAAATTCAACTTTGATCAAAGGAATAAATTATATTTTAAAATATATTCAAACAGAAAACATTTATTTTAACTTGTAATAATATTTCATATTTTTACTGTATTTTTAATCAAATAAATGCAGCTTTGGAGAGACTTATTTCAAAAACATTTTAAAAAAAGTCCTTTCCACTTCACACTTTTGAATTTTTAAATGTATACAATCAAAAAGTTTGATCACATACACAATCAGTTTTTTTCATATTGCAGAATAATACAGTTTAACGTATCCGTTTCAATTAAAATTTAAGGTTTATAAAGAGATTCATATGGAGGGACAATTTATTTGTCTACAAAGTGACAGTAAAGACTTTTACTGTATAATGTTACAAATGATTTCTAGTTTAAATAAATGCATTCTATTCATCATAGGATCCTGAAAAATAAAATATTTTACCGTTTCCAAAAAGTTGTTTTCAACATCAGCATATTAGAATGATTTCTGAAGGATCATGTGACACTGAAGACTGGAGTAATGATGCTGAAAATTCAGCTTTGCATCATAGGAATAAATTACATTTTTAAATATATTCAAATAGAAACCATTTATTTTAATTCGTAATAATATTTCACATTTTTTACTGTTTTTGATCAAATAAATGTGGAGATACTTCTTTCAAAAACTTTACATTAAAAAAAAAAAAAAAATCCTTCCCGCTCCAAACTATTACATTTTAAATATATATAATCAAAAAGTTTGAACATATACTTATTCTCCATTTTTCCATATTGTAGAATAATACAGTTTAACTCATCCGTTTCAATTAAAATTTACGTTTTATAAAGAAATTCATATGTAGGGACAAAGTTACAAATTATTTCTATTTAAAGTAAATGCTTTCTGTTAATCTATTCATCATAGGATCAAAACTAAAGTTTTAGATGAAACCATTTCATCAAAACTAAAGTATTTCACCGTTTCCAAAAAGGTGTCTTCAACACCCTCATATTAGAATGATTTCTGAAGGATCATGTGACACTGAAGACTGGAGTAATGATGCTGAAAATTTAGCTTTGCATCACAGGAATAAATTACATTTTCAGATATATTCAAATAGTAAATTCATTTTAATTTGTAACAATATTTCACATTTTTTTTTACTGTGTTTTTGATCAAATACATGCAGCTTTGGAGAGACTTCTTTCAAAAACGGTAAAAAGTCCTTTCCGCTCCTAACTTTTGAATTTTAGTTATATAAAATATGTTCACTCAAAAAGTTTAAACACATACTCATTCTCCATTTTCCGTATTGTAGAATAATGCAGTTTCAACCCATGCATTATAATTAAAATTTGGGTCATAAAGAAATTCATATGTAGGGACTTATTTTCTACAAAATTTCAAGCCATCAGATCAAAAGGTTTGAAAGCTCATGAAAAGAAATAATATAGTGCCATAAATAGAGTTTTTTTTTTTTTAAGAACATTCACATACACATTCACTCAGAAATATATTAAAACACGAAACTTATATTCTCAAGTTTAGACTTGCGTTCATCAGTTAAGCTATAACTGATTAATGGGTCTGTTTGTACTTGTTTTCTGTAAGCCCTGTGAGTATGGACAACTTGTGCATCCAGGATGATTATTATTATTTTTAAGCCCTTCAAAAGGGACCATAACGGACCATAAACGGCTGAAGCGGGGCTCGATCGCTGCGTCACACTGATTCAGAGACACTGCACTGAGGATCCGATTGAAACTGAACCTGTGCACAATGGGTTAAACGTTGCCTGCCATTATGACCGAGATCAGACTCGACTATGTACTGTAAATATATTGCAATGTGTATTTTCCACCTTATATGTGAAGATGGTGTATTTGACCATTTATTTACAACAAAAAGTGTATTTTGCGTTTTTCATGCATTTTTGGTTGACGTGATGTTTGCGGTTATTAAACTTGTACCTGGTCTGTTTGTATGTTTGTACATTACATCTGAATTTGCCCTACGGTGTTGAAAAGTCTATTCTTTCCTGCTTGTTATTTCTGTCTAGATTAATTTATTTACGGCGCCTCCTGCTTGGTATCTGTCAAAGCAATATATTTTATATAGTTATTTTTGCACAGCTACTTTTAAGAGAAACAGAAATGTTTAACGAATGCAAATCTATGGAGGCCATCTGGGTGTGAGCGCATGGTAAAGTTTATGTGAAGGAAGTGGAGAAAAATATTAAAAGTCATATGTTTGAGATGGGCAGATGTTATATTTGAAATGTGTATATATATTATTTTTTTCTGCAATTGGTGCCTCATGAGTTGTGATCTGTTACTGCATTCTGTATTAAAAATGAATTCATTTTTGCCATGATCCTCTTATGGGAAATAAAAAAAAAAAAAAAAAAAATCCCACTGGAAAAAAGTATTTTTTCATTATTATTATTAATCACTATGAAGTGTTGCAATGATTTTAAAAAATGAAAATTAAAAATGATCATGATCTGTGGAACATCCATTAATAAAGGATGATAAAAATGCTAATTACATTTTATAATAACAAAGCCACTCAGTAAAGCCATATATATATATATATATATATATATGGCTTTACTGAGGGGCTGAGTACAAATATTTTAATTGTTTATATATACACATTTAACTAGAATTATTTTTTATTGCTTTTTTATATGTAATTATATACTATATAATATTATTCGTTTTGTTTTAATTATATATATTATATATATTAATTATATATATATAAAAAAAATTACAAATATAATTATTCATCATGTTAACTTAAAATTACAATTATTTAATGCTCTTCAATTATCACATAATATATTTTAAATTATATATATAAATATTTGAAATGATATATATAACTACAAATATAATTCATTCATATTATTTGTTAAAATGTAAATTATTACTTATTTTAAATATTTTTATTGAATATAATCATATTTTATTTCATTTTTTTTTATATTATATATATATATATATATACACACACACACACAAATTACAATAATTATTTTTAATGTTGAATTCTATATATAAAATTATATATATTAATATTAGACAATTAAAACTATTTTAATTGTTTATTTATATATATATATATATATATATATATATATATATATATATGCAAATTCATTTATATCATTTAATTAAAATTAATTATTTTTTATTAGTTTTTTAATATGTTTTAATATGTAATTATTACTGTACAATATAATCTGTTTTGTAAATTATATATATATATATATACCATCTGATTTATTTTTTGCAATTGCTGTCTCATGGGTTGTGATTGCTTATGCATTCTGTATTAAAAATAAATTTCCCATTTCAGGAAATAAAAGTCCCATTAGTCAAAGAAAAAAACTCAAATATATGTTATACAGCCCACATTTAATACTTTGTTTTTTTATTTCTCACACAATATTAACACTATAAACCAAAGTTTCAATGTGTGCTGAACACTTTTTTTGTTTGTTTTTTGCTTTACTTCCTAGTCAAAATGAACAAAAAATAAAATAATAAACTAAAGCTACTGACGCAATAAAGAACAATTCTTATTTGTCTGCTAAATTAATTGGAAGCATTTAAAAAGCTTTAAATCAAAACTACAGTGTTGGTAGTGTGGAAACAACTGGTAAAAACTTTTCCAAGAACGCTCAGCAATGTGTCCATGAGCTATTCTGAGTAGAAATGCATTTATGCAATTAAATGTCTTTGACCTCAATCGAATGTGTCTATTCAAATCAAGCTACATTAGCTTGACTTCTGCAGCGCCTGTTCAACCTGAACACCTCAAATTACCCTCAGCTGAACCACACCATACAGACAGAGCCGTATGAACTATTAAAACACAGTAATGCTGCTTCGCTTGTGAAGAGATAAACACGAACAAAGCGAAATTGCACACTGACAGCTGCTTTAAGTTGCTGTAAGAGAAAGTCTGTTGATGTTGTGCTGATACTCAGATTATTAAAGCACCGGTTCTGACATTTAATGTTGTCAATGAGAATGAATTCAGCACCAAAGATAAAGTCTTTTTCATCTGTACTCAAACATAAAATGTTCTTCACATTTGAAAAAAATGGTTTTTTTAAGAAGTGTTCACTGAAAGGTTCTTTGGAGAACTAAAAATGCATCTCGAATGGCATCATCGTGAAAACACCCTGCTGGAGCCTTTATTTTGACATTTTTAAGAGTGTATGTAAGAAAATCATCCACCTGTACATGCAGTCATCAGTCAGTGGCTGCTCTTCCAGCGCTCTATGGCCGTCTTCAGGCTTCTGTTTGGGGTCAGCATGGTGGTTTGTAAAGGCAGGTTGGTCATCGGACTGGAGCGATTGGGAGTGTTGATCCAGCTCTCCATCGCCTCTCTTTCATAGGAAAATCCATCTGTTAAAGACACGCATGAACATGAGTTTCACACTATTTAAACATGCATTTCTGACATTGCATCCAGCATTTTGTTTTGTGTTTTGCAAATGACCCTTCGCAAAAACCTGTTAACCGATCGTCTTTTCTTCTTTACTTAAAGGAGAAATCCACTTCCAGAACAACAATTTATAGGTAATGCACTCACCCCATTTTCATCCAAGATGTTCATGTCTTTCTTTCTTCAGTCATAGAGAAATTATGTTTTTGGAGGAAAACATTTCAGGATTTTTCTCCATATAATGGACTGATATGGTGCCCTGAGTTTGAACTTCCAAAATGCAGTTTAAATGCAGCTGTAAACGATCCCAGCCAAGGAAGAAGGGTCTTATCTAGCGTTATTTTCATAAAAATACTACAATCTATATACTTTTTAAGTATATAAATTTATATACTTTTTACTTCCCAAACTCAGTTTTTTTTTCCGGTTCTCCCTCAACTTCAAAATCATCCTATATCGCTGTTCTACCTTTTTTGTTAAGAGTGTTTGATCTTTTTTGCATGTTCACTTTGCAAAGACTGGGTCGGAACTTCTGCAGCGATGTCGGATGATTTTGAAATGATTTTTGAAGTTGAGGGAGAAAATACGATTGGAGTTTTTCGACATACCCCAACTGTCCTGAGGCAGAGATCAAGAACTGCAAGGCAAGGCGAGCGTTTGAGATTAAAAAGTATTTAAATTGTTTAAATTGTATTTTTTAATGAAAATAACCCATCATTGCGCTAGATAAGACCTTTCTTCCTCGGCTGGGATCATTTACAACCGCATTTGGGATCGTCTAAAGCCTTATTTAAACTGCATTTTGGACGTTCAAACTTGGGGCACCACATCAGACCATTACATGGAGAAAAATGCTGAAATGTTTTCCTTAAAAAACAATTTCTTTACGACTGAAGAAAGACAGACATGAACATCTTGGATTAAAATGGGGTGAGTACATTATCTGTAAATTCTTGTTTAGAGAAAGACTTCTCCTTTAAAGCACAAAAAAAACATGAATAAACATCAGAACGTATTTTATTTCAACCACAAAAAGATGTCAATACACACAATGTTTCAAGTTTAAGTGCAAAGTTAATCTACTCTCCTGTCTGATTTGTTTGTTGGACAGAATGGTGGATTCTGCATTATGATTGGTCAGATCGCCTGTCAATCAAGCAGTTTGCGAACGATCAATTGTTTAAACAGATTAAGTTAAAGAAAAATTTTTAGCCCAAAACCCACCCAAAATGAATAAAAACTACCCCGATCTTTCCCTGTATCCAACCACAGTTGACAGCTGCGGGATTTCAATAAAGGGCCTTAAAACATTGATTATTTTAAATAATTTAAATCCTTTTTAAATGTCCCCATTATTATAAAATGTTAAACTGACTAAATAAAAGTATAACATACTTTTAAACATGCATTTAAAATTGTAGCTTTATTTTAAACTTTTTCCCAATCCAATTTTAGATTTTTTTTTAAGCACTTTGCAGGATACTTTTTTTTTTTTTTTTAATGTGAGACATAAATATGAAAAACACTGTCATGATACACTGACACCGCTATCCATAAAATCCTATCTCTATTTTTTATTTTTTTTGCCTTAAAACAGTGTCCGTTCATTTCCCCAACTCTTGTAAAAAATCTTTCACCTTCATACATTAAAATTCTCTCGAATATTTTCTGATCTCAAGATCATTATTAATACATTCTACATTCTCTTCATTCACTCATCTTCCCACATTCAATCTTGTTTTTTCAACACAAAAGCACCAAATGTGCAACTGATCTACAATGTCAGGTTGCCAGGTATTCATTCTGGTGATCTATATACATTTTTAGAGAGATCCATTTTTGTCTACACATAAACCTTTTGGTAGCCTTGGTACATTATAAAAGTAGCAAAAAAAAGGCAACCCTGTAATATTTCCCACAATATCATTTTCATCAACGAGCAGGAAAAAGTTGAATCTGGCAACAGTGGACAGGAACAACAAGCACATTGAATTAAATTCAGATGACATCTATATTTACATTAAAGCTGTGATTAGGACAAACTAACTTGGATCTGTGTCTTACACTGACCTGCAGCGATGACGGGGTCCTTCATGAGCTCTCTGGTGATTGGACAGAGGAACTCATCGGGAACATCAGAGTCCATCAGTGAAGATCTCAGATCCTTAATCTTCCTCAGGATTTGACCACGGAGACCCACCGACTCTACAGGACAGAGAAAACAAGCATTTTCAGCTGATGTAAATCACCCAGCATATGCTGTGCAACATGACTTTGCTGATTTTGGCATTGCTTTAAAGCAGGTGACAGTGCTATTTTAGTATTACTGACATATTAATACTATATTTATATATGTATATTTAATACATATATTACTATATTTTAATAAAAATATATTTTTAATATGTCTATGTAGTAAGCTTTATTTCAGTTTTAGTTATTTTATCAAGTTAAACTAAATAAATTAGAAATTTTACCTTAGCAAACAGCTGGAATAAACTAAAATTATATCTTTAAAAAAAATGTATTTAAATAACAAATGTGTTTTTATATGGTTTTACTTTTAGTTAAATATAATAACCCTGGCAGGTGTCTTCCAAAGTGTGTTTTTCCACCAAAAGAGATTTACCTAAATGGAGTCCACAGTAGATTCATTTTTACATGAAAGATCAAAAAAGTGAATATTTCATGCTTGTTACAAAAATTTCATCATCATAATACAGTCTACTGTTCCTCACCTCACTATTCTTTTCTCAGAAGCCTCTTTTTTTTTTTTTTTTTTTTTTTTTTTTTTTTTTAAAAAACAGCATCAAGATTCATTATTACACCAAAAATGATTTACTAGAGTAGGTTCAGTTTTAATATTTTTTTGAATAACAATTTAATATAATATTTTTATACCAATTTTTAAAAAAGGGACAGTGGTACAGTAGTTGATTGTTTGGTCTAAAAATTAGAATTAAACAAGAACTACAAATTAATCAAACAATCCAAAGATACTTAATATTTACAATACTAAGATACTTGAGCCTGAACCACAAAACCTTAAGTAGCACGGGTATATTTGTAGCAATGGCCAAAAACACATTATATGGGTCAAAATTATCCTTTTTTTTTTTTTTTTGCCAAAAATAATTTGTAAAGATCATGATCCATGAAGATATTTTGTAAATTTCCTTAACTTTCCTAAACGTAATTTTTGATTAGTAATATGCATTGCTAAGAACTTAATTTGGACAACTTTAAAGGAGATTTTCTCAGTATTTTTATTTTATTTTTTTGCACCCACAGTTTCCAGATTTTCAAATAGTTTTATCTTGGCCAAATATTGCCCTATCCTAACAAGTCATACATCAATGAAAAAGCTTATTTATTCAGCTTATTCAGCAAAAAAGGACCCTTTAACTACTTTTGTGGTTTCAGGTTCACATTTAATGATTTGTAGATTACATCTAATAGATTAAACATCTGTAATTGGAGCGTAAAAGAGATCTGTGTGCATGTTTGGCCTGAATTTTCGTTGCATTTAGTTTTGCCCAGCTGCGCTTCAAAACAGCGAGTCATTTTGCGATCGGTTCAATTGATTCAGTTTCGAAAAGTCTCGTTTCTTCCTTCATTAAAATACCACACAGAACATAGGAGTCCAAATTGGACACTCACCAAAAGCCGAATGAGAGGACAAGTTCCCTTTGGTGAGTAAGACGTTTTCAATGATAATCTGGCTTAAATGACAGCTAAACAAAAACGGACTACAAATATGAACAAACACTTTTCCGCGAACAAACGGATACAAACGGATAGCTCCGCCCCCAAATCACGCCATTGTTCAAATCGGTATTATGGGCAAAACAAATTTTATAGTTTTCAAAATAAATAAATAAATAACATGTGAATGGCTTATAATAGTATCTGCATATTAAGAAAGTATTATATTTAAAAAAAAAAATGACATATCTCGACATTAAATCTATTGTAGGCGGTTTCTGTGGTACTAGCGCCCTCTAGCTGAACTACAAAAACAAAGAATGTTTTCAAACGTCTTTCATGTGAAAATCCTCTCTCAACTCCAACACAAATACTGCTCTTACGGATCTATAATGTGTCAGCGGGTAAAAATAGGGTACATTATATTAGCAATACTTTTAACTTAAAGTTTAGCTTACCTGTAGAGAAGAAACTCCCCAAGTGCGTCGTATCGACCGAAACCCAAACATTTCATCTAATTTCCCCATCTTGTAAAAACATTGGCAATATGTTAACCATTTTTTTTACCTCACTGTCTGCCTCTGTATTTTGGCACAACTTCGAATTTGAGCTAAACTTCTGTAACAGAATCTTTGTTTTTCCACACTGGCTAAACGCTCTTCAGTCTGCTACAGTAGCCACGCCCCCAAACTCTCGCTATTGGCTGCGCGCAGGTAAGATATGTTGACGGGCAGAAATTCGTACCGAATGCAACGATTAAATGAACATTTTATGGTCATGAACCCTCCACAGAAGATATATGTATATTTTATATTTGCACCTCAGCTTTAACTACATCCAGTTAACATGTTAAACATGGTCGTCATGCCTATTAAACCTGTCCGTCTAATTTCTTCATCCCTGTGTATACATGTGTCTCATAGCTGTGTGCAGCAGGTGTCATTTGCGATGAAGAGCTTGCGGTTTACACGAGGAGCTAGAGAGAGATGTGAGAATCTGTTTTCAATCAGACGCTGCCCGGGATGCATGTGTGATCAATATGCAGTCAAACTCTCAAATCAAATATCACAGCTGAAGCAGGTTCTTATGACTCAGCGCCTCAAAATTCATTAGAGCAGAGCTCGAGCTCCTCCTGAGGACCCCAGAGGACAACCTCGAGACTAACAAAAGCATCTGATTGGCTCGACCTGCAGGCTTCATCAACCACAGGTGTTAAACTCAACTAATCAATCTAATCAACCAATCAATCAACTCCCTGCAGCAGATAGTCAGGAAAATCCAAAGGCTGTTTCAGGCAGTTTGATACATTCAGGTTACAGGTAATAAGTTCTACTAAAATGCATTTTACATTTATAATGTAAATTATTAGATTGTAATTTAGTTTACAGAAAAACAGTGTAAACAATTACAAATTAATAATACAAATAAACAAAGTAAATAAATAAAATTATTAAACTAAATACAATTATTAAATAAGTTAATAATAAATAATACATTATGAAATAAAAAAAAGTTAAAATTAACACTGAAAATTGCATAAATGAATAATTAACATTTAATTAAAATAAATAATAAAATTTGATTTGCATAAAAAAAATAATAATTACCTAAATAATACATCTTTACAGTACTATAAAGATTATTAAAATTTAATAATGTAATAGAAATTACATATTTTCTAAATAATAAAAATGTTCATAATATTAATTTTTCCACAGTATAAATTCAGTCTTTGTACATGAAAATATAGAGATGGCTTTTAATTTTAGGATGGGGGTCCCTTGCCCTTGATCATATTTGAGGCTCCATGTCATCTAGATTTTTTTTCTTCAGGTATTAAAATATAATTTGAACGACTTATGAAGAAAATATAAGAGTGATTTTTGCCGGTGCAAAACAGGATTGTGTGCGTTTTCTCACCAATGTTAAATTCAGTGGTCAGTGTCTCTGTGTTTAAGCTGATGAGTTCGGCTCCGTCAATATTGTGGGCCCTAAACGTGTCCACCACACCTTCAAATCCTTCATCACGGAGCCACTCACTCACATCTTCCTCTGACCAATTGCTGACCAGTGTTCTGGAGTAACCCAGTGACTTCCTTCCTGTGCGCACACACAAACAGGAAAAGCTTAATTATCATAGTCAACGAACATCTCTCATTATATTCCAAACAATGTGTCCCTTCCTTCCCAAACATAAATAAAGCATATTTTCTTGCCCTGATGAATTATTCATATGCCTGTGCACATTAAAAACGTATGGATTGCTTATTTAGTTTGTTTACAAGCTAGATTCATACATTTTTAAATCTGCAATATTTTAATTACATTTGTGTAGGTAATGAATATCCATTAAAAACTGATTTAAAACATTTATAAGCTGCTTATGGTTGAGTAAAGACGACAAAGAAAATAAAAAAAATAAAAAATAAATAAAAATAAATCGAATGAACTAATTACGAGAAGTCAGAATCATTTCAGTGAATCGGTTCTTTCAAACCATGATTCAAGCTGATTATATTTTGCACTTGTTAATGAAATGATGTTTATTAAAAGCCAGTATATGTGTGTTTCTGTCATACAATCATTTCATAAACATTACAGTATCGGACATGTTCAAAAGAGATGATTCGCGGTTCAGTGACTCGAAAACCATGCGGAATCGTTCAGGGGTGCGTTTCCCAAAAGCGTCAAGCATGATAGCAATTCCATTTAAATCTATTGGTAACGACGGAAGTTGCGACCATGGTTGCTTTTGAGAAACGCACCCCAGTTTAGTTTCGTAAACTACGTTAGTTCAACCAATTCACTGAAAAGATCCGACTCTAACGAACGATTCGCTTACCAAACTAGCATTGCTCGCGCTAAAAATCTACCTCATTGGTATGTCAGCATAACGATTTTTGTTCTCTAAACAAACTAATTTAGTCAAAACGATGTCTCATCCTTTAGCTTTACCTTCACCTTAAATTTTCCGATTAAATAAAAAAGGCATACGCAAACAGACCTAATGTGTTTCTTTCTTTCTTTGTTTCATTAGTGAATGCTAATGGTGATAAGCTCTTACCTTGGACCGACGTTTTCAATGGTTCAGCTAGAAAATAAAGAGAAAATGGGTCACTGATGTGAAAAGACAGCCAGCAGCACAAATTAATGTCATTTTATTGTAAATATTTCCGTTTTATTATGTGGTGTCTCTGTAACCCCACTAAGAGAGAGAGAAACTTCACCAGGTTCCTGGATATATAAATGTCAATCAATTAGATAACGTTAATGCACTTTTATTTGGCATTTTATAAGTTTTACAAGACAGTGTCGCTACACTGGGATTTTTGATACCTTTACGACCCCGCTTTGGAGCTCGATTCATTTCTGTGATTCAGTTCAAATGTGCCGTTTTAATGAATCGATTCAAAACGGATTTGTTTGTGTTACATTCAAAAAATGTTCATAAAAGTCTCTGTGTGGCATTTTTTCATACATTAAAATGTTTAATAAAATATAGATATATTGATATTGATGAGAATAACTAGAATTATATTGTTAATTTATACTGTAAACATGCCTTTATTATTTTTAAGCAGTTTTTGGGGCAGTAAATGTGGTCACATGACATCTAAACATTGAAATAAAACATGGGATATGAGTTTGTAATGACATGATGAATAAATAATGGCAGAAATGGGGGTGAACTATTGTTTAAAGTCATAACCCATCATTATAAAACAGATCAGCAGCTGTTCTGTCTAAACTCTTCTCGCTAGTAAAATGATATTCTTCATGGTGTCTGTAATCCATGTTTGGATGGCTGCCTCTCTGATCTGGTGCCATCCTAATGGCCGGACTGTGTGCCATCTGTCAGCATGGCAGTGACTCCACAACCCAACATGCCCAGGGTCACAGAAACACAAATTACTACATGCTTGCACACACAAATATGGAAAATAAAAACTCTTTCTATTACTATAAATATATTTCAGAGTTGAATAAAATATAATTATTTAAAAATATATATTGCGCGAATATTCAGTAACACAATGCATTTATCAATTATAAAATAATAAAATATTTTAATAAAAAAAATTAAGGTCAAAAACATGAACCCTAAATGCCCAAATGTTCCACTTTTAATACAAGTTAAATTGTAACTGCAATTTTAAATTGTATTAAAAAAGAATGGAAATATTTTTCTGTGATAACATCATAATACAAAATGTGCTGATAAAGCTTCACTTGCGTTGAATCGGGAGCATTCATTTAAAGACTGCACATTGATCTAGTGGTCAGACAGGCAAACAGCAGTGTCAGTATTCAATGAGTAGTTCAACAGAAGCAGATGGACTTTGTGTACTTACATGCTTCAGCATTCCCATCTCCAATTCTCCAGATATTTACTGTCTTATCCATAGAGCCAGATGCAAACATCAACGTGCAGGGAGAGAACGCACAGGCAGTCACATATCTACAGCCGAGAGACGGAGAAATATAACATAAAAAGATCACTTAGTCAGGTAAACACTGCAATTTAGATATACACGTGAATCCACTGTAAGTCACTCCAGAAATTGTGAAGAATAAATATTTGACATCTCATTGCTTTAAACAATAAGTATGGATGGCAATTCACTGCTTAGTAATCACAACAACGAGCAAATTTAATGAAATACAATTTTAATACATTTAACACACAACAGAGAAATTGTATTAGTCCAAAGCAAAGCACTGGATCATTCACACAATTCATTCGTGACCATATATATGAGTGAATCATAGCATCATTCAAGCAAATGTTTCATTCAACAACTCTGATTTATCCAAAAATGAAACAAGCGTCCATTTGTGAGAGTCACTGAATCTTGCATGCAAGCGATTCCTTCAAAAACACTGATTCATTCAGGAACGAAACAAGCGACTGTCTATATGAATCTGAATCAAAAAAGTATTTACGCAAAGACTCATCCAAAAGTGCAGATGTATTCAAGAATGAAACAAGTTACTTTCTATGAGAGCCAATGTACCATTCCTGGAAACAATTCATTTAAAAACACTGATTCATTCAGGAACAAAAGAAGTGATCGTCTATATGAGTGAATCACAGAATTATTCACACAAAGGATTCATTCAGAAATGCTGATTCAGTCAGAAACGAAAGAAGTGACTGTCTATGAGTAAATCACAGAATCATTCACACAAATGATTAATTCAAAAAATGCTGATTCATTCAAGAAAGAAACCCACAACTGTCTATGAGTCACTGAATCATTCCCACAAATTATTTATTCAAAAACACTGATTCATTCAGGAATGAAACAAGCAAATGTCTATGACAGTCACTGAATCATTCCTGCAAATGATTCATTCACAAACACTGATTCATTCAGAAACTAAAGAAGTGACTGCCTATATAAGTAAATCAAAGAGTGATTCACACAAAAGATTCATTCCGAAACGCTGATTCATTCAAGAATGAAACATGTGACTGTCTATGAAAGTCACTGAATCATTCCAACAAACGATTCATTCAAACACAATAATTCATTCAGGAATAAAACAAGTGACTGTGTATATGAGTGAATCACAGAGTGATTCACACAAAAGATTCATTCAGAAATGCTGATTCATTCAAGAACGAAACACGCGACTGTCTATGAAAGTCACTGAATCATTCCAACAAACGATTTATTCAAAAACACTGATGTATTCAGGAATGAAACAAGTGACGTCTATATGAGTGATTTGCAAGATCATTCACACAAATGATTCAATAAAAATGCTGATTCATTCAAGAACGAAACAAGCACGTCTATGAGAGTCAGTGAATCATTCCAGAAAATGATTTATTAAAAAACACTGATTCCTTCAGGAACGAAAGAAGTGATTGTCTATATGAGTGAATCACAGATCATTCACACAAATGATTCATTCAAAATACTGATTCATTCAAGAACGAAACAAGTGAATGTCTATGATAGTCACTGAATCTACTGATTCATTCAGGAAGAGGTTGCTGTCACTGAATCGTTCACTCAAACAATTTGTTCAAAACACAAACATATTCAGGAATTAAGGAAGAGACTGTCTATGTGAGTCATTCAGCCAGTTCTATTAAAAATCTGATTTGTTCATTCAGTTAACATGGTTAACCAGCTGTTTCTTTTCACTAGTTCATTTCAGTGTTAATGTTGTGTGACAGATGGAGTTTTAGAAGTTTAAATATTGTGTCTTTAAATTAATTAGAACTCACAGCAAAATTGAAAGCAGAAATAATTATAGATGAACTGAAATGTTTTAATTCCGCCGTGGCTTCATTTGGAACTATTATAGAACTGTACAGGATTTGAATGGGAATCTAAAAGGTATTCTAATTTCAGTTTAGAATGTAACAGAACTCTGTTTTAGAACAGAACTCCGTATTAATCTGTAGTGTGAATGTGGTCACATGAGACTCAGGATTCATACAGAGAGATTCAGAGACTCACCTGTCATGCTGCGTCAGAGTGTGTAGAAGTTCTCCATGATTCTGTTCACACACACAGAAAGAGTTTGGAGCATTATAGGCTGCAGGTGACAGAGCATCCTGGCCACATACTCTGACTGATCAATGATTAAACAGATACAGGCAGACAGCCAGAGAGTGAGACAGACAGATTTATGATGCGTTTTATAAACCTGTCAGCACATATATCATCTATAAACACATCAATCAGCCCATACAGTTAATACGGAATGATTTAAATACAAATCCTAAATGCATTTTGACAAAGCATATTTGGATCTCTAAATCACATGGCTTTCAATTACATAATCATAAATAATCTTCCATTAATCATAACTCTTCCATTAATTGAACTCTGGTTTCTTTCCCAACCCTTTGGCTGGGTAATTATGCACATATATCAACGCTTTGGAAGTTAATGAATATGCATGATTGTTCATTTAAAATGCTCTATACCCAGGGCTAATGAAGAAAGTCCAAGTCTCATTTCTTCCTCTATATCCGCTGTCATTAATAGATGCATTTTGTGGTTTGTTAACAATATTTTTGATGTGATAACCTCAAAACATCAAATTAAGGGTGTCAATCACTCACAGCGTCATATACGGTCACTGTTTTATCAACAGACCTGCAAACAGAGCAAAATAAAATATATATTTATATCATGTTGTGTTTTTTGTCAATAGCATCTGAGTACAGACAGACTGCTGTCCTTAAAATAGTTCATGGATTTTGTTGGTGTTCGAATATACTGCTGTATTAAACACTGAGATCAGAATCTGACACCACAGATCCACCTGCTGGTCAAAGCGTGTAATATAAAACATGCAAAATAAAATATACTGTGTAAACTAAAATAAAATAGAAAAATTAGGTGAAACATGTAAACTTAAAACAAAATAGAAATTCACATCTAGTTGAGATAAGTTTATGTTGAAGTAGTAAAATTACGAAAACTGAAATAAACAAATTAAAGCTAAATAGAAAAATAAAGTAATAAAAAAATGACAAAAGCACATTAAATTAATTTATAATAAATTGGAAAATTGAATCTAACTAAAAATATTATATACTATAAGAGTATTAAAAACAACACTAAAACAACCTTGTATAGTAGGCAGTAAACAAAGTGGAAAATTGTATGATCATGTCATTTTAAATATGATAAATATTATGTCTCCATCAATTTCAGTCAGTTAAAAGCTTTGCTACAAGATACCAAAAAAGGAAAAAGGAAGAACTATTAAATACAAAAATGTTAAGCTGTAGTATTTTACAGCAGCAGTGATGTGAGGAGTGGGCGGGGCTTACCCAGAGACGAGCAGCTGTCCGTCAAATGAGAATGCACAGCAGAGGACAGGAGCAGACTGAGCAGAGAGAGTATAGAGCAGCAGCATCTCATAACCTGTGCATAAACACACACTGAAGCATTGTGGGAAAATACATCTCTTCATGTTTGAAGCAAGAGAAATGCTGTTTAGTGATAGAAAAGTTATAAAACTTAGTGAGCTGCCTAATTAGATAGCGTTTTAAGATGGTGTTTTAAAAGGCTGTGCTTTTCTTCGAAGCAGCATTTTCCTTCATGAAAAAAATCCCATAATGCATCAGGCCAAAATAGACCCAATGCACAAAAAAAAAATAAAAAAAAATAAAAAATAATATATATATATATATATATATATATATATATATATATATATATATATATATATATATATATATATATATATATATATATATATATATTTTTTTTTTTTTTTTTTTTTTTTTTTTTTAAATTAATTACAATTTTAAAAAGAGTATTTTAACTATTTTAAAATATGTGTAATACAGAACATCTATGCTTACTATATATAAAAAGCCATAATGAAGTTTGACGCTTGAAAAGCTCCAGCAGAAGACATAAGCAAAAGTTTTTCTAAATGCTTTTATTATTGTTTTATTCTATAGATTTATTATTTTTAATTATTTAATATCTACTTCTTTGTTATGCTGTAGAATACAAAATGTAAACTGTTAAACACTAATATTGCTATTATATTTTACAATTTTTTACTTTTTGTTTTCCATTTTCATTTTAAAGTTTATAATTTTATACATTTTTGTTTATATTAAATATATTTATATACTGTAGTTATTCATCTTTATTTCAGTTTTAGTTTCAATTACTATAATACATCAGATTTACAAAATGAAAATGAAATGAGAAATGTTGAAATAAAAAACTTAAAAAAATTAAAACTACTTTTTAGAAAGACTCTCTCTCTCTATAAGCCATAATAAATTTTGACACCAAAAAAGAAAGCACCAGCAGAAGACATAGGCAAAAGTTTATTTTCTAAGTTATTTTAATATTGTTTTATTATATAGATTTATTATTTTTAATTATTTAATATCTATAACTTCTTTGTTATGCTGCAGAATATAAAATGTAAATTGTTAAACACTAATATTGTAATAATATTATTTTTAATATTTTTTTCTAATTTTGTTTACCATTTTCATTTTAATTAAAGTTTAGTCATTTTATGCATTTTTGTTATATTAAATATACTGTTGTCGTTATTAATCTTTATTTTACTTTTAGTTTTAATTATTATAGTACAGCAAATATACAAAATGAGAAATGTTGAAATAAAAAAATCTTAATTAAAAAATCAAAACTAATTTTTATAAAATAAAAGTTTGTCTAAATTATTTTATTATTGTTTTTATTAAATAGATTTATTATTTTGAATAATTTAGTATTTAAATTTTTTTGTTACGCTTATACGAAAGTAAATTGTTAAACACTGTTATAATAAATTTTATTATATTTATTTATTCATTTATTTATTTTTTCCATTTTCATTTAAAGTTTTGGTCATTTTATGCATTTCTGTTTATATTAAATATCGATATATTGTAGTTATTAATCTTTATTTCAGTTTTAGTTGCAAAGGACACGTGCAGTTGGTTAAACCATTTACTTGAGCTCAGAATTCACTTTAGATCAACTAAATTTAATCAATCACCCAGACAGTCAATATAAAAAAAAATGTCTAAAACACACCGAGCTGGAATGACTGATAACGTCAGTCAGAAAATGAACAATATGCATATTCTGCCTCCACACACACAGACCAATTTCCTGCGAGAAAGTGAGACACAATATCCCAGCAACCCCTGTGATTGACTGCTGCTTATCTGCATATGTGCGTAAAACAAAACTGTGCATGAAGATTCCCAGCGGGCAGCGAGCGCTCACTGCAGTCAAACGCGACTGTTGCCACAGCGACAGACAGACGGAGCCCGCTCTGACGCCTGCTGCTGAGGATTATGGATTAAATAGCGGGTATTCATGAAAACTATTAGAGCTTAAAACAATCAGTCACAACCATTCACTCACAGACTTATACTACTGTATACATTCACATCACAATTAAATCTGTCCAGAATTCAAAGTCAAAACTCATGTTTTTTTTTTTTTTTTTTTAATTTATTGATTTTATGTATGTATTTATTATTTGAAGTAAATGTATGCAAATTGTATAATGTCCATGGTACACATTTCTAGTAATTATGCAGTTAGTTCTCATATTGTATCTTCAGAAAGTTTTGGAATATTTATCCTCCTGAGAAAGCCTGGCCTGAAAGTTTGAAACAGTTGTAAAAGTATAAAAGTTGATGTTGCTACCATAATTTAGCACATTGCTTACATGATGTAACATGTTGTTAGCATGTTTTAGCATGATTAGCTTGTTGCTTGCATTTATAGGCTGATTACAATGTTGTTAGCATGATGAGCAAGTTAATAGCATGATTCTAGCATGATTAGCAAGTTACTAACATGTTTATAACCTGATTAGCATGTTGCTAGCATGTTTCTAGCATGATTAACGTGTTACTAGCATGTTGTTAGCATGTTTCTAACATGATTAGCATATTACTAGCATGTTGCTAGCATGATTAGCATGTTTTTAGCATGATTAACATGTTACTAGCTTGTTGCTAACGTGTTAGCATGAATTACATGTTGCTAACATGTTTCTAACATGATTACCATGTTTCTAACATGATTAACATGATACTAGCTTGTTGCCATCATGTTTTTAACATGATTAGCATGTCACTAGCGTGTTGCTAACATGTTAACATGAATTACATGTTGTTAGCATGTTTCTAGCATGTTTCTAGCATGTTTCTAGCATGATTACCATGTTTCTAGCATGAATAACATGCTACTAGCTTGTTGCTAAAATATTGTTAACATGAATAGCATGTTTCCAACATAATTAAGACGTTGTTAGCATGATTAGCCAGTTTGTAGCATGTTGCTAGCATGATTAACCAGTTACTAACATGTTGTTAGCATGATTAACAAGTTACTAGAATGTTGCTAAAATGATTAGCAAGCTACTACCATGTTGTTAGCATGATTAGCAAGCTACTAGAATGTTGCTAATGGTTAACAACTTACTAGAATGCTGCTAACATGATTAACAAGTTACTAGCATGTTGCTAATGTGATTAGCAAATTACTAACACATTGTTAGCATGATTTGCATGTTGCTAGCTTGTTGCTAACATGTTTCTAGCATGATTAGCATATTACTAGCATGTTGTTAGCATTATTAGCATGTTGCTATCATGTTTCTAGCATGATTAACATGTTACTAATATGTTGTTAACATGATTAGCAAATTACTAACATGTTTGTAACATGGTTAGCAAGTTAGTAATAGTTGTTAGCATAATTAGCAAGTTACTAGCATGCTGCTAACGTGTTTCTAGCATGATTAGCATGTTGCTAACAATATTAGTAAGTTACTAGCATGTTGCGAGTATGATTAACAAGTTGCTATAATGTTGCTAGCATTATTTGCATGTTGCTAACATATTTCTAGCATGATTCACATATTACTAACATGTTGTTAGCACAATTAGCATGTTGTTATCATGCTTTTAGCATGATTAACATGTTGCTAATATTAGTAAGTTAGTAGAATGTTGCTAGCATGGTTAGCATGTTTAAACCAGCTAAAACCAGTTGATTCAGTATAAACCAGCCTAGGCTGGTTGTCTAGTCTTAGCTGGTTTAAGCTGAGCTGCTTTAACCTTGGCTGGTCTTTTAACAGGTCTCCCAGCTTGACCAGCTAAAAAGTGGCCAAAACCACTTTAAAACCAGCCTGGGAGAGCAGCCAAAGCAGCCATTCATCTTAGGCTGGTTTTAGCTTTTTTTAAGTATGGAGTTGTTGAGCTTTGCTATAGCAATAAACAGCTTAGATGCACCACAGGTCTCTTTGTATAAATGTTTTCACCCCCTAAATGAAAGTCCAAGGGGTTTTAGGTGGTTTATGATAATCTGGCTTTCGAAAAACCATAAGCCAATTTCAATGCAATATTTGCGAAATCTCAGTGAGTTTAGTCGGTTCTGCTGCAGAATACTTTCAATCGTCAATTCCCTCAATTTAAACTTATTTTTTTGGGGTTGAATGCCAGTGATAGAGAGAGAGAGAGAGAGGGCGAGTACCTGCTGTTGCATGCTGGGAAATAATCCATATCCTCAGTCTGTTATCCTGCCCACCAGAGGCGAATCGAAACTTCACTGTCTGGTCAACTGAAAACATCCACACACACACACACACACACACACACACACACACACACACACACACACACACCAGAGCATGACTAATCAAGATTATAATGATGTTTGTCTTTCCTGTAAAGATAATTACAGTATATTCACTCCTCTAATTTAACCTCACAACAAATGTGAATATAATTACACTTATAAACAACCATAATCATTTCCTGTCATAAACTGATCCTGAACAGATGGATGTGAACAGAAAAGCTGAGTCCAAAGCATTTCCGATCTCATTAAATTCAGTCTTGTTTAGTCAGATTGTTGTTTGTCAGTAAGTTCACAGCTTATTTTGGCCATTTAAAGAGCGTTTTGAGCTCCATTCAATTTTATTAATCTGAATGCAAACAAGGAGAGTCATAAACACAAACACAAGCCAAGAAGTTGCATTCTGACTGAATTTGCAGCGTATGTTAATATTTAGAGTGTATCAATATTTGTTAGTTCCGATGTGTTATTTATATAAAAACAATAACAATAAAAGCTTTAGACAGGAAGACACTTTCTAGGGACAGGTTCATCTGAAATGCACTTTAAAAAATACACACAGATTTATATATTTGCATTGCATATAGAATGTCCATTCATTTGAACTAAACAGTTTTAACATAAATCAATAAACTTAATGTGATGCATATTTGTAATTCATGCATAAATGAAATAGGCACGATTTCTGCACTCAAAATTAAGTATTTGCAACTATTTGATTGTATTTCAATAATCATACTTTTTTTTATAATGCATTCATTCAAATTGCTTAAATCAGCATAAACATGTTCATTGTGAAAATCAAATGCATTCAGTTTCATTTATGCATGACTGACAAATATACATTACATAAAGTCTATTGACTCATGTTAAAACCATGAAATCCCAATGCATGGACATTTTATATGCAATTAAAAATATATAATAAATAAAAATAAATATATTAGGTGTAAAATAAAATAAAAGTTTCTGCAAAAATTAAAAATAAAATAAAATAAAATAAAATAAAATCTAGAGATTATTTGTATGGTATATATTTTAATTAAATTATTTTAGAATTATTTATAATTATTTTATGTAAAAAAACATAAAATAAAATAAAAATATTCCTAGGTGTAAAATAAATTCTTCTGCAAAAATAAAATAAAATAAAATAAAATAAAATAAAATAAAATAAAATAAAATAAAATAAAATAAAATAAAATAAAATAAATATTATTTGCAGGGTATACATTTTAAATAAATTATTTTAGATTATTATTTATAATTATTCTTTATCATTATAAAACATCATTTATAAAACTATAAAATAAAATTAAAATATCCCTAGGTGTAAAATAAAATAGAAGTTCATGCAAAAATAGTAAAAAAATAAAATAAAATAAAATAAAATAAAATAAAAATCTAGGGATTATTTGCAGGGTATACATTTTAAATAAATTATTTTATAATTATGTATAATTATTATTTATAATTATTTTATATAAAATTATAAAATAAAATTAAAATATTCCTAGGTGTAAAATAAAATAAGTTTTCCTGCAAAAATTAAACAAATCAAATCTAGGGATTATTTGCAGGGTATACATTTTAAACAAATTAATTAATAATTGTTTATAATTATTATTTATAATTATTTAATATAAAACTATAAAATAAAATTAAAATATCCTTAGGTGTAAAATAAAATAAAACAAAATAAAATAAAATAAAAGCTTCTGCAAAAATAGTAAACTAAACTAAACTAAACTAAACTAAATAAAATCTAGGGATTATTTGCAGGGTTATTATTCATCACTAAAAGTAAAATTAAAAACTAAAACTAAAACTATAAAAAAAATAATAAACAAATAAATAAAATTTGAACAAAAAAATGATAACTTAAATAAACAAATAACTCATTTTATTTTAGGTAATTGCCAAGACATAATTTCTATTTTTTTGTTTAACTTGATGTACTCAAATAACTAAAATAATATTAATAATAATATAATATTAATAATAATATTAATGTTAAATTTACATAAATATTTTTTAAAACGAATAATAAAAAAATCAAATGGATGGACATTTTATATGCAATTAAAAAAAATGTTTAGGCCTAAAAATATATTGTTTGACTGCAGACTATTCCCACCATAATGGAAAAATGCCAGCTTTAAATAATAGCATAACAATGAAAAACAAAAACTGCTTTTTATTTTAATGTCAGTCAGGTGATGTTTTTCTCTCTAAACTGTTTTTTTTTTTTTTGTGGCCAGAGTAAGCTGCAATATGGACCAGACTGCATGTTCATAGAAAAATGTCAGATCTTCCCACATCACTGCAGGTAAATCTCATCTGTCTCCAGCAGAGGGAGTCATAATAGCTACAGCAGAAGAGAGATGATATGGACTGTGTTACCGATGCTCATCTGAGGGCAGAAGCAGCAGCAGTTGACTCCCAGATCATGAGCTTCTCTCCGCATGTATAAAGTGTTCATGCTCAGATGAAGTTCACCCTGACTGGAGCCTGTGATGAACATCTGTCCACATGGGGAGAAACAGCAGGCCAGGATGCTGCCCTCACTGACTTTAGCACATCTACAGGAGAGACGCTTCAGGTTACAGAAATTCAACAGATCGACTCAAGCAAAAAAAAAAAAAAAAATCCATAATCAAACATTTGTTGCACCTCTGTATGTTTTGCATTCATGAAAAGATAATTATATATTAATCAACTCCTAAATCTAATATTAAAGAGAGCCCAGGTGTTAATAAAATAAAATAAAATAAAATAAAAAATAAGTTTTATTTTTTATTAACTTCAAATAACTAAAACTAAAATAAAACTATATAAATATAAAACCAATTATAATAATAATAATTGCAAAAACAAATAAACAAAAAATACTAAAACCGTAACTTAAATTAAAATAAAAAGGGTAAATATTATAATAATAGTAACTAATTCAAAATATGAATAAAAACATAAGTAGTAATAATAATAACAACAATAACGTTTATGTAATATATAATTAAAATAAATGTAAATAATATTATTTTAAATTATAATATACTTTTAAAATTATAAACAATTTAAATCCTTATCATTTTAGTGCATTTTGTTCTTTTTTAATGTCCCCATCATATCTTAACATATAGAAAAATTGACAGAGACTCAAGCAAATAATCTCTAATCAAACATTTGATGGACCTCTCTATGTATTGCTATAAAATAAAAAATAAATTAAAACAAAACAAAAAAAACAAAGGGATTATTTGCAGGGTTATTATCCCTAACTAAAACTAAAAATTGTTATTGCTACTTGGATTAAATTATTTTATTTTATTTATTTTATTTCAGATAGCTGCCAAGACATATTTTCTATGTGTTTTTGTTTGTTTAACTTCAAATAACTAAAACTGAAATAAAAAAATAGAAAATAAAAAAAATCATCATAAAAATTACAGAAACAAACAAACAAAAAATACTAAAACCTTAAATTAAATGAAAGGGAAAATATAATAACTAATTCAAAATATTAATAAATTAATATACTACTACTACTACTACTACTAACAATAATATTTATGTAATATATTTAAAATAAAGTCATAAAATAAATCATATTATTTAAAATAATAATGTACTTTTACAATGATTTAAATCATTTTAATTTGAGTGCATTTTGTTCTTTATTAATGTCCCATCATGTCTTAACATTTTTTTTAAATTTAATTATAATCTATATAATAAAGTATATATGATCTATTATAAAAAAAAATCTCTAATCAAACTCCTGAATATAGTATTAAAGAGAGCTTAGGTGTAAAAAATAAAATAAAATAAAATGTATTATTCCTAACTGTTATTTCCTAAACAGTATTTCTCAACAAAATGTATGTCTCACTATTCATGTTATTTTATTACATTGACCTTTGCAGCGTCTTTGACGTCACATCCCAGACCGCCACAGTCCCGTCGAACGCGCCGGACAGCAGAAAGCGCGCGTCAGGAGAGAACGCACATACTCGAACAGGAGCGCGCGCCGGGTGCTCCAGCGTGGCCACCGCTGCGCCCGTACTTGTGCTCCATACAATAGTGAGCGCGTCCGTGGAGCAGGACGCCAGGTAGCGGCCGCAGCTGCTGAAGCAGCAGCAGTGAACGCCGTAGGCGTGCGCGCGCAGAGGAGAGAAGGGCAGCTCGCGGAAGTCTTCGCAGGAATACACGCGCACGGTTTTGTCCCCCGAGCACGAGGCCAGAAGACGGTCCGAGAGCGCGCAGCAGTTCACGTCATCACGATGGTCCTGGAGGGTGCAGAGCAGCGATGCCATAATGATCAGCTCACATCTGTGAGAATAAACACACGTTATATTTCATTGTATATTTCATAATAATAAATCAATATATAATATATATTTAATAAAATTATGTAAAATAGTCTAAATCCTTTAAATTCACATCCCTATTATTATGTGTCTTATCATTATATGACATTGTATGTCATGTTGGATAAAATGTTAAACAGACATATATATATATATATATATATATATATATATATATATATATATATATATATATATATATATATATATATATATATATATATATATATATATATATATATATAATAATAATAATGTGTGTGTGTGTGTGTGTATATATATATATACACACACACACACACATTATTATTATTATTAATAATAATAATAAAAACAACAACAATACTTATATAATATATTTAAAATGAAAAATTACATATATTTAATAAATAAATGATTATTTAATATATTTAAAATTATAATAAGCATTTCAAAATTATAAATAATTTTAATAATTTTAATTTGTATAAAAAAAATAAAAAGTAAAGTAAAATAAACTAAAATACATATACTTGACTGCCTGTTTGGATAAAATAAAACAATAATAATAATAAAAAAATAAAATAAAATAAAATACATCTACTTGACTATGACGACTATTTGGATAAAATAAGTGAAGTAAAATAAATACATCTACTTGACTACAATGACTATTTGGATAGAATAAAATAAAATAAGATCATATTTTGTTCTTTTTAATGTCTCCATGTTTTAACATATATAAAAACTGACAATAAGTAATTTAAAAAGTATAAAATTTGAGTATATAATATATATATATTTATTATTATTATTATTATTATATTATTATTATTATTATTATTATTATTATTATTGTTATTATTAATAATAATAATAATAATAATAATAATAATAATAATAATAATAATAATCAATACTTATGTAAAATATTTTAAAAAGTGAATTATAGATATTTTAAATTAATTAATTAAAATGTTTATTTAATAGATTTGAAGTTATAAGCAGTATTTAAAAAATAGAATTTAAATAATTTGAAATAATTTTAATTTGGTCATCTTATATATTATATAAAACTTATATTTAAACTGACAATAAGTATAACATTCTAGTATATAATAATATATATTTAATAACAATAATGAGTATATAATATATATTTAATAATAATAATAATAATAATAACCAATACTTATGTAATATATTTTAAATAAATAAAAAAATAAAAAATAAATTAAAAAGTAAATTTTATATATATATTTACATTTTATATATTTAAAATTATAATAAGCATTTTAAAAATTATAATTTGAACAATTTTAATTTGATCACATTTTGTTCTTTTTATTGTCCCCATCATGTATTAACATATTATATAAAAACTGCTTAATAGCTTAATGTTTAAACTGTTTAACTATGTCTATAATAAAAAATATTTAAACTGACAATAAGTACAACACTTTAGTATATAATGTGTATTTATTAATAACAATAATGATAATAATAATTTAAAACTAACATTTTTAAATGGCTATTTTATACATTAAAACGTGAAAATTGACAATTTATTCATTAATTTCTTAATTTTTTTTTTTCACTTTACAAAAAAAAAAAATGTTACAAACAAAACGTTTCTACTTACATAATTGGTTAAATTATGAACTTCACATTGACCTCCTCATGTAAACCAACTGTAAATCCCTCAGTGAGCAATGACTATGATCCTGTTTGTGTGAATAACCAGATTATAATAGATATTAAATGTTCAGAGCATATTTCCACAAGTCTGATAAACCCTTTTATATACAAGTTAAAAGTAAAAAGTTCAAGAAGTGCTGTAGATCAGGAATGACTCACCTGATGGCAGAAGATTCACATGAAGACTGTTCTTAAAACCCTGAAAATACATTTAAGCAAACACATTAATAAGTAAATGTACACAGAGAATGATTCTCGAAGCTCTGGTCTCTGTGAAGCTCCCTTACACACACTTCCTGCTGTGATGCAGTCCAGGAACGTCACATGACCGAGTCTGTTGCCTGGGATACGTGATAATTCACTGTAGTATCCAGTCATAAACTGCATGAGGTTATAAGAGCTTTACGTAACACCTGTACAAACACTGCCACAGGTCAACCAATGAGAGACTTGCATGGACCAAAATAAAATAAAATAAAATATTAAAATAGAATAATAAAAAAATAGATTTACTTGACTACAATGACTGTTTAGATTAAAAAAAAAAAAAAAAAAAAAAAAAAAAAACCTACATGATTACAATGACTGTTTGTATAAAACCAAAATAATAATAATAATAATAATAATTCAATCTACTTGACTACAATGACTGTTTGAAAAAAAAAAAAAATCTACTTGACTACAATGACTGTTTGGATAAAACAAAAACAAATAAAAATAAAAATAAAAAATAAATCTATTCTACAATGACTGTTTTAATAAACTAAAATAAAAGTAAAATAAAATAAAAAAATAAATAAAAATAAAACAAAAAATAAACCTACTTGACTACAATGACTGTTTTAATAAAATAAAATAAAATAAAAAAACAAACAAAAACAAAAACAAAACATCTACTTGACTACAATGACTGTTTGGATAAAACAAAATAAAATAAAATAAAAAAATAACAAAATAATAAAAAAATAAATCTACCTGACTACAATGACTGTTTTAATAAAATAAAATAAAATAAAATAAAATAAAATAAAATAAAATAAAATAAAATAAAATAAAATAAAAAGCCAAACACAAAATAAACATCTACTTGACTACAATGGCTCTTTGGATAAAATAAAACAAAAAATTAAAATAAAAAAATAAATCTACTCGACTACAATGACCGTTTGAATAAAATAAAATAAAATAAAATAAAAAGTAAAATAAAATAAAATAAAATAAAATAAAATAAAATAGAAAAATAAATCTACATGACTACAATGACTGTTTGAATAAAATAAAATAAAAAGTAAAATAAAGAAAAATGAAATAAAACAAACTAAAATAAAACAAACTAAAATAAAACAATAAAAAAACTAAAATAAAATAATAAAAAAATAAAATAAAATAGAAAAAATAAATCTACAATGACTTTGGAAGATAAAATAAATTAAAATAAAATATAAAATAAAATACAATATTTGATACTAGGTTTAAAATAAAGCAAAAAGTAAAATAAATATCTAAAAATGGAAACAAGTATAAACAAATAACCACTAAGTGAACCAACAGACTCCTATTGCAGGAGCAAATTTGAGAAGAAGAGACAAACAGACAGAAATACAGCTGTAAGAAGGGATGCAAAGTCATTAAAACAGGTACAAGTAAGATCAACTCATGCATAAAATGCAGCATCAACAGCATAAACGCAACCAGTCTGCTTGAAAACATTTTATTAAGTATTCGACACAAACTAGAGAAAAATAAAACTCCTACAAAACAGAACGCTACACCTTCATTGCAATATCTTCACACAAGAGAATTCAAGTATTCTGACTTTAGTCCCATAAAAACAACTGCAGTTCATTAGATTATTATGTAAACTAGATTTCTTTATCGCAACAGCATTTTTTGCCTGTGCAAAAATTTGCCGCCACAATGCAAGAGTGTTTGCTAAGTCAAAAAAGACCATTTCTGATTTCTAGATACAATTTGGAGGGGTTTCCATTGTTGCATCATGTATGAGCAATAACAATAGTGATGTAAAAAATCCAGCAAACACTGGACGAATGCTTGTGCATTGCAATAAACTGAGGTTTGAGTTGTAAAAATGTAGGATTTCTGAAAGGCACCGCTGTTTTCAGAAAGTGCCGTATAAAGATACAACTATCCAAAAGGCATAAACGATACTGGAGTGCACAGAATACAATATTCAGAACTGATATTAAAAATGAATAGTTGTTTTATATGTCACGATGGCCTGTGTTTTGGAGTTTGTGATTTAAAACATACACATTTACATGAATGCAGCTTTATAAATGTAACCATAACAGATCTTCTGTTGCTCTAGGAGCTCAGAATTATGTAAACACGTTATTTTTTTTTTCTTATTTGATCAAGAAAACACATTCATTGAGATTTTTAAAGCAGTTTTGCCTCTTTTTTTCATAGAAAGTGAAGACCGTTTTAATCATAAATAATTAAAAACAAATTAAATACAGTACATTTACTATAATATTAACGTTTATTTAAAAAAACAAAAAAAAAAAAAAACATATTTACAGGATATTTCTGAAAACGTTCATGTTCTCACAGTTGTTCCTGTACTTGATTTGTTTGAGCGTGTCCTTTAACAAACCAAAGCAAATGCAGGCGTGATTTGTGGTGTGAATGAGGTGATTCGGTGTTCTGGTCTCGCGTCTGAACTGGTTCTCATGTGCCGAGAGCCGCTTTCAGGGAGCTCTGCCTCAACAGCTCGGTCCATCTCCTCTGGAAAAACCGTCTCATCGTGTGTCCCGCTCGACCGATCTCTGAATTATCCTCGTTGAATTTCTCGCAGTTGTCGAACACCAGGTTCACGTCAATGATGAAAGTCTCAAGATTCAAGTACCTGTGATGAGAAAAGTCAATATTGAGTCGTATTGAGTTAAACTTTCCCTAGAATTTTGCTGGTAAATATTAAGGTTCACTACCTGTGTACAGTATAATCATAAATAAATACTGTTATTCTGGTGCATATAAACTGTGTTAATTTAGTGAAAAATATTGCGGAAAATGATACAAAATGTGTATACAAAAAATTACATTCACCGTTTGGTTTTGAAAATAATCAAATCAAATCAAAATTGTTATCATCATCATCATCATTAATGAATATCACCAAAAGACTGAAAATATAGAGTTATTTAATAAATGACTTAAAGTACTTGACTATAATGACTAAACAAATAATAAATTAAACCAATAAATACAAATTGTTTATAATAATAATTAATATTTAGAAATGTATTATTATTATTATTATTATTATTATTATTATTATTATTATTATTATTATTATTATTATTAAATTATAAAACACCAAAAGGCTGAAAATATTTAGCTATTTAATAAAATCGAACTTGACTATAAGGACTGGTTGGTTAAAAACATGTTTAAAAGAAAAGAAAAGAAAAGAAAAATAAACATACAATAAATAAATAAACATATAATATAATATAATATAATATAATATAATATAATATAATATAATATAATATAATATAATATAATATATCACCAAAATGCTGAAAATATTGTATTATTTAATAAATGATTAAATCTACTTGACTGGTTGGTTTAAATCATGGTTTAAAATAAAATAATAAAATAAAATAAAATAAAAATTATTTTTATTAGCAATAATACTAATAATGCTAATGCTAATAATAATAATAATAATAATAATAATAATAATAATAATAATAATATTATTATATTACTTTTATTATTATTATTTTAAATATATCACCAAAAGGCTGAAATATTTTCCTATTAATTGACAATCTACTTCACTATAATGACTGGTTGATTAAAATCATGTTTAAAATATTAAAATAAAATAAAATGAAATAAAGTAAAATAAGAAAAATGGACAATTAATCAATCAATAAATAAATAAATATTATTTTTATCATAAATTTAACCAAAACTCTGTTATTTGTGTCATTTAATAAATGACAATAAATACATAAATAAATACTATAATGGCTGGTTGTTTAAATTCATTGTTTAAAATAAAATAAAAGATCACACATTAAATACATGTAATAATAATAATAATAATAATAATAATAATAATAATAATAATAATAATAATAATAACAGGCTAAAAATATTGTTATTTAATAAATCTGCTTGACTATAATGACTATTTGGTTAAAATAATGGTTTAAAACAAAAGCAATATAAGAACAAAAAAAAAGTTAAAAAAAAGTAAAATAAAATAAATAAATAAAAATAAATAAATAAATAAATAAATAAATAAATAAATAAAAATAATAATAATAATAATAATAATAATAATAATAATAATAATAATAATAATAATTATTATTATTATTATTATTATTATTATTATTATTAGCATCATCATCATCATCAATAAATATATCACAAAATAAGATAAGATAAGATAAGCATCAATAAACATATCAGCAAAAAGGCTGAAAATAGTATTTTTTTTTTACTACTACTACTACTACTACTAATAACTGTAAATGACTGTAAAACTGTAAAAGTTAATAAAGACTAGTTAACTAGTGATACGCACAGGCTGTTGGTGAGTTTGTCTCTGATGGTAGAGAAGTCCATGGGCTTCTTGATGATCTTGCGGTATCCCGGCACAGATTTGGGGTTGACGGGTGTCAGAAACGGCCCGGCGTCCTGATGACTTTCCAACTCAGCCAAGAGTATTCTGATGAACAGAGAAAGTCCAATCAGTGACATGTCATTCAGATGCAGACTGAAATAAAACTCATTCAGCAATGTTTGTGGCTCTGGTACCTGCACATGGCCAGATCTTTACTGTCTTCTCTGGCTGTTTTGGGCTTCTTCACACATGCGGGACTCTCCTGCTTTACTGGGTTAGCAGAAGGATTCTCCTCTGTCTTCCTCTTTTTCATTTCCTTTGACACTTTTTTGGGAGTGCTGTTGGCGCTGCCCGAATCGTCCTCTGAGTCTCCGGCCACAGATGGTTTCCCCTGCCGTTTGGCCTCGGCAGGTTTCTTCAGGCTGCCGCTTGAGCGGTTCAAGGGCTTCTTGGTCTTCAGGGACTGACTGCTCGCCTACACAGAAACAAATGCTTTAGAGAGGAAACTAAATCTCCAAACACAGGTCAAAGAGTCTGATCTCTTCATGAAAAACACTACTGGAGTTAAGATAATCATTCAGTAACATTTATGGGGCCTTATAAGTGGAGCTGGTTGGAAGGAATGGGAAGGTATAAACAATTGTTAATTGTTAGGTCAAATTCCCCAATGATTTCCCAATACTTGGTACTAATACAAAACTAAAATAAATACTGTGAACATTTTTTTTATTTTTTATTTTTTTTATAAAAGCAATAAATAAGTGCAGAAATATAATTCAAATTATTACCACTCAAAACTCTGACTTCAATAATAATAATAATAATAATAATAATAATAATAATAATAATAATAATAAATAAACAAATCATCATTATCATGTGATTTATGAAAAAAAAATTATAAATGTAGTAGTAAAATCAGTAGTAAATAAAAGTAATAAAAACTGCAGTAAAAAATATTTTTATTATATTACTATTCTTAATAAAAGCTCTGACATAATAATAATGATAAATAAATAAATCATCACCATCATGTGATTTATGAAAAAAATGATAAATGTAGTAGTAAAATCGGTAGTAAATAAAAGTAATAAAAACTGCAGTAAAAATAATTTTATTATATTATTATTCTTAATAAAAACTTTGACATAATAATAATAATAATAATAATAATAATAATAATAATAATAATAATAATAATAATCATCAATTTTATTTATAAAAAATAATATTATTGCTAATGTTTTGCTGTGAGTATTAAAAAGTAGTAGTAGCAGTAATATAAAATAAGTGTAGTAGTAAAATTTGTAGTAAATAAAGGTAATAAAAAAATGTTATAATTCTTTATTATTATTATTATTATTATTAAAATATTTATTATTAATTATTATTAAAAACCAATAATAATAATAATAATAATAATAATAATAATAATAATAAATTATAAAAACCTAACATTTTATTACTACATTCATTATTTACTATTATTATTATTATTATTATTATTATTATTATTATTATTATTATTATTATTATTATTATTATTATATTGTTGTTGTTAATAATAATAATAATAATAATAATATTTTTGAAAATTAAAAAAGGTAGCAATTTTTAATGTTTATTATTATATTGTTGTTGATAATAATAATAATAATAATAGATTATTATTATTATTATTATTTTTGTTGTCAGTATTAAAAGTAGTAGTAGTAATAATAATATAAGTGTAGTAGTAAACGTTGTAGTAAATAAATGTAATACAAATTATTATTAAATTATTATTTATTGTTAAAAATATTACAATATTTTTTATTTAAAAAAAACAACCTCTGACCTAATAATATTAATAATAATAATAATAATAATAATAATAATAATAATAATAATACAAAATTATAAAAAACCTAACATTTTATTACTACATTCCTTATTTTTTTATATTATTATTTTTAATATTATATTGTTGTTGTTGATAATATTTGCATTATTTATGAAACTAAATTTAAAAAAGTAGTGAATTTTTTTTTATTCAAACAATTTTTGCTGCATTTTTTTTTATTTTATTGTTGTTTTTGTTGTTGTTATCAGTTTCCTAAGTAGTAAAAATAAATAAATAATGTCATTTTTCTATTCAAGAACAATTTGTGCCAGGTTTTACATCACTAAGCTGCAGTTGAACACTTCAAATAAAGCAGACACGTCACATGGACTACTTTTATGGTGTTTTTTTGGTCAAAATGAACTGACACTTTGTGAAAATATTCTTCTGAAATTCCATGTCAGAAAACATCATTCAGGTTTTGTCCAACATGAGCGAGAGAAAATGAGTCTCATCACAGACAGTGTTACTGAACTAATAGAGTGGTCCACCTGAGATATGCAGGCCGGGCAGAACCAGTCTCCATCTGGTATGGTGGTGATCTTGGGTTTATGGCAGTACGTGTGGCAGCCTCTATCACATCCATCACACAGCAGCAGGAGCTCCTCGTTATCTCCCTTACAGCAGATCTGACAGTACTATGCGATAAACACATCCCGATTACTTCACTTCAACTGGCAGAGTCTGAGAAACTATCCAAGATCTATAAACCACCACACAGATCTGAACTATAACACACAATCAACATGAAAACCCAGCAAACCTTTCTAAAAATCAATTCCAATCAAACACAGTGGAAACTACACAAACTGCAGCAGTATTTACTGTGGACTCACCACTTTCATGATGGATCTCTCCCAGGCGATGGACTTGTGCAGCTGCTGTATACACAGATAGAGCTGACTGGCACTGCGCACCTCGCCGAGAGCTTTACGCCACTGCCTCAACCCTGGAGCCAGATCTTCCTCAGCCCTGCCACAGACAGAGATTACAGTACAAATTACATAAATAAATAATAATAATAAAAATAATACTAATGTTATAATAAAATAATGTTATAATAAATTAAAAATATTTCATAATAAAATAAAAATATTTCATAGAAATTAGTATGACCAAGGTCTAAAATTAACTATTTGCCACTCCTGCCAACTGTGAGAGAATTTAGTACATTTGCAGGTCATAAATATTTCTTACTGCATATGAAAATGAATTTCGTATTTTTTTAAAATTAATTAAAAATATTCAAATAAAAAATAAAATCGGTATTTTTGTCCTTATAACAATGCAGTTATTTAGCTTTTTTCCTTGCATCAGTGAAGCTCAGATTCTTTTGAATCTTTTGAATAAAATAAAATAAAATAAAATAAAAATAAAATAAATATTTTATAATAAATAAATATGACCAGGCTCCAAAATTAACTGCATCACTTCTCCCGATTTTGAGAGCATTTATTCCATTTACAGGTGATAAATATTTCTCTTTTTTTTCCCCATTTGCATTTTTTATTAAATAAAAATAATAATAATAATAATAATAATAATAATAATAATAATAAAAAAAACTATATATTTGTTCTTACAACACAATTATTTAAATACTTTTAAATAGAATAAAATAAAAATAAACATATATTTTTAAATGACAATAAAACAAACATATTTTATAATAAAATAACATAAAATATTTTATAATAAATAAATACAACCAGGGTCCAAAACTAACTTCTACCAATTGTGAGAGAATTTAGTACATTTACAGGTCATAAATATTTCTTACTGCCCATGAAACTGAATTGTGCAATTTTTTATTAATTAAAAAATATTCAAATAAAACATTAAATTAGTATATTTGTTTTTACAACAATGCAACTATTTCACTTTTTTCCCTTGCATCAGTGAAGCTCAGATTCTTTTGAAACTTTTGAATAAAACAAAACAAAACAAAACAAAACAAAAAACAAAACATGACCAGGCTCCAAAATTAACTTTACCACTTCTACTGATTTTAAGAGCATTTAGTACATTTACAGGTGATAAATATTTCTTATTGGCCATGAACCTGTTTTTTTTTTTCCCATTTGCAATTTTTTTAATTAAAAAAAAAAAAAACAGGTTCATGGCCAATAAGAAATATTTAATCACCTGTAAATGTACTAAATGCTCTTAAAATCAGTATATATACAACACTATATATTTGTCCTTACAACAATGCAATTATTTACCATTTTTGAGACTCTTAAAATTAAAATCAATCATTTCTTTCTGGTCATGAAACTGTATTTTGCTTTTTTTTTTTTTTTTTTTTTTTTAAACAATAAAAAAAAAACAAAAAAAAAAACACAACAACAACATCGGTATATGCGTCCTTACAACAATGAAATTATTTAGCATTTTTCCTTCCATCAGCGATGGTCGGATTCAAATTAACTCAGTGGCAGTTTTTATTCTGATCTGGTGCATGGTCATTTTGGAGCCTGGACGTGTGTGTTTCAGTAAAAACATGAAATGATCAATAACCCACATTTATGCTGATAATAACCACAGTGCACAAGCTGAATGAGCACAGAAAGCAATCAGATTCAACAGTGTTTTGCCATTTTCCACAAATAGGGTACAATATTACCGTTTAAAAAACATTAGCAGGCACAATGTTTCTTCAAATGTTTTTTTTTTTTTGTTTAATAAAACAACCAACAATCAAACTAATAATGAAATTAAATTAAACTGAAATGTATTCAATTATTCCAATGAAAATACATTATAACTATCAATAAATTTAATCATTAACAACAAAAAAACAATTACAAACAAATAAATAAATTTCAATTTTATTTACATTTAATACAATTATCCCAGTTTTATTTATTTATTTATTTATTTATTTAGGTGAGAACTACTGGATGTTGGTCAGTAAACCCTTTAATTTATCATAATTTATACAATAATATTTACATAATTATTTCTATAATATTCTAAACTAATTTCAATATAATATTTTATGGGAAATTTTATTTGATTAGCAACTACAATACAACATTTGGTAACTTTGTTACTATTATTATTATTATTATTATTATTATTATATTAGTACTAGTAGTTTTTAGTTTACTATTACTATTATTATTATTACTACTATTATTATTATGATGATTTTCCTTATTCTTCTTCTTCTTCTTATTATTATTACTTAGAACTCCAACCTCTATAATAATAATTATTATATAATTTTTTTCTTTTGAGAATTATTAGATTGTAGCTAATTTATATAATAATGAATTTATATAATAATATTTATACAATTATTAATATAATATTATCAAATACTATTTCTGTTTTATGGGACATATAACTACAAACTAACATTTCATCACAAAACTATTTAATCTTACAGAATGCTTGATTATGTATTTATTGTCATTTTTATTTACATATTTATTATTATTTTATTTTTAAGACTTTCAGGCTCTATTTCGTACCCTGTTTGTGGAAGCCTTTTCAAGAAGCACTTGCTTGTGGAAGGCAAATGACAGAATATAATGAGGCTGTGGTTAATGTAGATGTAAATAATGCCTCATGCTTGTGCTTCACAACCCAAAGACGGTGTGTGTTGCAGTGTAAATGGGAAACAAATGCAGCCATAAACCCACAGATGCACACAGCCAAAGTGAAGCGTGAAGAGCGTCGGACGGGCTTGAGGAGCGTGTGAATCTGGATGACCTACCCGTCACCATCAGCTCTAGCAGGTGATGGCGCAGGGGCCGGTACTGAGACCGTTCCCACGTTATCCAGCCTGATCTGAATGGTGCTGCTTAAAGGGCTCTTCAGGTACCTTCGCTCAATGTTCCTCTCCAGCTCCGCCAGACGCGTCACTGCTATATCCAGAGGGTTGTTCGCTCGACGCACGATGCTGCGGTCGCTTCTTTCTTTGCAGTTCTCCACGATGGGTTTGTGCTCGTAATACAGCAGGTCTTCACTCTGTGACTGCGGCGCTGGATGCATCCAGCCCTGTCAGACAAACATATGCTTTCATAATGTTTTATTCACTGCAGTTCAATGCTGAAAAAACTTTGTGAAACATTTTTCTTAGATATTGAACCATGCTCCCTAGTGGCAATATTTGGACCTAAATAGTAAAGTTCGTAAACAAACTTTAAGTTGGCTTGAAAAAGCCCAGCCAGAAAGTTTGAAGTAGTTTTAAAAGCTTGAAGCAAGTTAGTAGCATGTTTCCAGCATGATTAGCATGTTACTAGCATGTTGGTAGCATGATTAACAAGCTACTAGCTTGTTTGTAACATTATTAACATGTTGTTAGCATGATTAGCAAATTACTACCATGTTTCTAACATGATTAGCATGTTGCTAGTATGATTCTTGTATGATTAGCATGTTTCTACCATGTTGTTAACATGATTAACAAATTACTTGTATGTTTCTAGCATGATTAGCACATTACTATCATGTTGTTAACATGTTACTAGCATGTTTCTAGCATGATTAACATGTTGTTAACAAGATTAACAAGTTACTAGCATGTTTTTAACATGATTAGCATGCTGCTAATATGATTCTAGTATGATTAGCATGTTTCTACCATGTTGTTAACATGATTATCAAGTTACTAGTATGTTTCTAGCATGATTAGCACATTACTATCATGTTGTTAACATGTTACTAGCATGTTTCTAGCATGATTAACATGTCGTTAACAAGATTAACAAGTTACTAACATGTTTTTAACATGATTAGCATGCTGCTAATATGATTCTAGTATGATTAGCATGTTTCTACCATGTTGTTAACATGATTATCAAGTTACTAGTATGTTTCTAGCATGATTAGCATGTTGCTAGCATGATTTAGATAGCTAGATAGATTGGAAATATTAGAGTGAAAGGCTAAATGAGTCTAAATTGATTAGAAATAGTACATAGAAGGGAAGTCTGATGGAGTCTCAAGGGATTCTGGGAGTTTAGATTTCAATTTTGACAGCTGGAGTTTGAAGAGTCTTGGCTCATTTGAACATTCCTTTAATGAAAGTCTATGGGATTTTTGGCAGATTTAATAGTCTGGTTTAGGAACACTGCGAGTCGGATTAGTCTGAAAAGATATAGCAACCTGAGTCAGACCAGTCTGAACGTCTGGGCCAAGTTTGGTGGTTGTAGCTTTAAAAGTCTAGGAGGAGACACACTTTAAAATTTGGTCTCAGAAGAAGTAGTAGTTTAAATAGAATAACTGTAAGTTGGCTTTTCCAAGCCAACTTAATTAATATGCATGCTTCACAATGCAGAAAAAAAACCTATAATATTTGGCAACCCTTCCTACCTTAACCTGCAGACTGGCTGAGGTGACTTTGTGTTCCAGTTCCTCCACCTGTTGCAGGACACCGATGTCTATGTCCATGGCCTGTTCTTCCACACACCAGCTCTGGACGGTGTCCTCAGAGACCTGATTCTCCTCCAGCTCAGAGACCTCGATCACAGTCACTGGACAAAGAGCGCAAACTAAAAGTGCTGCATTTGAAGCATTTCAAACTGCATTTTAAAGAGAGACAACAAGCACCTACCATCTCTGTTCCTGCTGCAGACCTGCCCGATGTAATCCATGTGTTTCTGCAGCTGTTTCTGCAGCTGTTTCTCTCGGATCCCTCGGGAATGGCACGCTTTCTCTATGGATCGTAACTCCTCCATGTCTGTAACTTTCCACCAGCCAGTCAACATCTCTATAAACACAAACACAATAAAAAAAAGGAAAAAGAAAAAAAAAATTCAATTACAGTAACCATCATTTTAGAGTAGATTTGAATTGTTTAAATATAAGAAATAAAATAAATGAATAAATAAAATAATAATAAAATAGAAGTCTCTTCTGCTTATATTATTTAATATTTTAATGTTTTAATAATTAATATTATTAATGCATTATAATAATTATATATGATTTTTATCAAATTATTATTATATATTAATTTATAATACACTACCATTCAGAAATTAGAAATTAATACATATTATTATTGTCATTATTACTACTATTAACAAGTTGGTTGAGCAGCAAATCAGCATATTAGAATGATTTCTGAAGGATCATGTGACACTGAAGACTGGAGTAATGATGCTGAAAATTCAGCTTTGAATCACAGGAATAAATTACATTTAAAAATATATTCAACATAGCAAAGAGTTATTTTAAATTATAATAATATTTCACAATTTTTACCATATTTTTGATCAATTAAATGCAGCCTTGGTGAGCAGAAGACACTTCTTTCAAAAACATAATACAATCATATTTACAATATTTCACCTACATATATTTTTTAATAAAACACTTTAATATGTGATCCTGGACCACAAAACCAGTCACAAGGGTCATTTTTTTTTTTAATTTATACATTATCGGAAAGCTAAATATAAAATAAGCTTTCCATTGGTGTATGGTTTGTTAGGATAGGACAATATTTGGTCAAGATCTGAAACCAGAGGGTGCAAAAAAAAATCTAAATATTGAGAAAAATCGCCTTTAAAGTTGTCCAAATGAAGTTCTTAGCAATGCATATTACTAATTAAAAATTAAGTTTTTATATATTTATGGTAGGAAATTTACAAAATATCTTCATGGAACATGATCTTTACTTAATATCCTAATGATTTTTGGCATAAAAAAACTATATAATTAATAATTTTGACCTATACTATTGTTGGCTGTTGCTACAAATATACCCGTGCTACTTATGACTGGTTTTGCGATGCAGGGTCACAAATGGAAAAGGCCACACTGAGTCTTTGAAGACGACTCTTGTGAAAATGTTTAAGTGATGGCTTAAATGAACCCTTGAATCAGAACTCTGAATCGATTCAGTTGAATAGATACTTTGAACTGATTCAAAGAAATTAATCAGATGGTTGTACTTAACACTCACAAGATGTCTCTCTCAATCCTTACCTTCAGGAATAGGTTGAGGTGATGGGTAATCCTGATTTTTAGGCACCTCGATGACAGGTGAGGGAGTGGAGAGGTGTTTCTCAGCTGGAGACTCTGGAGAATCACTCTTACTGATGTTCAAGTTTCCATTGCCCTCTGAGGAAGGGTGAACGCCACTGAGAATCTGAGCCATGGGAACACCAGAGAATGTCAAGTTTGGACTCAAATTTCCATTGGACCAAGCACAGAAGGGCAGATCCATTATGGGCACGCCGGACTTCATCTGCAAACACAGAGGAGCTGTTATAGTCAAAAACAAATACAGAAAGAGCAAAATACATACAGATGAGGTCAAAAGTTTACATCCCCCTTGCAGAATCTGCAAAATGTGAATTCTTTTACCAAAATAAGAGGGATCATGTAAAATGCATGTTATTGTTTATTTAGTACTGACCCGAATGTTAACATATAGTCCACAAGAGAAAATAATGAATTCATAAAAATGACCCCATTCAAAATATTGTATACACTTGATTCTTAATACTGTGTTGTTACCTGAAAGATCCACAGCTGTGTTTTTTTTGTTTAGTGATAGTTGTTCATGAGTCCCTTTTTTTGTTGTGAACAGTTAAACTGCCTGCTGTTCTTCAGAAATTTTTTTTAGTTCCAACAAATTATTTGGTTTTCCAGCATTTTTGTGTATTTGAACCCTTTCCAGCAATGACTGTATGATTTTGAGATCCATCTTTTCACACTGAGGACAACTGAGGGACTCAAAAGCAACTATTACAGAAGGTTCAAACATTCACTGATGCTCCAGAAGGAAAAATGATGCATTAAGAGCCGGGGGTGAAAACTTTTGAACAGAATGTAGATGTGTACATTTTTCTTATTTTGCCTAAATATCATATTTTTTCATTTAGTACTGCCCTTCGGAAGCTACAGAAGATACTTACATGTTTCCCAGAAGACAAAATAAGTTAAATTTACTCTGATCTTTAAATGCAAAAAGTTTTCGCCCCCCGGCTCTTAGTGCATGTTTTTTTTTTTCTTATGAAGCATCAGTGAGTGTTTGAACCTTCTGTTATAGTTGCATACGAGTCCCTCAGTTGACCTCAGTGTGAAAAAATGCATCTCAAAATCATACAGTCATTGTTGGAAAGGGTTCAAATACACCCTTTCTGATTTTTCTGAAGAACAGCGAGCAGTTGAACTGTTTAGGACAAACAAGGGACTCATGAACAACTTTCAAGAATCAAGTATTAAGAATCAAGTGTATGTAAACTTTTGAACAGGGTCATTATTTTCTCTTGTGGACCATATATAAACATTTTATGTGAAATATCTTATTCAGGTCAGTACTAAATAATCAATAACATGCATTTTGTATGATCACTCTTATTTCGTTAAAATAAACATTTTGCGGATTCTAAAAGGGGGATGTAAACTTTTGACCTCAACTGTAAGGTCTACACTGGGGTTTTCCAAACGGGGGTTCATGAGTTGAAAAGCAAATTGTTAAACCAAATGTCAAATTAAAATAAATAAATTAAGTCAATGTTTTTTGTTTAAAGGGTTTAGCTGAGAATAAAAAAAAACAAAAAAACCCTGGTCTCTCTTATCATACCTGCAGCGCTGCTAATGAAAAGTTATTGATCCCCGCTGCGCTGTAGGGCCCAACAGAGACCGCTGTGGTTTGTGGTGAGGACGATGATGCTGAATGTGGACCTTCAGTCAGAGATGAGACGTCACATGGAGAGCGAGGCAGCAGACTGAACCAGTGAGCGTTTCTCTCTGTCAGAACCTTATAAAGCTGGTCGTTACGGATCTGCTGTTGGGCGTTAGTGAGGTAGGTGTTGTTGAGGAGACAAGAATCATTGAGATCAGATTTAACATCTTGGTTAGGAGTTCTGGGTAATGTATTCTGCTGTCTTGGGCTGCCGTTTTGGTGACAAGAGACCTCAGAAGACATCTTGGCCACTTTTAAAAGCTTGCTGAGCTTGGAGAAAGAGTCGGGTTTCTGCAGGAAGAGGTTGAGAGAATTTACATCCTGCGGAGGTTTGTGTTTCACCTCAGCCGTGCCGTATTTTACATCAGGTTCCTCTGCCGGCTCCTCTTTGACCTGAACGAGATGAGCGTTCTTCATCCTCTCACGCTCTCTCTGCAACTCCTCTGGACCTGAAGGAGCACAAAATATCATCATCATCACTAGCAGCACATTTATACAACTGTTAGTTATAATAAAATAATAATATATCTGCCCATTAAAAAAAAAAAAAAAAAAAGAAAGATCAAAAACAAGTCATGGTCATATTCCCTGAAAATCCAAAAAATATTTAATATATTGATTAAATATTTCTTTTATATTTATATATTTATATATTATAATATTACAGAAGTCAACATTTGAAGTGGACCAAAAAAGCTCATGAAAGTTGTCCTAAGACAAGAACGGGTATTGTTTTGGTTTTAGGACAACTTTGATGAAAGGTTTTGATTTACTTTAAGTGTTAACTACTGTATTTGTGACCCTGGACCACAAAACCAGTCGTAAGTAGCACAGGTATACTTGTAGCAATAGCCAAAAATAGCATTGTATGGGTCAAAATTACCAATTTTTCTTTTATCCCAAAAATCATTAGGATACTAAGATCATGTTCCATGAAGATATTTTGAACATTTCCTACCTTAAATATATCAAAACTTAAAGGAACCGTATGTAAGAAATTTATTTCAGTTAATCATAAAATGGCCCTGACATGTCACTAGACATTAAGAAATCATGTTCATTCCAAATACTTATATCACTGACAACAGTGGTCCGGCCAGGATATTGTCATTTAAAAGTGAAAGTTGCAGCCCTCAACTGATGTTGATGTTGTCATGTTGTATTTTGGTCTGAGGCGCCACCCTCCAGCTATCTACCAATCACGAAGTCAGTAGAGTTTCGTCATCAGGGTTGCCAGCTCTGCTCTAGTTACAGCTGCAGCTACGAACGTGTCGGATAAAACATGTATAAAGTTACGAAACCTAAAAGACCTCGTTATGAATCCGAAGCTTCCGTACACAGTGGATTTTCCACGGTCGCCCGTGCTAAATGCGTTCATAAAAAGCTTTATATCGCACCACTAGCACGGTATGAAAACAATCTATGTTCCGACTGAAATGTGGTATTACAGTACATCTTTACAAAATGTTTGGCTAATCGCCTTTAGTAAATTTTTGCTACACAATTACTTCGCAAAACATCTCTCGTGAAGCATAAACATAAGTAACAGAAGAAAAAAAACTTATTGTGTAGGACTCTTCACTTGCCATTGGAAGCTCCTTGTAGCAGCCTACGTTCCTGCGGAATCCTGCAGCTTAGCTGGCAACCTCGAGTCAGGGGGGAGGGGGAGGGGATACGCCGTTCTACAGTATTTCGAAAGTGATTGCAGTACCAGTTTTGGCCACAATCCTACATACGGTTCCTTTAATTTTTGATTAGTAATATGCATTGCTAAGAACTTCATTTGGACAACTTTAAAGGTGATTTTCTCAGTATTTTGATTTTTTGCATCCTCAGATTACAGATTTTCAAGTAGTTGTATCACAGCCAAATATTGTCCTGTCCTAACAAACCATACATCAATGGAAATCTTTTTTATTCAGCTTTCAGATTTAAAATGGACCCTTATGACAGTTTTTTTTGGTCCAGGGTCACATTTATATTATATTACATTATATTATATTATATATACACACATGGTACCAGTCAAAAGTTTGGAATAATTTTGAAAAAAATACAGTAAAAGCAGCAATATTGTAAAATATTATTACAATTTAAAAAGAAAGTTTTCTTATTTGAATATACTTTAAAATGTAATTTATTTCTGTGATGCAATGCTGAATTTTCAGCATCATTATTTCAGTGTCACATGATTCTTCAGAAATCAACCACGTGTCATTTTTAACTTAAAAAAAGGGACGTTTGTCAAGATCAGTGTTTTTAGTATAACAAATACAATTATAATTTTTATTACTATTTTAAATTAGTTTTTCATATTTTATATTTTATATTTTCATATTTATTGCAGTTTTAATTTGTTATTTAGTAAATCAAGTTAAACTCGTCAAAAATTATAATTTATTATTATTATTATTATTATTATTATTATTATTATTATTATTATTATAGACATTATTTATTATTTTAATTAACTATAATACCCTGGTCGAGACTATGGAAGCCCGTTTCTGGCACTGAATAAAAAAATAAAACAAGGTAAAGGAAATTTTTATCTCACAATTCTGACTTTTTTAACCAGAATTGCATGATATAAATTTGCAGTTGCGAGTTATAAGGTCAGAATTGCAAGATATAAACTTTATTTCCACCACTGACTAAAAAATAAAACAAGGTAATTGCGACTTTGTCACAATTCTTTTTTTTTCTTGCAATTGCAATTCTACCTTTTTTTCCTTAGAATTGTGGGATATAAACTTGAAAATTCGAGAAAAAAAAGTTTTATTACCTTGTTTTATTTTTTTATTCAGTGGTGCAAACAGACTTCCACACAAGAAAAACTCTGAATGTTGGCTTGACTTGTTTGAAAGCTTTTAAAAGTTCAAAAAGTCTTTGAAAAGTCTTGTTTTAAAGGCAATTCTCCTGGATTTGGAACGACATGAGAATGAGTATTGCTTTAATTCTGTAACACAATCCTTTTCTGTTTCTGCTTAAAATATTCCACCCAATTTCTGTTGTTTCCTGTAAGCTTGATTCAGAAGATGCCTTTGTCTTCACATTATGATCTTATTCAGTCTCATTCTCTCACCCTCTCCGCTCTCCAGTCCCTCCACAAAGATCCCGCCACACTGCGGCAGCACCCAGTAGCGCCGTTTATACCGGTCCTGTCCGAACATCACGGATCGCAGGGAATGAGAGGCCTCGAACAGCTTCCGACGGATCTGAGTCTGTTGCTGTAAGAGATGAAGGTAGGAATCAATAAGACTATAAGAATTATGAAGAAATATGCAAGTGGACAAGTCATGAATCTGTAGTTTCAGCACACATTTAGCATAATACATTAGTTAAAGCAAGTATAGGCATGTTATCCTCTAGGGACCCAGCCATTAATTTTTGTCCTCTGTAGAGGACGTTTGTTTTTAATGAATTTAATGAGATTTGGCCTGTGGTGTCTTGCCTTCATTTCCTTAATAACTGATTCCTGATGTCCTCTACAGATGACATACAATAACAAGATTTTCTGTTCTATATCTCTTACGCATTTTTTGCAAGGTGTCAGGTGTTATACATTTTAGGTTGGTGTAATAATAGACAATCACAAAGAAAAGGACTGACTATCATTCAGATTTATTTAAAATACACATTTCTAAGGCATCTACATGATATGTATATGCATTTATATGCATTTTATAGCTTTACTGTTATAAAGATCTCATTGATTTACATTACAAGCTGAATTTCATCAGTTTTTGCCAATATAAATATCACCAAATTGCACCAAATTGCATATATTTTCTCAGTTTGGGTCTCTGAATAAAACTGAGCTGTTTTTTCCTTCATATTCAGACTATATCATATTATATGAGCCATAACAGCCTTTTTTTTTTTTAATCAAGCATGATCAACATAAAACATTTACCTTGCTGAGTTTCTCGATCTGTCTCTCCAGCTCCTCAATGGTTGTGATTTGATCACCTTCATCCTGCAAAACAAGAACAAGAACAGCTGACATGTTGCTAAAACATCATGACAAGTTCAATTTTCTTTTGAGAAACAAATCTTGGGTACCAGTATCTTTTGGGGATCAAATGGGATCAAATTTAACAATGTGCACACAAAGCTTCACTGTCTCTGGCAGTGAACCATATAGGTCCATAAAAATGAAGATAGTAAAATAAAAGTTTGTCAAGAACCAAAATCTAAAAGGATATTAAGATATCTTCAATGCTTTTTGAGTTAAAGACACGTAACCTTTGGGGGAAAAGTGTTTTTCCCCCATTTTTGAACTGTCACCACTGGCATTTTTTTTTTTTAATTTGATTATAATTTTGATTTTTGATTGACAGCAAAAAAAAAAAAAAAAAAAAAAAAAAAAAAAAAAATTGCTAATCGCTCCTAAGTATTGTAGACCTACCAATCTCTGTGTAAAAATAAAAGTCGTTTTTTCCACCTTGTAATTTGCCTCTAAATCTCAGATGCCATTTATGTATTTCTTTCACCAAAAAAAAAAAAAAACAATTAAAATCTAAATCAAATGTCCTCATCTTTACACACCTCTACTAGAGAACGGACCAGGTGAAATGTCCATACCACTTTGCTTTTTGTTAAAGCAAATAAAAGTAAATATAAAAATATTCAATATTAAATAAATAAATACATATCAATATTTCATGAACAATTTCAGGCAATGTTCAAATTTTATATTTTGTTTTAGAAAAGTAAATGAATGTAAATATAAAAATGATATTACAATAAAATAAAATAAAATTAATAAATACATACATACGTGCATATAAATATTTAATAAACAACTTCAGGCAATTTTCCAATTTTCTTTCTTTTTTTGTGAAAGTAAATAAAAGTAAATATAAAAATAGCTATTTGATTACTGCTTTGCATTTCTGTTATTAGAAAAAAAAAAGTATATATAAAAAGTAAATTAATAAATAAACCATTTCAGGCCATTTTCCACTGATTACAGCTTTGCTTTTTGTTATTTAAAAAAAAAAGTACCCACAAAAATGTTTTAATTTGAAATATAAATATATCATTTATAAATAAATATGAACAATTTCAGGCTATTTTCCACTGTTCCACTATTGTTTATCTTTTGTAAAAGTAAATAAAAGTAAATATATATACAATTAATAAAAATATATTTATTATTATTATTTTTATTAAGACGATTTCTGTTCTATTTTTCTATTTTATACTGTAAATTTACTATAAATTTATAATAAATAAATTTTAATTTTCCACTAATTATTGTATATCTTTTGTAAAAGCAAATAAAAGTAAATATTACAAAAATGATATGAAAATAACAAATAAATATTTGATTAACAATTCTTTTGATTAAGACAATTTTCTATTCTATTTTTCTATTTTATACTGTCTTTATTGGAGTTCCTGAGCGTGCCTAACACAAGGTAAAAGTGTACAGTTTTGTGAATCCTGATTTCCCAGAGATCTGTGGAGGTTTATATAGAGCAATCATCCATGGCATTTAATATTTTGGCTTTTTCATTTATGCATTTCTTTCACCAAAGAAAAAAAATTATTAAAATCGAAATGAAATTACCTCATCTTCACACGCCTCAGCTTTCTTCCCTTTCTTCCCACCAAAATCATATTCATCCTCATCCTCTTCTCCCTGCTCATCGCTGTCGTCATCTTCCTCATCATCTTCATCGCTCTCCCCTCCTTTGCGCTTGCGTTTACGGCTGTTCGCAGGCGTACAGGAGGACTGACCCTCCTCTCCTCCAACGCTGCTCTCCCTCTTTCCCGTCCTCTTAGCATAGATGCTTCTCAATCTGAAAAATATTAACATGATGCATTACAATCTAGGCATTACAAGAAAACATCACAATTAAATTACAACTAGATCCACATTTCTTGAAGGAAACCACAGTGCTTATAAGGCAGCAAAATATAGTTGAATAAAGGAATGCAAGAGGAATGAAATTGCAATAGTGTATCTCAATATCTGTCAAATTAAAAATAGGGAACTGTGTATGATGGACCACAGGAAATATGATTTGTGTTTTACATGTATGGCAAGCCGTTTTAACATTTACATGTATGGATACTAGTATCTTTTCCATTAAGTACTAGTACTTATTCATTTGATACTAGTACTTAATTAAAAGATACTAGTACTTATTCATTAGATATCAGTACCTATTAAATAGATTCTAGTACTTATTTATTAGATATTACTACTTATAGTGTATATAGTTTAGTGACTAGTAACCATTCTGTTGTTACTAGTAACAAATTTAAAATTTTGCCACTGATTTCTGTGGTGATCTGTCATTGAGATATCAACTATTCAATTTTGACTAGTATGTAGTCCAGTTGTGACTAGTAGATAATTATTATGCACTAGTAGTTAATCATTAGGTACTAGTACTTATTTTTTAGATACTCTTACCTATTAAATAAATACTAGTTCTTAATTATTACATACTGGTATTCATTCATTAGATACTAGTTCTTATTATTAGCTACTAGTACTTATTTAAAAATGCTACTGGTAAGATTTTTTTATTTTACTAGTAAAATGTTTAATTGAACTCTACTGTGGATTGTTACTATTACTACTATTGTTATTACTAGTGAATTTTTACTAGTAATAATTATGAAAGATACTAGTGTCTAATAAATAAGTACTAGTACCTAATGAATAACTACTAGTATCTACTAAAAAAAGTTACTTGTATCTAATTTATTAGTACCAGTATATAATAAATAAGTACTAATATCTAATGACTGCTTACTAGCAATATTTAATTAGTCACTGTATCTAGTATCTAACGAATAAGTACTAGTAATTATACAAAAGACACTAGTACCTAAAGAATAAACACTAGTACCTAAAGAATAAGCACTAGTAGCTATAGAATAAGAACTAGTACTTAATGGAAAAGATACTAGTATCTAAAAAATAAGTACTAGTAGCATGAAAATAGATAGTAGTACAACTTTTAGATTAAATGTTGCTTGCCATAATGACAGTTCCCACAGAATTTAATTTAAATTTTTTTAAATTGTAACAACAGTAACATTTAAACATTTAAAAATGTAACAAAAGAATAGTTAGTAGTCACTACAGAAATAAGTACTAGTATCTATTTAATAGGTACTTGAATCTAATGAATAAGTACTAGTGTCTGATAATAAGTCACAGTATCTAATGAATAAGTACTAGTATCTTTTGAAAGGTACTAGTACCTAAAGAATAAGCACTAGTTGGTTCTTAATGGAAAAGAAACTAGCATCTAAAAAAAATAAGGGTCACACTTTATTTTAAGGTTCAATTCTCGCTATTAATAAACCATTAACTAAGACTTTTGCTCAATAAACTCCTAATTTGCTGCTTATTAGTAGCTAGTAAGATAGTTATTAAGTGTAGGTATTGGATAGGATTAGGGATGTAGAATATGGTTGTGCAGAATAAATGCTTTATAATTACTAATGAAGAGCAAATATGTTAGTAAAAGGGATGCTAATAAGCAGTTAATAGTAAAAATTGGTCCTTATACTGAAGTGTTACCAAAATAAGTACTAGTAGCATAAAATTGATACTAGTACGGCTTATAGATTAAATGTTAAAACGGCTTGCCATATTACATGACCAGTGGAAGATCAGTAAAGAAATGCATGTGTTTACTTCCGCAGGTTTCCCTCGATCACCCATTTGTCTCGACGCAGGTTGGTCATACTGTCAATGTTTTTGTCGATCTCACTGTAGAAAGACGACAAAGAAAATAAAATCTTGTGCATGAAATGCATCAAAAATTTATAAGCACCTTCAGAATTTATAGTTATATTAGACACTGAAAGGAAAGGTGAAATAAAAAAGTATATGTATTTCTGCCATAGAACAGTTTATATGGACATTTTACATCAGTTTCCACTACCATTTTCACATTAGCATGCAGAGCCAGTGAAGTGAAATGAGCGCACCTGACCACGCTCTTGCTGCAGGACAGCTCATTGACCAGGAAGGCCAATATGGAGGCTTTTTGAGATGGTGTGTGGGCCTGAAAAGCTTTAGTCTTCAAGCTCTCGGCCAGCGGCGCCAGTTCAGTCTGTCCGCAGTGAGCTTCCATATAGATCTGCAGCACCTCGGACACATTGTCCCGGTTCAGGGCGACGTTAGTCACATGGTCTCCCAGAGCCGTCTTAGCCTGTAATGTTCAAAACATACAAACAAAAGAACAAAGCGATGCAATGAGAAGCTCAGTGTGACAAAGGCAGTGAGTTAATATGCTCAAACAGAATCATGGAAAGGCACGGTAATTGAAAGGCACGGTTAAGTCGTTTCATTTAGGAGTTTCTTAAAGCGGGTGAGAGGCTTTTTATTAAGACTGTGAACGCATGTGAGATTAGTGAAGAGAATCCGCTGAAGGGCTAAACTGAATTCTTGCTCTTTATTGGGGATATTCAGCTTGAAGCCTCAAAGGAAGCCACACTTACAGAAGAGCAGCTGGAACTGAGCACAAGGATCAGACATCTATGGCTATTTTCAAGGCAAGAGCAATGTATTTTAAAAGAAACAAATATTTTATAGCTACAGTATATAAAATTTTACATCCATTTTAGAACTTTCTGAATAAAAATGTTGCCTAATGGTAAAAAAAAATAAATAAATAAAAAATTGTTTATTGAGAGCTTGCTGATTAATGATAAAAGGTGACATAATAATAGTAATCACAATAAGAGCAGAACAGCTAGTAATGACAAACAGAAACAACACAAAATCTGTTTTTACTGTGCTATTGCAATTTGTATTTTTTTTTTATTTATTTTTTTTTTTAAGTAAAAACAAAAAGTTCAAAACTTGATGAGAAGGTTTTAAAAAATAAATGAATAAATAAATAAATAAATCGTATTGTTAATTTAAGGTTTAATGGCTTTCCATAAGTCTTTACCATGGAAATATATATTTATTTCTAATATTTAATAAACTCCTGCATTGGCAGAGTTTTAGTGCAGTGTGGTTAACACATTTATCAACAAGTTAAATAAATAAATAAATAAATAAATAAATAAGTATTAATAAATAGAAATATTTAACCTTTAGACAATCAATTATTACTTACATTAAAATATAAAGATAAATACAAACTATATATATATATATATATATATATATATATATATATATATATATATATATATATATATATATATATATATATATATATATATCCTTTTTTTTTTTTTTTTTTTTTTACTGCTTTGCTTTTCGAAATAAATAAATAAATAAATAAATAGCTCAGGGATTATTTTAGGTCAATTTCCTTTTATTACAGCTTTGCTTTTTGTTATTTAAAAATAGTAGTATACAAAAATATTAAAATTAAAATAAGAAATATAAATAATTCATAACTCAAATTCATAAATATGAACAATTTCAGACAATTGATTTTTGCATATCTTTTGTAAAAGTAAATTAAAAAAAAGATATTAAAATAAAAAAAAAAAAAAAAAAAAAAAAAAAAAATATATATATATATATATATATATATATATATATATATATATATATATATATATATATATATATATATATATATATATATAAAATAAATAAATACATATGAATACATATATCAATTACCACTTTGCTTTTTTCAAAAGTAAAGATAAACTAATATTAAAATAAATAAATAAATAAATAAATAAATAAATAAATAGGAAAAAGTAAGCAAAGAAATATTCAAATTAAAATAAGAAATATAAATAAATAATTCATAAATAAATATGAACAATTTCAGGCCATTTTCCACTGATAATCATACAACTTATGTAAAAGTAAAAAAAAAAAAAAAATCTAAATAAAAAAAAAAAAAAATGATATTAAAATAAAAAATAAATATTTGATAAACTATTTTAGACTATTTCTATTAATTACCGCTTCGCTGTTTATTTTATATTCTCTTTTTTGGAGTTCTTAAGCAAAACAAATGGCAAATGTGTACAATTTAGTGAATCCTGATTTTGCAGAGATCTGTGGAGCTCACCCTGTGTCCTGCAGGGAGTCCTGGGTCACACACAGCAGCAGACAGCATGTGCACCAGCAGGTCCTGGATGAAGCCCATGCTGTCGCCCACATTCAGCAGCCCTGCCTGCAGCACGCCGAGCGACGGGATGTCAGCGCTGAGGTCAAAGCCCAGGACCTTTCCAAAACAGCGCAGGAACTGCATGACCATTAGACAGTCTGAGAAACATCCTCCCGGCAATAGCAGACCTGCTATCCGTGACAGCGCCGGCAGAGGCTGCAATGGAGAGAGACACGCTTACACACTAAATTCATTTAAGAAATGCAAGAAGGGTAATATGGTTGTTAGGTTGTCCTTATGTTACTAGGCAGTTGCTAGGGTAATTTTTGGGATATCTGATTGTCTCATTCTCTACTGGTCTAAAGTTTGGAATAACTGAGATTTTTAAAATGTTTTTAAAAGAAGTCTCTTCTGCTCACCAAGGCTACATTTACTTGCTTAAAAAGACGGTAAAAATGGTAATATTGTGAAATATTATTATAATTTAAAATAACAGTTTTCTATGTGAATATATTTTAAAATGTAATATATTTCTGTGATCAAAGCTGAATTTTCAGGATCATTACTCTAGTCTTCAATGTCACAAGATTGTTCAGAAATCATTCTAATATGCTGATGGAATTTGATCTGATTTAGTATATGAAAATATGAAGCAACAACTGTTTTCAACACTGAGAATAATCAAAAGATATTTTTTGAGCAGCAAATCAGCATATTAGAATGATTTCTGAAGGATCATGCGATTCTGAAGACTGGAGCAATGATGCTGAAAATTCAGCTTTGAATCACAGGAATAAAATCTATGTTAATATATATTTACATAGAAAACAGTTATTTTAAATTGTAATAATATTTCACAATTTTACTGTATATTTGGGCAAATAAATTGAGCAAAAGAATAATAATTCAAAACTTTTGGCCGGTAGTGTATAAGAAAACCAAAAGTCTGACTGATTAGAAAATTTTGCGACCTTGTTTGATTGCGCAGAAATTACACACTTAATCTTTATATTTGGTTGTGTATAAAATGATTCAGTGGCTCCTTTGATTCACCTTGTGGTCGGACAGACACATGTCTTCATTGGGTTTGTTCAGCTCTTTGGCCATCTCCAGCTCCAGCCGTCTGAGCTCCAGTTTGCGGGCCTTGTTCAGTCGTTTCTCATCTCTTTTCTCCTGTTTCAGTCGCTCTTTCTCCTGCAGAAACATTTAAGAAGATTTGAAAAAACCTTGAGTGCCATGAATGAGATTGATATACTAATTCATAGTCTATATGACTGAGCAGATGAAGGATCAGACGAGAACAGAGATACTAAAAGAGAGATGAGGAGATGAAAGGAGGAAAAGAGAATGATGAAATGATAAAAGGAGTTGTATAACACACCTCAGCTTTCTTCCTGGCCTCCACCGCCTTCATCAACATCACATGCTGCCGACGTCTCTCCCGCTCCTACAACAACAAACACACAGACATTAGAGGAAGAACAGAATAAGCTAAAGAAACTACACAGGAAAGATTGAAAAAAACAAAAGCAAGAAAAAAAGTAACTAAAAAAAAAAATAAACAATGAATGAAAGAACAAGAAAGCAAAAAAGAATGCATGAAAAGAGGATTAAAAAATGAAAAAGAACAAATAAAAGAAAGAAAAAAAAAAATGTAAATAACAAATGGGAAGAAAAATGAAGAAAAAAAAATACTGAACAAATAGGAAAAACAAAAAAGACCCTGAAAAATGAAGAAAGAGCAAAAGATATAAAGAAAAGAGAACAAATTAACAAATTAACATGGCTTCTAAAAATAAAAAATAAAACAATAAGAAAAAGATAAGAAGTGAAAAAAAAAAAAAAGAAGAAAAAAAATAAAAAAGAAAAAATAACATTTTACAAAATCTAAAGAACAAAAATAAAACAGAAATAAAAGAGAAAGGAAATACAAGGAAGGGAAGAAGGGAGGAAGGAAGAAATGAAGTATTAATAAAAATAGTGAAAAAAAAACTAGGTAAACAAAAGCAAGAAAAATGAAAGGAACTAAAAAAAAATTTAACAATGAATAAAAGAACAAGAAAGCAAAAAAGAACATGAAAACAGCATGAAAAAAAATGAAAGAACAAATAAAAAAAAGAAAAAAAAAAATAGGAAAAACAAAAGAGAAAAGAGAGCAAAAGATATAAAGAACTGAGAACAAATTAACAAATTAACATGACTTATAAAAAATAAAACAATGAAAGTAGAAGTGAACAAAAATGAAAAGAAGAAAAAAATAATAATTTTACAATATCTAAAGAACAAAAATAAAACAGAAATAAAAGAGAAAGGAAATGCAAGGAAAGAAGAAGGAAGGACTAACAGAAAAGTGAAAGAAAAAAAACTAGGTAAACAAAAACAAGAAAAAAGAAAAGAACTAAAAAAACTGAAAAGAACAAGTAAGAAAAAAAAGAATGCATGAAAACAGCATGAAAAAAAATGAAAAAGAGCAAATGAAAGAAAAATGAAGAAATTAAAAAGACAGAACAAATACGAAAAACAAAAAGACCCAGAAAAATAAAGAAAGAGCAAAAGATATAAAGAACACAACAAATAAAGTGAATAAAAGGGAAAAAGGAACAAAAATAAAAAACAACAACTAAAGAACAAACAAATGAAAGAAAAAAGAAAATAACAAAGAGAAAATTAAAACAATAAAACAGAACGAAAAAGAAAAGTAAATGAGAGAAAAACGAAATAAGAAAAATAGAGTAAAAAAAAAAAGTTTTAAGAAAAAAAAATTAAGATTATGACAAACAAAAAGAACAAACAAATGAATAAACAAATTAAAGAACAAATTAAAGGAAAATGAAATAATTAAAACAGAAAATTTAGGAAAGCAAAAGATCTAAAGAACACAAGAAAAAGAAAGCGGATAAAAAAGGAAGTAAAAAAACAGAAAGAATAGGAAAAATAAAGAAAAAAATGAATAAAATAAACAAAACACCAAAAGAAAAAAGAAAAACGAGAAACTGAATGAAACAATGAAACAGAACGAAGACCTAAAAGTAAATGAGTAACAAACAAAAGACAGACAGAATAAAAGAAAGAACAAAATTACGACAAATGCATTGTATACTGAACGATGACAACACTGCATACAACAAGCATGAAGATTTAGTGAAGCTTCAGCAGGTTGAGAGCTGAGAATCTGCAGAACTACAACAGATCTGTTAACCAGCACAGTTCAATCCGCCACTTCCTAAACGTCTGGATGAAGCGTGAGTTATTCCAGGTGTTACATATCAAGCTTCAGGTTTCTACGGGCAGCTTGAGCTCTTTAGTGCAGGACAGACCGGAAGAGACATAAACGAGTCCACAGAAATCTCTAAACTTCATCAGTATAACAAGATTTAAACAAGATGCAAGAGACAACAGACTTGAACGCATTTACAAATGAAAACTGCTGCTGAGCGGCACTTCAGAAAATGATTTTATTATCCATTTTTAATCTAAAACAACATGAATGCTTCAGGGACTGGATGTTCTCAAATATTACAAACATTAGAGGATATGCAAATGAAAACCAAGCAATAATCAGAATGAATGATATTAAGTTGAAGGCTTGATGATATGAAGCTGGATGTACACAATCCAGTTTCCACCAACACAGATGAAAATATTGTGATTGATTATGAGATTATGGCTTTGTTCCAAAACAGTGAGCTGCCTTTTAAGGGAGCATCCTAACTGAATTTAAGCCCTCTAAATAGCAATCAAGTACTTCGTATAACAATTCCTGCATGTTGCAAAATAAACAGCTCTCTAATTCGCTTATAATATATCTGGCAATACAAATATCATGTCAAAGTACTTTTAAGTACTCAATTAATTAATTAATTAATTGTGTGTGTGTGTGTATATATATATATATATATATATATATATATATATATATATATATATATATATATATATATATATATATATATATATATATATGAAGAAATATATGTAATATAGATTTAAATACATTATAAATAAATAAGTAAATAAATAAACAGAATAAATAGAAATAAAATATAAATATTAGATGAAAATATTTATAAATCTTATAAATATAAATGTATGTATATATATACACACACATTAGAGGATATGCATATATATTATAAATATATAATAATATATACACACACACTCATATATTATGTAAACAAATATTTATTTTGGATGCAATTAATTAATTTGACAGCCCTAATTCAAGTTCTTTTTGAGTATTTATTAACAGTGAATTAGTTTTTATTTTTATATTTTCAGTTTTAATTTTAGTTTTAATAATTTTATCAGTAATTTTTATTTTTTACTAATATGAAATATTAAAATGTAACATTAAGAAAAATATAAAAAAATATGAAAATTAAAAAATATATATATATTTAAGAAAATATTAAAAATTACTAAAACGAAATTATTAAATATTACCATATTAAATGCAAATTATACTATTAAATAAAACTTATAGAAATAAAATATAGTAGAAATATTGGATGAAAACTTGTGTTTTCATGTTGTTTTGGCAACCATCCAAAATATGTTTAAATTGAAGCACTAAAATTACTAAAACTTAAAATGTTAAATAATAAAATATAAAAAATACATTATAATATTAAATCAAATATACAGCAGATATTAGATAAAAACGAAAGTGGAAGTACTAAAATTACTGGAACTAAAATATTAAATAGTAAAATATTAAATCCAAATTATTATATTAAATATTACTAAAAAATAAAAATTACTGATAAAATTATTAAAACTAAAATTAAAACTAAAAAAAACTAAAAAACTGAAAATATAAAAATAAAAACTAATTCACTGTTAATAAATACTCAAAAAGAACTTAAATTAGGGCTGTCAAATTAATTCATTGCATCCAAAATAAATATTTGTTTACATAATATATGAGTGTATACTGTGTATTTATGTATATAGAAATACACAAACGCAAACATTTAAGAAATCTATGTAATATAGATTTGAAAACATCCTAAGTCATATAAATATTATATATTTATATATATTTAAAAAGTACTAAAACTAAAATATTAAATATTAAATGCAAATTATACTATTAAATAAAATATATAGAAATAAAATACTAATATTAAAATCAAATATAGTGTAGATATTAAATAAAAACAAAGTTGAACTACTAAAATTACTGGAATTAAAATATTAAACAGTAAAATATTAATTAATATTATATTAAATATTACTAGAAAAATAAAAATGACATTTATACTGTGTATTTATGTATATCAAAAAACATTACACACAACTATATAAATATTAAATATATATAATATTAAATGTAAAATATTTAAATAAAATAAAAATGTAAATACATACATACATACATACATACATACATACAGTACACATTAATTGCAATTAATCGATTTGACAGCCTTATTTAAATAATTCTAAAACAACACTGTTGCATGAATTATATTTTGAAATCAGGCATACTTTATTGCAATTTACCTAATTTTGTCTGCCATCTTTGATCGATTTTTCAATTTGGATTTCTTGTGTTTTTTTTTTTTTCCTTCATTTTGCAATCTTCCAGCAATGCCTTCACTGTGCACAATATATATGAAGCTGTCTTGAAATTTGTAATACTTGGAAATGCTTCCTACATAGGCAGCTCACTGGGTTTCAGAAAAAAAAGCTAATTTCTGTCTCTTCTTTGGCAGGCAGATGAAAGCAGATGCAGGGCGTCATGCAGGAGAAATGCGAGCGCAATCAAAGCATTCAGAGCAAAACACCCGAATCACAAGCATTTCACAATGTGTTAGATGTAGAAAAGTAAACATACCCATACCATATCTAGTCTATGTCTCTCCAACTCCTGCCAGAGAGAGTTGGCAAAGGCAAGAACAAAAATAAGTATATAAATCAATGCATACAACCTTATTGAGCAACTCCCCAGTAGACCGATTACCCACAATACATTTAGAGGCATAGCTGAGCCAAAAGAAGAAAATTCTTACAACAATAAATGACAGAACTCATTTTTGGCTGAACTATTCCTTTAAAGTAATCACATCAAAGAATAAAAGCAGCAGAGATCCGAGGCATTATTCAGAGAAATACTGTTTGTGAAGGAGATTTGAAGACGTCTGCTCATACCTGGTGCTTCAGGATGATGGCCTGCTGTCTGCGCAGCTCCTTCTCCTTCAGAAAGAGATAAAAATAAATTAAAACTCGCAAATATTCTCTTATTTCCATTACTGAGATGGCAGAGAGAAAGAGATGCAGATGGAGGGATGTCATAAACAGATAGGATTTTCTCTATTTATTTCCACAGTATATTGAAACGCCTGGGTTTTGATTGACAGGCGTATAGTCGAGGGGCGCATGAGTGTTAATGTAAAATGAGAAATGGAGTATTGGCGTTGTCTCGGGTCTCACTCAATCTCTCACAGAAACACATCCAAACGGTTATAAAAATGCGCACTAGTCCAGTTTCTGAATTTGGTTTATTATGCCATATTTTTTGCATCCTATAAAGTTTTCCTATAAACAATGTGTCTTTAAATATTTCACTTGATTCATTTAACTCCAATAGCTGCTCATTCATAACAATTATCGGTGTAATCTTTAAAACCAAATCACTCACATAGTGTATTTTTGTTCCAAGTAACCTTATGTCTGACTTTACTCTTAATAGGTTGATTGTTTTTAGTAAATATATGCAATATTTAGCAAGGAGAGATGATGAATCCAATGCTGTAAATAATTCAGTAAATCGATAAATGCATCAATTGCTAAAAAAAACAAAACAAAAAAACAACAAACCTTTATTCGTTTTTCAGCTTCTAGTATTTTGGCATTAGCAGCCTCTTCTTTCTTTTTTCTTTTAGCCTGTGAACAAGAATATATTTAACATAAATTATGTAAATTAATATATTACAAAATATTTGACAGAAGTTATTTAACTTAAGTTATTTAACCAGTTAAGGTCTGAATGTGTAGTATACTATAACTTGTATCTCAATATTTTATGGCCTTCTAATGATATTTGATATATTATATAGTTTTATTCAAATTAGAGGAAACATCAGTCATTGTAGCAAAATTAAGCAAATTTACATTGGTTAATATAAGATGTAAAATACAAAACAAGATGTAAAATTGTATTATATTTACATTATTTTCAAGTATTTATTTGTACTGTATATAGCTTTATAAAAATATATATAAAAGTACATCCAAAATTTCCAGCATTTCAAAATAATAGTAAATTCACCAATAGCACCAAAAAACCACAACAAATTCCTTGTGTTTGCGCACACTTGGCGAATAAAGCTAATTTTTATTCTGATTCTAAATTTATATATTAATTTAAATTTATAATATACTGCTTTATACTATTAGTATACTAAAGGTTTTAAGTTTACTGCATGTAAGCTTTTTAAAAATACATGTTTTAATATTTAGATGCATTTATAATTATCTGTAAAATTTCTACTGGCAGCTTTTCCTTCACTTTTTGGCCAATCCTTTTTTTTTTTTTTTTTTTTTAACCTATTGGTTGCATGCATATAATTAAATATCTGTGCTACAGCAGCAAAGAAAAAAAAAAAAAAAAAAAAGAAGAAGTGCAAATAAGGCCAACCCTCAAAAAATATCTATACAAGTACAAGGGGGAAAAAAAAAAAAAAAACAAGTGTATATATTTACTATTAATAAATAATATTATGACTATTATTAAATTACTTCATTTAATTACATTATTTAATTTATTTAATAATTTATTTTAATTTATACTATACTGATTTATATTATTAGTATACTAAAACGCATATAAGCTTTTTAAAATTTCATTTTAAAACATTTATATGTATTTATAATTATCTGTCAAATTTCTGCTGGCAGCTATCCCATCAATTTTTGCTCAATTAAATTTTTTTTTTTTTTTTTTATTTAACTAGGTTGCATGCATATAATTATATTTCTATTATATTTCTATTATTTTCAAGTATTTATATTTAAGTACCTCCAAAATTTCCCACATTTTAATTGTACTCTATGCAAGCTTTTTGTAAAAAATAGACTTTTAAATATTTGTATAAGTACCTCCAAAATTTCCCATGATGACAAACCTGACAGCTTTTTTTTTTTTAACTAATTTAACTATTAAGTGCACATATATATTATTGTATATATATATACACTGATATATACTATTAGTATACTAAAGTGAATATAAGTTTTTTATTTATTTTTTTATTATTTATATGTATTTATAAGTACCTGTACATTTTATAAGTACCTGTATTTTCCATAATTTTCTGCTCCATTTAAATTTTTTTTATTAAAATATTAGTTTTGCACGCAGACAATATATACAACATTTGTATTATATTTATACTATTTTCAATTATTTAATTACATAAGTACTGTATATAAGCTCTTTAAACATGTTTTTAAATATTTATATATATATATCTATAAGCACCTCAAATTTTCTTCAAAATAACAGTAAAATTATCAAAACTGATGACAAAGCCGTCAGCTTTTCTACCACTTTCCTCTTCATTTTAAATCATTTTTAATTAAACTATTAGCTGCAAGCTTAGCTCTTTAAATACTAATAGGTACCTCCAAAATCTGCTGGGCACGGAGTTCCTTCTCCATACGGACCTGCTGGATTCTCTTGAACTTCTCCTGTTTAAGAAAGCATGAATGAGCAAGAATGAACTGTGGTCTGGATTTTCACTGACGAAACTAGTATCTTATGCATCAACCAATAAACGTAAAGCCTGATCTGACGTTTCAAAAGCAACAATGCATGCATGCACACAATCAAACAGGAAACATCATAAGAAAACGTGGATGTTTCTGACCTGCTGTTTGAGAATCTTCATTTGCTCCTTGTGTTTTCGTCGCTCTTCTGCCGCCATGATTGCTGTAAGTTCAATGGAGCAGGTTTAGCAAGTGTACTAAAAAACAGAAATAAAATAAAACTAAAAACAAAATAAAAAACAGCTCACCTTGCTGTCTCCTGGCCTCTTTAGCCGCTCGTGCCAGCGCCTGTTTCTCCATCTTACGCATCAGCTTCATCTGAGCCGCCTGCCGCGCGATTTCTGACAGATACAGGACAGTTTTAGAGCTCATTTAATATAAAGCAAGTCCAATTATAGACTGAGTTTCTGCAAGTTTTATGAAGGTAAATTTAAGACTTTAAGACCTTTTTAAGACCAAAAATTAAATAAAAAAAAAATTAAAATGGACCCTGGACCACAAAATCAGTCATAAGTGTCAATTTTCCAAAATTTGAGATTTATACATCATCTAACAGCTGAATAAAATAAGTTTGTTAGGATAGGACAATATTTGGGCAAGATTCAACTACTCTGGAACCTGAGGGTAAAGAAAGAAAAAAAAAAAAAAAAAAAAAAAAACACCTAAAAAGTTGTCCAAATGAAGCTCTTAGCAATGCATATTACTAATCAAAAATTAAGTTTGATATATTCACGGTAGGAAATTTACAAAATATCCTCATGGAACATGATATTTACTTAATTTCCTAATGATTCTTGGCACAAAAGAAAAATCAATCATTTTGACCCATACAATGTATTTTTGGCTATTGCTACAAATATACCTGTGCTACTTAAGACTGATTTTGTGGTCCAGGGTCACATATGATAAGAAGTCTTGTTTTCTGAAAAATGTATTAAAATGAAGCGAATTTATGATTTTAAAAAAAAAAAGGGACAAATATCTGCACTCAGAAAAATCAACTTAATTCAAAGGGTAAACAAGTTCCAAAATTGCCACATATTAGCTCTTGTTTTAAGCATAAACTCTCTTAATTTTGTTTAATTTGTCAAAAAACAAAACTTTATATCTTCATTTTGCATCTCAAGTGTTTAAATATCTGTATTGGAAAGCAAGACAAAAAAAAAAAAAGAATTATATCTTTCAGTTATTTTCGATTATTCTGCTATTTTTATTCGCTTTTTTGCAGTTCATGCAACATTTAACACCACGACTTTATAAATGTAAGACTTTCTGCTTTGATTTAAGATCTCTTAATTTGTGAAAGAGCAAATTAAGATTTTTAAAGGCCAACAGAAACCTTGCTGACAATTCTTCAAAAAACCCCCAAAAAAAACAAACAAAAAAAAAAAATAATAATAATAATTTCGGGTGAACTAAATCTTTTAAAAGATTCTAAATTCTTAATTACAATTTGAAATGTTTTAGTTCCACTTTTTTGATAAAACAAATAACGTGAGCATTTGTGTGTTGTTTTGCATCAGCGGTACCCTGTGCCTCCAGTTTGCGTAGTAGTTTGGCCTCGGATGTGCTGAGAGCATCGGATTCACTCTCGACAGGCGCTCTGCTTTTCCTACGAGAGCGAGCGGGGTCAGCGGCAGAACTGCCCAGAGGTTCAACATTCTTTAGACGACCCCGTCGACCTTCCAATGCCAGGATACGAGGAACGACTTCCTCCTCCTTTAGTAAGCACCACTGTAACCCCTGAAGAAGACAAAAACATTAGAGAATAAATTATTTATTTGAAAAATTAAAATAATAATAATAATAATAATAATAATAATAATAATAATAATAATAATAAGAAGAAGAAGAAGAAGAAGAAGAAGAAGAAGAATAACAATAACAACAACAAATATTATTTATTATTATTAGTAGTAGTAGTAGTGGTAATACTACTAGTAAAATAATTAAGAAAAGAAAACACTACTAAAATATCTACAATTTATTATCATTATTATTATTATTATTATTATAGATTTGATGAGTTATTATTTAGTATTATTAGTAGCAGTAGTAGTAGTAGTAGTAGCAGCAATAGTAATAAAATAATTTAAAAAGAAAACAATAATATCTCAAATCTATCATTATTAGCATAATTATTATAGCTTTGATGGGTTATTATTAGTAGTTTATAAAACAGTTAGAATAGTACAATAAAATATAATAATAATGATAATAATAATAATAACAAATATTTGTTGTTTTATTATTATTATTATTATTATTATTATTGCTTAAATGGGTTATTTTATTTTAATTATATATATTATATTTAATCAAAACACTGTAATACCACACAACAACAGTTTGGCAAATTAATTTTTTATGCAATGCATACATTGCATACTTATTTAGACAAAATTCTTCTTCTTCTTCTTATATTAGCAGTAGTAATACTACTACTACTACTACTACTACTACTACTACTACTACTACTACTACTACTAAATGTTAGCTATTTTAATATTAATGCTTTTTTATTTTACTATTACTACTACTACTACTATTACCAGTAACAATAACAACAACAACAATAATAATAATAATAATAGCTGCAATATTATTTTTTTTTTCTATTATTATATTAGTATCAATAGTAATATAAATCAGTTTAGAAAACTGTTAGAATAATACAATAAAATAATAATAATAATAATAATAATAATTTCTACAAATATTTGTTATATTATTATTATTGCTTAAATGGGTTATTTTATTTTAATTATATGTATTATATTTCATCAAAACACACTTTAATACCACACAGTGACGACGACAATAATAATAATAATAATAATAATAATAATAATAATAATAATAATAATAATAATAATAATAATAATAATAATAATAATTAGTTGCTATTATTTTTTTCTATTAATATATTATATTAGCATTAATAGTATTATGAATCAGTTTATAAAACTGTAAAAATAATACAATATAATAATAATAATAATAATAATAATAATAATAATAATAATAATAATAATAATAATATTATCTACAATTATTTGTTATATCATTATCATTGCTTAAATGGGTTATTTTATTTTAATTATATGTATTATATTTCATCAAAACACACTTTAATACCACACAACAACAGTTTAGTAAATGAATTTTTTTATGCAATGCATGCTTTTTTAGAAAAATGTATTATTCTTATTTTTAGAATTATTATGAGTAATAGTAGTAATACTACTACTATACTACCACTAATAATAAATGTTAGCTATTTTATTATTAATGTTTTCTTTGTTATTTTAATATTACTAGTAGTAGTAGTAGTAGTAGTAGTAATAATAATAATAATAATAATAATAATAATAATAATAATAATAATAATAATAGTTATTATTATTATTATTATTATTATTATTATTATTATTACTATTATTTTCTATTATTACTCATTTTTAAACAATGATAATACTAATAACCCATCAAATCTATAATGTATATGTTATATAGATAATAATAATAATTTGAAAAAATACAACACTTTATATGTGACTCTCCCCCATAGCAAATCAAATCACGTTTGTTCAGCCTGTACAGAGCCTGTTTGACTCGACAGACATGAATAATAGACCAGTAAAACTGAAGAAGTTACCTGCGGTCCATCTCTGGCTTCATAGAAGTCACCAACCTTTATTTTAGCGCTGAAGCTAAAATGATCACGTGTAATGTCGCTTATCCCGTTTCTGGTCAGATACTGTGACGGGTGAGTGAAAGTAAGATTAACAGAACGGCAGCAGCATTGGTCTATAAATAGCAACAAGTTTTACGTGATCATCTCTTGCCTTGATGACATCAGGATATTGTCTGATCTTTCTGCCGCATGGAGCGTAATACGCCACTTCTCCCCGTAAACGTCCAGACATGTTTGTGATGCGCGTTTCTCTCTGCCATCTGCAAACAGAAAGAGTTTTTATGGCATGCTCAAACTCAGAAAGGGAAGTCACGCATACATGACAACTGTAAGTAAGTCATTTGCAGGCTGATTGGCATAAAAAAACATGTTTGTCGTAACATTCATTATTTTTTCTATTCCATGTAAACACTTTAGCTTTAAACGCTGATGTTCATCACTGTTTTCAATTCATTTGAATAAATTAGGGTGGTTTATTTGTCAAATCAAATCGCATTCAGTTCAGTGTTCATTCAGTTTGGAAAAATAATAGTGCAAGGTTTATCAAATTACTGTATGAAGCAAACCTTAACTAAAAAGCAAAACAATAGTGTTATTACTATATTATTACAAATTATTGTAATAGTGTGTCATATGAATAATATTACTTAATATTAAGTGTATTTTAATATCTTTTAAGGAAAATAAATATTTAAATGTAATAATACTATTTAATGATAAAATATTTATTAATATTATAATCAATAATAATTAAATAATAATGAATCATTAAGTGCATTTTAATATCTTTTTGTCTTTTAGCAGAAAAGTTGCAATTCAAATATTAAATTTAATGTTTAATATTTAAAAATCACAATAATATAAGTTAATAATAATAACAACAAAATGTAATATTAAGGAAAATAAATAGATGTAATATTACTACTACTTAATACTAAAATAATTATTAACATTATAATCGATCATTATAAAATAGTAATTATTAATATTAAGTGTATTTTAATATCTTCTAGTGTCTAAGCAGAAAAGTTGCAATTCAAATATTACATTTAATGTTTAATATTTAAATATCACATAATAATATAATAAATTAATAATAATAATAATAATAAATTTAAATATTTAAATGTAATATTAATACTATTTCATGATAAAATTATTTTTAATATTATAATCAATAATAGTTATAAAATAATAATTAATGATATTAAGTGTATTTTAATATCTTTTTGTGCCTTTTAGCAAAAAAGTTGCAATTCAAATATTACATTTAATGTTTAATATTTAAAAATCACATACTAATAAAATATATTAATAATAATAACAAAATGTAATATTAAGGAAAATAAATATTTAAATGCAATATTACTATTTAATAGTAAAATAATTTGTAATAATATAATCAATAATAATTATAAAATAATTAATATTAAGTGTATTTTATTATCTTTTAGTGTCTTTTAGCAGAAAAGTTGCAATTTAAATATTACATTTAATGTTTAACATTTAAATCTCAGATAATACTACAGTAAATTAATAATAATAATAATAATAATAATAATAATAATAATAATAAAATAAATATATACATTTTTAAATGGAATATTAATACTATTTAATGATAAAATTATTGATAATATTATAATCAATTATTCTAAAATAATAATTATTAATAAAAAATAATGAACAATATTTAATAATACAAGTATATAATAATATAACCATAATATAAGTGCTATACATATACATACATACATATATATATATATATATATATATGAATGACACATACAGTTGCATAATTAGAAGAAAATTTGTATGTTCCGGGTCTAAAAGGATATTAAAATGCATGCAAATGTTTCATATCACAAAAAAAAGAAAGAAAATAAGGGTGCATGTAACATGAAATGGCTGGAAAGTTTAGACTCACCCATATTCGAGAGGTTTCCGCAGAGCACATTCATCTGTGACTCTTCTCCTTTTCCCTAGGAAGAGGGCAGATATGATATTGGCTGATATGATAAACAAAACAGCAAAAACGGACCAAAATATCAGCCATGGCAATATATCGGTCGACCACTACTACAATGAAGTACCTGGGGGTGTGGCCACACTGTAAGATGAGAAAGCTGGGCTGTGATTGGCTGAATTCCCAGAGCTGGTCACAGTGGTAGGTGTGGCTGTGGAAGGTGTTTTATGAACCTGTAGATTGAGAGGGGCGGGGCTAGTGCCGTGGGAGGAGTCTAGCAGAGACGCTGAGGATTTGGTGAGTTTGAGTGGCGTTCTGTCCATTTCTGAATCGGTGTCCATCTCTTCATCTTTACCATCATCTTCAGAATCAGTGTCTAAACTGCTGTTAGAGTCTGCAGGAGAGAAAACAATATGAGAGTGTGTTTACTCATATACGAATGTGAATAATACACTTATTTTATGTGCATGTGTATTAATATTATGCTGCATGTGATTTTTTCCTCATTTTTCATGACAGGCAAAGTTTTAATGCATCACAAAATGTGCAAAAAAAAAAAAAAAATATTTTATGTCAATCTGACCTGGATATTCTTGTAAAAATTAAATTTTGATGTATTTGTTATGTCTAATTTACGTTTATGCATTGGGAAGATAATTCTTACTGCATTGATGGCATACATTTGCGGCACACAATTTTGTTGGGGATCGAACCAATGATCTAGGGTTATTAGAATGAACTAAAACTAAAAAAAAAAAAAAAAAAAAAAAAAAAAAAGAAATTATAAAATTACAAAAGCATTTAAAACTTATTTTTCTTAAAATAAAAGTAAACTTATTTTGAGGTAGTTGCCAACATTTCCAATTTTTGTTTAGTTTAACTTGTAGTAAAATACAGTACAGTAAATAAACAAACAATGATTAAAAAAAAAAACTATGTAGACATGTTTAAAATAATAATAATAATAATAATAATAATAATAATAATAATAATTTTAAAAATATTTAAAATAAAAGTAAACTTATTTTGAGGTAACTAACAACTTTTCTACTTCTAATTTTTTAGTTTAACTTGTAGTAAAAAAAACTACAGGAAAAAAACTAATGTAAATAGAAACTATGTAGACATGTTTAAAATAATAATAATAATAATAATAATAATAATAATAACAATAATAATAATAATAATAATAACGACAAAAAAAAAAAAAGAGTCAAAAAATCATTAAAATAATAATATTATATATCAGTGAGACTAAAATAAAAATTTTACATTCACTTCTTAATTTACAATTTGTGAAAAATGTTTATTTAAAATAAAATAAACTTATTTTGAGGTAGCTGCCAGCATTTAATCTCATCTAATTTTTTAGTTCAACTTGTAGTAAAAAACCTACAGGAAATAAACATTGAAAAAAAAAAAAAAAAAAAAAAAACACTGTGTAGACATTAAATAATACTACAACTAATACTAATAATAATGACGACAAAACAAATTTCAAAATGTAACTAAAATTAAAATAAAAAAAAAAACTATAAATATAAATTACAAAAAAAAGTTAATTCAAAACCAAACCTAATTCAAAACATTAACAAAAACTATATCTATAACAGTATATGATACTAAAATAAAAATGCTTTTCCACATATCTTAATTTACAGTTTGTGAAAAATGTTCTTAAAAAAAAAACAAAAAAACTGCTAAATACAGTTTTAAAATTATATTTTCATGTTTTTTGTATAATATTTTAATTTTAATAATGTATTAGTAAATGTTAACATTAACAACATTTTTTTCATCTCTAGTTCATGTTAATTAATTATAGTTAACTAATGTTAAACAATAATATTTGATCTGAATAATCAAACATCACACTGACCAGAAAGACTATCATTTGAAGCGTCATTTTCATCGTCGTCCTCCATTAATGAGTCATCAGAGTCTTTACCGTCAGGGAGCTCAGACTCCGCCCCCCTGAAGTGCTCCACCAATGACGGCCTCTCTCTCTTCAGCGTCTTCTGCCCTGTTTGACAGCCCTTCCCTTGACCTGCTCTGGGAGTCAGACCGGGTGAGGTAGAGGTGCGACCTGTGGTGGTGAGGTTGATGGGAGTGTTGAACGCGGGGCTGGTGGCGGCTAACAGTGGTTTATCAGGGATGCGTGAACTCTGGGAGCGAGGTTTGGTAATGAGGGCCAGAGGAGCATCCTGCACCGCACCGGGATGGAGGTTTTCAGCAGGAAGTGAGGGGAGGAATGGATTGTTGAACGGAGGTTTCTGGCTACTCTGTGATTCCTGTGCACCTCTCAGTGGTGGAGGAAAGGCTTGAGGTAGAGATGACTGACAGGACAGAGAGATGCAATTACTTTATTTGTCATTCACTGTGACTCATTCACTCACTGAAATGAATGCTGCCTTCATATGCACAAATACTGAAACAAATATGCAACTAATATACTCAAAACACAATTTAGAATTGATTGCTTTTATTATAATGCAGAAGATTGTTTATTATGAAAACAGTCACGCTGAGAACTGAATTATGCATGACCGAACACTACTGAACAAAAGTGGGGTTGCATTTATTTGACTAAAAATACAGCAATTGTGTGTAATATTGTGAAATATTATTACAATTCAAAATAAGTGTTCTCTATTTCAATGCATTTTATTCCTGTGATGCAATACTGAATTTTCAGCATCATTACTCCAGTCTTCAGTGTCACGTGATCCTTCAGAAACCACTGTAATATGCTGATTTACTGCTTAATTATTATTATTTTTGGTGCTAAATTATTAATTATTGTTCTTATTAGTATGTAATTTTGTAGCATTATAAAATGTCTTTACTGTCACTTCTAGGGATGTACAATATTAAATTTTTACTGATATGCCGATATTTTACATAAAAGTAAACTTATTTTGAGGTAGTTGCCAACATTTCCAATTTTTGTTTAGTTTTACTTGTAGTAAATTAAACTACAGTAAATAAACATTAATAAAAACTATGTAGATGTATGTTTAAAAAAAAATTAATAAATAAAAAAAAATAAATAAAAATAATAATAATAATAATAATAATGACAAAACAATTTCAAAAACTTTAACTAAAATGTAAAAAAATAAATAAAAATTAAAATCTAATTCAAAACATCAACAAAAACTATATTTGAAACAATGCCATGCCTCTTGTGCGCAGAAATTATAAGCAAATTATTTTTAATTTTGGGGAGTTTTTAACAAGAATTTATTTGTTAGAACAAATTAAACAATTATGAAGTTATTTTATAATGACGGTACTCTAATGCTTTGAAAATAATTATAAATAAACTATATATCAATTGCTGCATTTCTTTTTATTTATTTATTTTTTTTAAAGAAAAATGCAGTGGTAACCTTAAAATTTTATTTTAAGATTTAACATTTGTAGGTGGTCTAAAGCAAAACAGTTGTAAAAATTCTGAAAATCGTTTAGCGCTGATAATTTGTTTAAAAAAAAAAAAAAAAAAAAACATATTACACATTAATAAATAAATCAGTACATACAAAGTTATTTAATTTACAAGTCAAAACAACCTTCAAATCAAAACAAACTCATGATTTTATGGCATCAATTACTGTTTTATTTAATCAGAAACAGTCTAAATGTTATTTGTGTATTTTACTTTAATTTTATTAGAAGTAGGCCAACAGCACCCCCTACGGAATTAAAACTGTTTACCGCATGTCATTCTGTGTATTCTCAGATTAAATGCAGCGATCCAAAACAGTGAATCTCATCATCATTTAGGCAAAACTTCTGATCATTTTAATGTGTAGTTGTTGAATAAAAGTGTTATCTTTTAATAATAACCATGTGCACACATGCTTTTTATCTCATTGTGTTTCAGAGAAAGTCACCTGTTTGAGTTTGCTGATGTTGTTAATGGTCAGTAGGGTCTCGTCGAGGTAATTCTTGCACGTCTTCAGGCGGCCTGACTGCAGATGAGTGGATTTGGAGGAGGGCAGTGAGGGAGAGGAAGACTGAGACAGAAGCTTTGGTGATGGGGTGAGGGAAGGTGGTTTCGGAGAGGATGAGTGGGAGACAGGCAGGTTTTTAGGGGACGGTGCGTCTCTGTCTCTGCGGCACTGCGTAACTAGTGCAAGCGGTTTTGCGCTGACTGCTAGACTTGTGGCCTGAATGACACTGGTGTGTTTGCTGGGCTCTTCTGTTGGCCTGAAGGCCTGGATTTGTGATGGTAGCTGGGATGAAAGTGAACCCCGGACGTCCAGCTTATCCTGCTCTACAGTGAGGCAATTCTTCTTCCTGTCTCTGTGCATTTCCTCCTGAATAAGCAGAATGACATAAAATAAAAAACATAAAATAAATGGTAAAATGTCTGTTTGCATGATTTTTAGTTTATTATTATTATTTAATATTACTGTTTATTATTTGTAATATTTTCATTATTATTATTATCAATAATAGTTTATTTTTTAAATTTTTACAATATTATAATAATAATAATAATAATAATAATAATAATATAATAATAATATTTTATTATTATTATTATATTATTATATTATTATTATTATTATTATATTATTATTATTATTTCACAATAGCATTTTTAAAATAATAAATATTTAATAAATATTTTTTAATGCTGTCCACCAAATCAAAAGCTATGTTCAGAACAGCATATTACAATTTTTTCTATGATATAAAATGTTTAAATGTTATAACACTTACACAACAACATGAACCTAAACACAGAGATTACATTCTTGGTACTTGGTAACCAGATTTTAAAAATATTAAAAATTTTCATCTGTTAATTTAGTATTAATAATACTATTAAATTTACAATATATTTATACTATCATAATATTTATTAATATTTTGAATGAGCTTTTTTATATTTTTAATTTAATATCAAAAATACAATACCCACCTTAAATAAAGGTAACACTTTACAATAAGCTGTCATTTGTTAACATTAGTTAATGTATTAACTTACATGAACAAACAATGAACAATACATTTATTACACCATTTATTCATCTTTGTTAATGTTAGTTAGAGTCGTTCATTGTTTGTTCATGTTAGTTCGCAGTGGATTAACTAATGGTAACAAACACAACTAGTGATTTTAATAATGCATTACTAAATGTTGAAAGTAATATTAACTAAGATTAACAAATGCTGTAGAAGTATTGTTCATTCTTATTTCATGTTAACTAATGTTAGCTAATGAACCTTGTTGTAAAGTGTTACCATTTTTTTAATATTTAAATGCTGCATTATTTTTAAAGTTTATTATTTTTTAATATTACTATTTATTTTTAATATTTTAATGATTATTATAGTTTTTTAATAATAATAATAATAATAATAATAATAATAATAATAATAATACATTTTATCTGTTTTATTTTTAATATTACTTACATGTACTATCATAAAATTTATTAATATTTTTAATGAGCTTATATTTTCATATTTTCAATTTTCATTTTCATTTATTAAGCAATAATTCTATTATTTGCTTTTGACATTCTTATTATTACTTACATGTACTATTATAATATTTATTAATATTTTTAAAACTTTTTTCATATTTTCTATTTTAATTTTCATTTATTATGCAGTAATATTAACTTTATTTAATGCATTCATTTAACAATGAGAAATTTTGTTAGGATAAGAAATTTGTTAATGTTAGTTGATAAAAATACAATTGTTCATTTCTGATGCAGTAAATAATATTAAAAGATAATAATGCATTAGTAAATATTGAAATTAACAATATAAAAAAAAAAAGCTTTTTCATGTAGTTAATATACTGAACTAATGCTAACAAATGAAACCTTATTGTTATATGCTTCTGATTTATTTTACTACAGTTTTAGTTTGAGTTATTTTAGAATTTCAACATTTTATTTCCATTAGCTGTAAAAGCAACATTTTTAATTTCTATGTAATACTTACATTTTATTTTAATTCAGCTTCAGTTTTTAATAGTTTTATTTAACAATAACAACACTTTGACACACATACCTTACGGATACCTTTCGGATCTTTTCCGCACTTTTCCGAATCCACGCTATCATCACTCTGATCATCATCATCATCATCGTCGTCGTCATCATCGTCGTCAATATCCTCCAGGTCATCTGAGTCAGAGCTGCTAAGAGCATCGCTCGAGCTGTCAGAGCTGGATGCTGATTGGCTGTCGCTGTTGATGGAGACGTCTGGCCCTTTGCTACGCAGCTTCTGTCAGGAAGAGCAATGTCAGCCGACAGCAGCGGCCGCACACACATTTTCTTTGTTTACACAAACAACCCTTTCTGCCACCCATCCAGCTGACATGACAGACTAAAATAGTCCCAAAAAAAGGTGGCTGATATTTTCTGACACAAAGTGTCAACAGAAGCATTTAAACCGCATACTGATGTCAATGCTGCGAATATATGTAAAATATTAAATCTCTCTTTATGATGCATTGCTTATTTACAATACACATGTCAACTAACTGACTCAGATTTGAGTTCCATTGTGACATATAACAATATATAACAACATATGGGTTTATAATGGCTTTACCTCGCCTTTTGTTTTGTGTGTAGTTTTTGCCTCTAGCTTGTTTAATGCTGGTTTTGGGCTGGTTTTGAGGCTCTTAGCCTGATCTGGGGTGATGAGGACTGGAGAGGGTGTGGAGGAGGCAGAGCTTAAGTTCACTTTCCCATTGACAGAGCCATTCAGCCCTGCTTAAGAAAATATCATGGATGAAACAAACCATTCTTGTTTATATAACAAGCAGACAGAAAGAAAACTCTTTAAAACTAAGTTTTAAAATTTAGAATCATTTACCAAATCATCTAAAAACAGTGAATGGAGATGTTTGTTTAATCAGTGAGGATTGTTTTCATCACGAGTACAGTAGAGGTGTAAATATATGGCATTTATATGTAACAGACAAAATAAGATCTCAAATTGTGTTTAACAACATGTCGAAGTTACAGTGTGTGTATGGTAAACACTGTAAAATCAGCAGGCTGTTCTGGTCCTGAGGCTTGATACGGTTTCACAGTAAATATCTGAATATATCAGCGTGTTATATACTGTGACTGTGGGTTAGCGTGAAGGAAAACAAATCCCACTTATTCAAAACAAAAACATGGTTAAAAGTTGTGGTAAAAGCATTTTTGCATTTTAAAAAAAAATACAGTAAAATAAAAAAATCCAGTAATTAAATTATTTTTACCAGACAGTTGAATAGAAAGCTATAAGAAGTCCATTTCACACATCTGAACATGCACATGTCTGCAGACTTCATAGATTTTATTAGAAGTAAAAGTAAGAAAATGTATATAAATAATTAATTAAATGAAATAAATATATAGTAATATATACATATATTATACAAATATAATATGCATAAATTATGTGCCAAAAGTTTGGAAATATTACAATTTTTAAATGTTTTTAATGAAGTCTCTTATGTATTTATGTTCTATAATACAGTAAAAACAATAATATTGTGAAATATTGTTGCAATCTAAAATAAATGTTTTTTATTGCAATGCATTATAAAATGTTATTTTTTCCTGTGATGCAAAGCTGAATTTTCAGCATCATTATTTTAGTTTTCAGAGTCACCTGATCCTTCAGAAATCATTCTAATATGCTGATTTCCTGCTCAGTTATTAATAATGTTTTTTTTTTTTAATTAATATATAAACTTTATATTAATATACATAATATTTTAAATTATACAATTCATTTTTTTATTTAAATCCAAATAAATTAAATCCAGATACATTCAAAATTTAAATGTTATTTAAATGTTACTTTATAGGAATGAGAATGATATTGTTTTTGCATTACAGTAACAATCAGTTGTGAAACAGTTATAAATATTTTCTTCACCTTGATGCATCCAGATCTTTCACTACCGAGTTATTTTTTGCAATTGCCAATATATTTATATAATTGCAACTTATATAATTTATATAAAATATTAGTTAGTATATAAAAAGCTTAATTTTCAAGAACAATAATGCAGTAAAATGAAGTCAATTAAGTAAAATAAATAGAAAGCAAATTCAGCCTGTTGTGACTGGTTTTCCCCACACCAGAATATGTATGAATAAAATCTGTTGAATTACCAGATGACAATACATAATACCTGGCAAAACCTAGTTGAGGTGAAGCGTTCTGCTGTATTACAGTAGAATAAGTCATTTTCAGATATTTACTATTAGCATATCCGTTAAATCACAGTTTTTGCATTATTTTTTATAGATACTTGTCTGTGTTAAATGAAATGAGTATATTTAGGATTGATATTTTGATTTAATATTGTGAATTTTAGAAGGTTAAAAGCAATGCTTCCTTATTATTTGGGTAGTATGATATTCATGTTGCTTATACTGTGGATCTTCATTTTCAGAGCACATAGATATCTAAATGTCATCTAGGCAGCGAGCTCACTGCCTTTAGAAATAAAAATACAAACAGAGCATATGAGAGGTAATTCACGCACCTTTCGGAGGAGTGCGTCTGGCCGCATGAGACTGGAGGATGGTTTGCTCTTGGTTCAGGGACGGTGCGTTGAATAATGCCGGCAGACCCAGAAGATGAGGAAAAAAGGCTGCTGACCCTTGACCCTGAGCATCTGCAGAACGCCACCAATCTGAGAAAACAGTTAAATGGGTTGAAATAAAAATTCTGTCACTGTTCACTCACCCTCATGTCATTACAAACCTCGAGTTTCTTTCATCTTCTGACAACAAATGAAACTATTTTGAAGAATGCTTGCAACCAAAGAGTGGACGGTACCCATTGACTTCCACAGTATGAAACTTTCAGGCAAGGATTTGTCAAGTCAAACCTTCCTTTCGTCATTTCATCTGTTGTTACAGCTGTAGTTCATTACTTTTCATAGGCACAAAACGACTCCATATTATAACACTAAAAAACACCAATCAACTAAAATTAATCAAGTCAAATTTATTTATATAGTGCTTTTCACAATTATTTCAGAGCAGCTTTACAGAATACTCCAGATGCTATTGCTTGAAATATTTTAATATCTTCATGCCTTTTACCACCCAGATCTAAGCTTCTAAATGTGACTATTATACTTTACATTTTGCAATGATACAAGCAATCAAGCAGCTGAGATTTGCTGTATAGTGTTTATTTCTTTATGTGAGTGTACTGTACACTACAGTCAAAAGTTTTTTTTTTTTTAAGTCTCTTCTGCTCACCAAAGCCTGCATTTATTTCACAGTAAGATTTTTACTGAATTCATTCATTCAAAGTACAGCAAAAACAGTAAAATTTTAAAATATTTTTACTATTTGAAATAACTGTTTTTTATTTCAATATATTTTAAAATGTAATTATTCCTGTGATTTCAAAGCTGAATTTTAGCATCATTACTCCAGTCACATGATCCTTCAAAAATCATTCTAATATTCTGATTTGCTGCTCAAAAATGTATTATTATTATGATGTTGAAAATAGCCATGTAGATTTTTTTCAGATTTCTTTGATGAATAGAAAGTTCAGAAGAACAGCATTTATTTGAAGTTGAAACCTTCTGTAACATTATAAAATGTCTTTATGATCACTTTTGATGAAGTTAAAGCATCCATGGTAAATAAAAGTATTAATTTCTATAATTAGAATTATCAAAGAAAAATAAAAAATATTACTCAACTGGTTTAAATATTGATAATAATAATAATAATAATAATAATAATAATAATAATAATAATAATAAATGTTTCTTGAACAGCCAATTAGCATATTAGAATGATTTCTGAAAAATCATGTGACACTGAAGACTGGAGTAATGATGCTGAAAAATCAGCTTTGAATTACAGGAACAAATTATATATATAAATTATATATTCAAATAGAAAACTGTTATTTTAAATACTAAAAATATTTAAAAATGTTTTACTGTTTTTGCTGTATTTTGGATCAAATAAATGCAAGCTTGGTGAGCAGAAGAGACTTCTTTAAAAAACATTAAAAATCTTACCATTCAAAAACTTTTGACTGGTAATGCATATGCAAATATATAGAGAGCTGTGCTAAAGAAGTCATATTTATATGCAAAATGAAGAGACATGCAACATACTGTACAATGTCAAAGCCAAAAAGTGCTGTTTCTGCACATTGCTCTCTTCGTATCAATGACACAAGACACACATACCTCAAGTGTCCTTAAACAGCACAAAAACCTCTTTAATTTATCCTCAACTGTGCCATAACCACAACCAAACTAGCTCATAAATCCTTAGTGAGCAAACAAAATCTATACAAACAGTCAGTGAGTGATGCTAAATGATTCAGAGCCAGAGAAAATCCATCTTGTGATTACAGGCGTCTGCTTTCACACCAGCTCCTCAGATCTCCTAACAGCGGCGCTTTACTCTCATTTCAGTCCTTCATTATAAACACGCTGAAAATGGTAAATCTAAAACAGACATCACACACCAATAGCTGGCTCACACATGGCTTACATATCCGGCTGAAAACACACAGTTCTGTAAACATCTACTTTATGACAAATAGTAAAGCATGTCCTACATCGTATGAATACAAGAAACAGCCTTAAAAGCATCACTTTCGGTCTGTTTGACAGTTTCAGTGTCTGATTGTCCTTCAGGATGGGAACTGAGATTTGCGCAATCCCGTTCTCTTTTACAGCAACAATCTTGTTCAGAAAAGAAACATTGCATGTCATGAAGTGTTTAAGTCTGTGAGGAGCTGAAGTCGCTGCAGGAGGTTAAAGCAGAGCTCTGACCCGAAGCATTCAGGTCTTTATAAATGTCACGGCTTCAGCGTGGACCGCCGGACTGATGGAAAGCACCATAAAGGTGAAACATGCTGCCCATGTGCCCACAAAAACACGACCAGGTCACATTTCAACCCCCCTCCTCAAAAAAGAAATAAAGATTATATTGCAATATTACGTTTTTTTCCCTGCATTTTCTTTACTTTTTGCAACTCCCAATATTCTCAATGGTGATTCTTATTATATATAATAATATCATATAATATTCATATATTATATGATATTATTATATTATATTATATTATATTATATGAATATAAATGAATATACATATAAAAATATAAAACATTTCATATATACTATATTATATTATATTATATTATATTATACTATATTATAAGTATGAATAAATGCGTAATTCTATTTTCAAACGTATATAAATTATTATTATACAATAAACATTTTTTAATTAAAATCACGATACACAACAAATACTACCATGGCGTATTAATATTTCAAAATTAAAAAAAATGTAATTAATACATTAATACATACAATTAATTAAACATGTTTCTGAATAAAAATGTTTTCTGGCAGAATTATAAAAATTATATTCCAATAGGATTACATACATACATACATATACATATACATATATACATATATACATATTATATTATATTATATTATATAATATTACATTATATTACATGTGTATGAATAAATGCATTCTGTTAACATGTATATAAAAATAAACTGAAACATTTTTAATTAAAATTAAGATAAACAACAAATACTACCATGATGTCTGAATATTTAAAAAAATTTAATTGTCATCTAAATGCCGCTTTATAGTAATGAGAATTATTTTTTATTTATTTATTTATTTAGCATTATAATAAGAATTTGGGGGTAAAATGTGCTTAATGTTCAGGAAAAAAAAAAATTTAGAAAATGACCTCAAAACATTTTCTTGTAATCCATCACCATTTCAAGCAATTATGGTGTTAAATATCACCCAGACATGTTTGACAAGTTTCATAAGATTTAAACACTGCAACTGTACCTGTGGAAAAAAACACCTAATGATGACTTCTGACCAACATACCTGGTAAAGCTCCGATCTGAGAGCGTGCAGCCAGAGCGGCCGACATTCCCAGAGTTCCCAGACCTCCGAATTCAGAGCGGACAGGAGAAGAGGAGTGCAGACTGAAGACCGGGTGATTGATCATGGGAAAGGCACCGGAAACAGAAGAAATTCCTAAACCCTGATTGCCAACCATTTGGAACAAATGACCTGAGAGAGAAATAAAAAAATAAAATAAAATAAAATTACATCATGCATGTGCAACAGTTTTTTAATTAACTTGAAGCATTTGAGATTTGATAACTGCACCAACCTAATATCATTTTGGCTTTACTTTGATTAATCGTGAAGCCCTACCATGCTCAATTTGTATGAAATGCACAGTAATGCTGGTTTTCAGGGTTTGTTTCTAAGCTGTAACTCATAGCATTGCCGATCAACGCCACTATATTTCAGTAATGCACATCACTTCTATAAACTACAAGCATAAATTAGAATCCATACATTCACTAAACCAATGAATTCCCCTTTTTCTTCGCTGCTTAAGTGGGCTAAAGGCTTTTCTTTTTCCTGAAGTCATTTACTGCTGAGACTCCTGAGGGATTCGCAGAGAATAGAGTAAGAGCACAAAAGCTGGACGCAGGCAAAATCCCCTTCAAGAGAGACAAAAAAAGAGCCTCGTTCCCCCGCGCTGCTGTGATGGCCGTTTACAGGCAAAAAAAAAAAAAAAAAAAGACACATCTTTGCTTTGAATCTCATTCTAATGAGCTGCATATTTAGCGTCAGCTCCTTTGAGGCCTGGCCCGTCGATACAGGACGAGACGGCGAAAATAAATGGCTGAAAGAAACGGCCAAAAGGCTGGTCTCCATCCCCTCCCGCTGTCTCCCCTCATCTGCACTGCAAGAGGCAATGACATCTGCAAATAGCCTTTAAATATTAATGCACTCCAAGCGGTGGAATAATCAAAATCGCAGGCCAAGAGAACAGTAGTATGTAAAATTTATTTGTTTTACTGCTCACTATTTTTTCAATAATTCAGCCAGAAATGAACATTTTGCCATAATTTATTTCACCAAAAGTCATTCCAAGCCTGTATTTTTTTTCTTGCTCAAGAAAATGTTAAAAAAAAAAAAAATGTATAAATGTGTTATTATATATATTTTTTATTTTTCTCAGAAATGTTTTATTTTTTAAAAATGTAAACAGTAAAAAATATAATCTTTAAAAGACATTTAATATTTCAAATTTAATTAATTTAAATGAGAATAAGCAATGAGAATAAGTTATTATAAGTTATTTCATTACAATAACACAAATTTGAGGGATAAAATGTGCTTAATTTTCAAAAAAAAAAAAAAAAAAAACCTTGCAAATCTTCAAAATCTCAAGCACTTTTCATTTTAAATATGACCCGAGAAAAATACAAACTTGAGAAAAAAATGAGCTAAAAAATATAAACTTTGCAAAACTGACAAAGACTGGTTTTATTTACTTCTGTAATACGAGTTAAATTTACCATCGTGAACAATCATACATACACCTTTTTAGCTTTGAATTCATTACTCTGATCAAAACAGGTTATCAGAGGTAAAATATCTATTTTTATTATTGTTTTTGTGTGTGTAAAAAGAGCAATTCAAATACATTATTCATCAGTGAGAGAGACAAGCTCTAGTAATTGCATGGAAAAACAAAAAAAACAACGGATTCTCTCTTGGCATTTCTTATCATGAGAGAGAACAAAGAGGCAAGGAGACAGCAAAAACACATGCACAAATCACAATTTATAAATTTGCATATTATTTTGTGGTCAGGCTAATCTGACAGCGTCTGCATCAACAATAGATGTTCACCCGGCAGCATATGATGTGTTTAGAAAAAGGACAAAAACTGATTGGTGATCATTTCATACAAGCTAAACCAGAGCAAGAAGCCTCATGTTGGTATATATTAACAAAATAGCTCTTTATTTTTTCCCCCCATTTATACTCTTCTAAATTCAGCTTTAACAATTAACTGTTAAAATTTTGGTCATCAAAAAGCATGTCTAAATAACTGCAATTATGAAATGCATACAATTTAACAACAAGTCATTAAAAGTTAAAAGTTCAACACACACACACACAAAACAAACAAACAAACAATTTTTTTTTATTTTTATGGCCCTATGAAATCTGTTTTATTTTTCCCCCAAATTCAGTTTTATTTATTTATTTATCCCAAATTCAGCGTTTTCCATTTAAATGTGTAAATTTTGGTAATTAAAAAGCATGCATAATTAATTTAAATCATGAAATGTATACAATTTTACAACAATTTAATAAAAAAGATATTCATACGGCCTTATGAAATCTTTTAAAATTGTTCTAAAATTCCTTATTTATTTATGTATGTATGTATTTATTTATTTATGATTAAATACTTAATTTAATTAATATTTTAATAAAATGTAATATTTAACCCTTTTTGTTGTTCTGCAAACAAGGTGCTGCACAATAGCACAAAAAAAACAAACTGTAAGACTGCTTTAAAAAAGGTTAAGAAATGTATTATTATTATTATTGTTATTATTATTATTATTATTATTATTATTATTATTTGAAAAGCACATTTCACTGCACAATAGCAAAGCATTTTCGTCACAGTGTATTTCTTCAAGTTAAACCAAAATTATATTTTGATGCTAAACATATTATATTTTCACGATATACCGTAAATTTCACTTTTATAACTGAATTCTGTATTTGATATGGCTGTTTGTTTTCTTACCGCTCTTGCTGTGTGTTGTTGTCACTGAGGTTTCTGGGTTTGCTGCAGCTCTGATGGAGGTCTGACTGGAGGTCGAGGTCACCAGCCTCTCTGCTGACTCCATATCTGACAAAAAAAAAACACAAGCAACAATCAGTACAAATCACCAGAATCAAACATCATCTGTTTGGCCTGATCTAATCGATTACTAATCATTCAAACGGCCAATAAAAGCATCTGTGATGTGATTCTAACGAAAGAGCTGTGTTGTCTAAGTCCATGCAAATTGTAAATAAAGCAATGTGGCAATCATATTTTTCTATAAAACTACATTTATATACATTTACAAAATAAGAAATTATTTTTTCTTAAAAGAAAATAAAGCCTTTGTTGCATTGTTTTTTTTGCATTGATGTTATTGACGTTATAAATAAATAAATAAATAAACAAATACATAAATACATACAACAAAGCTACATGATTTAAATTTTAAAAACAGTTATGCATTATGACATTTTTGGTTTTACATTTTTTACAAAATAAATAATTTTTAAATATAATTTTTATATTTAATATATTTATACATTTTAGATTTATAAATTTCTTCATTTATATATTTCTTCCATAGTTAAGTTTTTTTTTTTTTTTTTTTTTTTTTTTTTTACATTTGACACTGTTCCATTATTTAAAATTAAATTTAAGATGAAATAATACACAATTTATTGCATCTGAAATTAAAACATACTTAACTGTCATAAAACACCTAAACAAAACAAAGATGTGATTTAATTTTCAAATATTTATACATCATGATGGTTTTTGGTTCATTTAAAATGTATTTTGCATAGCGATTATGACACTGATAAAAAGGATATCCGATTTCAATTTTAAAATATTTACATATTAAATAAATAAATAGATAAATAAATAAATAAATAAATACTACAGATTTTTCTTCCGTGCTATAGCCATAATATCATTTATAACAGCTTCTTTAATACTTTTCTGTAATTGAGACTGAGAAATAAAAAAGAAAAGCATGAAAACACACGCACACACACACAGTAAGTGTTTAAATAGCACTACAGAATGCAAATGTCAGCATCATTATCACTTAGGGTGCATCTGCATCACAGCAAATCACACCGACTGACAAGCAAAATAATTTGTGATTTTTCACGGACTGCAAAAGAAAAGTAATCCAGGGCTTCTGAGGGCAGCGCTGACACGCACAAATAAAAAAGACTCCATCTAAACAACCTAACAAAATTTGCACGTATATTTAAAACCAGTCGTATTTTTCATAATAGCTTTTCTTCCTCTGTGAAATCTCAAACATAATTTCCTTTTGAGACAAATTACATCTAATCCTTTATTCAACTGAAAACTGAACACACTGCACACGAGAGCAAACAGGTGCAAAAAATATACCAAAATTATAACCGCTTTAAAGTTTTAGATCCACACAACGGGTTTAGAGTAATAATAAAATTTTAGACGACAGACAATAAGATGGCATCTTAAAAAGAAATATGGAGAAATGCCCGGTCCGTTTAAATTGACGACAGCTTTAATGAGCAGGAACTGCTGAATTAATTGATATTGACGCACAGTTGAAAAAGCACACGCTGCTAGAGAAGAACAGCACATAATAGAGTTGAAGTGATGGACGAGAAAACATCCAGAGCAAATGTTTGGCTTGAGTGACTGCCAGCTGCTTGTGTTTGTTAACAAGCGTCTGATTTTACAAGTTGATGTGAAAATGTTACAGCGCTCAAAATGTCACTGATCACTGAAATGCCACTGGATGAACTCAGCCAAAACCAGCCAAAAACATGTCCATATTTCACCCCAAAATCAAACGAAAGAAAATCTATGTTGTGCAATGAAAATGATGACTATTTTAAGACTTTTGTTTTTAGGGGTTCAAGCACATAGCACAGAATAGGGTTGGATATCATTTGAATTTTATAGATTCTGATTCAGATTCTTAATGATGCATAGTTTCGATTCCAGTAGCATAAAAAAAGTCATTAAAAATTAAGTGAAACATTTTTATTATGTATTTTTACAAAGCTTTCTGATGCAGCTGAATAACATGAGCAAAAATCAGCAGCCTACAGAAAACTTAGGCCTAAGAGGAACTTTTGCCTACGGTTTTAACAAAAATACCACAGCAAAAACAGCTAGTCTAATATAAATTTCAAACATTAAATTGTTAAAGTCAAGTAAACAATCAGTAATAAAATAGGAACAAGCAAATAAATTAGCAATAGCATAAATAATACAACTGAACAAATTGCAGGTACAGAAATTTAACTCAAAAGTTTAAAAACACTGCACAGTTTTCTTTTCATAAATAAAATATAGAATTGTCAAAGATGTTTGTCTTTTTTTCTTCAGCCGTTAAGAAATGTTTTTTTTTTTTTTTTTTTGAGTTAAACATTTCAGGATTTTTCTCCATATAATGGACTGATATGGTGCCCTGATTTTGAACTTCCAAAATGCAGTTTAAATGCGGCTTCAAATGATCCCAAACACGGTTGTAAATGATCCCAGCCGAGAAACAAGGGTCTTATCTAGCGAAATGATCGGTTATTTTCATTAAAAAAAAAAAACAAAACAAAAAAAAACACTTTAAATACTTTTTGATCTCAAATGCTCATCTTGTCTTGCTCTCCCTGAACTCTGTGTATTCTGACTCAAGACAGTTAATCGTATTTTCTCCCTCAACTTCAAAAATGATTTCAAAATCATCCTACATCACTGCAGAAGTTCCGACCCAGTCTTTGCAAAGTGAACATGCAAAGAAGATCAAACACCCTTAACAAAAAAGGTAAAACAGCGATACAGGGCGATTTTGAAGCTGAGGGAGAACATGAGATGGGAGTTTTTTGACATGGACTGATATGGTGCCCCGATTTTGAACTTCCAAAATGCAGTTTGAATGCGGCTTCAAACGATCCCAAATGCGGTTGTAAACAATCCCAGGCAAGAAAGAAGGGTCTTATCTAGCATAATGATCGGTTATTTTAATAAAAATAATACAATAATAATATAATAATATCGCTGTTTTACCTTTTTTGTTCAGGGTGTTTGATCTTCTTTGCATGTTCACTTTGCAAATACTGGGTTGGTACTTCTGCAGTGATGTAGGATGATTTTGAAATGATTTCTGAAGTTGAAGGAGAAAATACGATTGGAGTTTTTCGACATAACCTAACTGTCTTGAACCAAAATAAACAGAGTTCAGGGAGAGAAAGGCAAGACGAGCGTTTGAGATTAAATTGAGATTAAAATACATAAATTGTATTTTTTTTTTTTTATGAAAATAACCGATTGTTTTACTAGATAAGACCCTTCTTCCTCGGCTGGGATCATTTACAACCGCATTTGGGATTGTTTGAAGCCGCATTTAAACTGTATTTTGGAAGTTCAAAAACAGGGCACCATATCAGTCCATTATATGGAGAAAAATGCAGAAACGTTTTCCTCAAAAAACAATTTCTTTACGACAGAAGAAAGAAAGACATGAACATCTTGGAGGACAGGGGGGTGAGTACATTATATGGAAATCTTTGTTTTGGAAGTGGACTTCTTTAAGCGGAATCGGAATACATTTGTCTTATCGAATACCCGGTTCTTTGAAATTGGCAACCGATTCTAAAATGAAACCGGTTCTCGAGACCCAACCCTAATGCAGAAAGATTCTCTGGAGAGCAAAATATCAACAATTATCAAAAAAAAGTCGAACTTCTTGGTCCGAAATGCCACAAGAGTCTAAAAGGACATTTGCATACTGCAAAAAACATGGCCACCATTGGCCGCCGAAATTTGAGCACCTGTCAGACAAGGTTAATGGAGACTGAAACTTGGAGGTTCTGTTCGACTCGCGGGCCCAAAGACCCGAAAGAAATAGTCTGGAGGGCGATATCATATTTTTCAAGGGCGTAAACAATTGTACATCACACAGTTTTTCGCACATAGGCGCGATATTCATATCATACGATATAACTCTTCATTCCGGATAACTTTGCCTCTAGAACCACTGTTGTCAATCAAATCGTTTGTTAAATGCTTCGCTCAATCTTGGAAAAAATAAAATAAAAAAAAAAAAAAACACAGCAGCATAGTTCTCTAGGTCAATAACTATCAAAAAAAAAAAAAAAAGTTGCAATTTACCCTTTGGGAAGCTATAATGGGGTCGTTTAGAAAAGGGGCCTGTCGGAATTTACCCAAAATCCTACAAAACCTAAAGGAAAACTCGAAACTTCACGAAACCTGGTGAGCACATGGCACATGGCACATTCTAAACAAGCATGCAAAGTTTTAAGGAAATCAGACCACAGCTGGTGCTATAAGAGTCATAAATGTTAAAAAATGTAATATTTCTATGGTACATTACCTGTATTACAAAAAAAAGCCTTGCTACATAATGTCTTTTTGCATATGTGCTTAAATGCCTTAAAGCGTTTGAACCCTGGTAATCGCTGCTTGCAGCTATATCTTTATTTTTGCATTTTGACTTTGTTATTATACAGTATGCATTTATGAAAATAAATGAAACCTTATAATAAAGTGTTATCTTTATAATAATTATAGATATTTATAATTATTCATATTTATAAGTATAAACAATAATATTAAGCATAATTAATAACAAGAATATATTATTATTATTATCATAAATCATTAAATCATAACAGTAAACCATTATAATTATTATTTTTTTATATTTATTATCATTATGATTTCAGTTTCCTGACAAACACCCTTTTTCCATAAGCATCACACACTCTTCTACAACAAAACAACCTGGCATGATCACAAACTCTGACACAGGATCAGAAACACCCCAAACCTGTAAAGAGACTCAGCAAACAACACGTTAAAAGTGGGTTTTCTCTATTCTTGATCACATCTCGCTGCAGGAGGATCAAAGCGCAGCTCATCAGTGTCTGCGGCCGGTCGGGTCACACAGACAGATCAGAGGAGACGGAATAAAGAAGAGCAGTGACTCTGATAGCCGGGGGTTAGGCCGCGCTCTTTAAGCTCACGCATCTCTGACACTTACTGCAGGCTTTTACAACAAGCTTGAGGAAAACAGGAAGTAAAGAGAACAAATAACACAGCGTGTTTGGAGAACCAACTCAGCTGTAGAGCTAAACCACTACAGTTCACAAAAAAGCCTGAAGAAAACATCAAACCAAAAACAGATACAGATCATCTGAGAATGCAGGTGTTTCATTTATTATTTATTATTACTGCTGCTGCTGTTAGTATTAAACACTGTTATTTATTAATATTCATTACATTTGTAAATAATAATAATAATAATAATAATAATAATAACTTATTATTATTATTATTATTATTATTATTATTATTATTACACATCATTAATAATTTATAGTTATAATATATTTATAATTAAATATATATTAATATATTTCAAGAATATTTAAAAAAATAAAAAATAAAAAATTCCATTCCATTTTCGGTATATTATGCTTACAAAGGTTGATTATTTTAAGGGCCAACAATTATTTCAAATTGGTTACAATAATTAATATAAAACAATAAAATAAATAATAAATAAATGAAGAAAAATAATTTTAAATATAATATGAAATTCATTAATTTTATACAATAATTTCAATTTTTAATAAAATTATTAGACATTATTCAGGCTATATATGTTTGTGTTTGTGTGTTTAAAATATAGAATATTATAATACATATTGAATATTATATTTGTAATAATTTACGGAAAAAAAAACATTTGCATTATGCAAAATATATGGTATTTTATGCATGACAAAAAAGGTAATGATTTTAACAGCTAATAATTATTTCAAAATTGTTACAATAAATAATAGAAAACAATAAAATAAATAATAAATAAATGAAGAAAAATACTTCATATAATATAAAATAATTGAATTGAATAGTTGAATTTCAGCTAATAATATAATTATTATGTATATTATTCAGTTTATGTAAGAGCTTATATAAGTGTGCTAGCATATATATGAAAAATATACACACACACAAAGAAAAAATATTTAATCTCCATTATTCAAAATATACAGTATATTATCCATAACAAATAATTAGATTATTTTAGGGGCAAATAAAACAAAGTTGTTACAAATATTTTTCCAATGTAAAATCTAAAAGCTAATTATACATAATTTTGTCATTAACATAAAAGCTAAAAATATCCCATTCTCAATACATTGAGAAAACATAAAATACAGTTAACGTAAAGAGAAATTACTTACTTGTTTTTTTGTACTGCTTTAAATTTATTCTAAAAAAGGTTCTCATACAGTAGTTTTAGTTCATACAATATAAATCCAAAGAGGCACCTATCAGAAATGTATCAAAATAAAAATTCTAAAAAGATGCATTTATATGCATTATGGGTATAAGGCTTTAAAAACATGCTTAATTGTCATGCAACAGTCCAAAAACTAATTTTCTTTATGTGACATTTTTTCCTCTGTTGATGTTGAGGTGAAACATGACCTAGAGACGTTTTCATGAGACTCATCCAGAAAGAGAAAATTGCAGATAACACTTGTGAGACACAATTACTCCAGGGTTATTACACCTGATTACACAAACGCTTGTTTACAACCGATCAAATCATTCCTGCGGCTGCTTTTCTGCCTCTGGTGACATCACACCATCAAATGTGTCTGATAAGCCAATATGAAGATCCAAATTAGGGTCATGAAACACGAACGCAAACATCCAATTTATTTTTAATCAAAAGCAAGAAAATGGAGGAGAATGCAGCTCAACTCGGCCTCTGCTGAATTCAATGGATGGGAAATTACTGCATGCTGGATATTAGCATGTCTTTTGTGAGATTAAGGCCTTTTCCTAAAGATCATTAGAGTAATTAGTCTAAATTACAGGCATTTGTGTCAAATTGAAAACTGAAGCCCATGAAAGCATTAAATAGGCAATTGATCGATGTTCAATCAAGCACAAGACTGCTTTAACAAGATTCATTACATTTCTGATTGTGTTTTGAAAAAGCAGACGGAAAGAAAGACAAAAAAGTAAGAAAGACACTTTTAGGAAAGAGTCTTTTTCAGATGTATGTAAGGATAAGGTGCTTAAAAAAAAAAAAACACAGCAAAAGCAGTAATATTGCAGTAATATTCTACTCGGCTGTTTTCAACATAGTAATAATAATAATAACAACAACAACAATAATAATAATAATAATAATAATAATAATAATAATAATAACAACAACAACAACAACAACAACACCACCACCACTCTTTTTATTTGGAATTATAATATCAAAAATAATAAATAAGACATTCTAAAATTATTTTTAAAAAGTACTTAAGGGGACCAACATAAAAAAATATATATATAAATTATAAACATTTTGTTAATAAAAGAAGAATAGTAATAATTTATAAATGAATAAAAAAATATGAATTAGACAATAATTGTGCAATCTATCAAACTTAAGTTTTCTTTCTTATTTCCCACCTGTGTTCATTTAGTTTTAGTTTTAGTTTGATTTAGTGTTAAATTACTTTCTTTATTATTACTTTGTAAAACCAACAGCTGTTTTGCCATTATTAAAAAAAAAAAAAAAAAAAAAAAAAAAAAAAAAAAAATATAAATATATATATATATATATATATATATATATATATATATATATATATATATATATATATATATATATATAATAAGGTTTTTTTTTTTTTTTTTTTTTTACATATAAAGTATTTTAAAATATGCATTTTATCAATATTTTAAATATGATTTTTTATATGATTAAATGTTTAAAAGTTCTACATCAAATAAAAGCAATTATTAAAATAAATGTAGTAAAACAAAATATTAAATGCATAATTATTATTGTTTAATTATTTTTAAATGTTCCTTTAGTGTTACTTTTGTAAAAAGTAGTAAGCTGTCACTGTATTGTTTTATTTGCTTTTTAGTTTTTTTGTTGTTGTTGTTGTTGTTGTTGTGTGGTGCTATTGTAAATAGGGCTATTATATATTTGCTGCATATGTGTATACATATTTTTACATTTAAATACTTTTTTTGTAACAATTGCTGATTTTGGAGTAAAAATGTGTATGTGCTTTTTAACAGCAGCTGTTTTCCTATTGATAGAAAGTACATATTTGCTACCTTTTTATATTTTTGAAAGCAAATGCAAAAATTTTAATTACATGCTAAATATCATCTAAATTTGGAAGCATATTGAAATTTAAATTTTTTCAACTCTTTAACTCATCAACAGGCATCGGCATCAGTCTTCTCTCCTTCTCGCTCATTATTGAGTGCGATTAGAGATGGCCAGTGAAGATGCGCTTTTGCACCTTCCCTCTGTTTCATTTCGAACTCTGTTTTCCTGTCTGTGATTGCCTGTCATTTATATTCCACCTGTTTGCATGCAAATCACTCCTGCTGCACAGGAAGTTGCTTTTTGTTGTTTTCGTGAAATGCGCCTGTTGACTATTTGCTTTTGTGATTGAAATTTAAATTATGCAAATGATGCATTTGTAAGACTTTGCTTTGTTAACATTGTCAGAGAGGGAAAACACATCTTCTCCATCGAGAAGTATTGAGAAACAAAGTTAGACACACATTTCCAGTTATTTCTTCAGTGTTTTCTGTGCATCCAATCAGGTCCTGACCCTAATAGCACCTCAAGCCCAAGAATGTTAGTGTGCTGTTGGGATGAATGACACCTCAGATGTCAGCAATGACCAAACAAACAATGCAGGCCTGCTATTTATAGAGGAGAGGTCAAAAGGGTCAATATAACTTTGTGTTGTTTCTCTGGGACTGTCAGAGACAGAAACCAAAATAAGTCGAGATCAAGGTGAACAGCAGTCTGACATGAAGGTCTCTCAACACTGGTGGAGGAGTTTATATGCTTGTGACGCATTTGCATTAGTATACATGAGTTAAACATTATTATATCTATTTCTCACCAATTATTAAAAACAAATTACAGAATAGAATAATAGAATTAACATGCATTTAACTATTTATAATTACTATTTTTGTATTTAATTAAGTTTTTATTTAAAAATTTTATTTTACATAGTTCTATTTTGCACACTCAAATTATAAACATTTTCATATATAATAAAATAAATAATAGAATTAACATGCATTTAATTACTATAATTATTTTTGTATTTAATTTAGTTTATTTTTATGTAATGCTATTTTGCACACTCATACATTTTAAACATTTTCATATATAATAAAGATAATATATAATATAATTAATATAAATATTATTCATTAATAATAGTAGAATTAACATACATTTAATTACTTAAATATTTTTGTATTTAATTTTGTTTTTTTTATTTTATGTAATGCTATTTTAAACATTTTCATATATAAATATATAATAAAATTAATAATAATGATAATAATAATGATGATGATAATGATGATGATGATGATAATAGAATTAGCATGAATTTAATTACAATTATTTTTGTAATTATTATTTTTATTGTTATTATAATAAAATTAACAAATAAAGAAATATTATAATAAAAAATAATAATAACAAAAATAATATTTTTAATTATATAAAATCATATTTGATTAAAGCATTATAAAAATATTACAATATTTATGTAATATATTGACATGAATCAATTCAATCATCCCTTTTGCCTCCAACAGGACGTTTGTCACGTTTATTTCACAGACAGAAGTATAAAATTATAATCTCATTTCAGTTAATACTTGTCATTTACTTCATTCAGTAGCTTAGGAATGGGGTACGCATAGAGCGAATCTAAAGGAATTTTCTGCCTCGGCTCTCACCAAGGACTCAGATGAAAAATGGATGCGTGTTTTATGTGGACGACTGCTGAAATGAGTTATTGAGTTATTGTGAGTACTGGAGCGAATCACTGAGGGAGAGAGAAAAGGAGAGAACAGAGTGATACAGAACAGCTCTTGATTCAGCAATAGAACGGTCATGTTTACATTAATACATTCATAGAAATGTGGAGTCCAAACATCTTGAGTAAGCCTTTAGAAAAAAAAACAACAGGATCAAATATAAAATGCTAAATCAAAATGACTTGTGAGTTAACCCAAGTCTGGCCTAACTCTGGTAAAATACTATTTGTTATTTAATTCAACCATTTTTAAATCAATAACTGCAACACTTCACATTAAGGTTTCATTAACTAGTTAACATGAATGAACATTAACATTAAGATTAATAAATGCTTTAGAGGTTTCATAGTTCATTTCAACATTTGCTATTAAGAAAAGATCAATCTGCATCACTTGCATATAGGCTCAAATTTAACAGACTAAAATCCACACAAATCAAATAAAGGTTTATTATGTAGACAGATAAATGGGTTCTAGGGAAGAGATAATGTTTAATAATATTTGTAAGAAATTTTTACATTTCTTTTTATAATTATTCAATGGAATTTTGCACACCATTCTCATATATAATAAAATATCACATATGTATAAATTTAATTTAAATAAACACATAATAAAAAAAAAATTAAATATTAATAAAGAATTATTATTATTATTATTATTATTAAATATCATATAAAATCATACAATTAAAATATAATATATTAAAATATCTATAAAAATATACTGAAAGGAAAATATATTTTTACAAATGGATAAAAATGTCAAATGTAAATCAAATTATCAAAATGAAAAAAAAATCCAATTATTGTTTTTATTTTTGGGTCAAGGCTTATGTAGACAGATAAATAGATTCTAGGGCAGAGATAATGTTTTTAATTTTTACATTTATTTTTATAACTACTGAATTAAATTTTGCACACCATTCTAACATAATAAAATGTATCACATATCTATAAATTTAATTTAATTCAAAACAATAAAGAATAAATTCTTATTATTTTTTCTTTAAATTTTTGATCATATAAAATCATAATTAAAATATATTAAAATATCTATGAAATATATAACATATATAACATATACAAATGGATAGGCTAAAACGTAACTGACTAAAATGATCAAACAAATGATCAAAATTATATAAAAAAAAAAAAGTCAAATTATTGTTTTTATTTTTGGGTCAAGACTTATTATGCAGACAGATAAATAGGTTCTGAAACAGAGTTAAAGTTCTTAATTTTTGTTTATTTTCATAATGAATGCAATTTTGCACACCAATTTCATATAATAAATATATAATTAATACATAATTAAATAAGCATAGGACATAAATCAAATTATAATTATTAAACATTTTCAAAAATGTAAAATAATATACAATTAAATTATTAAATATGAAACTATTTAAATATTTGTGAAATATATTTAAATAAATATTTACATATCGACAGGCTCAAATCTAACTTCTCTTATCTCTCTTAATTTAATTTAATTTAATTTTATTTTATTTAATTTTATTCTATTTTATTCTATTTTATTCTATTCTATTCTTGGAGTCAAGGCTTTGATAATCTAAAGTTAAAATATGTTTTTTACTTTCAAAATTATCTCTGACATCTAGCATCCTGTGTGACTCTTGACTTAAATGTCTTTATTGCAATGATTTTGTGTTGCCAATAAAGCTCAGACCCTCACGAAGACAGTTTTAATTTACGCTCTGCAACAGATTTAAACCCCAGAAGAATATGAGCTTGATCTGCGGAAATTAGTTATGATGAAAACAGTCACATGCAAAAACAACCACAATGGTACAATCTCCCGTGAGTACATAGAAACTGCCCCTTTTCTCCCATCAAAATGATTACAAATGGATTACAAATGGACTGTATGTTGTGTAAAATTCACTCGAGCTGCCCTAGTGTACCGTACATGTGTCTGCAATTACTGCAAACGTAAAATTCCAGCAGACACATCTTCAGTCCCATAAATATTCCAAACTGTGATTGGTGTTAAGATTCAACTTGTCTCTAATTGGTTATGGAACAAGTCCAAGCTCAACAGACACTCCGGTGTTTGAAAAGCAGACAAATCTTATTAGACTAGAGATAAAAAAAAAGCAGCTTTTCTTTCCATATCCATGGATGAATTCAATTTAAATGACACATAGGGTGAGAAAACATATAGTGTTCACAGATACACGTGATAAGAATCATTTATATTCAGGTGCCATGAAATGAAAGGATTGGTCTTATTTGCTCATAAGCATGCAGTTTTCAGGTTGGTCCCAAATCTGCCTTTAGCCGTTTCAAAATGCTATTTTACTGAAAAAAAAGCCTGAATATTTAATAGTGTACTATTGCTTTAACAATCACAGTCTTTTATAATGTCACAAATTGAAAAATTCATTTGGTTATTGCAACAATAAACCACAGAAAATAAAGCACACTCCTGCGACAATAAAATAATAATGGTGCCGGTGATTTGCTCTTTTCAAACAGTAATTTGGGCTTTGACTATGGGAAAATAGCTCACAAAGGCTTTTGCAAAGACTCAGCAATCTAATACTTCATTATCATTTAGTCTAGTAGTTCTGTGGTGGGCTATTCTGACAGTCTAGGGCATGATAATAATAATGATGCAAAATCATATAATAAAATGCACACCTAAGACAGAAAAATTACTTGTCACTTTAGATGCTAGTCAAATTTAAACAGGATGTGTGAAAAGCATCAACAAAACTACACAAGGTCCAAGAAAATACAAACCAGACAACATTAAATATTAGAATAAACATGGTTTAGATATTTGTGTTTGCTGGTAAGTAACCCAGCTGCCTTTAAGTTCATTTAACTCAAATATCTAAGTTGTAACTTAGTATAATTTAACATTTCAAGTTGAATAAACTTTTTTTTGAGTTGACTGAACTTAAAATTAAGGCAGCTAGGTTACAAATTATTTTAAGTTGACTCAACAGATTGTTTTTTACAGTGTAGTAACACTCACTGCACCACGAAATTGTGGCAGCGATGTGGGATATTTACATTTTATTACAGGAGTAACGGTATATAATTATAGTATGTGTGTATTTGTGATTAAGCTATAGCATGTGTGCATTTATAATGAATGTTTTTAGATTACCATTTTTCATTCAAATAGGCTACCTATAAAACCATGTAGTTGTATTTTTACCATGGTATTGAGGGACCATTATGTGTGGTTTTAACTGTGTGTATCATAATTTAAAATGTATGCCTACTATGGGAGACCAATGCTTAATTAAAAAAAAAAAAAAAAAAAGGGTCAGAATAAATTTAACCATATAAAACTGAGGTTGGTACAATTTTTTTTACAGATATTGCTGATTGATAATGAACAAAAAATTTACCTCTGCATCCTCAAGCTACTATCAAATGTGCATTTCTAAGAGACAAAAAAAAAAGTGATATTTATTATTATTATTTTTATTATTATTATTATTATTATTATTATTATTATTATTATTATTATTATTATTATTATTATTATTATCATCATCATCATTATCATTATCAGACAACCCAAACCTATTTCTTGATTTGAAACAATATAACTCATTAGAACATGCAGAATTTTTTTTTTTTTTTTTTTTTTTTTTTTGATATTTATTTTGTTAAGGAAAATTAATGGTCTGGTTTCTACAACTTTCACTTTGGAGCAAAAATTTGACTTTAAACTTGAAAGAAATAAAGATTTGACATTTATCGTGATAATTATCAATTTGGACTGATATGAAAAAAATTATCGTGATTTTTTTTTTTTTTGCCCATATCGCCCAGCCCCACTTGAGACAGTCTCACCATAGAAAATTAAACATTTACTGCATTTTAAATAATGACAATATTAAATATATAAAATTTTAACTTATCGTGTGGGACAGTGAAAATGCCATGTCACATCAACAACCCATGTATTTTTTGTTGAGTGTACATTTTTTAAATGGTAAACCTAACTCCAATTAAACAAGCAATAAATCTGTAAAATGACCCATAAAGGCCCCAAATATTACATTTCCTAACTGTCAAGCAGCAAACCAAGCGAAATCCCCATATTTATTTTTTCATCAGGTTGCAAACTCCCATGATACACAAGCACAAATGCTGCTGAAACTCAACGTTCAACCCCCTCACACCTGCTTCAGACAGATGTTCAAAGTAAATCAAGTTTAACCTCTAAAACTTCTTGATATCTTCAGTGGAAGACAAGAAGCCACAGCAGCTGCGGTTCAATACGACCGTCGCTCCTCTTCAGAGAGTTTCACCTCTTTCTGTTCACACAGCTCAGTTACTTGCAGGAGTCACACATGAAAGATTCAGACAGAGACGACTGCATTTACATGAACTGAACTAGTTGTAAATGCAGCGACGTCACTCTCTTTAGGACACTGACAGCTAAACAGATGCACATCTGCTGCTATTTATATTTAAAGGAATAGTTCACACCCTAAAATCACCCTAACTTCATCAAAGATGTAGATGAGTTTGTTTCTTTATCAGATTTGGAGAAATATAGCATTACATCACTTGCTCACCAATAGATCCTCTGCAGTGAATGGGTGCCGTCAGAATGAGAGTCCAAACAGCTGATAAAAACGTCACCAAAATCCACAAGTTATCCACACCACTCAAGTCCATCAGTTAACATCTCAAGACGACAAAAGCTGCATGTTTGTAAGAAACAAATCCATCATCATTAGGACAATGTGGAAGAACATTTCCAGAACTGCTCTGGAGTTTCTTCATGAGCATTTTACGGTTTCTTTTGAGAGAAACTACTGTCATGTCATCATATACACACACAGAAATGTAAAGCTATTCACGGCAAGCCGTCAAAATAAAAGTTTGGTTTAACTTCAAGACATATATTACTACTGTTTAGTAGAATGCACGTAATGCTACTACTACTTTTAACACTAAAATTGTTAAAACTTTATTTTATTAAGGAACAAATCTCAATATTTCTTTCATGTTTTAATTTTAATAGTAACTTTGTTTGCCAAAAAATAGTTTGTTTAATTTTAATTTAATTAAAGAATTTAAATTAATATTTCATCCCTTCATTTGCATTCATATTGTTAAAATATTGTAAAAATAAACTTTAATAAATTAAGTCTAAATAATTAGACCTGCTTAAACAGAATTTGTTAACAATAAAACAAGGTGAGAAAAAAAAATGTAACATTTCATAGGACCCTAAACATACCATTTTTGTTAAACTTTTAATAAATTCATGTAAAAATGTACAAGTTTCATAATTTAAATTAATTAGACTTGCTTTTTGATTAATACAATTTAATTTAACCATAAAAAAAAAAAAATTAAAATGGAAAAAACAGAACACAAAAAAAATTAAAACGGAAAAAACAGAATTTGGAAAAAAAATAAAAAGGATTTCATAGGGCCCTACATTAAGACTTTTAACTTCAAACCATTGCTTCTGACTAAAATCCATCTAATTTTGCTTCCTCCAGTTAAAAAGTGGTCTCGCCTGAATCAGAAGAGTAATATGCACAGATCAAGCACTGTTGATGTGAGACAACAGGAGGTGGACTTTATAACTGAAGGAAGCGTTATTATGAATTATGGACTCGCATTTTAGCCAGTAGCAATGATTTGAAGTTAAAATCCTCTTAATAGCAGATTTGTTTCTTACAAACACACATTTTGGCTTGATAGGATGTTAATTGATGGACTGGAGTGGTGTGGATTACTTGTGGATTATTGTGATGTTTTTATCCACTGATTGGACTGTCATTCTGACGGCACCCATTCACATCCATTGGTGAGCAAGTGATGTAATGCAACATTTCTCCAAAACTGATGAAGAAACAAACTCATCCACATCTTGGATGGCCTGAGTGAGTACATTTTGCACATTTATATATTTGGGTGAACTATTCCCTTAAAAATAACTCGCACAAACCACCTCAAGTCATTTTCTAATATGCATTTTATATTTTACATCTTTGTCCTACTCTAACATAATTTTGAAGCGCACGAGGTGTAATGCATCTATTGCAATGCTTGTATCTTTTTTTACAAAGCCCATCTTCTGTCAACATCACAGTGATGTATTCCAGTAAAGCATGCGTGGCTGCTGTTTAAATGCTAAGGAACAAATTGCCTTGTTAAAGTAATCATAAATCATCAACACCATCAAACACACTGGCACTGCCCTTGGCCAACACTCATTCATCTCTAAAGAGCAGAGAGCGCTGCCAAGAGCGCTGCGTGCTTGTTACACCGTGAAGGATTCATCACATTATACTGCCACTTTAACGCAAATGACTGCAAACGTTAAGATGCACAGTTAAAAAATACAGCTCTTTAAAAACAAATTAAGAATAGCATCAGCTTGTCTATTGGTTGATGTAAAATCAACAGGAAAAACAGCCACTGTAAGATATTTCATGCCCTAGATGCACAACAGTAATATGCAAAAGACATTTTCCAGTAACAGCATGAGAGAAAATTCCCAGGGCATCTATCGCCAATTCTAGTCTGAAGTGATTTATTCAGAAGGATGCGATCTGATTGGACGGCTAGTTTGCAGCTCTGTTGTCACCTGCAGCCTCACGCTCATGCAATTGAGAAAACAGGATTATTCTTAGCGGCAATCAAATACTTGTATGACAATTAAATCTATGAATCCAACAGCTGCATGAGATAATTTTTTAAACTAATGTTAATAAATGCATTTCATTTATTCAGTCAGAAATATACCACAAACCATGCATGTTTAATATGATCTCTTTCCTGAAAAAACAAAATAGCACTTTTAAATTATGGTAAAAGGAAGAAAAATAGCTATATTTAGCATGTAGCTTAAAAAAAAAAAAAAGAAAGAAAAAAAGAAAAAAATATTTTTGATCTTTTGATGATTTTAAAAGACTTTGTTACTTTTTGATTTTTTTGTTAACAAAAAATTTTTTTTTTTTTTTGTCTTTTTATGATACTCTATATCTTAATATTTGTGAATTTGCTCTGAAATGGTTACATTTTCCCCCCAAAATTATTTATTTATTTATTTAACTTATCCAATCATAAACATGTGCATGTTTAACAGCATCTTTTCTTTTTCCTGAAAAAAAAAAATAATAATAAATTTAATGCATAAAGAACAATATACATCGCTTTACTCTCAAACAATAAATTATGGTAAAAGGAAGAAAAATAGTTAGCTTTAGAATATATATATTAAAACCTATTTTTGGTCTTTTGATGATTTTTAAAACAATTAAAAAAAAATTCATCATTATTATTATTATTATTATTATTATTATTATTATTATTATTATCATTAGATTTTTTTCCCAAAAAATATATACATTTTTAGTCTTCTGATGATATTCTATATAATAATATTTGTGAATTTGCTCTGAAATGGTTACATTTATTCCCCCCAAATAAATAAATAAATATATATATATATATATATATATATATATATATATATATATATATATATATATATATATATATATATATATATATATACTTATCCAATCATAAATATACAGCAATCTGTGCATGTTTAACAGTATCTTTATGGAAATTATGGAAAAAGGGAGAATAAATACATTATCATTTAGCTTGGAAAAAAGGACAATACACACTCTCAGAAAAAAAGGTACAGTTCTGTCGCTGGGGCGGTACCCTAAGGTACAAAAGTGAAAAGGTACATCTTTGTACCTTACCTACCCCTAAACAGTACATATTTGTACCTTAAAGGTACATTTTAGTACTTTGAAAGTACATATTGGTACCTTAAAGATACACATTGGTAGCTTAAAGGTGCATATTAGTACTTTAAAAGAACGTATTTGTACCTTTTCTCTTTGTACCTTAGGGTACCGCCCCAGCGACAGAACTGTACCTTTTTTTCTGACAGTGCAGCTAAAAAAAAAAAATATATATTATAATAAAAAAGATCTATTTTTGGTCTTATGATAAAAATATCTATGAATTTGCTCTTAAATTGTTTTAGATTTGTTTTCTCAAACTAAGAAGAACTATCAGGTAAATATATACATTTCATTTATTCAATATCTTAAATATTTATTTTTAATTTTGATGATAGTGTAGATCTTGTGGAGAAAAAAAAATTACAAATTATTTAATTTATCAAATCATAAATGTTTCACAATCTGTGCATGCTTAACAGAATCTCTTTTTTCCCTAAGAACAAAACAACAAAAAAATGCACTCAATTTTCACACAATGACAAGCCGCAGTACGACACAATGTGCATTCTGGTGCAGGAAGACACAGCGCGCATGACAATGAGGCCGCTAATGAAAATCAACCATCAACCTGCGATACATGCACATTACACCAGAGCCTAGATGTTATTCAGCACGCAGCACGGCTGTTTCTGTTCATCGATTTCCCATTCTGAACATGGAATATGGATGTCAGAGGAATTAGAGCTAATATTTGTATGATTACAAACCTGAAACTGTCACGTAACCATCATGTCACTAAACTCATCTGTTCAGATGTTAAATCACCATTAGAATTTCACAGCAAATACAATGAATTCAAATGCACAACATGCTGAATCTCTCCTGCACCCAGCAGCAGAAAACGTGCTGTATGTTTGAGCAGTGAATGCTGGGTAATTACTTCACTCCATAAAGGAGCCTTTAAATCATTAAATGTAATCCATTAAAAATCTTGTTTAATGATCGGGATAGTTTAGTCCATTAATTATGCTAATTGTTAAACAAGACAGGGTAAACAGGAGCTGCAAAACAATTCCCTTTTTCCTTTTTAAATTCAACAGCACATTATTTACCGTACTGGCTTTCATGCAAATACAAAAGGCATAATTGTGCAGTTAATTGTGAGTTAAAGATTAACACGGCTTTAATGAGAGCAACCTTGTGCATAATGTAAATTTGTCACATTTAATGTATAAAGAACAATAAATGTTGCTTTACTCTAAATCATGGAAAAAGGAGAAAATAGCATTTATATATTGCTTTAAAAGGGGCAATATAGTTAAAAATAAAATAAAATAAAATAATAATAGATCTTTTTGATATCAAAACTATATTTTTGGTCTTTTGATGGTTTTGATCTTAATATTTATGAAAAGACCAAACATCTTAGTATTTGTGAATTTACCATTTATATTTAAAAATAAATAAATAATTTATTCTATATATTAAATATTTGTACATTTGCTCTGAATTTGCTCTAAATTTGTGTTCATTAAGTAACAAACAGTTTGGCAATAAAGATTATTTTAAAAAGATTTTTTAAATATATTAAAGAATGGATGAAATTACTTAAATATTACGTAATGACACACGAAGAACTATTATTTACATAAATCAAAATGATTAAATATCACTTTTTTTTTTTTTTTACTTTTTTTTAACAATGGTTCAAGCATACTTTTCAGTTTTATGCACCAAAATATAATAAAATAGTAACAGTATGTAACTATTTTTTTTTTTTTTATTAAAACATTTTAATTTAAAGAAAATCTGAGACCTTTGTGAACACAAACGAATAACTGATTCAGATTGTAAATATTTATTTACTTGTTGGTCTTAATTTTTGGAATTTGGTCTTAATATTTATAAATTTGCTCTGAAATGGCTCAAAATTTCCCCCAAATTAGAAGAACTTATGTAAATCAAAATGAGTAAATATCACCATTTCGTGTGTTCATTAAGTAACAAACAGTTTGGAAATAAAGATTATTTTAAAGATGAAAAAAATAAAAAATAAAAAGATATTTTCTATATATATATAAAATATATATATAATATATATATATATAAAAAACAATATAAATTTATATATATATATATAAATACTTATATATATAAATTTATATATATATAAATACTTATATTTTTTATATATATATATATATATATATATATATATATATATATATATATATATATATATATATATATATATATATATATATATATATAAACATAAAAATAAAAATAAAAATAAATAAAAATTTGTACATAAATACCATATTTCTCTTAAATATATACATTAATTTGTGTATTTTTATATACATAATTACACACAGTACACACACATTTATTAGGCAAACTCACATTTTATGCGATTAATCGTGATTAATCGTTTGGCAGCCCTAAATACAATAGTATATAACTTTTTCTTTTTTTTATCGTTTGAATATAAAGAAAATCTGAGACGACTTGTGAACATTGAGTCATGACACAAACGAATCATTGAATCAGTTTAAAACCAAATCACTAAAACTGATAGTTTGAACAGATTTATGCAACGAATCAAACCTAACACTGTTTTTGCTATTGAAGTCTAAATCAGAAAAACTTCTAAAACATCTGTCTAATCACACTTACAGTCACAAATAGGAATCAAAAAGGGAAAACTAACTAAATAATATAATACTCAACCACATAAGAACCAAATATTTGTCTGTTAAATTTAATCTACTTCCACTACTGACAAAATTCAATCAAGTCAAATAATCAATTCTGTTCTTAAACAGAGACACGACCAGCGTTTACAATCACCGCCTGTCTTAAAACTGCATAATCTGATCCTCTTCCACATCCCTGGTAAACAAAGAGAGACTGCTAATTGATCAAGTAGTCGCTCTGGATTCCCCCGAGCGAGGAAGGTCATCCGTACTCACTCGCTGACGGGGGGGAGAAACAGCACCGTTACTCCCTCGCTGCCATTTTTCTTCACTGACAAAGACTCCATCTGCCACCGAGCCATTTGCAGCCTGCGAGTCAGAATATCAATGATTTCCAACCATTCTGCAACTCTGCTTTCACCTTGGCGTCACCTCTGCGAGCGGCGAGAAGAGCTGACGGCACAGATATTCGCTCTCTCAGCACCGCGGGCCGCCGCCGGCACCGCTCTCATCCCGCTAAGTGCCGTTTATGCGGCTACGAAGAGGAAAGGATATTACTGGAGCCATTTTAGACTCCAGCGGCCAGAATTTTCCAGCGGCTACTTGAGTCAGTTTTACAGGGGAAAGAAAACAAGGTTAAAGCTACTTACATTTAACTCAATGCCACTTAATTCAGTTCCTGCAGCTGCTTGTATAAAATTTTCCATGATCTTTACAGATTAGAGTTTATTGCACTGTGAAACAGACTGTTTTTTTGGTCTAAAAACTATATTTTTGGCCTTATGAATCAAAACATAAATCAAAAAATAAATCAAAAATAATTATCACTCTTTTTTTCCTGTTCATTAAATACTAAACAGTGTGGGAAAACATGCCTTGATTATTTAACTAGATTTATAATATATTAAAGTATTGTATTAATATTTATTCATTAATACTGTTTATTAATAAATATTTATTTAGTTTATATTAACTGATCATTAATGTTATTAATAGATTTTACGCCCTACATTAAACATTTAATTGGAAAAACATCTTCAATGCAATATCAATTTTCTTTTTCAGTTATATCCACTATAATATGTAATTATAACTATGTATTTTTACTACAACATTTTAATATTTCTTTATAAATATATTTTACTAATAAATATTTATGTTTTATATTAATTTATACATTTTATTAATATATTTTACTTCTTACATTTAACATTTCATTGAAATTAGGGCTCCTTTGATTAAAAAAAAATAATGCAATATCAAGTTCAATAATCATTTTCAGTTATATGCACCATAACATGTAATATAATAATATAATAGTATTTAACTATATATTTTTACTAAACATTTTAACATTTATTTATAAATATATTTTATTAATAAATATTTACTGATTTTGATAGATTAATTCATTTTATTGTTATATTTTTTCTTCTTACATTTAACATTTAATTGAAATTAGGGCTCCTTTCACTGAAAAAATATGTAATATAATCATATAATAGTATGTAACTATATAGTTTTTACAAAAACATTTTAATATTTATTTATAAATGTATTTTACTAATAAATATTTATTTATTTTTATATTGGTTAATTCAATTTATTATTATATTTTTCTTCTTACATTAAACATTTTATTGAAATTAGGGCTCCTTTGATTGGGAAAAAAAAATAAACTAAAAAAAATATATAATAATAATAATAATAATAATAATAATAATAATAATAATAATAATAATAGATAATTCAATATTAAGTTTAATAATCATTTTTAGTTAACATAGCATGTAATATAATATAATATAATAGTATTTAACTATATAGTACCACATATTTTAACATTTATTTATAAATGTATTTTACTAATAAATATGTATTTATTTTTATATTGATTATATTTACTACAGCATTTTAATATTTATTTATAAATATTTTACTAATAAATATTTATTTATTTGTTTCAATATCAAGTTCAATCATCGTTTTCAGTTATATGCACTATAATATGTAATATAATAAAAAAAATAGTATTTAACTATATATTTTTTACTACAACATTTTAATATTTATTTATAAATATTTTACTAATAAATATTTTTTTATATTAATCAATTTATTATTATATTTTTCTTATTGCATTTAAAATTGAAATTTCATTGAAATTAGGGCTCAAAATTCAATATCAAGTTCAATATATATTTTTTAACTACGGCGTTTTAATATCCATTTATAACTATATTTTACTAATAAATATGTTTTTATTTTTTATATTAGTTTATTCATTTTATTACTATATTGTATATTTAACATTGCATTGAAATTAGGACTCCTTCAATTAAAAAAAAAATTAATTCAATATCACGTTCAATCTTTTTTTTCAGTTCTATGCACCACAATAATATAATAATATAAATATTTATTTATTTTTATATAAATTATTAATTAATTAATAGTTCATTCATTTTAATGCATTTAAGAGTAATTAAAGTTACATTTAACATTATTTTATTGTATTTATCTAAAAAAGAAAACCTATGATTTCTGTGAACACTGAGTGGTGACAGATCAGAATCATTAGATCAGAGTTCAAACTGATTCACTTTGGTCAAACTTGTGAACTCTAATGCTGTTTTGAGACACTAATAAAAAAAAAAAAAAAAAAAAAATGTCTGAACATTTTGAAATTTTCCATGATCTATGCAGATTTAAAAAAAAAAACAACAACACTGCACTATGAAACACTGTCTGTATCTTTCAGAACTCAATACATGTTTCCCAAATGGAAAACAAAAGCAAAACAAAAGACGACGAAAGGACCAGAGGAGGTTGTAACCCTGGGTGTGAACCCATCACTCTATGGAGCCTCAGATGGACAGGTTTGGACGACACATCATCCCTATCCGTGTGTTTGTGATGGTACTTAAGGAGGCCGACCTCACCTGACCCGCTGTAGGTTTATCCCAGCTGAGCCCCACAGCTACCACACGCTCGCCTCTAATGAATCGCCACTTCACCGCCGCCATTTCAGCACCACAAAACACACTGATTAGTGGCGGGATTGATTTTTCCAAAGATGGATCTCATAACGTTCTGCTGTGACCTCAGGCCACAATCATCTCAGCGGTGCTTGAGAAGAACATCACAAAACGCCTCTTGTCTGTTTTCATCCTCCTCCCTGAACACATCCAGTGCAAATACAGACAGATACAATCACACTGAAAACCCAGCAGTCCCTCGGCTTTGCATTTCATTCACTTGTTGTTTTTATGTTGTTATTTGTAACTAAAACTAAAACTATTAAAAACTGTACTATTATTTTGTAAGTGAAATGGAAACTTCAATTAATGTTTAAGTACAAAAATGACTAAAATTAAATTAAATTAAAATTAAAGCTATATCTCAAAACAAACTAAATCTCTCTCTCTCTCTCTCTCTCTCACACTGTGATGGTATTTCTAAAACAATAAAATGTTACATTAAATAAAATAAACATTAAATGAAATAAAATCATTACAAAAATGCAACATTTCTCAGTTAATTTAGGTTGAAATGCTGAAATGATTAAAATAAATAAATAAATAAAAACAAACTGAAATAAAAAAAACTACAGACATGTTTTTTGTTGTTTAAAAAACACAATATAAAAATAATTAATATTAAATCAAGTTAAATGAAATATATTAATAATACATTATATTTAAAAAATATTTAATAAAATATATAATAATAATAAAAAAAAAAAAACTATAATAGTATATCAGTGACACTAAATTAACTGGTTTAATAAGAATAAATATTTCCAATACATTAGTTTTTCAAAACTCAATATTTACAAAAATATTTGTATTATTATATTAATTCTTTTCTACCAAGAAATGAGCATTGCATTCATAAAATATTTGGGTTGTGAGGAAACTGCAGGGAATTTGTAATAATTCATTAAATTATATATTATATATATATATATATATATATATATATATATATATATAAAAAGTTAAATACATATTATTATTATTATTATTATTATTATTATTATTATTATTATTAATAACAATAATAATAATAATAATAATAAATAAATACATAAATTAATTAATTAATTAATTAATTAAATACCAATTTTAAAATAAAAGCAAATAAAAAACATGAAATGAATTAAAATAAAAACAAAAAAAATCTTTAAAAAAATCTTTAAAAAACAAACAAACAAACAAACAAAAAACACTACAAGCATATTTTTAAAAAATAAATAAATAAAAAAGGACCAAAATATTTTACTAAAACTTTAATTTATTAAATTATAAATAAATAAATAAATAAATAATACCAATTGTAAAATACAAGCAAATAAAAAAAGAACATTAAATGAATTAAAATTATTTAAAAAAAAAAAAAAAACAAAAAAAAATCTTAAACTTATTCCAGCTAGCTGCCGAAGCAACATTTCTCATTTTCCTGTAGTTTAGGTCTATAATTAAAAAAGCTGGTTGGATTTAAAAACAAAACACTACAGGCATATTTTTTAAAAAAAGAAAGAAAGAAAGAAAAAAGGACCAAATTTTTTTTTTTTTTACTAAACCTTAAATAATTCATTAAATCATAAAAAAGTAAGTAAATGAATGAATAAATAAATAAATAAATAAATAATTTTAAAATAAATAAATAAAAAAAAAACATGAAATTTCATTTAACATGAAATTACATTTTATTTGGTCATCTGCATGTCCTGTGACCTTCAACCGAGAACAGCAAAAACAGTAACATGTTGTTTAAATATCAGGGGTACTTCAAGCAAATGTTTTTGGTGTTCACCTAACAAATAGGTTTGGGAATCTCAGCTCTACATAATTAGACATGACATTATGATGCCTGAGAAGACGGTCTGAAAGCAGTTTCAAGTTAAGTCATTGACTGCCGTTGGTTTCAGACACAGCCATGAGAGGCAGCGACCGACTAAGCTGAAGCATTGAACTCAAACATGACTGTCTGCATGGCCACCCGCCGGCTTTGACCTTATAGATGCGTTCTGGTCTCTCTGATGAGCGTGTCATTACAGCTTAACACATTCCTGACCTAATGAGCCGTCTCCTTTGATCGCATCACAGCGATCCGTCACTCGCAAAGACGTCACTGAAGGACAGACGCACGAGAAATCCACACGCAACCCACATATGCAATCATGAACACGACATCCCTTCAGCATCACAACAGGGTTTATTCTGCCGTAATGATCGGCTGATTGCATTTTGGAGTTCAAAATGGGTTCAGGATTACATACGCACAACGATTCAATTAATGATAACAGAGATCTTAATAACGATAAGCTCTGCACTTTTTTTACTCAATATGGATTAATCTGAAAGCAGAAATAAACACGACAACAGCTGCCAGTCAGTGCATGTGGCTAATAAGTCTGAATGTTCTGCATGTCTCTGTGAGAATGAATGGCACAGTTTCGTCTATTATACACAAACTCAAACACATGTGATGCTCACAGTGTTTCCAGGGCTTGCCGTGATGTGAACAGATGAACTTTATTCCCAGAGCTGCTTTGAAAGTCCCTTTGCAAGCTTTACACCAATTTATTTGAAAAAAAGAATCAAATACACACTAAAAACTCAAAGGTCATCATGATAGACCACCAAAATAAAAGTTTAGTTTAACTTGAAGAAATTATAACAGAAATACATAGTCATGATTGATAAATTGACTGTTTTATATATATATATATATATATATATATATATATATATATATATATATATATATATATATATATATATAGATTATATTACCAATTTTTTTTTATCCATGTTCAATATATATATATATATATATATATATATATATATATATATATATATATTATATATATATATATATATATATTTAACCATGTTAAATTTAAATTATATATATATATATATATATATATATATATAAAATTAGATGAATAACACAGAATTAAGGGAAACACAATTTGGATCATGGGGCTCTGAATTAAAGCTACTATGAACAAAAGTTATATTTACATCTATTCTCAAAGTATAACAAACACATGGAAAGCATTTCCTTCCCCATTAATGGTCATGTAAAAACATGATGATCAACATCACAAGATATGAAAAAAAATATAGAAATAAATTTGAATATAATATAATATAATATAATATAATATAATATAATATAATATAATATAATATAATATAATATAATATAATATATCTTTTAAATATTAATAATATTTCTGGCCATATTGCTTAGCCCTAACTATAACCATAAAGTTTTGAAAAATTACTAACTTTTGTTAGGCCCCAGTGCTTCCACAAGTGGAAAACACAAATGGAATCATAGAATCCAGTTATAAAAACAGAATTTTCTCTATAACTTGGAACTAAACTTGACACATTCTGGAATCATTAAATAAAAAGTAGGGCTGCGCAATAAATCAACGCGCATGTGAATTACAGCATGTAAGGTTTCACTTACTGTAAATGACAGCCTCTTCTTCAGCTCTGTGACATCATCGCTCCAGAATCTGGAATAAAACACACAAGGAACAATTACTGTAAACAATAAAATCATTTCTCCTCTTTTAAAGGTGAAGCCTGTTTTTTTAATGTTAAAATACATACAAGGGATCCATTGGTAGGTTAAAGTGTAAATACTGCACTACTGATATCTTTTTATTTGTAACATTTTGATACATTTTACTGGCTAAAAAGACAAATACGTTTTTTTCTTCTCTGTGCATTTGTCTCTCATGCGCTAAAAATCAGAAGGCTTGTACAACATTCTCCTTGTCCTCTGGTCAGTCTGCCAGTTACTTGTCATATTAAATATTACCATATGGGTGTGTTTCGTGGAAGTGTTAAAGGAAATGAAGCCACATGTATTTTAACATCTGCAATTAATCTTTCTGTCACACACACACACCATTCATTTACATCTCAAAACTTCAAAGAACAAGTCACAAGGTACTGAAATAAACCGTCTTCAGAGAATCAACACTTCTTAAAAGGAATAGTTCAAACCAAAAATCCCAGACATCTACAAAAACATTGCCATCAGACGATTAAATTGATGTTAATAATAGTCAATAAGGTTTCAAAAACGTGCTGAGAGGAAAAGGTGCAAATTAACTGCAAAAGACTTGCGATGAAGCAATAGCACAGACACCAAAGACCCTTGACTTTCTAGTGTCAACATCTTCATGAACTGAAACCTACCGGGAGTCTCCAGAAGTTCAAGGTGTCTGGCTTTTAGAGACCTTTCTTAAGAAAGAAAGACTAAACGCGACCTCCATTTCACAAGATGAAGAGTGAGGACAGAGCCAAGAAATACCGGAAGATTTTTTAAAGAGTGACTCGCTGAGTGAATTGGACCTTCTCAGGCTGCAGATGAACTGAAAATCTGCCCGTTTCTAGAAAACACTCCTTCAAACCGCGATACAACAAACCAACAGCATTCAACAAGATCAAGATCTTTATGCAGTGCAATAAATCGCCTGTTTACAAGTCAGCTGCTGTATGGCTAACCAGAAAAGGCTTCAAAGAAACATCCGCCTGAAACTCTTCTCAGAAAACGAAAAAAAGGGCTATAATCTTGAAAGCAAAAATGAATAAATAAATGTATGTATTTAAAATATACTATAACAACAAAAATAAAATATACAAATATCACATATATAAAATATATAATATTTTAAAATTACATTTAAAAAAATAAATAAATAAAAAAAAAACTACAAAATTTTAGGAGCCCTTCTAATCAATAATCAAAAAATCTGATCAAAAATTTGCCTTCCCATTACGAGGTGATATTTGACTCCTTAAAAGTGATTTTCAGGGGAACTTTATTAAAAATCTTTTACGTCACATTTTTTAAAAATTATATTTTTTAAGCTTTTTAAAATTTCTCATTAAAACAACAGAATAAAAACAAGCAGAATTAGTTACCAATCAAATGAAATAAGTATTAACAAAAATAATTTGTACTACAGAGGTGGCACAGAAGAACACAAAAGAGGCTTGTAGGTGTATTTTCATAAGTTTAATGAGGCTCAGAGGTGGCATGAGTGCAATCAAATTCATAAATTCATTTTCAAATTAATGTTCAAAATATAAAATTTTGAATAAAGAAATATTAAACGATTTAAATAACTGAAAAGATACTTTAAAAATGAAACTAAATCTGCCAGTAGGTGGCGGCAAGTCACTGATTTAATTACTGAATCATATCATTCGATTCGTTTGAACGGCTGACAAAAGCAATGACTTTTTATGAAAGGGAAATTGAATCACTGACTCACATTTAAAAACGCATGTTCATTCATAAACGAAACACCAATGTGTTTGAATGGAGATGTGCAACACCTCAGCTGTGACTTGTTTCAGACTATTTTTGACAATGAAATAGAGCAAAATCAGGCAATAGTGTCATAGTCAGACAGTGTAAGTCACTTAATATTAACATCTTGTTACAGTAAATCAATATCTCATTTACAAACTCCCTTAAAAATGATTAAAAGCTGTCACTCATCTTAGTTCATCACGATCTCACAAAGTTCCATTACAATCAACAAAGCTCTCTACACTGCACAATTAATCTCTTATTTATACTCTTTCTACACTTTGTTTATGAAATAATTTGTGAGATATGTCTATGATACATTACTCAACATTGCAAAAACACGTAGAAACCTTTGAAGCGCAAACAAATATGTTGATCGGGTCAGTCGCATGTGGTCCTCCTAAATATTTTTTCATAGTTGCACATTTTTTTCGTAGTCGACTGAAATGGTAGCATTGTAGAGCCCTGTGGTTGCATGATAATTTATATTCTCCGTTAAACTATACTTGTTTACTATTAAATCACTCATTTCTAAAAACTATTCTGAAATAGACATTGCCACCTAAGTATTTGTTTGCAATGCATTGATGAAAGTGCATTAAATGCATTAAGTTTCTGTCCTGTCAAACTTCACTAGATATAACCTTATTCTTTATCACAGGTCTGAATTTAATTTCATTTAGCTGCAGGCACGGAAACCCTCTCAAATTACAGACTACATAAAACACTCAGAGAGAGACAGACAGATAGAGATAATGAAATTGGAGAAAGACAGACAGACTGAGATGAGCTTTACACGAAAATCACGTCATTCCGTATGGTCTCTCTCAACGCTGACATTTATGGAAATTACCGCCAGATGAACAAAACAGCTGAAGGGAAAAAACAATTTCTGCTGCCTGGGAAACTCACTTCAAGCAATATTAATCAATGTGAAGGCTAAAAATCCTCATTGTTGTCCTAGAAAAAGCATCTGATTTACACATGGATTAGTGAGAAAGATCTGGGTTCAATGTTTAAATGTTTAAATGCTCTATAATGTGGTAAAAAAAAAACAAAAACAAAACAAAACAAAGCAAAACTGTCATACAAACACTGAAAAAAAGATGATCATAAAAGTAAAAATGAATACATTTTTAGAATTATTCTTCCTTATGTTCATTTAGTATGGAAATCATGCCTAAGCTTAGTTTAAGTTTGGGAAAAATTAAAAATGAAAAATTATTTTAAAATTATAACAAGTAAGTTAAAACAAATAAAAACATAGACATTTAAATTTTAATTAACTGTTGTGTTTATTTACATCATAAAAACAAAAAATATACTAAAAAAAATATATATAATATTATAATATAATATAATATATATAATTTATATATATATATTTTACTAAGTAAAATAATAGTTATTAAATAATAATAAATTAATATTTTTTTTTTTTTTTTTACTTGTAAAAATTATTTTAACTTAGTTTAAGTATTAATAATTAATAATTATTAAATAATAATAATTAAAAGTAATATAACAATATATATAATATAATAAATATAACTTGATTAGTATAAATTAAGTATAAATTAAAAAAAAGTTAAAATAAACTAAACAACAACAACGCCACATACACAGAGGCATATAAGGGGGAGGGACATTTCCATCCTACAGAGCATTTCACTGGATAATCTAATTATGCCGCTGTGTCATGCATGACGAGCAATAAATATATTTCCCCACTATATAAAGCATGCAAATTTTAAATGCGCAAAAACAGCTGTTCATAAAGAGCTCATCATAAAGAAGCTCCACATTATGACAGGTCTTTCCAGCTTTTCCGAACTGCTGGAATGTGTGACAGAAGGACTCTGTTTCTTTTATGAAGGCCATGTTTTATCCAGTGCTGGAGGTCACTGCAAAGGAAAAAAAAAAAAAGCTCTTTCCACAAACTCTTTGAAGCGCAGAGTTGAAGACGCGTCTTGAGTTACAGATCGCCTCACTGCCATTGTTAATAGAGAAAGAGAAAGACACATTGTCTTCTCATGAGACAGGACTCATGATAATGATAGTAAAAAACGGCTATGTTGAGAAAAGAGAGACTTTCCTGTTCATCCACACCCCACCTTTAACTCCAACAGACGTGATGGATTATGAGATTATACGACTTCCTGGTGACACAGGAACAATATCACTCTTGGACTTTTCATTTCAAGACTTTCTGTTCAAGTTCTCGACCTTTATACCTGAATTGACCTGAAATTCAAGAATGACTAATCCACAGAGTTTTTAAAGAGAAGACGAGGAAGGCAGTGCATAAAAAAACCTGACTGACCTGAGAAGATCAAATATAATGTTAAGCACTCATTTTATACAGTGAAAATGCCAGATTATGCGTCTCATCTGTTCTTCCGTTCACACGGAGCTTCTAAAGCTTGATGTGACTGGTACCAGTGAAACACAGGCAAATATAAGAGGAGGTAGTGCATATATATATATATATATATATGAATATAAAAATATTCATGTTGTCTTTGGTTTTTGGTAATATCTATCATTTATTTTTATTTCTTTGTTTTTTGGTAATTTAGTACTTAAAGTTTAATTAACTCAAATTGAGATAAGTAAACATGTAAACAAACTGGAAAATTAAGTTAATTTTTTAATGTCCCTTTTTATTTCAGTTAATGTTTACTTTAAGTAATAGAAATGTTTTTTTTGTTGTTGATTTTTTTTTTTTTTTTTTTAATTTTAGTATTATTCCTTTTTTATGATTTTAGGTTTGGTTTATGTTTATAACTAGTCAGCAAATCAGCTTGAATGGACCATCCCATTTTGGCACCTGCATCAAATTAAATTCGCAAAAGTAGTCCCAAATTCCGTTTTATTTTTTTTCCAAATTCCGTTTTAATTTTTCTTTAATTTTTTTTTTTTTTTTTTTAATGGTTAAGTCTAAATAATTAAAATTATGAAACTTACATTTTTAATAAATTGATGTTAAATTGCATAACAAAAATTAAATGTTTAGGGCCCTATGGAATGTTTTATTTTTTATCACCTTTTGTTACCGAATTCTGTTTAAGCAAGTCTAATTATTTGAATGCATAAAACCAACTTAATTTATTAAAGGTTATTTTTACTATATTTTTACAATATACATTTTTTTCTGGTTATCAAATGAAGGCATAAAATAATAATTTAATTTATCAAATGAAAATGTAACTATTTTTTTGGCAAAGTTACTATTAAAATTAAAGCATGAAAGAAATATTGTGTGATTATTCCTTAATAAATTAAAGCGTCATTCACACACACATAGACGAGCAGAACATGAACAATTCATATTTAAGTATTCTTTTTGCTCAGTATTTAGAGATACTAGTCCATATCGCGATTTGATTCACTTTTGATTAATTTGTACAAACTTTGACAAATTCTGTGACATTCGCGTTACACAGTAAATTAGGTTATGACTGGATTCCACAATTTTGTCCGCGTTTTCTGCATCACGAAAATCATAGGGCCATACAAAAGTGATTTTATATAGATTAAAAGCATATTAAATGTAAGTAATGTGTCTAATTAATGTTTCAAAAAACTTTTGTGAAAATAAAATGTTAAAATACGGGTGAAATAATGTTCCATTGTCATTCAGCGTAACAGAGATAATTATTTAAAAATAAAATATACTTATTCTGACATGTACTTATTAAAATAAATAAAAGGAAAAGTGATCATGCTAAAATTATATTTTTTATATTTTATTATATTTTAAATGATTAAAAACTTCTTGCTGACAAATGGGTAAAAGCTAATGGTTTGAAGTACAGGGGAAAACACTGGTAAAATGTCAATTAATTGGTATTTTAGGAGCTGCACTGTAATCCTTGAAAAGTCCTTAAAGGAGAAGTCCACTTCCAAAACAAAGATTCACAGGTAATGTGCTCACCCCCTTGTCAACCAAGATGTTCATGTCTTTCTTTCTTCAGTCGTAAAGAAATTATGTTTTTTGAGGAAAACATTTCAGCTTTTTTCTCCATATAATGGACTGCTATGGTGCCCCGATTTTGAACTTCCAAAATGCAGTTTAAATGCCGCTTCAAACAATCTTAAATGCGGTTGTAAATGATCCCAGCTGAGAAAGAAGGGTCTTATCTAGTGTAATGATCGGTTATTTGAATAAAAATAATACAATTTATATACTTTTTAATGCCAAACGCTCGTCTTGTCTTACTTTACCTGGACTGTTTTTGTTCCGGTTCAGGACAGTTAGGGTATGTCGAAAAACTCCCATCTCGTGTTCTCCCTCAACTTCAAAATCGTTCTATATCGCCGCTTTACCTTTTTTGTTAAGGGTGTTTGATCTTCTTTGCATGTTAATTTTGCAAAGACTGGGTCAGAACTTGTAGAATGTAGAATGATTTTGAAATAATTTTTGAAGTTGAAGGAGAAAATACGATTAGGGTCGTTTAGAACCACATTTGGGATCGTTTGAAGCCGCATTTAAACTGCATTTTGGAAGTTCCAAATCGGGGCACCATCAGTCCATTATATGGAGAAAAATGCAGAAATGTCTAAAAAAAACTTGTAATAATCAGGACAAATTTGAATGTACACAAATCTAAATTTCAAGCTGTATTCCACGTTTATTGTTTTGATGCTTTAATATTGCCTTTATCATCTTTGACCCATGAATTACTACGTAAAAAACAACTCTCAATCATTCATCTCTACTTTCAGTCACATCTGCATTGAAACAAACCCAGACTTTGAGGACTTTGCCCCCTCATTTTTCCACCACACATCATTGGGCTGATCATTTTGTGAGGATATCCGCACTTTACACATTCCCCAATCACACATGCTGAAATCTGGCGACCGGTCTGACATTTCTGGCAGAAGAACTGAAGAGGCCGGTGGTTATGAGCGGTGCGTCATCCTTTACTTCCATCTGGATTAACACTAATAATCAATTTCTGAGAGAAAACAGATGCGTAAAAATGTGTTATATGCCATTTTGGATTATTCTGTTCTGCATCTTACATTTTCTTACAAAATACTATTTTTTTTCTTGCCTGTCAACACAGCACAAGATAGCAAAATAAAATATTCTATCATCAGCTCCATCTACTTAACAGTCACCACAATGAGACAGAATATATGATTGTGTTAACAAAAACGCGTGTATAAAAATGCTAATTAACGAACATTTGTTTGATAAGACCTTCACAATTTATAATAACCATTAGGTTTCAGAAGCATTTAGATTTATTGTAGTTTCAGGTGTATTGTAGTTTTTATCCTTTTCTCTCATTCACACTAAAAAAATCTGCAAAAATAAGGCACAGTGTACTGCAGTAATGAATTCTAGATGTTAATATATATTGATAAGAATTTAACATTGATTTTTCTACAGGTGTTTTACCTTTATTTTAAGTTTTGCACTGTGTTAAGTCAAGGAAAAAGTCAGTAAAAAAGGAAAAAGTCAGTAAAATTAATGGATAAAGTACAGGAAGTAAATTACCACATTACATTTTCTGTTTTTTTTTTTTTGTTGTTTTTTAATAGTTAAATATTTTTGTGATTTTGCGTGTTGCTGTATTTTATTTTATTATTTATTTATTAATAATAATTTATTAATATTTATTTATTTATTTATTAATAATAATATATTTATTTATTATTAAGAATTAATAATTAATATTATTAATTTATTAACAATAACTAATAATCATTAATAATTAAGTATTATTTTTTAGTTTTATTTTTTGAAATTGCACATTGCTTTTTTCTACTCAGTGGTTTTACAGTCATACATAAAACGACTTATACATAAATTGACTGAAAAAAAATTTTTAGTGATCATCTTTGATTAATTTCAGACTGGAAATATTTCCATTGTCATTGACTAATGGCAGGTAAAATTATAGCACATGTGTTGTCTCATCTCCAAGATTCAGCGAGTTATAAGCCAGACGACAAGGACGTGACAACATGCTGCTGTAATCCACGGATAAAGACCTGTGTTTGTGTGTGGATGAGGTAAACAGCTCGCCGAGATCTGCGGTGTAAAGTCAGTAATTACTGAGTAGAATAGATTCGCGGTGAGCAAGGGGTTATTAACAGGGCCGCAAGCTTTCAGAGGAAAAAACCAGAGCAGCACATTTCACATACAGGTCACCTTCACATGAATCTCCATAATGGGATGTTCACGCATGCAGCGATCTTATCTCTGCTGGTCTGTTCTGTTGGCCATTCCTTCCTAATGTTAATGGTCATAAGATGTCAGTCTGATCTAATAATGTATTAAAAATTAATATTCTGGAAGAGAAAGTGTTAATATAATTACAGTCATACAAATACTGAATCAAAATCACTTAGGATGCGTAGAATCAATTTCTGATATTTTTCCGTGCATTTATCTGTGTGTGCAAAGTCAAATCGTAAATGCTGAAATCTGTCTCCATCTTTCTGTGATTACAATACCAGACATGATTTATCATGTGCTCTAGATCACTTGCCAATTTCTAGCATTAACAATAGATTTGCAATGTGTTTTATATTTAGGTGCATTGGTATATACTACTGTTTATTGCGCTTTTAAACCAGTTACAATCTAATACATACGTATCTAGATAAATTAAAAGGCTGAAAAATTCAAGATAAATATTTAACTTAATTAAATGTCTTTATTATGTTAAATAAAATAATATACTAATAAATATAATAACATAATATAACAGACACAAACACATACATACATAATACATTCATAATAATAATAATAATAATAATAATAATAAAAAGGTATTTTATACAATATATTATAATTAAGAGTGAAAAGTCTTTAAAATATTAAGATGTATTAATATATCCAGAAAACTTAAAAGGCTGAAAAATTCAAGATAATTATTTCACCTAATTAAATATGTATTATTATTATTATTATTATTATTATTATTATTATTATTACAACATTTATTTTACAGTGGAATATTGCAATACATTTATTATTTTGTATTACTTTAGTATTTTTTCTGGTTTTATTCAGAAAAAAATGGTCATTATTATTATTATTATTATTATTATTATTATTATTATTATTATTATTATTATTATTATTATTATTATTATTATTATTATTATTATTATTATTATTATTATTATTATTATTATTATTATTACTACTACTACTACTACTACTACTACTACTACTACTACTACTACTACTACTACAACATTTATTTTACAGTGAAATATTGCAACAATAATATTTAGTATTAATTTAGTATTTTTCTATTTTTATTCAGTGCAAAAATATTATTATTATTATTCAGTTATAATAATAATAATAATAATAATAAAAATAACGACAACAATAAATGTATTTTATATATTACATATTACAATTGAGAGTGAAATGTCTTCACTGAAATCCCAATTTGAGGGCACATTACAATATTCAGATAACTTATTATTAATAATAATAATAATAATAATAATAATAATAAAATACATTCAGTTATAACAACAACAACAACAACAACAACAACAACAAATGTATTTTATTATTACAATATAAATTACATATTATAATATGAGTGAAATGTCTTCACTGAAATCCCAATTTGAGGGTACATTAAAATATTCAGATATATTAATATGTCCAGATAACTTAAAAGACTGAAAAAAAACAAGATAATTATTTAATTTAATAATAATAATAATAATAATAATAATAATAATAATAATAATAATAAGTAGTATGTTATTACAATATAAAGTGTACTGTATATTACAATTGAGAGTGAATTATCTTCACTGAAATCACAATTTTTTTTCTCACCAGGCATTATTGCAACTGATAGCCTATGACAAACAGTGCAAAGCAGTAATCAAGTTGGTAAAAGCACTGGCATTTTAACATGAGCTCTTAACACCACAGGAAGCCTTGGTCCCTCCCTGAGCAAAGGACATGTGACATCCATTTACAGCAGATACTTAAGTGACAGACAGATGGAGAGAAAGAGAGAAGGAAAAAATAAGTGTGAGAGAGGGAGACTGTCATTGGCCATGTTTGTAATGCGTCATGCTCAGCGGTGTTACACTTGAACTAGTATCACATTGCTGGGCCTGTGACTAACAGCGTAACATCTGGGAGGGCTGCACAATGAATCAAAATAAAACAAACCATGTTATGACTTACTGGGATTACTGAATCACAACGGCTGTGATTTTATTAAATAAATATATGCACTGTGTGTTTCAGAGGGGCACTGTGTTCATTTACACGTGAGCAGCTCGTGATTCGCTGTGTTTTCAGCATCTCAGAGCAACTCGATTCACAGTAAATGTTGCTTCACACAAACTCTGCTTTGAGTTTGAGTTGCTTTAACATGCATTTGGGAATGTAATATGCACCAACCATCTGAAGAAATTAAGACAGAAATAAATAGCATTGAAATTTGATAGTTGTAATGCAAAATTACTATTATTATTATTATTATAATTATTATGATTATTATTATTATTATTATTATCATGATCATCATTTATTACATTTAACAGTGAAATATTGCAATAGTAATATTTATTTTGTATTTACTTTGTTTTTTTTATAATTTGTATTTAGCAAAATAATAATAATAATAATAATTATTATTATTATTATTAAGATATTTTATTATTATTATTATTATTATTATTATTATTATTATTATTATTATAATTATATTATCATCATCATCACTACATTTATTTTATAGTGAAATATTGCAAGTCATATTTGTTATCATCATCATCCTCTTTATTATTATTATTATTATCATTATTATTATTATTATTATTATTAATGCTACTACTACTACTACTACTACATTTTGCACAGTGAAATATCACAATAGTAGTAATTTTTTTGTATTTATTTTTGTATTTTATTTTTCTATTTTTTATTTAGCAATTATTAATAATAGTAAAATAAATAAAATAAAACAAAATGAAATAAAATAAATAAGCAGTAGTTTCAGATGCATTTTATTTTTTTTATTTTCACACATTATAATGCATTCGTACAATATATTTATTGTGTATATTGTACATAATGTATAATGTATATATTGCTGTATATATTGCACCCTAATACATTATAATCTAAAACAAATTCAGTAATATCAAAAGGTTGTAAAATAATAATTAAATATCTTAATAAACTTAATAAACATCTTATACTTAATAATAATTACATATCAAATTTGATGATAATAAATAAAATAAAATAAAATAAAATAAAATAAAATAAAATAAAATAAAATAAAATAAAATAAAATAAAATAAAATAAAATAAAATAAAATAAAATAAAATGGTCCATTTATTCTGCTAAGAACCAGCCACACATTAAAAGACCATCTGACTGACAGGTAAAGTGACCAAACACAGTTTGTTTTGTGTTCACATGCCTACCAAGCACCTCAAACAAAACAAAGTATCTTTCAAAGATTAAAAGCCACTTGCATGCAAAACCTAGTAATCCTACTAGTGACTAGAGCACTCAACTCCTGAAAGTTGCTCAGTGTCAGCCAATCTGAGTTTGCAGTTTTAACAAGAGCTTTCCAGTTGTGTGCATCATGCATTAGTAAACGAATCATGGGTGGTAGCGGGTGTGCCGTCTGAGACTGTGACTATACTTAATTCACAAAAAGACTCGTGTCACGTCTGCAACCTTCCAAAACATCAACCAGAGACAAAGAGAAGATACTGAATTATGTATTCAAAGCCGTGTCACATTTATTCTGCTGCATTGGGGGGTCTAACTGCTGTCTTCAGACCCAGAAGACAGACCTCCAGAATCCCCCTGCAGGAGCCCAGCATCCTGATTAATGAGCGCAAGATTGTGGAAGAGCAAGCGAGTAGTGAAAGATGGATGGAGCAGAGCAGACGCAAACTCGCATCAGGAAAACTGCCCTAATTACTGACGGCCTTGTGGTTCATTTGCTTTAAATGCACACTATATTCCTCCTTTTTTCTAGCCAGGAAGAACAATCTCTCCTACAGATTCATCTAATGACCTCATTCTGAACAGCACAGCGATTAGTCATTCCCAACCAGTAAAACATCTACACAGACATCCCCTCCAAGAAGACATGCACGAACCACAAAACAAATGCATGCACTATGTTGAAGTTAAATAAAAGGTCATGTTTCATGATTAACCACTTTCGCAGACATTGGTAAAAAGTATTGGTGAAAAGTATTGTAAAAGTAACTTACTTTGTTTTTATGTGCTGTTTATGGGCAGGTTTATTTGAAGCAGACTACTAGGGCTGCACGATTTGAGGAAAATCAAACATTTTCTAATAAAAATTTAATATAAATTAAAAAAAATTTAAAAAAAAAAAATGCAATAAAAAATTAGTTTTGCTGTGTTTGTTTTCAAGGCTGAACAATTTAGCCAATATGTTGTGATTATATATCAACATGTCCACAGAAAAAGAACAATAATAATAACAATATATACATTTTTTAATTATATTAAATCAACAGTAATTATTATTATTATTATTATTATTATTATTATTATTATTATTATTATTATTATTATTACTATTATTATTATTATTATTACCACAAAATAAACTTATAAAAAAAGACTAAAAATCAAAATAAAAAACAAATACTATTATATTAAATTAAATATTAAAGATAAATAATGATACCTTTAATTTAATTATATTTAATTTATTTATTTTGACTAATCATGCAGGTCTAGACTATGCCACAATAACATACTGGGAATATGAAAAATAAATTAATAAAAATGGAACAAAAGTCTTAAAAAAATAGTGCAAAATGTGAGTAGACTTCATGAGAATTTCTGTCTGTTCAATAATGAAAACCAATTTTTATTGTTAATAAATGTAGCAATTAATTGAAAATGAACATTCTGAGGGTTCATAAAAGCAATAAACCAGGCACCGGTTGCACATTCTTACCCAGAAATAAATAATAATTGTAACAAGTCTCTCTTGGCTTTATCACTATCTCAAACTAAAGCTGACAAACAAACAAATGGAGTAAGCTAATAGTCTCTGTTCAATGCGATCACAAGCTGCATCATGTTTGTTCTGCATTCAGAATGAATGCATGTGTGCTGTATGTGAGTAACATTTTGAATAATCAGAATGTGAGCAGTGATTCTGCTAGCATTTAAAAGTGCTGTTTCAAGCACTATTACTGTAACCTTGAGCTAATGTTGTTGCCTGCCAGGAGAGCAGAGCCCGATAGCATGCAGCACATTCAAATGGCACTGTGTTATTTTTCATCCCCTTAAATACCAGACTATGATGCAGAGCGGTTTGTATTCATGGGTGGTTGTTGCACTTTCAAGGATGGCAGTCTTGAATAAATCTGTGTTGACCTTCTGACTGTAACTCTGCTTTATTATTTGAGTCTCTGGCCAGATGAATTCACAGAACTGTCAGTATAATCGAATTCCCCCAATCTCTGCAGGTCTTCCAGCTGTTTAAGCTATGCATTTCAAATGCAGGATCCATCTGTGTATGTGCGTACGTGCTTTACATATTTAATTAGATTCACAAGTCAATTAGGTTGTGTTGGTGAATCCCGTGAAACCTATCAAGAATATGTCCAGGTACCAAACAAAGAAAAGAAAAATCAAAGGGAATTTAAATAATTATATGTATGTATATATGTAATTTTTATGACAATTAGGCACATAGGTCTGTAAATGCCCATTACTGTAATGCAAATAATCTATTATTTTAAAAAAATGATTTCATATTCGTATAATATAAAAATGTGTTTAATTTTCATAAAATAATTGTCACAACACAAAAAAAGCCTAATACCAAAAAACTATTAAAACCTTATAAAAAAAAAACCTTAAGCCACATTTTTATGTCATTTTTATGACAATTTCGGGTGTAAATTCTCTTTACTGTAATGCAAAAAAAATCTATTATATAAAAAATATTATTGATATTTTGCATGAATATTGTGCAAAAAAAAAAAAAAGTTTACCTGAAATGAAGGATCTTATTTAAAAAAAACAAAAAAAACCTTAAGCCACATTTTGACGTTTCAAGTTTATGAAACTTTCATGTGTAAATTCTCTTTACTGTAATGCAAAAAATCTATTATATGAAAAATATTATTGACATTATTATTTAAAACTACTGGAAAGTATTTATAGGTCTGTAAAAGTAATCAAATAACTGTCACAATGTCAAAAAAAAGGCCTAATACAAAAAAAGAGAGACTTGAGGGATCTTAAAAAAAAAAAAAAAAAAAAAAAAACCTTAAGCCACATTTTTGTGTGTCATTTTTGTGACAATTTTATGTGTAAATTCTCATTATTGTAATGCTAAAAAAAAACTATTATTTAAAAAAATTATTGATATTAATATTTAAAGCTATTGGAAAGGTTGGAAAGTCTTTAAAGTCATCAAATAATTGTCACAGTCCCAAAAAAATTTGTTGGTAAAATGTTACAAAAAAAAAAATACTGACCTACATTTTGATGTCATTTTTATGCGCAAATTCTCATTAATGTAATGCAGATAATCTATTATTGTATTAACCAAGTATTTGGTATTAATATAATATGTAAAAAATATTGTAAAGTACTTATAGGGCTGGTAGTACTCGTTGTACTGCCTTCACAGTGATTAAAATAATGTAAAAGTTATTTAAATTGTGATTTACCACTATCAAGACTTTAAAAAAAGTATAAATAATAAAGTTAATAAGCATTTGGGGCCAAAATATGTGCAAAATAATTTAAAAAAAAAAATCTTAATAACTTAATCTTATAACTAAAATAGACTACTTTTTCCCCACTCTTGGGCAAAAAATAAATAAATAAATAAAAAATGTAGATACCTGACAATAAGTATCTTATACAAAAAAACTTGAGCCAGTTTCTAATGTTTCAGAAGGATCAGCACACCGACACACATAGCAAAGACTTTTGACTTACTTTACTCTTTATTACTTCGTCTGCTATTGTTAGTTCTAGCATAATAGCATCTGTACTACTTCCTCTTCACCTCACCGTGACTAAACAGTTTCTAAACACCCAATATGTATTGTTAAGCACATTTACTTTAACTTTATATCAAAAGATCAAGGAAAACGCAATTCCCATGAAACATGAATTGATAAATAAAAGAGTTGCTGGAATAAACAGTATAAACCTTGCCTGTTCTGCCATTAGTTCATGGTAATTTTATTATTTACAAAATAAATATACAATACAAAACAACTAACGCAAGGGTTTTTCACGAATGATTCTGAGAAATGCCTCAGAAACCGGTTTCAACAGTGAGAATAAGAATCTCTATCATCGAAGGCTTTGTTTGTGTAACCGTGTTTTCCTTTCAAGTGGCAAAATAAAGGTACAACCACAAAACAAGTCCTGACAGCTGTAGATTCTTCCCGGAGCCGAGATACAACAAGTACATCACAGGCCGCTTTTGTGTTCAACTGCAGCTCTACAAAAAACCAACAATAGACATTTGTTTGCACTACAAAACGTGAGTTCGAGAGAATGTATTAGTATAATCCATGTCTCCGAGTGTGTGTGTCTAAACGGGGGAGGAAAAAAAAAAAAAAGAGGAGGGTCTTTCTGTTTCTTTCAATTCATTTCCACTAATGGCTTCCAAGCATCTTCACACAATCAGGCAGCTGCTGCGTGGTCGATGCATCAGCGAGGACAAGAAGAGATGCGCATTCCCAGTAGAGATGCGAAGAACAGCAGACACTCAGCAATACAGCTGCTCCCGTGCATTAGCTCAAAGACACAAACGCAGAACTGTGCTTTTAAAGCACTTACCATCAATAACAACCATCCTGTATGCTGTTCAGACTAACTAAAAGTAGTGCCGCCGCTAACTTAAATACATATTTCAGTAGTGTAAACCGTTTCTTTTCCAGCTTCCCAACATTCATTAGTGAATCAGTTTGCTTAGAATCATTTCAAAAAAAGATTCATATAGATTATTTTAGATCTACAGTGTTGAAAGAGATCTTATGCAGCAGTTTGCTTCATTCTCAGCTGGTATTGAGAGCTCAAATGCGGCGAGATTTAAGCTCATTTCACGGATCTCTTGTGGCTTACAGCACAATGTCATGCTGTTAGGAAGACGCTCGCATCTCTGGCGTCGTCCGTTCAGCCGGTGTCACCCAAAAGAGCGGCGCATTTGCAGAAAAAAGGCAGAGACAAACCGAGAGGGAGAGAAACGCATAGGACGAATCTCACCAAAACTGGTCCCAAGTCCCCAAATAAAAAGAAAAAAGCTGAATTTTGACATTTTCATGACAATTCAGCACCAAATTCTCATTACTGTAAATTTCTGTTATTATTATTATTCTCAGCAGCAGTTCTCCTTACTCTAACTCAGTTTTATTAATAACAGAACATCCACTTTCATCTTTATGGCCAATGACAACAGTCACTAGACTGAATCTGAATCACATCTATGGCTTGTAAAACTTGTGAGGTCTCAAGGTCTAATCACTGGGTGAATCTCTATACAAGCAAACATAATAAGTTCAAAAGGTCAAACGAACAATACAATATCTGAAAGCATTTATATAGTGATTATGGATGCATGTTACACTTCTTCAAAAGCCAGATCAAAGTGATCTGGCTCAGTATGATAACTTGTTTCAACAGCTATTCCTCACAAGTAAGCAAAACAAGCTGAAAAGGCATCACAATAAAGCTTTATAAAACTTAAAACGCTTCAGGTTACATTAAAAGTGCCACTTTCTCTGATGCATGAATCATTAAATCACAAAAGACTAAAATTTAATTTTTAAAATTCCCAATCTTGTGCTTTTTTCCTCCTAAAATGATGTATTGTAAAACTGTTCAGTGCACTAGAAATGAATACCAATATCAAGACTTTATGCATTAGCATCTTCATCAGCTATGCTGAATTAATCTAATAATAAATGTGACCATAGACCACAAAACCAGTCTTAAGTAGCATAGGTATATTTGTAGCAATAGCCAAAAAAACACTGGGTCAAAATGATCAATTTTGATTCCAGATTTTTAAATGGTTGTATCTCAGCCAAATATTGTCCTATCCTAAACAACCATACATCAATGGAAAGCTTATTTATTCAGCTAAAAAAAGTGACCCTTATGACTGGTTTTGTGGGGTCACAAACAGGATATTGATATATTGTAGATAAGACATCACAAGTCATCCATGAAGGCGGTAATATCACACGCTGAACAACATCTGTAACCTCAAACCTCTCCTACCCAGCTGTTTCCTTTCCTTTCGACTTGAATTATTTAGCTAATGTTAAATATCCCTCGAAAACACACACAAAAGACCAAAGATCAGCACTCTAGCACTAAATAAAACATCATTCTGATCGAATACTTTGTAAAAATGACAATTTCACGTTTCTCTTTTCTATTACTAACTGCAGGTGACATCAATGATGAGAGTCAGAAGAAAATCACCTTTACAGTTCTTCAATCCAAATTATATTGTTTTAATATAAGCGCACTTTAATTGCTAGACGCAGTATTTGTACTTCAATAGCCATCAGTCGTATAAGATTAACGTTACTGAAATTATATTTAGTGTAGATAAACTGATAGTTAAAATTAAGCAGCGAACAGTTAAGATACGCACTTTCCCTTATAAAATATGTATACTTTAACATATGTTTGGTTTTAAATATGATCATTCTCACAGACATGTCAACTAGCCAGCCATTAACCAGGTGATGCTAGTGTACACAAAGAGACTCGGAACACTTGACGTCCCTGTCATGAGAGAAAACTACTTTACGCGCGATTTTAAGATTGAAAAGCCTCGTTTTAATCAAAATACTTTGACAAGTTTGACACACAATCTTTACCCGATGACTTTAACAACAGATTAAGATCAGTAACTTATCTTTTGGTGAGTTTGTGACCGTTACCAACCTGATTCAGTGCGCAAACAACAAACAGCAAGTACTTATACACAAACCAGCTTTTCTGAAGGACGCGCGGTCTCCGTCTGGTTAATGAAATAATTCACTCACCTTCAGCTTTCACTTAGAGATAAACCATCCAGCGACCTCGTAAAAGGAGACGAGTAATTTCCGACCACTTTCTTAGAGTCCGACAGCGGTATGAGAGGAGTAGCAAAGCACCGCTGCCTGTGTGACTTGTGCGTGCGTGTGAATCTTCAACGGCAGAGTGAAGGTTCACGTTCGATTGCACTTGAAGGAAGCGGCGTGACGTCACCAAAGTGCTTCTTCAACATTTCAGCGCTTCATTTGTATCATTTTCACTTAAGACTACATGTAGACCCAAACTGAAACCGCTACGATCACAAAGTCTTTCCGTTTACTGTTTTATCTGAGCAAGCAGAACTGAATTGCTTCTTTCTAGATTCTGTTTTAATTATATTTCAGAAACCGAAAAAAGCAAGAATGGCAAAAAAAAAAGAGAGAGAGAGAGAGAGAGAGAGAAAGAATAATAATTGTTATGAATCTTGATTCGTTTATTACTTGGCATTTAAACAGACTTTAAAATAAATAAATAAATAAATCCACGCTTACAAATATTGTAGATATCAATGAAATAGGTAGTGGGTGGAGCGATCCGCACTTTTTTTAGCCAATCAAAAACACTTTTTGCATGTCAATCGTCAGTCATTATGTTTGTTTGTTTATTTTGTTTTGTTATGTTTATTTATTTATTTATGTTTATAGCTTGATAAACGAGGTCACGATGAACTGTTGTATGAAAAATATTAACAGACTTTAAAAAAATAAACAACTAAAAAAAAATCCACGCTTATAAACATAGTAGATATCAGTGAAATAGGGAGTGGGTGGAGCGGTCCACACACTTTTAGCCAATCAGAAACTATTTGATTTAATTAACTTTTTTTTTATATATATATAGCTTGATAAACGTGGTCACGATGAACTTTAAAAATAAATGACAAAAAAACAATCCACGCTTAAATATAGTAGATATCACTAAAATAGGGAGTGGGTGGAGCGACCCGCACTTTTTAGCCAATCAGAAATACTTTTTTTTATGTCAATCGTAAGTCATTATGTTTGTTTATTTATTTATTTATTTATTTATTTATTTTTATAGCTTGATAAACGTTGTCACGATGAACTGTTGTATGAAAAATATTAACAGACTTTAAAAAAAAAAAAAAAAAAAACTAAAAAAATCCACACTTATAAATATAGTAGATATCAGTGAAATAGGGAGTGGGTGGAGCGGTCCACACTTTTTTAGCCAATCAGAAACTATTTAATTTAATTAAATTTTTTTTATAGCTTGATAAACGTGGTCTCGATGAACTTTTGTATGAAAAATATTAACAGACTTTAAAAATAAATGATAAAAAACAATCCACGCTTATAAATATAGTAGATATCACTAAAATAGGGAGTGGGTGGAGCGACCCGCACTTTTTTAGCCAATCAGAAATACTTTTTTTATGTCAATCGTAAGTTATTATGTTTATTTATTTATTTATTTTTATAGCTTGATAAACGTGGTCACGATGAACTGTTGTATGAAAAATATTAACAGACTTTAAAAAAAATAAACAACTAAAAAAATCCACGCTTATAAACATAGTAGATACCAGTGAAATAGGGAGTGGATGGAGCGGTCCGCATTTTTTTAGCCAATCAGAAACTACTTATTCATTTATTTATTTATTTATTTTTATAGAACTTTTTTAGCCAATCAGAAATAATTTTTGCAACAAATTTTGTTTATGTCAATCATCAGTCATTATGTTTGTTTATTTAATAGCTTGACAAAGGCTATTGTATGAAACATATTATAATAATATCAGCACACAGTGAGCAAATAATGACAAAATTTTCATTGTTGGTGTACTATACATTAAATTAAAATTAATTTATTCGACTACTAATGCAATTAAAGTGAAATATAGCATATTATTTATTTAAGTTTATAGAGACAGTGGCACTCCAGTTTTGTTCGCTTGTCTAAAACTGAGAGATTTCAGTTAGCAAAAACAAAAAGTGCAACACACTTAAGTTTACATGTGTGACCCTGGACCACAAAAACAGCACAGGTATATTTGTAGCAATAGCCAACAATACATTGTATTAGTCAAAATAATCGATTTTTCTTTTATGCCAAAAAACATTAGGATATTAAGTAAAGATCATGTTCCATGAAGATATTTCGTAAATTTCCTACCATAAGTATATCAAAACGTATTTTGATTAATAATATGCATTGCTAAGAACTTCATTTGGACAACTTTAAAGACAGTTTCTCAATATTTTGATTTTTTGCACCATCAGATTCCAGATTTTCAAATAGCTGTATCTCAACCAAATATTGCCCTGTCCTAACAAACCATACATCAATTGAAAGCCTATTTATTCAGCCTTCAGATGATATATACAACTCAATTTAAAAAAACTGACCCTTATGACTGGTTTTGTGGTCCAGGGTCACATATGTATTTGAGAAAGAAACAAAACAAAAATTCTGAAGTGTATCAGTCAAAAGCACTAGATGTGACATATCTTGAAGTCATGGAATGCAGTGAGACCAAGACCCCTGACCAAGTGCCCAAAACCCCTCTAAAACCAGTTTAGCATTTTAGACCGCTGACTTTCAATAAACTATTGAATTGAACTGAATGAATAAATGAACAGTAATAAAAAGCACCACTGCTTGGAGAGAAAAAGATCATTTGTGGCCACAAGCACACCCACATATATTTAGACTGTATTTTACCAGCACAAAATGATGTGGTCGATATATTTTTATGAGAAGGTGAAAATTACCAAGTTAACTGTTAAAATATTGATACGGTGTTTTTATCCACAGGGCCTGTGATTTCACACCTCGCTCCTGTTAACAGTAAGAGACCAATTTACTGACAAAGTCACTCCTGAATTAAAGATGTGAAAAAAAAATCCTTATTCAGCTCGCAGAATTTAAAGCAGGTTTCCGTGGCTGTTCACAGTCCTGCGAGCTCATTGATTTTACCCTCGTCTTCTTTTCAGTGAGGCTTGTGCGTTGCTTTTGGAGTGGCGTCGGGGACCAGCTCGCCTGTTTCATCAGATGCATTTGTCACAGCGGCGAGATGCTGTGATTTTAATTGTATTGGGGAATCTTGATTGGGAAAAGCAGAGGGGGAAGCGAAAGCTCAAAGCAAATTCATTACCGCGGAGGCCGTACATACCCAGCTTTTCTGCATGCAGTGAAAATGTCAGCCTCACCTCGGTCATTTGTAAAGTAATAAGCAGAAGCACAACGACGGCAAGGCGCAGCAGCGCAACGGGGGGAAGGGCAAATCTGCCTGTCGCCTTAAAAAGGATTTTTAAAAGAGTCTTGATTAGAAAGTATAATGAGACTGAGAGCAACGCTGCACACTATCTCTCCAGAGGCTGATGGAAAACAAATTAATGTAGCTATTTTGTTTTAATTCCTATTTTTCCACATTAGTCTGCGCCGCGTCCTGAGGAGTTGTCATCATTGTCCACCAGAGCCCATGCAGCCAGAGTTATTGATTTTCTGTAGACACATCAAGGGAATGCAGAGAGTAATCTCTTTTTTTTCCCTGCAAAAACAAGAGCCATCCAGCATTAAAAAGGAGGAAGACAAAAGGAAAGGTTGAGGGAAAACATTTTATTCCACAGATGTACCATTCATGTTTCAAACCTTTTGAATGTAATGTAATGTAATCAAACAGGCACAAACCAGCTGACACCACAAATATCATTTAATTCATCAAATTCATTGACAATACTACTGATGATGCTGTCACTTCCTAAAGGAGTATGATGATAGTTCACCCAAAAATTACACTTGCTGAAAATGTACTCATCCTCAGGCCATCCAAGATGCAGATGAGTTTGTTTCTTCATCAGAACAAATGTAGCATCACTTGCTCACCAATAGATCCTCTGCAGTGAATGGGTGCCGTCAGAATGGGAGTCCAAACAGCTGATAAAAACATCACAATAATTCACAAGTAATCCACACCACTCCAGTCCATCAATTAACATCCTGTGAAGTGAAAAGCTGCTGGTTTGCAAGAAACAAATCCATCATTAAGACATTTTAACTTCAAAACGCTGCTTCTGTCCCAGTCAATAATCCATAATAACATTTCCTCCAGAAAAAAAGTCCATCTCCTGTTGTCCTCTTATAACAACATCCACTCACATATTTGTTTAGATCTATTTTGGACTGTTTGTGCTTGTAAATGGTGTTTGATCTGTGCAGATTTCTCTCCTTATTCAGAAGAGGCGACTTTTTCACCAGTGTAAGCAATATTATGGATTTGTATTTTTGCCACAAGTGATGATTTAAAAGTAAAAATGTCTTAATGATGAATTTGTTGCTTACAAACACACAGCTTTCGGCTTCACGAGGCGTTAATGGATAAACTGAAGTGGTGTGGATTTCTTGTGGAATATTGTGATGTTTTTATCAGTTGTTTGGACTCTCATTTTGACGGCACCCATTCACTGCAGAGGATCCATTGGTGAGCAAGTAATGGAATGCTACAATTTTCTAAATCTGTGTTTAATGAAGAACTCATCTACATCTTGGAAGGCCTGAGTGTAAATAAATGTTCATTTTTGGGTGAACTGTTCCTTTAAAGGAGAAGTCCACTTCCAGAACAACAATTTAAAGATAATGTACTCACCCCCTTGTCATCCAAGATGTTCATGTCTTTCTTTCTTCAGTCGTAAAGAAATTGTGTTTTTTGAGGAAAACATTTCTGCATTTTTCTCCATAATGGACTGATATGGTGCCCTGAGTTTGAACTTCCAAAATGCAGTTTAAATGTGGCTTCAAACAATCCCAAATGCGGTTGTAAGCAATCCAAGCCGAGGAAGGGCCTTATCTAGCAAAATGATCGGTTATTTTCATTAAAACAGTTAGAGTATGTTAAAAAACTCCAATCGTATTTTCTCCCTCAACTTCAAAAATCATTTCAAAATCATCCTACAACGCTGGAGAAGTTCCGACCCAGTCTTTGCAAAGTGAACATGCAAAAAAGATCAAACACCCTTAACAAAAAAGGTAAAACTGCGATATAGGACAATTTAGAAGTTGAGGGAGTTTTCAACATACCCTAACTGTCTTGAGCCAGAATACACAGAGTTCAGGGAGAGCAAGATAAGACGAGCATTTGACATTAAAAAGTATATAAATTGTATCATTTTTATGAAAATAACAGATCGTTTCGCTAGATAAGACCCTTCTTCCTTGGCTGGGATCCTTTACAACAGCATTTGGGATAGTTTAAAGCCGCATTTAAACTGCATTTTGAAAGTTCAAACTCGGGGCACCATATCAGTCCATTATATGGAGAAAAATGCTGAAATGTTTTCCTCAAAAAACTTAATTTCATGACTGAAGAAAGAAAGACATGAACATCTTGGATGACAAGGGTACATTATCTCTAAATTGTTGTACTGGAAGTGGACTTCTCTTTTAAGATGTCACAGGAAAAACCTGTAAATGATCAATTAAAACAAGATTCCCAAGAAATCATGTTTTGTTGGAATTATTTGGATAGGAAAAAGAAATTAAGGAAGGAATAAAATCCAAGTACTGTATATACTGGAAACACTACAGTATATACAGTATTAAAAATGACCCATATACAATTTTTTTTAGGCACAGTGACCAAGGATTTAAACAGTTAATTTCATTTGTTAAAATTTGACCTAAAAAAGGCTAAATTAAGTAACCCACAATCATGCCGTTTGTTTGCTATTGTGCTATTAACCTGCATTAAATTAAAGACAGAGTAATTGTGGCGTTGTCTCTCTGGTAAATGTTCTCTTAAATAGAGTAATTGCTCTTTTATTGCAGATGAATCTGACAGCGGCAGGAATTAATTACTGTCAGATTGTACAGTGCGTATCATTTAGATGGGTGACTATTCAGCTGCTTGCTGACATGGAAAATGCATTCAAATATTCAAACGATTCATCTCTCAGTGGTGCTTTTGCATTTGTATTTATAAATAAAAAAATACCCTTTTATTTCACTGCACAATTTACATATGCATATAAATAATTCATGCATTTGAAAATAAACAGTACCTTTTGATTGTGCATCAGAGAGGGATGAGCATTAAAAGAAAAAAAGAGCATAAGTTAGTTTTTTTTTTTTTTTTTTTGATGGATAAAGTCATTACTCACACATTACCCAAAACATTGCGTGAAACACAGAGAAACAGATTCTGACCTTGTGATACTGAAATGTCGGGTTCAGCAACCTCTCAGACAAGCCTAATAACTGTGTCTAATTGTACTGATTTGAAGAGAATGCACAGTCAGCTGGTCATCATTAGAAACTAAAAGGTTGATCGGGGCCTCAATGCACTAAACAAATACTTAAATAAATCAACATGAGTTAAAATGATCTTCAACATCACTTTATCGACCTAAATACATTAACTTAATTTTTATGGGTTAAATTAGGTAAAAATAGGTCTTTATAATGAAACAGCTACAGGCTGCCTAACAATGTATTTTGTGAGGAAACAAAAAGCACAGAATGAAACAGTACGTGAAGTGAATCTAGAAATGAAAACATGTTGGATTCACTCAGCTGTATTTTGATTAAGTGATGAAAAATAATAATTGACCTTTGACCTAGGCACAGAGTGACCCCTGGTGGATGATATTTAAGCAAAGATGCATGCAGTTAGATCTTTCTAGATATATCATCCAGGACACATTTTGTAATCCAGTGTTTGATTTCAATATGATTTCATTTTGCATTAAAAAAACCAAGCCAGCTAACAAAAAAAAAATCTTCTAAGAACATTTTTAGTGTTCCCATTAAGTTCTGAAAACATTATTTCTGAACACTATGAATGTTCACAATGTCCAGTTTTTAAAATTGTAAAAATGTTTTTTCTTGGTTCCTTTTTAATGGAACATTCCATTTTGCAAACATGTTGCAAAATGGAATGTTACTTTTGAATGTTCTTTGAACATTCTAAAACAAGTAGTAACATTTAAAAAAACATTAGGGCTGCGTCCGAAAGCCTAGTCAGCTGACTTATTGCCTCGCTGCCTTATCAGGCAGTGACTTGGAAGGCTGCGAAGGCAACTCTAGAAACAGTTTCGGACAGACTTCAGAGGCAGCAGAACGTGACGCCGTTGCTAGGTTACCTAACGGTTAAGTTGTAGATTTTGTAGAAAAACGATCTTATACAGTTATATAAAAATGCTTTAATAATACATAAAGACCTCAGTGTCATTACCCACCAAAGGTCTGTGCGTCGGAGAAGACGACTGAGAATGGCAGCTACTTTTTGCTTTAAAAAAATAAAAGCACTGATGCAAGTAATATTGCAGAACAGGTCATTGTTATTAGTGGCTGTTTCGTTATTACTGGTAGTATATTGTAAATATTATTCTTATTCACTACTCATTTGAACCCTTTTAATATTTTATTAAATACTATTATTATAAACAATATTATTTATCATGCTTTTTACACTATTACAATTCGTAAAGTATATCATGGTCAAGATCTCATCTATTATATAAAGTAACAAGTCTCATTTTACCAGAATATCTTTATTTATATAGCCTATATGACGCATGCGCACAGGATTGTGGGAAATCGAAGGCAGCGAAGGATACATCTATGCTGCCTTCAAAATTCCATCAGAAGAAGGTACCTCCGGAGACAGGAAATGAAGCAGAATTAGAATTCGGACGTGCCTTGATGCCTTCCTGCCTTGGAATGCTGCCTCCGAAGGCAGCATTTTAGAGCTTTTGGACGCAGCCTAGATGAACATCCAACTAAAACATTTCAGATAAAAGCATTCCATGAACAACGTACAGTATAAATATTTTTTTGTGGTAACGTTCTGAGAACATTATTAAAAACTTTGAACAAACATTCTATCAATGTTACTGGAAGTTCGTAACTTTAGGAGAATGTTGCTACAACATTAGCCAAAGCACACACACACACACACACACACACACAAAACTGAACATTACTGACACCAAATGATCTATTTAATCAAGAGAACAATCCAGCCATTGCGAGAATCAAGTGTTATCATATGACCCTGGAAAATCCCCAGCTTCTGTCAAGCAACATTAAGACCTGAAAAGGAATGTTCCGTTAAGGAAACACATATCATCCAGCAAACAGCGAGAGCAGTGTTGATTTGACAAGATGAATGAGTAGAGGATCACAGGACTTGTATTACCCAGCAGCCTCTTGGTTCCTTCCGTGGCTCCTCCAGTGGGCGGCCGTCTTAATGGTCCTGCTTGTTTTGGCTCTGTTAATTGGAGCATGTTCACAGATGAAGGCCATGCAGGAGACAGTAGAGCACGAGAACAGAACAAAAGGAAGGAGAGGCACTATTGTTAAGCAATAATAATCAGTTTAGCTTGACCAAACAAAACAAAAAGGAGCAGATGTGGAGGGAAAACTCACTTTGGATGATATTTTAGCTCTGATTAGCTGTGTGTTTGAAGCCTAAAAGCCATAAATTTGTCTAAAAAACTCACAATAATTACACAATTTTGATTATGTAAAATCAACAACATTACAGTAGCAGTTTTAATGATGTTTTCTTTGGATTGTTTGATGATTATAGCAAAATAAACTTAATTAATTTGTGTTTCCTGCTTGCTAAATTTCCGGCTCTAAACCTCTCTTTACTGATCTAGATCAGTATATTCGCATCCTATGTAACCTCTAGAGGTCAAATATTATTTATTTATTTATTTATCTGGCAACACATCCCTCGCGAAAATTAACTATGGTTTTACTACAAACCAAAAAAAAACGTGCTTCAAAGTCTTGATTTGCATGATGATTCATGAACCACTTCCAAAGTTCCGATCTAAATCAAATGACTCGCGATCCGTGCTCTGAAGTCCCATCTGAATCAAATGATACACGAACCAGCTCTGAAGTTCCGATCTAAATCAAATGATTCGCGATCCGAACTCCGATGTCCCGATCTGAATCAAATGATTCACGAACCGGCTCCGAAGTCCCGATCTGAAACAAATGATTCACGATACACGCTCCGAAGAACCGATCTGAATCAAATGATTCGCAAATCCGCTCCGAAGTTCAGATCTAAAACAAATGATTCGCGATCCGCAAACTGAAGTCCCGATCTGCATAATAATCCGGGAACCATTCACGAGCCGGCTCGACCCGAAATTCCGATCTAAATCAAATGATTCGCGTTGCGCGAAGTGAATCATTTTTGAATCACAGTGGTTTAACTGATTCGAAGTTTCGAAAAGCTCCGTTCCACCCATTACTACGTGTTTTTTAAAAATCGTTACAAGCGAAATTCGAAAATGAATGGCTCTTAAGATCTAGGTTTTGCAAGTGAATCGAGTTTGAGTTTGAATCAATCGTTTTCAGCGAAAATGACTCACTCAATTGAATCGGTTTGTCCGTTCCTCCGCTTTTTGGGGCTTCAGCCATGTTTATACGACACTGTCAGTACTATTGGCTTAACTCAACAGTTTATGACATTTACTGAAATAAGCGAAAAAAAAATTGTTTACAAATGAAATTTCTATTTTAAAGATAACTGCTTTCCATATCGAATCATCCAACACAAATCTACAAACATATTCAGATGAGGTAACTGGTTTATTGCTAACTAGGTGAAAGCACTTCATTAATATGATGAGCTGGACCTCAAAATATATGTTAGCATTATAACAGAGTTTGTAGCTTAATTCACTATAGTTTAAATAGTTTGACCTCTGCGTTCAGTTGGTGACAGTTCAATAGGAAATCATTTGAAAACATACAGTCATCTCATACTATTGAAGTGAACGTTAAATTTATCAGTCACAGGACTTTTATGACACACAGCAAGTCTATCAAGTTTTGTACCATTCTGATGAAGTAAAAAAAAAAAAAAAACACCAAAAATGACCAAAGTGCACCAGAGGTTTAATGTCCCCGACGACCTCTGTAGTCCCATTTAAACACTTGTTAGCAACTGCCTTTTTCAAGACAAGTAAAATCTGTCATGCCATTCTGTGTGCAAACACCATATTGTCTTAACAAAGGACGTGAGAAAGCAGCACATGTCTGGTGGTGTGCACACAGCGTCTGGCATGCACATTTCCATGCCAGCTGTCAGTTTGTGTCTTGTCATATTAACACTGAACGCTGTCCCTTTTAATTAGCAGTGTCAGGTCAGTGCTAACCTTTTCCTCCTTCATGCATGAGCATGAGAAAGCGAGAGACGTGCGAACGAGATGACTTCTGTGTTATTTGATCAAAAACAGGCTATTACAGCCGTAATCATAATAGTGACAGCTCTCGCCGTAATATATGCTCCTCTGAAACCATCCATCTCCTGGACAACAGCAAAGTAAAAAGGGAGACGGAAGACAAAAGCATAGGTCTGTTTGAAAAATCAAGCACCGTGCGACACCGTGTAATTAAAGTGGAAGCTGGTGGCATCATGTTAGAGGACTCTGTCTTTTTCTGCATTTGTACCAACAGCTCAATTAATCATGTAAATCATATAATTTGAGAAATGCAATACAAGAGACACATCATACATTCATTTCCAATGCTGTAATAGTTTTTTAAGCAGCAGGAGGGATTCATTTTTTTATAGAATAAAATTAATCAAACAGAGGAAAGGTCACCAGATGAGCACTAAATCATCACAAATAAACAGCAATTTACTTAGGATAGTTATAGGAGTCAATTAAAAAAATTGCACTTATTTTTTACATTTTACATTTAAAATGCATCAAAAAATATTATTTTTTAAATTAAAAAAAATCTTTAAAAATTATTTCTATTCTTTAAGCAAAAATATATTTTATAATTAAGCAAAATCTAATTTCTTAATTATTTCCTTTGATCATGGGGTAAAATATAATACACTTTTGTGAGATTTACCCTTGTAACAATACTGCTGTCCAGTTGAAAACTAAAAGAAAAAAACGGATGAGTCACTCAAGGGAAACACTTTGGTTTGTCTATTGTTTCATTATTATTATTAGACTCTGTCTCTTTCTGCAGGAGGCTCCCCTCCACTCTGCCCGTCTCCCTGAGAGCAGCTATTGTGTCCCTCTCTAATAAATTAGGCTTTGTTGACCTGGCTTTTGTCGTGTCCTAAGAGCACCAGACAGCAGACTGAACCCTGGGAAAAGCAGAAACCAGTACAAATCACCACACAATCCTCAGCTGCCTGCAGTCTGACAGCATTTCTGCTCATCACACCCACAAAACCCTAGCAACAGCATAGAAACACTCAGAACACCCTAGCAACCACAAGGTAATGCCCTGGCAATCAAACAGAACACTCTAGCAACCACTCAGAACACCCTACTTGGAAAACACATGGCAACGCCCTGGCAACTGCATAGTAACACACAAACAACCACTCAGAGCACCTTAGCAACCACATGACAACCATCCAGAACACCCTAGTGACCTTATGACAACACCCTGGCAACCACACAGCAATACACCAACAACCATAGAGAACATCTTAGCAACAACATGACATAGCCCTAGCAACCACATAGCAGCACAATAACGACCACTTAGAACACCTTAGTAACCGCATGACTACTTCCTGGTAACATAGTAAAACAAAAACAACCACACAATGACCTTAGAAACCATCTGGCAATCACCCAAAAGTCCCTAGCAACACCCTGGCAACCACCAAGAACCCCTTGTAAGCACATAGCAACACTTTAACAACCACTCAGAAGACCCTAGCAACACACCAACAACAACCATAAAGAACAAATTAGTAAGCACATAGCAACACCATGGCAACCACAAAGAACGCCTTAGAAACCACATAGCAACACCCTGGCAACCACCAAGAACACCCTAGTAAGCACATAGCAACACACTAACAACAACAACTCAGATTCCCCTAGCAGCACAACAACAACAACCATAAAGTACAAATTAGTAAGCACATAGCAACACCATGGCAACCACAAAGAACACCTTAGAAACCACATAGCAACACCCTGGCAACCACCAAGAATGCCCTAGTAAGCACATAGCAACACACTAACAACAACAACTCAGATTCCCCTAGCAGCACAACAACAACAACCATAAAGAACACCTTAGTAAGCACATAGCAACACCATGGCAACCACAAAGAACACCTTAGAAACCACATAGCAACACCCTGGCAACCACCAAGAATGCCCTAGTAAGCACATAGCAACACACTAACAACAACAACTCAGATTCCTCTAGCAGCACAGCAACGACAACCATAAAGAACACCTTATTAAGCACATAGAAACACCATGGCAACCACAAAGAACACCCTAGAAACCACATAGCAACACCCTGGCAACCATCAAGAACGCCCTAGTAAGCACATAGCAACACACTAATAACCTGGAATTCTGCATTATTGTAACAGTGAGTTTTGCACATGCAAACACAAAGTCTAGTGTTTTCTAAGGTTTTGTAAGACTAGAGACAAACGCAGGAAGCACAATCTAAAGTGTGTGTATGTCTTTAGGCGGACTTTGCCCTGACAGTTACTGGCCAAATGATTCACAATGACTAAACTACACAAGAGATAAGAACCGTATTTCCCATCACCAGCACAAAGCCACAGTGAGATATTTAGTCTTTCTCAGTTCACAATACAATCATAATAAAACAGCAGGATATGCCTGGTTGTTTTCTTTCAGATTTTGGTGTAGTTGGCTTGAATCAATTTGTTTGTAGTCTGAACAACAAAATATCACCCAAAATATGATAAATCTGAGTTCATTACTCACAAAAATGAGTCAGTTGTAAACACTGGATTTGAAAAATAGATTTGTATGCAGAGTAAAGCCTAATTACAGTCATTAATGTTTTGCTTATTTACCACAAGTGCAATAAAAATCAGACTTTGTGTCTTTCCAAGCGTCATAGTTCCTCATTCCATCTTGCAGATGGAGTTTGGTGTTGTTGACGTGACTATAAGTCATTACTAATTCACCCAACATAAACATAAAACCCTAGAAATATGTGCAGGGTGAGCATTTTCAGTTTCTGCCAACAGCAGAGCATTTTATCTGTGGGAATCTGTGTGAAAGAGGCATATCACAGGCTTCTTCTGAACTCTCATGACCTGCAATGATGAACTGTGAACATAAGAACAAAAAGACACAGTGACACTGGCAGCTTCCTGACACTAATGACTAAAAGACATGAACTTTCACAGATAACAACTGCATTCTTATTATGAAATGACAATGCTCTGAAAACCACAAAATTACACCAACAACCACTCAGAACCACATACCAAAATCCTGGCAACCACATAGCAACATACTAACAACCACAAAAAACACTTCAGCAACCACATTGGAACACCCTAGTAACACACTAACAACCACAAAGAACACCTTAGAAACCACATGGAAATGCACTGGAAACCACTGAGAACATCATAGAAACCACACAGCAACAGACTAGGAACTACTCAGACACCTTAGGAACCATATGATAATGCCTCACAACCACATAGCAACACAAAAACAACCATGAAGAACACCATAGAAAACCCACATATGAATATCCTGGCAGGCACCCAGAACACCCTAGTAACCACATAGCAACACACCAGTAACAACTATTTAGAACATTTTAGCAACCACTTGGCAATCATATCGGAACACCCAAGCAACACAACCAACCAGAACAACCTAGTAACCATCTAGCAACTCAACAACAACAACAACCATGTATCAACTACAGGACAACCCCATCGGAACACCGTAGCAACACACCAACAACCACTCAGAACACCTTAGCTACCCCATATCAACACCCTGGCAACCACCAAAAACACTGTAAAAACCACAAAGCAACACACCAACAACAACCAGTCAGAACCCTTTAGCAACCACATGGCAATCATATCGGAACACCCAAGCAACACACAACAACTACAGAGAACACCTTAGAAATCATATGGCAATGCTCTGGCAACCACTAGAACACCCTAGTAACTACATAGCAACTCAACAACAACAACCATGTGAAACCCTTTAACAACATGACAACCAAATCAGAACACCCTAGCAGCATACCAACAACACTCAGAACACTCTAGTAAACCACAAAGCAACACAACAAAAACCACATTGAACACTTTAGCAACAACATAGCAACAACATGGCAACCACATTGGAACACCCTAACAGCACACCAACAGCCACTCAGAACACCTTAGCTACCACATATGAACGCCCTGACAACCACCAAGAACACCGCAGAGATCACATAGCAATTCACCAACAACCAGTCAGAACACTTTAGCAATCACATGGCAACCATATTGGAACACCCAATCAACACACAACAACCACAGAGAACACCTTAGAAAACATATTGCAATGCTCTGGCAAACCACTCAGAACACCCTAGTAAACCACAAAGCAACACAACAAAAACCACATTGAACACTTTAGTAACAACATGACAACCACATCGGAACACCCTAACAACACACCAGCAACCACTAACACCTTAGCTACCCTGGCAACCACCAAGAACACTGTAAAAACACATGGCAACACACCAATAACAACCAGTCAGAACACTGTAGCAAAAACAGGAACAGCCAAGCAACACACAACAACCACAGAGAACACTTTAGAAACCATATTGCAATGCTCTGACAACCACAGAGAACACCCTAGTAAACCACATAGCAACACAACAAAAACCAGTCAGAACACTTTAGCAACCACATGGCAAACACATTGGTACACCCTAGCAACACACCAAACACAACAAAAACACTTCAGCAACTACATAACTCAGGCAACCACAGAGAACAACCTAGAATCTACATACCAGCACACCATGAACCACTCAGAACACCTTAGAAACCACATGGCAATGCCCTGGCAACTACCCAGCACACCCTAGTAACCACATAACAACTCAACAAAAACAACAACAACAACAACTATGTGAAACCCTTTAGCAATAACATGACAACCACATTGGAACACTTTTGCTACCACATATCAACACACAAACAACCACTCAGAACATCCTGGTAACTACATAGCAACATAATAACAACCATGTAGAACACTTAAGCAACAACCACATTGGAACACCCTAGCAACACACCAACAACCACCTTAGAACACCTTAGGTACCACATATCAACACCCTGGCAACCACCAAAAACACTTTAGAAACCACACAGCAATAACCAACAACAACCAGTCAGAACACTTTAGCAAACAGCAACCACATTGGTACACCCTAGCAACACACCATCACTGACCAAAAAAACCCACACAGCAACCATTTAACAATTTAACAGGCGACCCAGGACACCCCAGTAACCACAGAGCAGCTCAACAACAACATTTACGTGGAACCCTTTAGCAACAGCATGACAAACACACCGTAGCACCCTAGCAACACACCAACAACCGCTCAAAACACCTTAGAAACCATGTATCAACACCCTGGCAACCACAGAGAACAACACCATAGAAACAACATAGCAATTAGCAACACAGCAATTGCCACTCAGAACATCTTAGCAACCAGATAACAACACCCTAGAAACCACCAAGAACACTGTAGAACGTACATAGCAACACAGCAACAACCACTCAGAACACCTTACCAAACCACATGGCAATGTCCTGGCAACCCCCCAGAACACCCTAGTAACCACATAGCAACTCAACAACAACAATGACAACCCTTTAGCAACAACATGACAACCACATCAGAACACCCTAGCAACACACCAACAACCACTCAGAAAGACCTTAGCTACCACATATCAACACCCTGGCAACCACCAAGAACACTGTAAAAACCACATACCAGCAACCACTCAAAACACCCTAGTAAATACATAGCAACACAAAAACAAACAGGTAGAACACTTTAGCAATAACATGGCAACCCTAGCATAACAAACAAAAAAAACAACTACTCAGATCACCTTAGCAACCACATAACAACAACCTACAATCCACCAAGAACTCTGTAGAACCTGCATAGCAACACGGCAACAACCACTTAGAACTCCTTAAAAACCATATGGTAATGCCCTGGAAACCACCCAGAACACCATAGTAACCACATAGCAACTCAACAACAACATGACAACCACATTGGAACACCCTAGCAACACACCAACAACCACTCAGGACACCTTAGCTACCATAAATCAACACCAGCAACCTCCAAGAACACTGTAAAAACAACATAGCGACACACCAACAACCACTCAAAACACCCTAGTAACCACACAGCAATTTAGCAACAACACCAACGTACAAGCCTTTAGCAACAACATGACAACCACATCAGAACACCCTAGCAACACACCAACAACCACTCAGAACAACTTAGAAACCACATATCAACGCAGTGGCAACCACAGAGAACACCCTAGAAACAACATAGCAATTAGAAACACCAACAACCATTTAGAAAACTTTAGAAACCACATATCAACTCCCTGGCAAACCACAGAAAACACCCTGGAAACCACACAGAAATTAGCACACCAGCAACCACTGAGAAAAACCTTAACAACCACATAACAACACCCTAGAAACCACATATTAACACCAACAAAGGTTGTGCGTCCAATCAAACTCTACAATATTTGTGCACAAGATTCTCATTCTGGTAGAATCCATTGAAATTACACAGACACTGACATAGACGTAGTGTGAAGCCCTCATTTTCAAATATCATGATGATACCAGATTTTTTTTAAATGTTAAAACTATCCTTTTAACACAATTGTTTTTAAATTGTTTCTAATTTTAGAAAACTCTAAGAGGTTTGAGAAGTGGCACGAAATCTTTTCTCTGATTGGTCTACTGCAGACACATTGGCCTGTACAGTCTGTCAACAGGGATCATATCATGATGCACAGCATCCTCTAGTGGTCATTAGTGATAACCTTTAATATGCTGATCAGATGAGGACAGTATCTGTGATTAGAGCCTATGTTGCTGGCAAATTAAATTGATTACTGCTAACACTAGTGTTTAGGGTATACTTAATATTAAATAAATATAATAAACAATAATAAAAAAATACATATATATAAAATAAATAAACTTAATTTAAAAATAAACAAATGTAAATAATAAATTAACAAATAAATCAATAATTTTATACAAGGCAATAAACAAATATATTTAAAAAAATAAGCAAACAAATGCATTTATTTAGCAAGCCTAAAGAATCTTACAAGCCATATTTTATGAGGATTTGTGTTATTTTCACCAGTGCAACCACTTTGGAGAAGTTAATAAAGAACATTAAAATAATTTATTAAAAAAAATATAATACAAATATAAAAATGTTAATTAGACTAACAATATTTATATATTACTATACTATAACAATTTACACATATATTAGTATATACATTATATTAATATTGCACTGTATTTTAACTGTAAAAAATATAAACATAAATAAGAGTAAATTAATTTTCAGAAAGCTTTAGGTTTTGAGAAGTCTTATTGTGTTCTTCAAAAATAATTCTTATTTTTTAACTGGTATAACCTAATACTGATACTGAAGCTTATGCTGTTTTTCCACCAAAATGATGCCAGTGATAACTACCAGGATGGGATGTGACATTGAGGACACAAGAGAAACCTATAAAATCGATTATCAACCCCATATTGTGTGCCACTGTGCTTTAAATGCAAATTTGTATGTACAAGCAATCATAATGCACAGTAGCAGTCATAACATGGCCAAATGTGTGTAGGCGAAGCAGCTGGAGATGCAGAGGGAAACTGACACTTTCAGGGTAGAACAATGACAGTGATCTATAAAAACCCCAGAGGCTAATTCATCTGCCCTCAATTAGCTGTCCCACTTCATCCTGATCGCTCTCTCATTACACAGCCAGCACACACATTTATCTGCAACTCATCTGGACACAAACGTCTGCAGCAAAATGAGCATCTTCTGTTTGTTTGCATGTGTCGAAACTGTCTGCTAATCATTCTGCGTGTCGGTGTTTGCTGACACGTCTGAATTTGCTTATGGCAGCATGCCAGGATCATACATGTAGTTGTGCATGTCTAAACAACAGAAAACTGAAATGTTTGACAAATCTTTATTCGTTTTGAAAGACCAACACTTGATTAGTTTCTCTTTGAGAAATGGCTTGTTGTTCATGTATGGATAATAAAGCCTTAATCAAAGTTTACACAATTGGATTCATTTATAATATAGATTCAGAAGACTGTTAGTGGCAAACCCAAACAGAAAAACAAAAAAACAATTACAACAACATTTATAAAATAGTGACTGGCAATCATGAAGTATTCATATCCTAAAAAAAAACTTGAGTTGCTTATACAGTGCTAGCAGTGACAAACAAACACATATTTTTAACCCCTTCAGCTAAGAAAGCCAGATAATAAATACTGGTCCTAATGCACAGGAAGAAATCTGACGGAACTTCCCATTTTTGTAAATCTCACAACAGAAATGGATGCAAATTTGGCACATAAAATGTTACCACATGATCCCAAAGCTTCTGGAGCTACAATAAGGACAAGATTGAATTACAATTTAAAACTTCAGTCTGTTTCTTACACAAATCAAATTGTAGTGCACAAAAATATATGGCAGCATGTATGGCGTTTCTGGCACTCGATAGTGGACACTATGAAATATTTTATGGAAAAGAGCTGCAATCAATTGTCAATTGTTTCAATTAATTGTCAATTATTCCTCAGATAAAATGAAAAAATAGAAGATGAGAGCAATATATTAATATTTTATAATAATAATAATAATAATAACAACAACAACAATAAAGATTTTTTTTCTGACTAAATTTTCATCTGGCTGAGTGTGATTTTAAATATAAAATTACATAATTATATATATATATATATAAAAGAATAAAAATTATTTAAAATAATATTTATATATTCAGATGATGATGATGAAATATATATATCATATATATATATATATCTTTTTGACTACATTTTTCTAATTCAATTTTTTCAGGCTCTGAACAAGATGAAGGTTTGTATGTATATAACACGCACAGAGAAAGAGAGACAGCGAAAATAAAATGTAGATACATTTCTGATTGATTTTTAGCTTTACAGCCTGTGGACATGATTAGCTTTAATGACACAATGAAACTAATCTCACAGAAGCGTCATGATGTAGCTCAGAGGAAATATTAGTAAAGCAAATAGAGTCACTAAACAGTTGAGTCTTCAAGGAGAAGGAAAGATCAATGTGCTTAATTTTCCTGTGTAATAAAACCCCAGCAACCGTTTTACATTTATTTTACACACGGCATTCAGACAGACCGTATTTCCCCGCAACAGTCCTCAATTCCACCCCAGAGAGAGATTATTTGAGTCGCGACTGCCTCATTTTGTTCTGTGTGGACCGTCGCTGAGGAACCAGTGAAAAGGGAAAAGTTCGCAATCTCCCATCTAACCTGGGCACAGATGAAAATCACTAAGGTACCACCTCAATTTCTTCAGCTTCTACCAAGCAGGCCTGATCGCTGGAAGGGGATCTGAAGGGAGGGTGGTACTCGATCAGGTTGAGGAGGGATGAACCCGTGTTGTTTCTTTGATGAAAGAACCAAACCACTGCAGAAACGACCAGGATCAGCACCACGCTGAGGATGACCAGAGCTGACAGAAGAGGATTGCCCTCTAGAGATGAGGAGAAGGAATGATTTACAATGAACATGATAGCTTTGAACAAATTTTAACACAGTTATGGACATTATGTCTCTTAGGGGGAAAAAAAAAAAGTGCACAGATATAACAGCAAAACAACAACAAAATGTTGTCACATTAACAACAAAAATATATAAAAAATAAGATCATGCTTACTAGGTGGGCTTATCCAGACTGCCTCTGAAAAACAAATCAGAAAGATTCAAGGTCAAATTACATTTTAAAATCTTTATGGGCAAAACATACCTAAATTTTACTTTCCATAACTTTGGAAACCATAAACATGCACTAGTATGTTCTTCCCACAAATGTACCATTTAATTATACTTTAGCAAAATTATGATATTACATCATTCACTACACCTGAAACGTGTGAATAATAAATATTTGAACATGTATGAATTAGAAAGTTCAAAGAAATTGAGTTTGAAAGGTGACATTCAGTAAAGTTGCATGATATGTCGACAACCATGAAATGGTTGGAAAATGAAATGTCAGGAGCTTGTGCTCAAATTAAAAACAATCCATTGATAATGAATGAACGCAAATGAACGCAATAAATAAATAAATAAATAAATGAATAAATAAATAAAACAGACATATATTAATTTGTTTGGTCATTTAATATTTAAAATATTATTTAAAATATTTGTTTAATGTTTTAACTATTTTAATGATTAATATTTTAAATAATATTTATTTATTTAAATATGTATTTAATCATTGATTTTTGAGTAATTTGGGCAACCAAAAAAAAAAACACTAACCATAGAACTAGTGCTATTACAGTTAACTAGAACTATATATAAAATAAAAAAAGATTTTTGTTACTTAAAAAAAAAAGGTTTACTGAAATAATAATAAACAAATTAGTTCAGCTATTTGCCAAAGCACCATTTCTCATTTTCATTTAGTTTATTTACTTTAGTACTTAATGTACTAAAATAACTAAAACTGAAATAAAAATTAATAAAAACTACACAGAAATGTAAAAAAAAAAAAAATAATAATAAATAGATTATATGCTATTCACACTAAGTGAAAACAGCATATTTTCTTAGCAATAGATGCTATTTACACTAAGTGCAAATAGTAACGGATTCTATTTACACTACCCTGTCTCAAAAAAACACTAACTATAAAACTAGGGTTATTACAGTTAACTAGAACTATTAAAAAAAAAAAAAAAAACGAGTGTTTTTGTTACTTTAAAAAAAAAAAAAAAAGGTTTTCTGAAATAATAGTAAACAAATTATTTCAGCTATTTGCCAAAGCACCATTTTTCATTTCATTTAGTTTAACTTGATGCACTAAAATAACTCAAACTGAAATAAAAATGAATAAAAACTATACAGAAATGTAAAAAAAACCCAAAAAAAGCCAGCGGCTGTTAACCGCTTTTGAGTGTAAATAGTGATAGATGCTATTTACACTAAGTGCAAATAACAATGGATTCTATTTACACTAAGTGCAGCTAAAGATTCTATTTTCTGAAAGGATTTTCCGCTATTTACTTAGTGCAAATAGTGGCAGTTATCTGCACTTCAGTACTGTAGTATGCAATAGCCTAATAATGTATGGAGTGTAAATTATAATTTTAATTCAAATGATTAAATGGATGCCACTACATCGGGATAATATAAGCCCTCCCTACACCTACCCTTACCCTAGCCAATATTTTCTTTTCAACGTTTCAATTATTTCCTTCATTTTATTTAAAATAAATGCCTTTCTGATGTAACATGTGATTTGAAAAGGGAGAAAAAAAAAATTAACCTTGGTCGATCATGTCAAAAATGTGACCCTGGATCACAAAACCAGTGAGAAAAAAAAACAACAACTGTCAAACAAGTGGCTTGTTTGGATAGGACAATATTTGGTCGAGATACAACTATTTGAAAATCTGAAATCTGAGGGTGCGAAAAAAAATCAAAATGTGGAGAAAATCACCTTTAAAGTTGTTCAAATAAAGTTCTTAGCAATGCATATTACTGATCAAAAATTAAGTTTTTATATATTTATGGTAGGAAATTAACAAAATATCTTCATGGAACATGATCTTTACTTAATATCCTTAGAAAAATCGATACAATGCATTTTTGGCCATAGCTACAAATATACCCGTGCTACTTAAGACTGGTTTTGTGGTCCAGGGTCACAAATGATTACGGCACACGCTTTACTATCTACGCCACTGAAGCTGTTGTTAAACTGTCGTTTGTAGTATTGACTAGACCAAAAACACATTGGTGGGCAGAGTTAGTGTGAATAGCCTCTGCCAACAAGGCATGCTATTTGCACTTGGTGTAAACAGACATTCCAAAAAAATAAACATGCAATAACTACACATAAAATTACTAAAACTTCAACGAAAATTATAATGAAAGGAGTTGTGAACTTACTCGTCTTGCACACTACTCCGTTCTCAGGTTCATCCGTGCAGCTGACATTTTCCCATCTCCCTGTGTTGGAGTGAAGAACGACACACGTGTCCAAGATGGGCAGATCAGTGTCATCAGTGCCGCCGTCCTCCCAGTTACTAAAGCCCAATGCGCTGTTATCATCGTGCCACTTAAAGACATCTTCTGCAAGACACATAGAGAGGTATATGCTTTTAATGAGACATATTTCACAAACTCACAACTCATTCATGCACTTTCAACAAAACCTCAGCTAAATGACATTACCTTAAATGACATAAAGCTGAAAGTTTAAGTTTGACAGGCATAAAAACATGTAAGCACCTAATAAATGAAACTGCAAGACTGAAGACTGCAAAGCTTGCTGAAGCTCTGTCACATCAGGTCACTCTTACTGATCCATGAACACGATCAAAGTTCACATTGTCCCCTGGTGCACTGTTCAATAACTAAGCAAAGCCTTTCATCATGAAGCCTAAACAGACTGATGCAAACAAGTGGCGTTTGGATTATGTTTCTATAGCTTTCACTTAAAAGCGTCTGGGCTCTGGGTGTGGATGATGCATTCTTTGAATCCGCAAGCCTTCCGATCAGCCACTAAAATAACAGGATTTCCTTGTGTTGTGAGACGACACGTCTGAAAATTGCACTAGAGGAAGACAGCTCGGAAAACCGAATGTGTGTTTACATGTATGGACTACTGATATAACCGGAAAGTACAAAGACTTTGTCATCATTTACTCACCATTTAGACCTGTCAGTGTTGTCAAACCTGCATAGTGTGTCACCAATTGCACCATTTGAATTGAGAACAAGCTAAAAAGACAGCTTGAACATTCTCCATAAAATTTCATTTTGCTTTTTATGTACAAAAGAAGAGCTATGAGCATGAGAGTGTGAAACCAGTGCCAAATAGGGATGGGCGATATCTTATCGTTGGCGATATACCGGTAAAAGATTTTCCCCACAATAAGAATTAGTCTTCTTGCGATAATAAAGATAAAGTCTAGTTGTTTACATATTTCTGTGTGCGACCATACGAAGTGACATGCTGAAGCTAGTATATTTAGTATATCGTTAAATGAGGAGCTCCAATCTGGAACTGGTTTGGACAAAAATCGGCCTGAGCCTAGAATAACTAGTAGCACATGTGCGATGCAGTTTTGCGTGTGTATGAGCCTGTTTACGAACCTGTTGCCCAACAATGATATCGTTTATTGACATGCTTTTTCTCCAAATTAACTTCATAACACAGTCGAGTGTTTGAAATAACCATTTGTGATCAGCCGTGGTTTCATATCACAGAATGAGGCTGAAATATACTATTTTGCAATATTATAAAGGCTGTCGATTAGCATTGCATTATAAATATACTTTGTCCTTATAAAAATACCCAAGATTGCTTGAAGAACACAGACAAACCATATATTTTAACCATTGTATGTTTATTGTTATTATATGCCTTTAAGTTTCCTCAGTTAATATTTCTCTATCTGTGTTTTATTCAGCTACAGCAATAACTGGATTAGAGATTCCTGGAGTGTCGTCAGTACTATTACTTCTGCTATAAAGCCTATGTAAAGTTTCTGTGGCTTCCGAATCAGAATCAGAAAGAGCTTTATTGCCAAGCGTGTTTCACACACAACGAATTCGTCTTGGTGTTAGGAACTTCCAGTACAAAAAGTACAAAAATGTAATTCACATTCCAGTGAATTAAACAGTAGAGTAGAGTACTCAGTAATGCCCACAACACCCTATTCTGGGTAAAAATAGGAAAGATAATACTTTTCTCTAAAGAAACATGATTCCTTGAATTATTGTTGATACCGTTATCGCAATAAATACCAGAAATTATTGTGATACATTTTTAAGCCCATATCACCCATACCTAGTGCCAAAATGTTTTTTTTTTTATTTTTTTTTTTTGCATGAACTAGCCCTTTAAAACTTAAAATATATGCATTATTAACTCAATTGGAAGTTATGCAAACTGTCAGCAACACAAGATATAATGTTCAAAAATAACTAAACAGACTGGTGAAGACTTTCCAAAGCACTTCTCCTTTAACAGTCTCAACTAAAAGCACTGACTAGGGAACAGTCTGGTAAACAACTCTCTGTCAAGGCCTCTGGTTTGAACAGATTAGTCAAGTTCAGCTGCATTCCAGTGTAGAAAAGCTGGATCATATCCAATAATCTGCTTAAACATGTACTGCATATGTTTTTTTTTGTTGTCGTTTTTTTTTAATAATATCTTTTACTCTTGTATCATTTTACTATTTGAATCAATGTGCAAATTATTTTTTAATTAATAAAACAGAACTTGCACATTGAATTAAATAGTAAAAAAGTGTTTCCTAAACAATTAAATAAGATTTACATAGTGAAGAACAAAAAGGCGATAACGTACACAGAAGAATACAAACATTTCTATGTAAAATTTGCCATTTTTTTTAGAAAAACCTTTTTATGTTTTTTTTTTTTTAATTCTGAAATTTACTCATTATAATTTCTAACTAATATTTAAATTACTAGTCATTATTTTACACCAACATTTAACATTTGAATAAAACAGGATATTCAAAGGTGGGACTTCAATTTATTAAGGAAATTGACTGGCTCCTGCAAAGTGGGTGTTACTTTCCAGAATAAAGGGGAGGAGTTTAAAAGTAAAAAATGTAAAGGTTTGAGTAATTTTGTTATATATATATATATATATATATATATATATATATATATATATATATATATATATATACATATATGTATATATATATATATATATATATACAAAATGTTGAGTAATTTTGTAGTTTTTATTGTTTTTTGTAGTTTTTTTTATTGTTTTTATTGTTTTTTCTTTAAACAAAAATATGTTTTTATTAATTTTATTTCAATTTTTAAGTTTTAGTTTTTTAGTGCATCAAGTTAAACTAAATGAAAACGGGTAAATGGGTAAATAAATAAATAAATATTTTTACAGTGTTATTTTAGTATAATTAATGATACTATTATATTTTTTAATATTTTGAAGTAGTTTTTATTTTTATATTTGTCGTTTTCATTGTCATTTTAATAAGGGTTTAATTAATTTTGTATTTTTTATTGTTTTTTTAAACAAAAATATTTCTATAAAGTTTTTTATTAATGTTATTTCAATTTTTAAGTTTTAGTGTTTTAGTACATCAAGTTAAACTAAAATAAAATGGGTAAATAAATGTTATTAATTTTATTTCAATTTCATGCTTTAAGTTTTTTTAAGTTCCAAGTTATAAATAAATAAATAAATAAAAACATTTTTACAGTGTTATTTTAGTATAATTAATGATACTATTATTTTTTTATATTTTGAATTAGTTTTTATTTTTTTTATGAAATTGATTGGCTCCTGCAAAGTGGGTGTTACTTTCCAGAATAAAGGGGAGAGGGTTTAAAATTAAAATATGTTCAATTCTGAAGTTTAAAGACAGACATTACTTGGTTTTGAGACACAGGATAAGTTTTCGAAGAAAAAAATAATAATTACCATCGCTGTCGTAGTACATTCCAAGCCAAACGTTCATTTTATCCTTCCATACAAAAGGGCTGTACCTAACGATGAAGTCATTTTCCTTGGCGCTTTTTACTGTCAAGAGATCTAAAAACACAACAGACAAGGTTAAACTGTAACATGTGCACAAAAATAATATGCAGGTTTAGATATTTCAGCGTGTTACAATTTGCAAATTGTAAAAAAAAAAAAAAATAAAAATAAAAAAGTAATCACCAAATCCTCTGCACATGTCTTTTGCATCTTGAAGGGAGTAGCTTTTGGCGACGTCCTCTTCTCCATGGACGAAGTGATAGCAGTTGACGTCGAACGCCAACCACGTGCGTCCATCTGCAGGGCAGTCTGTATAGACAGGACTTTTAAGTAACATCTCAACAAGAGTCCTAACCAGGCATGACTACACAAGGCAACAAGTGATAAAAGCTCTCTTTCACTGCAATTTAAAGTTTTGTTTTAACCAGCCATCAAGCGACAGAACATTTTGATGACATTTTGGTTTATATTTCTTGGATGTCTTGCTAAATAGCCCTGCCCACAGTGAAATGTCATTGGTTCAAAATAATCAATGGACTGGCTGTAATTGTGTTGTCATGCAGCATTTGATACAGATTTTTTTTTTTTCTTTTAAGGAACACATAAGAAGATATTTTGAACTGAAACAACAGTTCATGGTGTCATTTGTGACCCTGGACCACAAAACCAGTCGTAAGTAGCATGGGTATATTTCTAGCAATAGCCAACAATACACTATATGGGTCAAAATGACTGATTTTTCTTTTATGCCAAAAGTCATTAGGATATTAAGTAAAGATCATGTTCCATGAAGATATTTTGTAAATTTCCTACCATAAATATATAAAAACGTAATTTTTGATTAGTAATATGCATTGCTAAGAACTTCATTTGGACAACTTTAAAGGTGATTTTCTCAATATTTGATTTTTTTTTTTTTTTTTTTTGGCACCCTCAGACCAAATACATCATACATACATCAATGGAAAGCTTATTTATTCTGCTTTCACAAGTCTATGTATAAAAACTGACCCTTAAGACTGAGGTCACATTTATCAAACTCATAAAAGGACATAACAAGCATAATAATGGTAGCCCATATGAGTTACACAATATTTTCCAAATGTTCTAAAACAAGAAAAATAGCTTTCATATCTCTCAAATCAAATATAGCACCAGACAATGGTTTTAAATATCATTTTATAGCAAGAAATGCAATAACTAATGATGTTTGGATAATGTCATTAACGTCTAAAGTTATCGAATGGCTTCAGAAGATTTGTTTTATAGCGTAAATGTGGTATGGCACCATAGAGGTGTGTACATAGGTAAATTTATGTAAATAACAACAGTATTCTCATTTTTATACAACTATACAAAGAATTTAAGATTTCAGTCTACTTTAAAAAATAATGGCTTAATTTCAATTACGTTTGCACGCACGAAAATCATAACTTATTAGCCCAAATTCCCTGATATTTCCAGAAAGTTCTGTCACTGTCACCAAAAAACAGAAACAACATGACAAAAAACTTAAGATAACTCTTCATTACGGTTTTACACTACCGATAACTGTAATTATCCTATTACCAAAACAAGATAGGCTATATGTGGAGCTTCCTCTTTCATTGACTAGTTTTTTTTTTCCAGTCTTACTAATTTAGTAGTCAAATCTCGAGACAGTGATGCAGAGCTACTGACCTGAAGAGAAGTTCAATGACATTCAGTTTCAGAACCTTTAAATATAATTCAAAACAACAATGCAATAAACAATCCGTAAGTGTTTTTCATGAAGAAAAGAGTGGAGATCTCAGATGAACTTGCCTAAGTTCCTCGAATACGCATTGAACTTCACTGTTGTTTGCATCGCCATAAAACAAACAATCACGAACTTTGCGTTAAACGCTTAACAGCTCAAACACTTGCTAAAGCAAACTACTCACCGGCAGTGTCCTCTCCTTGAGCGAAATGGCACGTAAGAGTGAGAAAAACGATATAAGACACAGTAAAATGACGAGAACGGGAGTCCATGTTTTCAACACAGTGCAAATATCATGGCTGCGCGCGGAACGCGTCACATACACACAAACGTGCGCGCACACGCACAATGTCAACAGTAAAGTTTTCTTTTTTTACGATTGTTATAACTTGGCGACAATATAGGAGATAGATATGGAGGAGTAAATGTAAATAACTAAAAAAGAGAAATTGCAAAATAGAAACATAGTTATTAGAAACTGATTGGATAAATAAATAAATAAAGTTATATTATTAAGTTAAATGAAATTTTTGTATTTTGTTTTCATTGTCATTTTAATGAAGGCTTGAGTAATATTGTTTTTTTTTTTTTATAGTTTTTTAAACAAAAATATGTCTATAAAGTTCTTATTCCTTTTATTTAAAATTTTAAATGTTAGTTTTTGTAGTACATCAAAGCAAACGAAATGAAAATGGGTAAATAAATAATTTATTATTTTTACAGTGTTATTTTAGTATAATTAATGATACCATTATGTTTTTATATTTCCAATTTTTCCAATTTTTTGTATTCATTGTTTTCGTTGTCAGTTTAATGAAAGTTTGAGTAATTTTGTTGTTTTCATTGTTTTTTTTCAAACAAAAATACATTTATAAAGTTTTTATTAATTTTATTTTATTTTTAAGTTCTATTTTTTAGTACATCAACTTTAAATAAGAAGCATGTAAATAAATAAATAAATAAGTACATACATCTTTTTTACAGTGTTATTTTAGTATAATTAATTATACTATTATATTTTTTATATTTTAAATTAGTTTGTAGTTTTGTTTTCTTTGTTTTCATTTTAACGAAAGTTTGAGTAATTTTGTTATTTTTATTTTTTATCTATATATCTATATAGTTTTTATTCATTTTATTTCATTTTTAAGTTTTAGTTTTCTTAGTACATCAAGTTAAACTAAATGAAAATAAATGAATAAATAAATAAATAAATAAATAAATATTTTTACTGTGTTATTTTATTATAATTAATTACATTACTAGATTTTCTTAATATTTTGAATGATTTTCTATTTTTATTCATTGTTTTTATTGTCATTTTAATGAAAGTTCGAGTAATTTTGTTATAGTATTTTTTATTTTTTTTTACATGTGTACGAAGTTTTTATTTATTTTTAAATTTTAGTTCTTTTAGTACATCAAGTTAAACTAAATAAAAATGAATGAATAAATAATAAATAAATAAATAAAGTATTTTTACTCTTGAAATGAGATATTATAGAGTTTAAGCAAAGAAAAAACGACTTAAACCAGACTAAACTGGAGTGGTGGTCTTAACTGGTTTAAGCTGGTTTAAGATGATCTCTATGATGAAATCTCAGGTGAAAACCTCTGTAAAACCACTTAACAATCCAGCCTGACCAGCATGCCAGCTTGCTTTTTTTTTTTAGGTTATATGATTTGTTGTTTGTTTTGTGATATATTCTGCACATGTAATCTGAGAATTTGTGCATTATACTGAGTTTTATTTCTGTATATTAAAGCACAGAGAGTTAATTGATGACCTTTTAAATGTTATTCTGGTTCTGTTAACTAGTTTAAAGACCCTTCAGCCATCAAATCCCACAAGAATGTGTATACGTGAGCAATGACCCGTGTCTCCAACAGTAACCTGATGCCGTCATTACACTCCACAACACAAGAGCTCACGCGGATAAAACAACACGACTGACCTTAAAGTCAGAGATACTTTTATTGTTTGCTTATAATTTTTAAAGGTACTTTGTAGGTTTAAAAAAAACACAGTAAAAAACAAATACAAGTTTTAAAAATAAATAAATAAATAAATAGTTTTCTCTATGTTTTGCATTTTTGCATTTTGAATTAAAATGTAATAAATTGTAAAGGTAATGCATTATAATTATATCATTACAACCCACCTCGGTTTTGGGGTCAACTGAAACAACAGCAAAGTTTGTACTTGACACTAATTTACACTAGTTTAGGGACATGCTTTATTTTGACGCAGACATGGAAATATTATGAATATTATATATCAAATCTGATACACCTAGTGCAAAAATAAACAGAGTTACAGTTGTTTAAACAAACCGAAAGACTCTCTCGCTCACCAGACAGCTTTAGAATAATAACAGGAATAAAATAAATGTGTGATCACTGCCAGCTCAACATTGCTAAAATAACATTGTGCTGAGAGCTTATTCTTCATTTTTTAAAAACATGTTTTGAAGGAATAGTGTAGACCTTGTGTAAAACTGGGCGGAGTGTGTCTTTAAAAACCTGCTGAGCATTTTTATAAGCAACTGAAAATAATATTTTTGTTTTAAAAGTGTGTTCAAATCAGTGTTATTTTAGTATAAGTAATGATACCATTATATATATTATATTGCAATTTCATTTTTTTGTTTGTATTTACTGTTTTCTTTTTTTATTTTAATAAAAATATTATTTTTTTTAAATAAAATATGTCTACATAGTATTCATTTTATTTTATTTATAAGTTTATATAGTTATTTTAGTACATCAGGTTAAACGAAATAAAAATTGGACATGAATTTAAATATTAATAAATTAATATTAAATATTAATATTATTTATTAAAAAATTATTTAATTTTATTTCAGTTAATGTTTTCATTGTTTTATTTATTTATATATAGTTATATGTTTTTTTTTTTTTTACAGTAACCTCAAATCTCATGTGAGACACAAAAAGACCTGTGGCTCTCAAATGCGTCCTGTAGATGGCGCTGTCGCTGCATGGATTGACGCAGTCCATCACAGAACAGTGTGAATGTTCCTCATCAAACACACCTGATTCAACTCTGATTGAGCAGATCATAAGTAGAGACTGTAAGATGAACTGGGTGTTTTTCATATCAAACCTTGAAGCGTCATGCCAATAAATGGACCGTGTCGACCCGTTATTTACCGTCAGGAGTGAGACCTACAAAGCAAAGTTCACATTATTCTGTCTCATTTTGCATTAAAGATACTTGCGGTGCTTGTTCTGCTGGAATCTGATAGAATAAGAAGCTTAATTACACTTTATTTTCTTTTTTTATTCTCCAGTTTTTCAAACCTACATGGCAGCTTCAGCTGAAATCTGAAGGTTTTGTAGTACAAATAGATTTATGCCATGTGATTTGGTTGCTAGGGTGTTCTAGGTGGTTTATATGGAGTTTGGCTAGGGAGTTTATAGGGGCTAGGTTGATGCAAACCCAGAGAGTTCTGGCTGATTTTTAAATAGACAGACATACAGCAGATATACAGACAAATGTGACCCTGGACCACAAAGCCAGTCATAAGTAGCATGGGTATATTTGTAGCAATAGCCAAAAATACACTGTATGGGTCAAAATTACAGATTTTTCTTTTATGCCAAAAATCATTAGGATATTAAGTAAAGATCATGTTCCATAAAAATATATAGTAAATTTCTTACCGTGACTTTCTTATCGTGACTTCTTGACTTTCTTTCTTTCTGTCTTTCTTATTTTTGTTTCTTGCTTATTTCTTTCTTTCTTTCTTTCTTTCTTTCTTTCTTTCTTTCTGTCTTTCTTATTTTTTATCTTTCTTTCTTTCTCTCTTTCCTTCATTCTTATTTTTATCTTTCTTTCTTTCTTTCTTTCTTTCTTTCGTTCCTTCTCTCTTTCTTTCTTTCTTTCTTTCTTATTTTGATCTTTCTTTCTTTCTTTCTTTATTTCTGGGGACAATCTGAATCAGAATCACTCAAAATCAAATCAGTCTAAAACAGAATCAGAATCTAAATCTAAATTTATATTTATTATATTTATAGAATATAAACCAAATTGAATTTCTAAATAAAAGTGTTTTCTTTTTTCAGTGATGTCATTAACTAGAACTAAAACTGTCAAAAATAATTTTCAGTATTTGAAATAAAGCTGAAATAACATAAAATATAAATACTAGATTAAAACATTTAAACTTAAAAAATGTTATGATTAAAAATGATAAATAATGCTTTGGCAAATAACTGAAATAAGTTTAAGTAAAAAAAAACCAAGTAAATTAATAATAATACATTAAATACATTCAGTAATTAATAATAAAAAAAAGTAAATTAACAAACAAAAAAAAAAAAAAATTGAAAAAAAAGAAAAAAGTTTAAAAAAATTGAAAAAGACAAAATTACCAAAACTTAAAAATGAAATTACAGAAGTACTTAAAATAAATTAATTAAATAAATAAATAAATAAATAAAAGCTAACTAAACATTAATAAATACTATAATATAAAGTTATAAATATTACTAAAATATATACATATTACTAAATATTATGAATACAATAATATATATATATTTATATAATTGTATATAAATGTTATTAAAATATCATTGTTTTTATTGTTAAAAAAAATTCTCTTTATGTTACGGTGTAGTCTAAAGTATTTATAATTAACTTCATATACAAACTGTGAGTGTATTTCCATAAACCCACATGCACACACACACACACCCCTCCTCTGATTGTGAGTTTCCCACTGATTCAGACAAAAGTCTCCACACTTTTTTTCAGCCTGAAACACAAGAATTGGATCCAGGGAAGATCTGTGTGTCAGTTTGTCACTCCAGACATTCAGAAACCACGCCAGACTGTCCCACACACACACAAATAACGCTAAAAAGCACTTTCAAGAGTTATTCATGATGTACAGTATGAGAACATCACACACAAACACATGAGACATGAATTCACACGACACGTCAGATGACAAATGAAGATTCAGTCAATTATCTATTCTTCAAGTGCCTAAATAGTAGAAGCAGAGATACTGTGGTGTGTTGAGTGCTGTATTAAACAGTTTACATGATGTTATTAATTGTTTTCTGTTGATTTTGTAAATAGTTTTAAGCTTCTGTTTCTTTTGGTGTCTGAAAATAAATGGAAATGGGAAATGGAAAAAGGAAATAGTAATGGTTTGCTTCGTGTTTCATCTGTCATCTCCAGACCTGAACTGCTGCTGTAATTCTGTCTTAAGAAACACACTTAAGAACATAGATAGATTGAAAATGAAAATGTCAGGAGGAATAAAACAGCAGGACATGAGAAAATTATAAATAGAAAAACACTGCTATCTTTAATCAATACAAAAAGCACAACAGCTACAAACAAAATCACACACTTCCCTACTATAGGCAACTAAAAACATTCATACTATATAGAACATACTTCTTTTTAATGATTACTAAGTAATTGCTTATTCAAAAGAAGTAGAGAGTATACGATTTCAGATGCATCTAATCTAAACAATATTCATGATAAAATTCCTAATATTTACTAATAATAACACTTTATTTCTGTCTCAATAGTTCTTATAATCATTACTATGCATCTAATAATGTGGTTTTAGTATAAACAGTCTTAAGAGTCTTAAGTAGCACGGGTATATTTGTAGCAATAGCCAAAAATACATTGTTGAGGTCAAAATTATACATTTTTCTTTTATGCTAAAAATCATTAGGATATTAAGTAAAGATCATGTTCCATGAACATATTTTGTACATTTCCTACCATAAATATATCAAAACTTAATTTTTGATAATATGCATTGCTAAGAACTTCATTTGAACAACTTTAAAGGCCATTTTTTCAATATTTTGATTTTTTCGCACCCTCAGATTCAGCTTAGAAATTATGTATAAATGTAAATAAAAAAATACCTTTATGACTGGTTTTGTGGTCCAGGGTCAAATATAGTATTTATTCATATTTTGAACAAGCTGTTATTTTTATATTTTCAGTTTTTTATATTTTAGTTTAAGTAATTTTATTATATGCTTTTAGAATTTTTATTAGTTTTTGTTTTATTTAAATATTTCTGCATAATTATATTTTTGTTTAATTATAGCACTTAAATGTAACATTTCTCATTTTCATTTTTTCCCCTCAACACTGTAAAAAATAAAAAACACAATTTGTTGAGTCAGCTTAAAATAATTTGTTACCCCGCTGCCTTAAAATTTTAAGTTCAGTCAACTAAAATAAGTTTAGTGAACTTAAAATTTAAGTTGTACTAAGTAACAACTTAGATATTTGTGTTTGCTAAACTTAACAGATGGGTAAGTAACCGAGCTGTCTTAAATTTTTAAGTTGATTCAACTCAAATATCTAAGTTGTCACTTAGTATAATTTAACATTTCAATTTGAATACATTTTTTTTGAGCTGACTGAATTTAAAATTTGAAGGCAGCCAGGTTACAGATTATTTTAAGTTGACTCAACAAATTGTTTTTTACAGTGAAGTTTTGTGTCCAATATTTGCATTTTATTTTATCTTAGCTTTATTTTATTTTATTTCAGCTTTATTTCAATGTCATTGTCTTTTTTTATTTACCTGAATATTTCTGTTTAGCTTCATTTATTTTTGTTAAAATTTTAGTAGTATTATCACTTCAACTTTTTATTATTTTATTTCAAAAATGGTTTTTAATAGTTTCCATTTAAATTACAAGCACTGCACTGCTCATTTTTTATTTTGAAAATAGCTGAAAAACTTAAATAAACATCTAGCAGTGACTGTCTGTTGACTGGCTGCACATAAATCACTGAATAAACGAGTATACGGAGTGTGTGTGTGTGTGGGGTCGTGTCTGTGTACTGGACACAGGTGGCAGAGAGCGGGCAGCTGCCGTCCGACTGTCACTCCACGTCTGCTGCTCTCGGCCTCCCGTAGGGCGTCATCACACACACACACACAGAGCCCCGAAACCCTCCACACACCCAAACATGACACCCCTCCAGGACCTAGTTGGGACCATCTGATCCGACACGTCTGTATGTCCGTGAATGTGAAGCTGCACAAATTCGACTGTTTCTGAGAAACACCTGCATGACTGACACTCATACAGCTGGAAGTTCTGAAACGCATTATAAAGGTATTGATAGTGTACATTGTAAAGCATTATGTCTTTTCATAAATAATTGCAACAAATTAAAAATATATTTTAAATATATTTCATGTTTTTATTGTTCACACACACACACACACACACACACACACACACACATGTTGTGTTTCCAAACTCATTCTGCATGATTTATAAGCCTGTTTCCTCATGGAGACCTCACAAATGTCCCACAAGGTCAAAATTTATTATTATTACTATCCTTATGGGGACATTTGGTCCCCATAATGTGATAAATACCAGGTACACACACACACACACACACACATACACACACACAACTTTTAACTAATATATAATCATTATAAGAGAACTGAACTGAAATCAAATATTCTTTTGCACATCAAACCTTGATCTTAACTGTCTATCATCCATCCAGCCTACAAGACACAAATATTATTGTTTATGATTTTATGCACTACCAAAATCTTTTGAACAGTAAGATTTTTAATGTTTTTTTTTTTAAAGAATTCTCTTCTGCCATGCCTGCATTCATTTGATCCAAAATAAAATCAGTAATAATTTTATGATTTAAAATACCTGCTTTCTATTTGAATATATTGTAAAATGTAATTTATTCCTGTGATCAAAGCTGAATTTTCAGCATCATTACTCCATTCTTCAGTGTCACATGATCCTTCAGAAATCATTCTAATATGCTGATTTGCTGCTCAAGAAACATTATTATTATTATTAATATTATTATTAATAATATTTAAAACAGTTGAGCATATTTTTCCAGGATTCTTTGATGAATAGAACGATCCAAAGATCAGCATTTATCTGAAATAAAAAGCTTTTGTAATATTATATACCATTCAAAAGCTTGGAAATAAGCTTGGAGCTTCCAAAAAGCTTGGAAAAAAGCAGCAAATAAGAATATTAGAATGATTTCTGAAGGATCATGTGACTGGAGTAATGATGCTAAAAATATAGCTTTGAAACCACAGGAATAAATTACATTTGAAAATATAGTCAAACAGAAAACAGCTATTTTAAATAGTAAAAATATTTTAGAATATTACTGCTTTTGTTGTACTTCAGATCAAATAAATGCAGGCTTGGTGAGCACTTCTTTAAAAAACATGAAAAATCTTATGGTTCAAAAATGTTTGACTGGTAGTGTATATTTACTATTTTATTCATTTTCTCATTTTCTATTCCTTCTTTTCTTAAGAACCTTAAGAAATTAAATTCAGGTTGCTCCAGGTAAACCTGTAGTGAATGTATTGTATGGCACTTGTGATTTCTGACACTAAAAAGAAATGATGCTGTAAAGAGTTCAGCCTCAAAATTAATATTTTTGCTAAAACACTGACACCTGCTGGTCAAGATGTGCTACTGCTGATCACCAGGCAAACAGCAGCTTTAACTCACTTCATCCAAAAATTACTACATTTATTCTTCTGTATTCAGTAAATTCCAATGAACGGGGTTAACTTGTTTTATATCATTATCTATTTACTTTGCATTGCCTAATAAGCCCTTTATCATCTTCTGAGTTCATTCTATAGAGCAGAATTCCAGCCCCAAAGAAAAGGTTTCTACAGTATGTTATTGTCAAAAATGTATTTCTATATGGAAGAAATGAATGGCACTTTTTACTTGTGAAACCCGTCTGCTGCGCTCTAAAAAGCAGACATCATAGTGTTCGATTTTTTTAATAACAGTGAAACAGAATAAACTTGTGGAAATCCCGGCCTCACTTGATTACAGACTAAGAGAGAAGTGAAAGCTTAGAGAAAAACTCATTCCAGAAAAACACCCTCGAAAACCAATACAAAGAAATCAGTTTCGGACTGAACGCAATCATCCTTTCAGTAAATCTGTTCTTTCATGTTTCAGGTTTAGCACTTCATGTGGGCAAATTATTGCGTAAAAAGTCTGAGACCGCATTCAAAATATGATTTAAATATTTTTAAAATTATTATTAAAAATAGGTTTAAAACATTTTTACAAAGATTTTTTAAAATGTAATGCTAAAAGGAAGTTATTATTTAAAATTTAAATTTATCTAGGTGAATAAACTGTATTTATTTTCAAGTAGGGATTAATCATGATTTATCACATACAAAATAAGTTAGAGTTTTCCTAATGTGTGCAATTATTATGTATATATAAATACACACACATTAATGTATATATTTAAGAGAAATATGTTTTTATGTACAAAATATTTTTATTTATATATAATATAAATTTAATAAAAATTATAATAAATACATATACTTGTAAATATTTCTTAAATAAATACAAGAATGTGTTTGTATTTATAAATACATAATTACACACAGTACACACACATATATTAGGCAAACTCAAACTTTTATTTCGTATGCGATTAATCGCGATTAATCTTTTGACAGCCCTATTTTCATGCTATAAAAATACCTGAAAATATTCTCTACAAAAATGTCCTTGACTTAACATTTTATTGATCTACATGATGTTTCCTGGATTTGAAATCAACATTTTGGAATCTCCCCCAAGACTGAAATAAAATAAATAAATAAATAAATAAAATAAAATAAAAAAATAAGTCATAGATTTTTCCATTTAAATAAAACAGGAAAAAAGATTTAAAATGTGTAATATGATTTTTTAAAATGTAATACTAAAAGGAAATTATTATTTTAAATGAAGAAATATTTCAGATTTGAAATATTACCAGCTTTTCCAGCTTAATTTGTAGAACTTGTTTTACATAGCATGCATAAATTTATCTAGTTTGATAAATTGTATTTATTTTAAAACTATAAAATACCTAGAAAATATTCCTTGCAGAAATGTCCTTGACTTTTTAATATTTTATTCATCTACATGATTTTTCCTGGTTTTTATATCAACATTTTGGAATCTTCTATGTAAAATAAAATAAAATAAAATAAAATAAAATAAAATAAAATAAAAGCAGATAAACTGAAAATAGATAGTAGATTTTTCTATTTAAATAAATAGGAAAAAAGATTTAAAAGATATAGCATAATATTTTTTGGAGATTTAATGCTAAAAGGAGGTTATTAGTTAAAATGAAGAAATATTTATCTAGGTGAATAAATTGTATTTATTTTAAAGCTATAAAAATACCTAAAAGATATTCTCTACAGAATATATTTTATTCATCTACATGATGTTTCCTGGTTTGAAAATCAACATTTTGGAATCTTCCAAGACTGTGCAAAAAAAAAAAAAAAATAAAAAATAAAATAAAATAAAATAAGTTTTTTTTTTTTTAAACAGATATAGTGAAAATAGATAATAGATTTTTCAATTTAAATAAAACAGGAAAAAATATGTAATAAGTAATAAGATTTAAAAAAATGTAATGCTAAAAGGAAGTTATTATTTGAAATGAAGAAATATTTCAGATTTGACACTATGTTAAGGTCACTAACTGTAAATGAGTGTCATAGCCTTTCCAGCTGCATTTTTAGAAGTTTTTTGACACTATTAATCTAGGTGAATAAATTGTATTCATTTTTAAATCTATAAAATACCTAAAAAATATTCTCTACAGAAATGTCCTAGCATTTTTAATATTTTATTCATCTACATGATGTTTCCTGGTTTTGAAATCAACATTTTGAAATCTTCTAAGACTACAAAAATAAACTTTTTTTTTTAACAGATATATTGATAATAGATAAAAGATTTTTTCTATTTAAATAAAATAGGAAAAAGGATTTAAAATGTGTAATATGATTTTTTAAAAATGTAATACTAAAAGGAAATTATTATTTTAAATGAAGAAATGTTTCAGATTTGACACTATTAAGGTCACTAACTACTTTAAATGAGAGTCATGGCTTCTCCAGCTGCATTTTTAGAAGTTGTTTTACATAGACACCATGCATAAATGTATCTAGTTGAATAAACTGTATTTATTTTAAAGCTATAAAAATACCTAGAAAATATTCTCTACAGAAATGTCCTTGACTTTTTAATATTTTATTCATCTACATGATGTTTCCTGGTTTAGAAATCAACATTTTGGAATCTTCCAAGACTGTGCCAAAAAAAAAAATAAATAAAAATAAAAAATAAATAAATAAAGAAAGAAAGAAAATAAAACGTTTTTTTTTTTAAACAGATATATTGAAAATAGATAATAGATTTTTCTATTTAAATAAAAAATAGGAAAAAAGATTTAAACTCTGTAATATGATTTTTTTTAAATGTAAAAAAAGTTCACTATATGAACTGTAAAATAAAAAAAAAAATGTAAAAAAACAAACAAAAAAAACAAAAACAAAAAAAAAACAGGTATATTGAAAATAGATCATAGATTTTTCTATTTAAATAAAATAGGGAAAAAAATTGTTGTATGATTTTTTTTAAATGTAATGCAAAAAGGAAGGTATTATTTAAAATGAAGAAATATTTCAGATTTGACACTAATATTTTATTCATCGACAAGATGTTTCCTGGTTTGGAAATAAAATAAAATAAAATAAAATAAAATAAAATAAAATAAAATAAAATAAAATAAAATAAAATAAATAGGTTTTTGTTTTTTTAAAACAGATATATTAGAAAGAAAAAGAAAAGAAAGAAAGATATTAAAGAAAAAAAAAACACAGCAAACACTGATGCATTAATTTTTCAGTCAGATAGTTTGGCTAATAATATAATTTCTAATGCAAAATGATGTATTCAGTCAGAAAGGAATGCTCTCAAGACATTTGGACTGCATTAGCTGTGAATGAACGACACGACACCAATAAAACAAAAATTGTTTTTTATTCAAAAGTTCTCAAAGAAATGAACAGAAATAAAGCTTAATTAACAATCTACTGGAAACAAAGGGGAAAAGGGAGAAAAAGCTTCTTTTTTTGGCTTAAACAAACACTCCGAAAAATAAAAGAAACAAATACAGAGGAAGGTTTCTGATAAAACGAATGTACAAGATACCACCGGCAAGTGTGTGGCACATGTAAAACAGAGAGAAAAGAAATTACAAAATCAACTCTCATATAGACATCTCTATGAAAATCTTTTTTATTGTTTTTATTTTTTCAAACAGTCTGTACAAAACGTCTCTCTTCATAAATTATTACTTTTTTTCATATAACTTAATGGCTGTCTAGTACATGATTTTTCATATTCATGAGCAATTTCTCTCTGCACAACAAGTCTTTCCAACTCTTTGACCCAGACACAGATTGGCACTTCGGATTCGGATGTTACTAGCAGCATGAGCCACACAAGAACTCCACAGAAACACACACACACACACACACACACACACACACACACACACACTCACACTCACACTCACATACTCACACACACGCATGCACGTCAAGAATGGACTCGGCTGTGAGCTGAGCACCGCGGATTACGCCGCTAAAAGTCTGTCTGGACTTGGTCTGAAAGCAACAGTATGGAAACTTGTTTCTGACACGGAATGAAAAGAAAATCGCACCATTTTCTCTCACAATTCAGATTTTTTTTTTCTCAATTCTGAGTTTATATCTAACAATTCAGACGTTTTTCTCACAATTGCTAATTTATATCTCAAATTTCTTTTTCTTCCTCACAACTGCAAGCTCTAAATTCATAATTGCACAATTCTGATATTTTCGTGCAATTCTAAGAAAAAAATCGTAATTATGTGATGTCAACTTGCAATTGCAAAATATAAACTCACAATTCCGAGAAGAAAAGTCCGACTTGTGAAATAAAAAGTTTTTATTTTTTTGCTTCCATGAAGAAAGAATATTATAACATGCAATTCTGGAAAAAAAAAAAAAACATAAATGCAATATATAGACTTGCAATTCTTAGAAAAAAAAAGCCAAAACTATAAGATAAAAAGTTGCAATGACCTTATTTAAACAAACAAACAAAGCATATGAGAGGCATAAATTCAGAATTAAAAAAAAAAAAAAATTGCAAGATGCAACCTCAGAATTTTTTAAAAAAAAATTTGAATTACAAGAATTAAACTCGCAATTCTGAGAAAAAAAAAAGTTAAAACTATGAGATAAAAAGTTGCAATTACCTGATTTAAACAAACAAACAAAAGATTTGAGAGGCATAAATTCAGAATTCAAAAAATTGCAAGATGCAAACTCAGAATTCTGAGAAATAACTTTGAATTACAAGAATTAAACTTGCAATTATGAGAAAGAAAAGTCATAATTTGTATGACTTTTATAATAAAATAAAATAAAATTAAAAAAGTCTGTGAGATATGAACTGTGATGATATGAATTTGAAAAAAGTCAAAATTCAATTTTTTTTTTTTTTTTTAAATGTAATGCTAAAAGTAAGTAATTATTTTAAATGAGAAAATATTTCAGATTTGACACTATATTAATTGTAAATGAGAGTCATGGCTTTTCCAGCTGCATTTTAGAAGTTCTTTTACATAGACAGCATGCATAAATTTATCTAGGTGAATAAATTGTATTTATTTTAAAAATATATTCTCTACGGAAATATCCTTTTTAAATATTTTATTCATCTGCATGATATTTCCTGGTTCGGAAATCAACATTTTGGAATCTAATTTTTGAAAACACAAATATATTGAATATAGATAAAAGAAAAAAAAAAAAAAAAGAGAGACTTGCAATTCTTAGAAAAAATGTCAGAACTCTGAGATAAAAACTTACAATTACCTTATTTAAACAAACAAACAAAAGATTTGAGAGGCATAAACCCAGAATTAAAAAAAAATTGAAAACTGCAAAATGCAAACTCAGAATTCTGAGAAAAACTTCGAATTACTAGAATTAAATGCAATTATGAAAAAGAAAAGTCATAATTTTGAGGTAAAAAGTCTGTAAGATATGAACAGTGAAGCTATGAATTTGAAAAAGGTCAAAATCCCCCCCCCCCCCCCCCAAAAAAAAGTCAAAATTCCACAAAAAAGTCAAAATTCCAAAAAAAAAGCCAAAATTAATAAAAAAGTCAAAATTCTGAGATAAAAAGTCAGAATTGTGGGATAAAAAGTCGCAATTACTTTTTTATTCCCTGGGCGGAAAAAAAAACAGAATTGTGAGGTATAAACTCAAAATACAAAGAAAAAAAAAAGTCAGAATTGCAAAATGTAAACTTGCAGTTACAAATGTATAATTTGCAACTGCAAGATATAAGATTGTAAATGATGCAATTACCTCTTATATTTTATTTTGTAGTGGAAACAATAACAGAATTGAGAGACGTAAACTCAGAATTGCAAAAAAAAAAAAAGTTTAGAATTGTGAGATACAAATATGCAATTACCTTTTTATTCTGAGGTGGGGAAAAAAAAAGCAGAATTACAAGATGTAAACTCAGAATTCAGAGGAAAAAAGAGTCAAAATTGTGAGATAAATTACTTTTTTTTTTAATTCCGCGGCAGAAACAAGCTTTCATACAACAGTGATGTCTCGGGAAAACCGCAACTTTCAGCATCGCCGTTTCTCATTGGCTCCGTCTCTCTCGCGCGCACTTTCTCGTCTACTTCCTATGGACTACTGGAATATCTTGTGATGAAAAGCAGCAGTTTTTTTTTGCTTTCGAAACGATGAATCTGAATGCTAAACGACACTAAAACGACACGTTCAACGCACAACTTTCCTTATAATGATAAGAATAATAAAAAAAAAAAAACTTTTCTGTTTGAAGAAGAAGAAGAAGAGGATTTAAAGTATTTAAAAACAAAAAAACCTGAAAGAAATCAAGTGTACGTGGGCCGCTCCTGAGCTGGCCGTTTGGTCTGGAGGGGCGGGCTGAACCTGCTGCCCGACCAATCAAAACAGAGGACAACAAAACTCTGAGGTAGATAACCGGTCAACAAGACCCACCAGGTCAAAAACACAGTCTTTTGGAAGACAAATTAATGAATAAAGCCTTAATAAACTATATTGTGAGTTTAAAAGAAAATAAAAACCATTTCCTGTAATGAACGCAATTATTGTTTCAAAGGCCGCGTCCTAAAATCTAGTGAGCTGCCAACTGTATTTCTTGGAAAATCATGTATAGTATATATATATATACACATATACTATAATTAGTTTGTTTTATTCTCATTATATTCATTCTTTTTCTAGTTCTGGAGTGAGGAGAAAAGAAAACATGTTTATAGTGTTTATAATGTTCATTAGCATTTCATTTGATCTGTATTTCACATTATTTCTAAATGTAATGATAAAATTGCAATATAACTTTTTTCCCTCACAACAATGCAATTTTGACCCAGTGTGACTTATATAAACCAAAGCAAATTTTATATAATGCAATTACATAATGCACCTGTATTTTACATTATTGTAATAAGGCAAGACACTGCATGTGAATAGGGTAAAAAAACAAAAAAAAAAAAACTAATAGTTATAACTTTACTTACCCAGTTGATTAATTACATTGATAATTGCAAACATTTTTTGTATTACAAGTTTTCTAAAATGTTAGGTTTAAATATGCAAATTAGGCATTATTTAATGAAATATGTGCTAATTTCTAGTACAAAAATCTAAACACTGGATGAAATCAAAATTCTTGTTTAATTTTTGTGTTTAATTTCTTATGTTTTTTACAGAGGGATTTTTGGGTATCTCATTTTGTCACTCCATAATTCAGAAAAAAATTAGACAGAAAACAATTTTTATTTTTTTTTTTTTACAATTTTTTGGGGGAATAAAATGTATAAAATCAAGCAAATTATATATGTACAAATCCCTCTGTAAAAACCTTCAGGATATAGACAGGAATAAAAATGTAAAGTTTGGTGTAAGTGTTACTGAAGTGGAGATTTATGGGTCAGAAAATGGCCTTTAAGAATATGTATTCACTGTAAAAAAAAAAAATATAGTTGTTTCAACTTAAAATAATTTGTTACCCTGCTGACTTAAAATTTTTAGTTTAGTCAACTAAAATATTCCAGTTGTCACTTAAATTAACAAGTAACTTAAAATATTAAGTTGATTAAACTGAAAATTTTAAGTCAGTGGGGTAACAAATTATATTAAGTTGAAACAACTTTTTAAAATATATATTTTTTTTACAGTGTTGTAATTGAAATCCATTGACACAAATAGACAAAGTTCTATAAAAGAAACACTTAACAGTGTCTTTTGGGTGTTTTCTTTCCACTAGTCTCAAAAAACACTTTATGAAAACCAAAACTTTACAGATGCATGAAAAAAATGTTTTTTTGCCTGCAGTGTCTTTCCTTAACAATTGCAAAATATGGTGCATAAGTGCACTACTTTTGCCAAATTCTAAGACAGAATCATATGCATCCTTTACTGAAAAAGGAAAATCCTTAATGCATTTCCAAAAACTTATTCAACACAGAAAAGCAGCTAAAACAGTTCAATTTAATTTAAAACTATTATTTTTGTGTGCTTTGCACGGTCATTTTACTGCAAATACGCCAATGCATAACTCTGAAGTGTATTTGTATGATGCATGTAGAATTGAGCAATCACGATGCCCCCTCAGAAGGCAGCAGCCTATGCAGGCAGCTCACTAGGGTTTAAGGACGGAGCCGTCGTTTCAACCTGTCCTCGTTCCGCGTTTTAGTTTCAGTTGTCTCCGCTCTGTAGTGATGTTTTTGTTTAGTTTGTGGCACTTGCTGGATCCAAATCGTCCTTCAAATCGGTGTCCGCACCTCGCCAACTAAAGACAGCTGAATGCATATGTACAAAGAAGGCACATTCTCCACAACTGCAATCTAGTCTGTTATAAAGTCTCAGCGTGGCCCGCCTTGAGAGAAAACGCCGTCGCGATCCGCTTGCCGACCGTCTTTGGTGAAGTAAACTCGAAAGTGCCGAGATTTGTTTGCCTGCTAGAATAAAACGAGCACTGAAATCTACACGTTCACCTCTCCCGAAGAAGCCCGCTGCTGAAAGTTGTCACGGGAGGTTTTACTCCGAAGGATATATATATATATATATATATATATATATTCGGTCTGACTGACAGGCCACGCCTACCTCCCGCCCCCTAATTAGAATGTGAGTCAAAGCTCCTCCCCCTCCCGCACAAGTTCATCTAAAGCTAAACTACAACACCGAGATTTATAAACGAAAAGGCAATTATCAAAAATGTGATCGTTCAGCAGAATTTCTACCACATTCAAACAACCAAAGGCTCGTCATCACCTCTGATTATAAAAACATTAAATCCTATGAAAACTCCATCAACGTTGTCACTCGAAACGGTTTGTACTCTAAAAGGTCGGAAAAAAGCAAAACACCGAAATTCCAAGCGCGGCCGAAATGTTCCTTTGCGAGATGCTAAAAAAGCCCTATTCAGCTGATTTACAAGGCAGCAGCCGGACGTCTTTTCTTTCGGCTACCGTACGGGAAAGAGTTTAAGGCAAATCGTATAAGACGGACAGATCGGTCAGACCGAAGATGAAGCACACAACAGAAACACATCAACGACACTCACACCGCAAGCACAAACGCATCTTTCTCAGGATGTCCGGCTGATAAATCTCTAAAAACGAACGTCTGTTTCAGTACAAAAGAAAAGAGAGAGAGATAGAGAGAAAACAAATCCGAAATCATAAAAATAATAATCTCCATGCACGTCGAGTCGCATGATGAAGTTCCTGCATCTATGTGACGATCCTTGGTAAAAAATAAGCGTTGTTTCTTTAGTAAAATAAAACTTTTTCTTCCCACTTGTTTTTTTTTTTTTTTTTTTTTTTTTTTTCTTTGTTAGCATCCTCTGATGAAATGAATCCTTGATTTGCACCTAATGGAACTTATACCAAAATAGTTGAAGTAGTTTTGTTATAAAACCGAGGAACTCATCGTAGAACCTGTGCAAAATGTCGATTCATCGGTAGAGCCGGTCCTTCAAAGGAAGCTGTTATTGATTTAGCAGGCGTCTCCCTCCTTTCTCAAACTCCAACACCCCTAAAAGAGAAGCAATAAGAATGCTTTAAATCAATAAGAGTGTCCAAATTTAAACATTTATTTAGCAAGGATGCACGAAATTGATCAGAAATGACATCTATAATGTTCAAAAAGATTTGTATTTTAAATAAATGCTGTTCTTTTGAACTTTCTATTCATCAAAGAATCTTAAAAAATAAAATGTGTCACAGTTTTTATAAAAATATGAAGCAGCACAACTGTTTTCATCATTGACAATTATCAGAAATGTTTCTTGAGCAAATCAGCATATTAGAATGATTTCTGAAGGATCATGTGACACTGAAGACTGAAGTCATGATGCTAAAAAATTCAGATTTAATCACAGGAATAAATTACATTTTACAGTATATTCACACAGAAAACAGTTATTTTAAATTGTAATAATATTTTACAATATAACTGTTTTTACTGGATTTTTGACTGAATAAATGGAGCCTCACTGAGCAGAAGAATCTAAATTTTACTGATCCCAAACTTTGGACAGATAGACAGCGACAGTAAAATATAATATATTTTCCAATTTAATTCAATTTCTCACAAAATATCAAAATATTTTAGATCTGATCAGGTTTATTATAGTTAAGTAAAATTAAACCTTAAAAAAATTAATTGCTTGAAATTAAATTGAAATAAAATTAGAATTAAACTGAAATTAAATAAACACTAACTATACTAAAATAAAATATTAAAAAGCAGAGGAAAATTTTTTTTTGTTGACTTTTTTGAATTTTGACTTTTTTTTTTTTTTTAAATTTGACTTTTTTTTCAAATTCCAGTTTGTTTTTCTCAGAATGGCAAGTTTAAATCTTGCAGCTGGAAAATCTCAGAATTTTGACTTTTTTTTTTTTTAAATTTTGAAATGTGACTTTTCTTTTTTTTTAAAATTTTGACTTTTTTGAATTGGACTTTTTTTTTAAATTTTGACTTTTTTTTTTATTTTGACATTTTTCGAATTCCAATTTGTTTTTCTCAGAATGGCAAGTTTAAATCTTGCAGTTGGAAATTACAGAATTAAGTAATTGCGAAACTATAAACAGTATCTCACTGATACTAAAATAACACATTACTATATAAAATTATATTCAACACATTTTCAGGCATGCAAATTACAATTTTAAAATTCCTTTTTTTTTTCCTAATTTAATCACGTCATTCCACCCTCATATGTTTTTCTTCTCACTAACAGCCTTTATAAATGGTTTCAGTTATGTTTAACTGAAGAATGATGCTTTTGGATGAATCACAGCAGGTCTGAGGTCACTGACACCAAATATTTTTCATTTCTGCATGTCAAATGACAGAAAAATTAAATTTTAACTAATAAGTTGTACTGGCTACTTTTATGAAAAAAAAAACCCTCAGAAATTCTCTGTTTCACTAAAGTGAGAAAATAATAAAAATAACTAGTCTGGAATGAGTAAATGGTGACAGAATTGTCTTTTTTTTGGTGAACCATCCCTTTAATTCAGACACGACAGCAGGTGATACAGAAACGCTCAAACTAATATCGCATCTGTTAAACCTTGTTTACACTGTCAGATGAATCATTTCAAACAGATGTAAACCGATGATGCAGCAACACTTGAAATGACCTCTAAACATTTAGATAAGAATCGTGCACAAGGTTTCATTTTGATCTTCTGTAGAGGACATTCGTTTGGTGAATTTTTATGAGAACATACAGACAGTCCTGGTACATCTTAAACAGGACATTCTGAGCTTTTCAGATACCAAATAGATTTGTGTTTGAGAATTGCTTCTATTCTATTCTAGTTTTTAAAAATGGCTAATAATTTCCAAAAATCAAGTTTAGTTCTGACCAGTATGATTGAGATTCTATTATGCATTTTTAAAGTATTTTGAATTAGTTTTGATTTCTGTATTTTCCGTTTTGATTTTAAATTTACTGAAATATGTAGTAATTTTGGTAGGTTTTTTTGTCATTTTTACTAGTTGTTATTTAATGTCTATGTAATGTTTATACATTTTTATTTTAGTTTTAGTTATTTTAGTACACTATGTTAAACTAAATTACAATGAGAAATACAGAAATAGGATATTCTAAATTGTAATAATATTTCACAATATTGCTGTTTTTAATATATTTTCAATTTCTCAACAACAAAACAGATTTTAGATCTGATTTTCCATTTTCATTTTGACGTTTTAGTAATTTTATTATGTGCTTTTGTCATTTTACTTCTGTTATTGACTATTTATTAATTTTTATTCTAGTACATCAAGTTAAACTAAATGAAAAGAAGAAATACAGAAAAGAAAAGCGTTATTTTAAGTTGTAATATTTCACAATATTACTGTTTTTAATGTATCTTTCCACTTCTCAGCATCAAATGGTTTCTGTTTTTATTTTCATTTTAGTTAAAAGTTTTAGTAATTTTTTTTGTTTTTATTTTTATTTTTTTTAAAATGTCTATATAGTTTTTTATTCCAGTTTTACTTATTTTAGAACATAAAGATAACCAAATGAAAATGAGACTTAAGCATGATATAAAAAAGCTGAAATTTAAAGAGGTTTAAAGGGGTTTGTATTTTATTTTTGTCAATGTTTATTTTATTTTAGTTCAAGCAATAAAAATGTTGTTTTTAAATAGTTTTAGTTTACTATAATAACCCTAGTCCTTATCCATTTTATTTAATGAATGTTCAAATGTTTTTTTTTTCTTTTTCTTTTTGGTAAATAAGCATCTTATGTGTGTATATGTGTGGACAGATGTGATTTATTTACCTCTTCATCACTTGGCCTGCTGATAAGTGTAAGGTGAATGATCACTGGACGATTCCACCTGAGGTTGTGGACTGTTCTCCTACAACAAAACATGTGGTTTAATTTCTGACATTTATGCACCAAACCAACACAACCAGCACAAATCATGCAATTTCAAATCAGAACAGAGATCCACAGCACTATTGTAATGCAAGTCAGAATATAAATGACTGAAAGGAGTTTGCATTGCATCTTTAAAAGTAATAATAAAGAAAATAATACTAGATTCACACCTATAATACTAGAGTATTTTCTGTAAAAATACTGTAAAAATAACATTATTGTAAACAATAATGCAATGCACTCACTTGTTTGATGAGAAATAATAAGTAATATCACAAATGAATTTCAATATTTCTAGGCATTACCTAGAGTCACTGGGTTGCTAAATGTTAGGAAATTAGAAAAGTTGAATTAAAAAATGCAAAATATAAACTATTCATACATAGACTGCATAACAAACTATCCCATAATGCAACACACTCACTTTACTCAATGCAATTGATCTTTTAAAATTTAACAAGTAAAAGTAATATCACATGTGTATCTTAATATTTTTATTTTGAGCCATTAATTACTTTCATTACTTTCACAACTGAAGTTTTTTTATATTTCTATTTATTATTTGGATTTTACTGGGTTGCCAAATGTTAGGAAATTGCTAAATATAAAATATAAAAGTAATATCACAAGTGTATTATAATTTATCTATTTTGATTCATTATTTGGGTTGCCAAATGTTAGGAAATTAGAAAACTTTAATTAAAATCCAAAATAACTTTTTTATTACAACTGAAGTTTAATATGTCTATTTTTCTATTTATTATTTTGATTTGCCAAATGTTAGTAAATTGCAAAATATAAAATATAAAAGTAATATCAAATGTGTATTTTAATATATCTATTCTGAGTCATTATTTGGGTTGCCAAATGTTAGGAAATTAGAACACTTTAATTAAAATCCAAAATAACTTTTTATTTTACAACTGAAGTTTAATATGTCTATATTTCTATTTATTATTTGGATTTTATTGGGTTGCCAAATGTTAGGAAATTGCAAAATATAAAAGTAATATCACATGTGTATTTTAATATATCTATTTTGATTCATTATTTGGGTTGCCAAATGTTAGGAAATTGAAAAACTTTAAAATGCAAAATAACTTTTTTTTTTTATTACAATTGAATTTTAATATTTCTATATTTCTATTCAATATTTGGATTTTTACTGGGTTGCCAAATGTTAGGGAATTGCAAAATTTAAAATATAAAAGTAATATGACATGTTTATTTTAATATACCTATTCTGATTCATTATTTGGGTTGCCAAATGTTAGGAAATTAGAAAACTTTAATTAAAATCCCAAATAATTTTTTATTACAACTGAAGTTTAATATGTCTATATTTCTATTCATTATTTAGATTTTTACTGGTTTGCCAAATGTTAGGGAATTGCAAAATTTAAAATATAAAAGTAATATGACATGTGTATTTTAATATATCTATTCTGATTCATTATTTGGGTTGCCAAATGTAAGGAAATTAGAAAACTTTAATTAAAATCCAAAATAACTTTTTTATTACGTTTGAATTTTAATATTTCTATATTTCTATTCAATATCTGGATTTTTACTGGGTTGCCAAATGTTAGAAAATTGCTAAATTTTAAATATAAAAGTAATATCACGTGTATTTTAATATATCTATTCTGATTCATTATTTGGGCTGCCAAATGTTAGTATTTTCTGTAAAAATACTGTAAAAATAATATTTTTATAATACAATAATGTAGCATTTATGATGTTATTACTTAAAAAATATATATATTAGGCAATGCTTAAAATACTACCATGATGTATAAATACTTGACTTTAAATATTATTATTATTACCATTGTGTTATATTACTATTATGCATCACAGTAATGAAGATTTGAGCAGAATGTGCCTAACTGTCATAAAAATAATCTCACTGTGCATCCTCTTTTATATCCTTTGTTTAATTTTGGAGTGAAATGCTCCCTGAACCTGATATTAACAGGTTTTGTGCGATTCACTCGAGAACATTTCAGCTCAGCTGCACAAGCCCAGTCTGTTCCTGTACTTTTCTCCATTTATGGTGATTGTGAATTCAGGAAGTTCTTCAGTACAGGATGAGGTTAAATCTATGTCTGGGAAAGTGTTTTTCATCATGAACCCACCTCTACTGAGACGGCGGTGGTCTGCATGTGGGTGTATGGAGGGATATACGGCCCCTGGAGAGCTGGACTGGCTGGCATAAACTACAGACAGAGACAGACATTCACATGAACACACCAACATATGCTGCTGCAAATCTGCACACACACTGCGTTTTGTGCTCTCATTCCGTCAGCAGTTTTTATTTGTTTGCTTTTGTGCATTTCTGCTGAGTTGTGCATGAGTCACGTGTTGCCTGCATGTGTTTAATTACATACATTTTTTGCAGCCTTTGCCCAGTATATGCAGAATCAGTGATTTGTAAAAAATATTATTGCACTACAATTTCCAACATAAAACTTTTATTATTTACAGAAAATGTTTTTCCATAATATGTTTTAATTGCAACTTCATTATTTACCAGGAGGTGGCGAAGCATTCAAGTCTAGCCATGCATCTTGCTATAAGTAGCATACTAACACATTATTTCCGCAGTATAGAGTAAGCATACTGTGCACAGCTTGTAAATCTGTATGCATGCATACCCGGACCTAATGCATTTGTCAAAATGTACAGTACACAACAGTGCATACTGCATAAAAACTATCCCATAATGCATTGCACTCAATGCACTTGACTTTTTTAGGTTTAATGACAAATAACATCACAATTGAATTTCAATATTTCAGAATTCCTATTCATTATTTGGGTTTTTACTGGGTTGCCAAATGTTAGGAAATTAGGAAAGTTTAAATAATAATAAAAAAAAACAAACAAAAAAAAACAAAAAAAAACTAAAGACTCTCCCTGCACACATTGCATAAAAAAGACTATCCCTTAATGCAATGCACTCATGTGACTCAATGCACTTGACCTTTTATAATGTAATGACAAGTAATATCGCATGTGTATTTTAATATATCTATTTTGAGTCATTATTTGGGTTGCCAAATGTTAGCAAATTAGAAAACCTTAAAATGCAAAATAACTTTTTTTTTTTAATTAATTAAAATTAAATTTTAATATTTCTATGTGTTTATTCATTAGTTGGACTTTTAATGGGTTGTCAAATGTTAGAAAATTGCAAAATATAAAATATAAAAGTAATATCTATTTAACATATATATTTTTATTCATTATTTGGGTTGCCAAATGTTGGGAAATTAGAAAATTTTCATTAAAATGCAAAATATATATATTTTTTTATTACAACTGAATTTTATTATTTCTATATTTCTATTAATTATTTGGATTTTATTGGGTTGCCAAATGTTAGGAAATTGCAAAATATAAAATATAAAAGTAATATCTATTTAACATATCTATTTTTTATTCATTATTTGGGTTGCCAAATGTTAGGAAATTAGAAAACTTTAATTAAAATGCAAAATAACTTTATTACAACTGAATTTTAATATTTCTATATTTCTATTCATTATTTGGGTTGCCAAATGTTGGGAAACTAAAAAAATTAAATTAAAATGCAAAAACAACAACAACAAAAAAAAAACAAATGATTATTACAACTGAATTTTAATATTTCTATTCATTATCTGGATTTTTATTGGGCAGCCAAATGTTAGGAAATTGCAAAATATAAAAGTAATATCACATGTGTATTTTAATATATCCATTTTGATTCATTATTTGGGTTGCCAAATGTTAGGAAATTAGAAAACTTTAAATTGTTTATGTTATTTTATTTTTTTTTTACTTTTTTTTTAATTATTTTTTTATTTTTTGTTACAATTAAATTTTAATATTTCTATGTGTTCATTCATTAGTTGGATTTTAATGGGTTGTCAAATGTTAGAAAATTGCAAAATATAAAATATAAATGTAATATCTATTTAACATATATATTTTTATTTATTATTTGGGTTGCCAAATGTTGGGAAATTAGAAAATGTTAATTAAAATGCAAAATAACTTTATTACAACTGAATTTGAATATTTCTATATTTCTATTCATGATTTGGATTTTTACTGGGTTGCCAGATGTTAGGAATTTAGAAAACTTTAATCAAATTGTAAAACAACTTTTTTATTACAACTGAATTTAAATATTTAAATTTGTAATATAATCAATATTTAATAAAATTCTATTTCTATATATAAGTAATATCACACGTGCATTTTAACATATCTATTTTGATTCATTATTTGGGTTGCCAAATGTTAGGAAATTTAGGAAGTTTAAAATGCCAAATAACTTTTTTATTTAACTCCCATTTACATGCAGTGTGACGAGCTCATGTGACAGCAATTTACCATACTTATTTTTGATATATTTATTGTTGCATAGTTCCTACTGTTTCACTGTTTTTAATCAAATGGTAGGCAGTATGAAGTGTATCCTCCAGTATGCAAATGGAATTGCATTCTGAACACAGCCAGAGACTTCAACAGCTGAAAACGTTTCTGTAGATCTCGAAGGAACAAAACAACACATATGTAAGCGCTCTGGGAAGTGTTGATTGTGCTCACCGTTCCTGCGCTGCCCAGAGAAAGGTGACTCATCTGTTGAGTGAGAGGACCCATCATGGACGCAGGCTGCAGAGACATGGAGTGATCTATAGAGGGCGATATCACTGCTCCCTATGACAGAACGGGACAGTTACAGTACATTTATTCATTTGAGAAGAAAAAGCAAGTAAGGCACACAAATACACTTCCTTGCAATGCACTCAGTTGACTCAATGCACTTGACCTTTTATAATGTAATGGCAAGTAATATCACATGTGTATTTTAATACTTCTATTTTAATTCATTATTTGGGCTGCCAAATGTTAGGAAAATATAATGCTTTAAAATGCAAAATAACTTTTCTTTCCATTGAATTTTAATATTTCTATATTTCTATTCATTATTTGGATTTTTATTGGGCTGCCAAATGTTAGGAAATTGCAAAATATAAAATATAAGATCTATATTTTTTAATAAAACTATTAAAATTCATTGTCATTAACTGAAATAAAGCTGAATTAAAATGGATAAAAAATTACCATATGTATACTTTTCAATATTAGATAAAGATTTTAAACTTAAAAAACCTAAATGAAAATGACAAATGATGCCTTGGCAAGTAACAATATAATAATAAAAATAGTAATAATAAAATAAAAATAAATAAAATAAAATAAAATAAAATATTGGAAATTTTAACCCAATTTGTATTTTCATATATTTGCAGTATGAATTTGCTGGTGCTCTTTCTAGTGCAATTGTTATATGAAACTAACACCGTTAAAATAAAAAAATAAAATAAGTATTAATAGGTATGAATAATTACTATTTTACTGTATATGTGTACTTTGTATTTATATGCATAAGCAGTATTAATTTGCTGATATGCATGCTTATTGTTATCTAAAACTATTAAAATATCTTGTTATTGAAATTAAGCTGAAATAAAAAAAAAGAAATAAATAACATGAAATAAAATAAAATAAAATAAAATAAAATATGAAACACTTAGATATGAGATATAGTAACTGATATTCAGCAAGTAACTGAAATAATAAAATAACAAAAAAATAATAAAATGTAAACAAAATTTAGAAATTATGCTATGCTGACTAATAGAAAATAAAAATATTAAAATTTCTTGCTGTTAACTGAAATTAAGCTGAAATAAAAAAAAATAATAATAATAAAATATGAAACACTTAGATATGAGATAAGCTGACTTGGCAAGTAACTGAAATAATAAAATAATAAAAAAATAATAAAATGTAAACAAAATTTAGAAATGATGCTATGCTGACTAATAGAAAATAAAAATACAATAAAATAAAATAAAAATATTTGACTATTTTACTCAATAAATAAATATAAAATTTAATAGATGAAAAACCTAAACTTAAAAAAAAAAAATAAACTAACTAAAATATATATATATATATATATATATATATATATATATATATATATATATATATATATATATATATAAATAGTATTAATAGGTGAAAATAATGATTATTTTACTCTATATGTGTACTTTGTATTTATATGCATAAGCAGTATTAATTTGCTAATATGCAGGCTTTTCAGTGTTGTTACTGTTATCTAAAACTATAAAAAATTTTTGTTGTTAACTGAAATTAAGCTGAAATAAAATAAAACAAATATTAGATAAAACACTTTGACATGACATATGTTGACTGAAATAATAAAATATAATAAAATGTAAACAAAATGTAGAAATTATGCTGTGGTGCCTAATGGAAAATAAAATAAAATAAAATAAAATAAAATAAAAATGATTTTACTGAAAAATGCTCTCAAAGAAAAGAATGACAGTTGTGATGTTTAGTATAAAGTAAGGGTGATATTTGCATGAGTCCACATGTCCTATGATGTGTCATTTCTCTTAACGCGGCTGAACTCCCTATAAAGGCCACTTGTCAGGGCACTTTCAGGTGATTAGAGCGGCCCAGGTCTCTCTGGGATGTGTGTGATGAGTCCTGCTTTCTTATTCTGTGAGTCAGACTCTGTAAATCTCTAAGCCATCAGTGCCATTACCGGCCTTTAAATGCCACATTTCCTCATTTCTGATCAACGACACTCAGCTCTATACGCACTGACTCACACCAACCATTCCTGATATACATACACACACCCACTCAAAAACAAACACACACACACACACAGTCTCATTTAGACTCTCCCTGTATGACAGAGTCATTCATGCAGCTTCACTTATTACCATCAATGATCTCCCACACAAACACACTTCAGCCACACTGTAATCCAGCATCTGGGTGTGATTCAGTGTTAGTACACGTATGCAAACACACACTCGCACCAGTGTTTCCTGCACAACAGTGACGGCCGCTGCTGCTCTTCAGAAGTAGGAAGCACACGTCACTTATCAAGGACAAAATGTCAACTGTTTGCTATAGGCAATGCTGCTTTTAAAAGCAGCTTCTCAAACAACGAAATTACTGGATGAAATAACTGACTAAAACCAAGGTGCCTGTTCTTTGTAGCAGTGTTATTTTAGTATCATTGATATACTATGATAGTTTTTGTTAAATTGTATTTTTTATGTTTTATATTTTCTGACTTCAGTGTAATTTAAGTTAAAGTTTTAGTAACTTTGTTCTGTATTTTTGTCTTTTTTTTATTTTTTTAAAATATTTCTGTATTGTTTGTATTAATTGTAATTTATTTGTTTTAAAAATTAAGATTTTTTTTTTATTTGATTTCTATTTAAATTGTGATTTTATTTCAAGTAACAAAATTGTTTTTTATGGTTTAAGTTTCAGTTAACATAATATATATGACCATAATAATAAAATAAAATAAATATTATAGTCTAACACAGTAATGTTACAAAGCCTATGGTATTTTTATTAAATAAAAAATAAATTAAATTTTATATTATAAATCAATCAATAAAACTAATAAAACAAAATTAAATATAAAATAACAAAAATAAGACAAAATAAAATAAAAAATATTGTAGGTACTAGTATAGCAATTTATTATATTACTACTAAAATAAAATAATAAAATAAACCAAAATAAAATATAAGAAATAAAAACAATGAAATAAAAAATAATAAAACTAAATAAATACAATAAATAAAAAAACAGAATAAAATAATTCATATTATAGTTATTATTATAGCCATTTTTTATGTTTTAAGTTTTAGTTAACTACATAATAATAAATAATATAATTATTAATAAATAATAATAAAATAAATTAAAATTAAATTAATTTAACTGTATATTATAAATAAACCTAAATAAACATAATAAAACTAAATAAAATAATAAAATAAACAATAAAATAAAACAAAACAAAATAAAAAAATAATAAATAAAATAAAGCAAAATAGTAAAATAAAAGAATTATAATAAAATAAAGATAAATAAAATAAAAAATATTGTAGTTATTAGTATAGTCAACAAATAATAAACCAAATTAAATATAAGAAATAAAAACAATAAAAAAACAACAACAACAACAACAACAAAATACTATTATAGTTATTATTATAGCAGGTTATTTTTTGGTTTAGGTTTCAGTTAACTACATAATATATATAAGGCAATAAAAAAATAAAAAATAAAATAAAATAAATATTATAGTCTTTTTCACTTCTTCACAGTAACGTTACAAAGCCTATGGTATTTTTATTAAATAAAATAAATCAATGCGATTTTATATTACAAATAAACATAAAACAAAATAAAATATAAAAATGTAAATAAGAATAGGAAAATAAATAAAATAATAAAAAGAAAAACAAAAAATAAATCAAAACAAAATAAAAAATAAATAAAATAAATTTTAAAATGTTAAATAAAAATTGATAATAATAAAATAAAGACAAATAAAATAAAAAATATTGTAGTTATCAGTATGGCCAGTTATTATATTACTACTAAAATAAAATAAAAATAATAAAACCAAAAAAAAAAAAAATGAAAAAAAAACAATAAAAATACTAACAAATAAAATAAAATAAATACAAAATAAAATAAAATAAAAATTATTATTATAGTTATTGGTATAGCCAGTTATTATATATAATAATACTGGCAAGTCGAAATAAAAATAAACATTTCTTTACAAATGGAAACTTCAGACACTTTATTCTGCAATGCAAAACCTTGGATGCACATTCTTTGATTCTGTGCCTACCTATCCGCTTAATAACAATATTATACAGCATAAGCTTGTTCATCCTGATTGCTCATAAACTGCTGTGGTTTCTGCTTCAGTATGTTTGTTTGGACTCCGTCTTTCCCTGTCGCCCACACTCTCAGTCTATGAGCAGTCATGATGTAGTTCAAGTGCATTTCTCCCACACAAACACACAAACAAACAGCGCTCAGGACAATCAGAGGTGAGACTCACCGGATGCTGCATGATGTAGGGCTGATGGGTGACCCAGGATGGATTCTGTACCTGAACAATAAAATACAGATTATCAGCGTCCCTTAAGAGAATTCTCATACTGTACATCCATTTCTGAGACCTCGATCCGTCTGTAAGCGTCTGTAAGTTTGATATAATGTTACCTGGTATGTGGACACAGGTGAGATGTATGGAGAAATGGGGGTCTGTGTGATCATTCTGTTTGTAATACTGTAGGCGGTCGGATAGAATCTGTGGAGAGATGAAAACGGCATATTTAAGCAATAATGTATGAGAGGTTGTGCAATATTATGAATATTATTATGAATGCAGCATGATGACCTTGAGTATGATTATGCTGACTTCTAAGATATCTTGTTACATAAATATACAAATATTTGATTCATACATTTCATACTGAAAAGTATGAATAAGTAATTGACTATTTTTTCAATATGTGTGTGAACTAGGCATTTTAAGTATTTGCAATATGAATTTGCAGATATGCATGCTCTTTCCACGGTGTGGTTTTGGTAAGTAAAACTAAAACTATTAAAACTAACATTATTCTTCTTATCTGAATAAAGCTTAAAATAAAAAAATTGAATGAAAAATGTCAACTACAAATGTTTTACCTTAGCAACTAACTGAAATACGTTCAAATAAAATAAAAAAATAAAATACAATACAATAAAAATAAAATAATAATAAAAAAAAGAGTTGAAAAGATTAAAATAAAAAACTTAACCTTTAATAAAATTAATAAAGAAAGTTTATTCAATTTAATAAAGAAAATTTGAAATATTGGTAACTAAAAGTGCAAAAATAAAATAAAATAAAATAAAATAAAATTCCCTTATACAAAAATACCCTTGAAGAAAAAAATAAGAGTTGAAAATAATTAAACAAAAAAAAATGTGGAACTTCTAAAAACAAAAAAAAATGAAAATGAGAAATATTGCTTTGGCGAAATAAAATAGAATAAAATAAAATAAAAATGTAAAATAACATAAAACTAATAAAATAAAATAAAATAAAATAAAATAAAATAAAATAAAAATTCCCTTATATAAAAATGACCTTTGAAGAAAATAAGGGTTGAAAATAATTAAATAATTTAACAAAACATTTATAACTTTAAAAAAAAACTTGTAAAAAAAAATATGAAAATCAGAAATATTGCTTTGGCAAAATAAAAAATAAATAAATTAAAAAAATAATAAAAATAAAATAAAATAAAATAAAATAAAAATTTCCTTACATAAAAATAGAGTTGAAAATAATTAAACGAAACAATTATAACTTTAAAAAACTTTAAAAAAAATTAAAATGAGAAATACTGCTTTGGCAAAATAAAATAAAATAAAATAAAATAAAATAAAATAATCCCTTACATAAAAATACCCTTGAAGAAAGAAATAGCATTGAAATTGAATTGAAAATTATTAAACAAAACATTTATAACTTTAAAAAACTTAAACTTAACTAAAAATGTGAAATATTGCATTGGTAAAATAAAATAAAATAAAATAAATATTTACAGAAGAAATGCCCTTAAAGTGTATAAACAGAGTTGATTTTTTTTTTTTTTTTTTTTTCGAAAAACTGGAAATATACAGTTAAATGACTGAATGTTCCCAATAAAAATAAAATTACTAATCCCTAAAATTAGTTACATTACTAAAATTACTAAAATTAAACTACATTAAAAATTTTTTACTGAACTACTCACATTAAAAATAAAGCTGAATTAACATAATCAAACAAAAAATATAAACCTTAAGTAGAAATTACTAAAATTAAAATAAAATACATGAAAGAAATTATGAAAAGCACATAAATTACTAAAACGTGAAGTAAAATTTAAATAAAAAGAGAAAATATAAAAAAATAAAAGTTTATTAAAAATATTAATAAATACTATAATAAAAATAATAATAAAAAAAAATACTTCAATAACACCGGCTTATTCTCAGCTCTTTTTGTCTCGTACCCATTTTGCATAGCAGCTGTGGTGGGGTCGTACGTGAGTGTCATGCCAGCCTACAAGAGACAAAGAGAGAAATAAAAAATAATTCTTACACCGTTCAGCTCCTAGCTGATTTTGAAGTGTTGAAAATGAAGTCAAAAAGTGTTGCGCCACTTTTAGCTTGTGAATCATGTGAACTTGAGAAGAAATGACTTCATACAACCACTAAAAGACACTGAGCAAAAATGACGAAGAAAAGTGTTAGTGAAGAGAAACGCTGCTGCAGGATCTCAGCACAGAAACAGACTTGCTTTGATATTTTTTTACCTAATGCAATGAAATTATGTCATTTAGTGTGGCGTAAGTGTGTTTTTGGGGCTAACGTACGTCAAATAACATCAACCTGAAAATAAATGACATTACTGCACTCCTCTCGAGTTTGTAGCCAAATATTTAATGTTGTCACAGCCATTTCAACATGTGGAAAACCTTTTAAGATGTTTCTTCTCGCTGTAGACAGAACCCGACACATCTGTCCAGCCGAGTGCTGCGACGTGCGTGAAACCGCATAAGGTTTCATGAAATTATCTGGTGTGACAGAAAACCCGTCGCGCTGTAATTACATGCCGTCCATGACATTCTCTCTGCGTGGCTTGTGCATGATAAGGGGAAAAAATGAAAATGTTAAAAGTAATTTTCATTAGGAACAACACAGTATTGACTCAGTTAAGTGATGTGATATGATACATTTTCCTTCTGGTTCTGAATGGCCATGTGACACCGCGAACACTAAACACAGGAACGTGCCTCACTCCAAAACCTATATGAATAATTAAATCGTGAAGAACACTGAAAAAAAAAAAATTTAAATAAAAAAAACAGAGTTGGAAACATGAAATAAAAAACCTAATCTTTAAAAAACTTAACTGAATTTTAGAAAGGTTGCCTTGACAATAAAATAAAATTAAATATAATTAGAAATGTTGACAATAAAATAAAATGAAATAAAATAATAACAATTAAAATGAAATTTAGAAGGTTGCCTTGACAATAAAATAAAATAAAATAAAATAAAATAAAATAAAATAATCAAGAGTTTCTAAGAGTTTAACTTAATTATTGGATGTTCCCAAAATAAAACTACAAAAATTAATTACATTTCAGACACAGAATGCATTGCAACAAAATCACTTTAAGATAGCAGACAAAGCAAAATAAATATAAACAAATAAATCTTGAAGAACACTGATAAAAAACAAAGCAAAACAAAACAAAAAAACAGCTGGAAAGATGAAATTAAAAACCTAAACTTAAAACAACTTAAATGTAATTTAGGAAGGATGCCTTGACAATAAAATAAAATAAAATAAAATAAAATAAAATAAAATAAAATAATATAAAATAAAATAAAATAATTTCAAGCATTTCTAAAAGTTTAATTAAATTTAATTACTAGATGTCACCAAATTTACAAAAATTAAAAAAAAAAAAAAAAAAAAAAAATACAAAAATGAATTACATTTCAGACACAGAATGCATTGCAATCACTTTAGGATAGCAGAAAAAGCAAAATAAATGTTCATTATAAATATAAATAAATCAATCCCGAATAACGCTGTTAAAAAAACAACAAACAAAAAACAGAGTTGGAAATTTCAACTTAAATGAAATTTAGAAAGGTTGCCTTGACAATTTAATAAAATAAAATAAAATAAAATAAAATAAAATAAAATAAAATAAAATAAAATAAAATAAAATTTAAGAGTTTAATTTAATTTAATTTAATTACTGGATGTTCCCTAAATAAGGCTACAAAAATTAATTAAATTTCAGATACAGAATACACTGTAACAAAATCACTTCAAGATAACAGACAAATCAAGAGAAACGTTGATTATCAATATGAATAATTAACCTCTGAAGAACACTGATAAAAAAACAAAACAAAACAACCAAACAAAGCTGGGGAAAAAAAAAAATGAAATGCAAAAACCTAACAAAAAACCCCTAAAATTTAAGTTTTGCCTTGACAATAAAATAAAATAAAAATAATAACAATTAAAATGAAATTTAGAAAGGTTGCCCTGACAATAAAATAAAATAAAATGTAAAATTACATTTAAAATGAAATTTAGAAGGTTGCCCTAACAATAAACTAAACTAAACTAAACTAAACTAAACTAAAATAAAATAAAATAAAATAAAATAAAATAAAATAAAATAAAATAAAATAAAATAAAATAAAATAAATCCAAGAATTTCTAATAGTTGGAAATATACAATTTAATTACTGGATGTCCCAAAATAAACGACTAAAATGTATTAAATTACAAAAAAAAGAAAAAAAAAAAAAAAGAAAGACATTTCAGACACAGACTGCATTGAAACAAAATCACTTAAAGTTAGCAGACAAAGCAAAAGAAACATAAATATCAATAATTAAATCCTAAAGAACACTGATCAAAATAAAAATAAATAATAAATGCAATCAATAAAATTAAATAGAAATCAAGAATAAAATAAGAAAACAATCAGATCACAGGCAATCAGGTCAAATCGCTTCAAGATGTCAGACAAAGTAAAAGAAATGTTGATTATAAATACAATTAACTCAATATCTGCACGTGCTGTGGGTTTTTCGACTTATTAGAGTCTCACACCACTACTAAAATCCTCTGAAATCACTTTGTGTCTCCCGTCACAAATCAGTCACTTATGAGGGTACATTTCAGTTCAGTAGGTTTTCGAACAGAGCGAGTGTCATGATGGGAAATGGCAGGTGACTAAGCAGTTTACACACACACACACACGTCTCAGTATCACTACCGTGGTTCACGAAATATATGACTGTACCGGTGTAGCTTGTGTAAACACACCCACGCCCTCACACCTCTGCTGTCCATGTGTTCACCAACAAACTGCAGCAGGTGATATATGGCCGCAAAAAGCGATACGGACACACAACATGGTGGCGAAAGCAAAAGAGCAGTACTCACAAGTCTGGTCTCCCCGTCTCTGGCCCAGGCTCGTCCGTTCTGCACATATTTATTTTGACTCTGACGCTTCTTCTGGCCTCCGTCCGCAAACTTGCACAGCAAGGGTTCTGACGGGGCTGCAGACAAACACATGAACTCTCAGCGTGATGTTGACTGCTCACTCATAGATAGCAGAGCTGAACGGCCGCTACGACCAAAACCGTCACAGTGTGACAGCAGAAATTGCTTGAGATGTTATTTAGTGCATTAAACATGGAGGGAAAATACAGAAAAGGATGTGTTGTGAGACATTTTAGCAAACTCTGAAACGACCTTCCATTTGGATGACATCACAAATGCCTCATTTTTAGCCCCTCCCCCCCTGTGACTCCAGCCCACTTTTCACAAGCCAATCAAATCCATTTAGAGATACACAATATATCAGCACCACATCAGATGAATATGGCCGATTTCAAGAGTTGAGATTCATTATCTAGCATTAACTTAAAATGATAACGATAAGGTAAATATCTACCCTTTAGGAGCTAAATCTTTTACAGATTTTAGTGTAACATTACATGTGCTCTTTAAAGGAAAGCGCTTTAGTTAGTTATTCCGCCACATAAGAAAAAAAAAAAAAATCATGCTTTGGTAAATCATTATTATGAGTTTAGAAAGTCATAATTATTATGAGATAAAATGGTGTAATGATGACAAAATGTCTACATTTTTTTTTATCTCTCTTTGTCTTGAATATGACTAAGAATGTCAATTTTTTCATAATTATGACTGTCATAACTTTGACTTTTTATCTCATAATTATGACATTTATCTAATAATTTAAACTTGTTATGCCATAATTACGACATTTAATGTAATGATTATGATTTACCAGTTTTTTCTTTTATGGTGGAAACTTTAAAATAATGTTTTGAAGTTTTTTTTATTATAGTTTATTTACAATATCTTCCATTTGTCTGTTATCATAATCCATAATTTATAAGTCATAATTAAGAATTAATAATTTCTGACTTTTTGACTGTGATGATTTTAACTTTTTATCTCACTCACAATTATGACATTTATCTCATAATTTCACCTTTCTGATGCCATATTTATGACATCTAGTGTAATAATTATAATTTTATGATTGTCTTTTTGGTGGAAATTATTTTAAGTTATTTTATTATGTTTATTTAAGTTTATATTAAGTTATGTGTCTTTTTTAGACAAATTAAGATATATTTACAATATCTTCCATATGTCAGTTATCATGATCCATAATTCAGATTTATAATTTCAGACTTTTTGACTATTTGACAGAGTTATGACTTTTTATGTCATAACTGACAAGGAATGTCATAATTTTGTCTTTTTATCTCACAGTTATGACATTTATCTCATAATTTCACAATTTTATTCCATAATTATGACATTTCATGTAATGATTTTGATTTTATGATCTTCTTTTGTGGTTATTTTATTATTCTTCTAAATAATTGTAAGTTATTTTATTATGATTAAGTTTATATCAAGTTAAGTTTTACTAAATTAAGTTTATATTAAGTTATTTGTCTTTTTTAAAAAAAACACAAAACAAATTATGATATACTTACAATATCTTACCTTTGTTAGTTATCATAGTCCATAATTTATAAGTTATAATACGAATTAAGTCACAATTTGGATTTTTTGACTGTCATAATTTTGACCTTTTGACAGAATTATGACTTTTTAATCTCATAATTTTATCTTTTTATAACATAATTAAGACATTTAATGTAACAATTATGATTTACCAGTTTACTTGTTTCTTTTGTGGTGGAAACTTCAAAGCAATTGAAATTATTTTATTATGTTTAATTAAGTTAAGTTTATATTAAGTTATGTGTCCTTTTTTAAACAAATTAAGATATATTTACAATATCTTCCATAATTTCAGACTTTTTGACTGTCGTAATTTTGACTTTTTGACAGAATTATGACTTTTTATCTCAAAACTGACAAGGAATGTCATAATTTTGACTTTTTATCTCATAATTACGACATTTATTCATAATTTCACCTTTTTATGCCATATTTATGACAATTAAAGGAAATAATTATGATTTTATGATTTTCTTTTGTGGTGGAAACTTCAAAGTAATTTTACATTATTTTATTATGTTTAATTAAGTTAAGTTTATATTAGGTTTTGTGTCTTTTTTAAACAAATTATGATATATTTGCAATATCTTCCATTTGTTAGTTATCACAAGCCATCATTTATAAGGCACAATTAAGAATTAATAAGTCATAATTTTGACTTTTTAAATCTCAGAATTATGACTTTTTATCTCATAACTGACAAGGAATGTTATAATTTTGACTTTTTAAATCTCAGAATTATGACATTTATCTCATTATTTTAACATTTTTATGCCATAATTATGACATTTAATTTAAAAATTATGATTGACCAGTTTAGTTTTTTTTTCTTTTGTGGTGGAAACTTCAAAATCATTTTAAGTTATTTTATTATGTTTAATTAAGTTAAGTTTATATTACGTTCTGTGTGTTTTTTAAACAAATGAAGAAATTCACGATATCTTCTATTTGTCGGTTATCATAATCCATAATTTATAAATCAAAATTATTGAGGAATTATTACGTCTTAAGACTTTTTGACAACATTACAACTTTTTTTAATCTCATAATTAAATGAGAATCCAAAATTTTACATAATTTTAATAATTTTACGTTTTCTATTGTTTTATTAAGTTATGTCCTCCTTATTTTTTATTTTTTTATTATTATTTTTTTAATTCAAGATAGATGTCTTTCATTTATTGGTTCATTCTGCCATACATTATAATGACACAACTTTTTTTTTTATCTCATAATGAGCTGAGAATCTCATAACTTTGATTATTTTAAGTCATATTTTGTGTCATATTTATGATTATCCAAAGTAGTATTTTTACTATGTAGTTTTATGTTCATATTTTATGGCTTTTTTAACAAATCAAGACAGTTAATGCATGTATGAGTTAAAAGTCATAATGTAATTGTGACTTTTTAATCTAGTAATCATGACTTTTTATTTCATAATTTCAACTACTACCAAAGTAGTTTTTTCTTACGTGGTGGAAATGAGTGTTTATAATTTTAAGTTATTTTTATTGTGTTTGATCAAGTTATGTTTTATGTTTCTTTTTCAAGATATACTTGCAATATCTACTAATTACTGGCTTTCAGCCATAACATTTAAATAATTACAGCATCAGCCACAGTTTCATTATTGGAGCATCTCTAATCCCTGATGCATAAAACCCTGTATTTTTCCACACTGAATATCAATGTTTCATGAAGAAACACATCTAATTATGCAGATAAAATGGGATGCAACTTTTAATGCTGGAAACTGCAATGTTGCTTTGCCACAAGTTATGCATTTTATGATTTCTAATGTTAACCTATATTGCACATGCAAATAACTATCGTTTTACTCTATCTACTGCAGCTTACACACTCCAGCAAAATCACCACCAGTTATATGGCATCATCTCAAGGCCCTCTGAGGCTTCCTGGCTCCATCCGCAATGACTTTCCCACAGAACAGGCATCTAATTTGGAAGCTGTCTTCATATAATCCCCTTCCTTCCTTTCTGACATGGTCAGTGGAGACTATTTCAGTCTAATAATCCAATTAAAATGCTTAGAGAGGCCACGGCAGGCCAGTAAGAGAAAATTAGCACACTCTGCTTTCACTCGAGCCCCAAACGAGCCTCCGCTAATCAATAAGCTGCATCATGCCCATGTAGCTCCTCCCAGCTCTGTAATTTCAGCATTTCGTGCAGCGAGTCTAAATCTACATTCGTGCGAAAGCCGTTTGGTATGGCTGAACGGTTGCGCCACATGCCCGAAAGCCTGTTTCCATTTAGACCCCATCCGAGGAGAATCATTACCAGAGAATGAATGAATGTGCTCAAACACAGCAGCGTTGTGTCAAACAAAACACACATTAAAGGCGCAGTTCACCCAAAAATTACAATTCAATTATTTACTCCTATTATATGGAAAAAAGTGGCAATCCTTCAGAAATTTTACCCTCTTCTTTTATGAAGTCGCTGTCATATTTTCATTTTTTTCATAAAAATGATCCTTTAAAGTAGATGTGAAGCACGCATATGCACACTTACCCATAACTCCAGCTGGTGTTTTGAGAAATTTCCCATTGAAGTGAGAGATGACAGCTTCACATTTCTCTGTCGACTCCATCCTACAGAAACATATTACCGGTTAAAGGTTTACACTCTCGGTTTGAGTATTAAACATCGTTCCCATCACCTGCACCAGCTGTCAATGTTGAGAAACATGATAAAGTAATATGAAGAATAGCTAGGGGATTTTGCATTGCATAAAATAAAGCATAACGCATTAACTGGTCATACAGTTTCTAATTTTTTCTTTTCCTGACGAAGATATTTTAATAGCATCTTTCATTTAAACTTCAGTTAGAGTTGGTAAGTTTGATTCATTTTAGTGAATCGGTTCAAAACTCTGATTCAATGGTTTACGCATGCCATCACTCAAAAATGTCCCTGCATGGCATTTTATGCATTAAAAAGTTTTGCATGCATGTTTTATTGATGTTTATTTTCAGATTTTGTTGTATCCGTGCATATAAATCTTGCTTCAGTTCATTTAGAGTGGAAAACATGCTTGGATTATTTTAACTGCAAACAAATGCATTGTAATCAACTTCAGAATAAATAGAGATTTGTATTGAATATCATCAAAAGCAGGTACAAAACTGAAATTTTCATAAATGTTTAGAAATGCTGAGCCAGGAAAATCAATATGACAGAAGCCGTTGTTTGAAAAATTCAGATTGCCGTTGTTTGAAAAATTACTTCTTGAAACATATTTATCAGATTAAATGATTTAAATTATTTTAAATGAGTTAAATTAAGGAGTTTTTCACTCAAATATACAGGAATAACCCTTGGGTTAGTACAATCAAGTCATCAAAAGAGGGTAGAAACTGAAGTTTTCGTGATTGTTTATACATGCAGAGCTATGAAAATCAAAGTTTTGCCAATGCATTCTGTGTTTATCATTAAAAACAGTTGTCATTATTTATATTTCTATCATTGTGATTTGAAAATTTACTTTTTGAAACATATTCATCTGAGTAAATAAACTAACTTAGTTTAATTTAATGGGTTTTTCACCCAAGTGAGCAGGAATAACCCTTACGTTAGTACAATCAAGTTATCAAAAGAGGGTAGAAATGAACATTTTTGTGAATGTTTAGATATGCAGAGCTACGAAAAACAAAGTTTTGCCAAACCATTATGTGTTTATCATTAAAAACAGTTTTTATTGTTTGTATTTTTATCATTGTAATTTGAAAATTTACTTCTTGAAACATATTTATCTGATTAAATAAACTAGTTTAGTTTTATTTAAGGGGTTTTTCACTCAAATGAGTAGGAATAACCCTTATGTTAGTAAAATCGAGTCATCAAAAGAGGGTAGAAATGAACACTTTCGTGAATGTTTCGATATGCAGATCTATGAAAATGAAAGTTTTTGTGAATGTTTAGATATGTGAGCTATGAAAATGAAAGTTCTGTTGATGCATTGTGCGTTTATCATTAAAAACAGCTGTCATTATTTATATTTCTATCATTGCAATTTAATAATTTACTTCTTAAAACATATTTATCTGATTAAATAAACTAATTTAGTTTTATGTAAGGGGTTTTTGACTGAAATGGGCAGGAATAGCCCTCAGGATCGTACAATCAAGCCAACAAAAGAGGGTACAAATTAAAATTTACTTCTTGAAACATATTTATCTGATTAAATAAATGAATTTAGTTTAATTTAAGTTCAGCTTTTTTTTTTTTTTAAGGGTTTTTTAACTTAAATATACAGGAATAAACCATTAGGTTAGTACAATCAAGTCATCAAAAGAGAGTAGAAATAAAATTTTTTGTGAATGTTTAGATAAGTGAAGCTACAAAAATCAAAGTTTTGCCAATGCTTTATGCATTTATCACTAAAGACAATTTGTATTATTTATATTTCTATCACTGTAATTTGAAAATTTACTTCTTGAAACATATTTATCTGATTAAATAAACTAATTTAGCTTTATTTAAAGGGTTTTTGACTCAAATGAGCAGGAATAACCCTTAGGTTAGTACAATCAAGTCATCAAAAGAGGGTAGAAATGAAAATTTTCATGAATGTTTAGATATGCGGATCTATTAAAATCATAAAGTTTTGCCAATACATTCGGTTTATCATTAGTTTTCATTATTTATTCTGTTGTTATTTGAGAACTTACTTCTAAAAACATATTTATCTGATTAAATAAATTAATTTAGTTTTATTTAAACGTTTTTTTACTCAAATGTGCAGGAATAACCTATAGGTTAGTACAGTCAATCCATTAAAATTTGTGTGCAATTTTGCCAATATGTATTGTTTAGCATTAAAATCTCTTTTAAATTGTTATATTTCTATTATTGTAATTTGAAATATTTACTTCTTGAAACATATTTATCTGATTAAATAAACCAATTTAAGTTTTTTGTTTTACTCAAATGTGCAGGAATAACCCTTAGGTTAGTACAATCAAGTCATCACGACATCATAGAAATTAAAAATTTTGTGAATGTTCACATTAAAAACACTTTCTATTATTTATATTTCTATCACTGTAATTTGAAACTGTACTTCTTGAAACATTTATCTAATTAAATAAACTAATTTAGTTTTATTTAAGGTTTTTTTTTTATTTTGAGCAGAAATAACCCTTTGGTTAGTATAATCAAGTCATCAAAAATTACATCAATGTTTAGATATGTGGAGCTATAAAAATCAAAGTTTTGTGAATGCATTCTGTTTATCATTAGTTTTTATAATTTATTTTGTTGTTATTTGAAAAATTACTTCATAAAACATTTATCTGATTAAATAAATGTGTTTAGTTTTATTTTAGTATTTTTTTTTTTCCTCAAATGTGCAGGAATAACATAGGTTAGTACAGCCATCAAAATTTAATTTAATTTTTTGTAAATGTTTAGATAAGTGAAGCTACAAAAATCAAAGTTTTGCCAATGCATTATGCATTTATCACTAAAACTAGTATAATTAGTATAATTTATATTTCTATCATTGTAATTTGAAAATTTACTTTTTGAAACATTCATCTGATTAAACTAATTTATTTTAATTTAATTTTTTCATTCAAATGAGCAGTAATAATGTTTAGATATGTGCGCTATAAAAATCAAAGTTTTGCCAATGCATTATGCGTTTATCACTAAAAACAATTTGTATTATTTATATTTCTATCATTGCAATTCGAAAATTTACTTCTTGAAATATATTTATCTAATTAAATAAACTAATTTAGTTTTATTTAAGGGCTTTTTCACTAAAATGAGCAGAAATGACCCTCACGTTAGTACAACCGAGTCATCAAACGAGGATAGAAATTGACATTTTTGTGCAATTTTGCCAATATATCTATTGTTCAGCATTAAAATCTCTTTTTAATTTTATATGTATGTCATTGATATTTGAAAACCTACTTCTCGAAACACATTCATCCGGTTAGATAAACCAGTTCAGCTTTCTTACGGGGGTTTTCACTCAAGTGCGTGAGAATAACACTTAGTTAGTACAATCAAGTTTTTACTTGTCATAAATTCACAAAGAGAAGTTCAGGGAGTTCATTTTCGTGGCCTCGCCATGCTGATATGTCAGATACACAGCTACATTTTCAAGGAACTGACTGGCACTAAGAATCATGGGAGGGTCTGAAGTGTTTGTGTTGCGGCGGGCAGAATGCCAGGGGCTTTCCAGGACGCCTGATTCCCTGACGGACGCTGCAGTCTTGAACCATGGCTGGTACATTGAAGGGGAATTTACACAGAAAGATAGCGTGACAACAAGAGTTGATCTGGTGATTCGGGGTCAGATATAAGACCCTCACCTTGCAAATCCGACCCCTCGGCTGGCCCCGTTGGTGTCCCGCAGGATGCGTGTGGAGACGACCTGTCCGAAGGGCTTCAGCATGGCCTCTAACTCCTGTTCGTCCATGGTCAGCGGCAGGTTAGATATGTACAGGTTAGTGGGGTCCTGCTCTTGTTGCTGTTGAGAGAGAAAAAGAAACAAAAACGGTGAAACTTTTGCCATTTCATTTGCTTTCCTGTTGATCAACAGCAGCACAATGAGCTTAACTCGTATTGAACCTGGAACATTTGTGTAAAGAAGAAAAATTACTGTTATTTTTAGCACAGGTAGGTTACACACACCTGTAAAAACACCTCAGATCTTATCGTTGAGTTCATTCACACACTGCCAGAGTTTTGTCACAGTTTATACACACTTTATCAGTTAACGGAAGAACACCTGGGGATCTGACAACAGAAATCACTGACCATCCACACCTGCCAGTCAATAATCGGCCTGTTACAAAACCTAGTGTGCTGCATGTCCCAACAAACTCGAAGAGACGTTGCGTGTCTGCAAAATACATAATATAATCACAGCCAATCAGAATTTGATGTTTAATATACAGTTATGCAGAACTAGATTTTGGACCAATAGAATTTGGCTGTGGGCGGAGCTACTCAGTGCAACATAGGATAAATAGAATCCAAGCAGGCAATACAATTCCCTGTCCCAATAATGTATAATAGAGTATAATAGGCAATTTGTTTTTTTAGTTAGAATGAACTACTTTTTATACATATATGTATGTGACCCTTAACCATAAAAACCAAAAAATGAGATAAATAAAAAGGAATAAATAATAACCATTTATATATGGTTTGTTAGGATGGGACAATATTTGTTAGAAAACAACTATTTGAAAATCTGGAATTTGAGGGTGCCAAAAAAAAAAGAAAAAAAAAATATAGAATGATTACTGAAGGATCATATATATATATATATATATATATATATATATATATATATATATATATATATATATATATATATATATATATAAATAAGAATAGCCTAATATAAATTATTTAATTTTAATAATTAAAGTTGATTAAAATAAATATTCAATAATATTATAATATTAATCAATGTATAATATTTAATTACACTATAGTCTTCTGCTCATCAAGCCAGCATTTATTTGATTTACAGTACAGCAAAAATTTTGAAATATTTTTACTATTTAAAATAACCGTTTTATATTAAATATATTTTAAAATGTAATTTATTCCTGTGATTTCAAAGCAGAATTTTTAGCATCATTACTCCAGTCACATGATCCTTCAGTAATCATTCTAATATTCTGATTTACTGCTCAAAAACATTTATTATTAATTATTATTATTATTATCATGCTGAAAACAGCTGAGTAGAATTTTTTTTAGGTTTCTTTGGTGAATAGAAATTTCAGAAAAACAACATTTATCTGAAATAGAAACCTTTTGTAACATTTATATATATATATTTTTATACACATGCACAAAATATTAAATATTACATAATATTATGACAATATTTAATCTTTAATTTTGTCTGATGCATTATAGGATTGCAATCTCTGCAAATAACACCTGCAATGCTGCCTACCTTTTGGAACAGGCTTTGTGTCAATGCCTTAAAATGCTGTCTAGTTAGACAACTCACTAGGTTTGAGTAGAACTGTGAACAAGGCCAATATCTAAATACTTACATTGTACAGGTGAATTAAATTCATAAAAGAGGTTAAAATGAAAGCATGTCTCCCTCTCCTGACTCTCCAGCTAATAAAGGGTGAGCATTAATATTGATGAGTGGCTCATTTGCATGCGGCTCTCGGCCACCCCCCCATTCAAGCGGTGAAACCTCTACTGATTTCCTGCCGTAGTTTCCCTTCCATCAGCAGAAACGGAGAGCGAAACAGGCAGAGAGCGAGAGAGAGAGACTCTCCCCGGGGACAAAAGGGCCGCTACATTAATATTCATTAACATCCTACTGCGTTCAATCTCCACCCCTAAGAGATGGAGGAAAAATGAGCAGAACAAAGAGAAGACAAGGGAGAGGCGGGATTGGATTACTAAAGTAATACGCTGACAGAAAAAATCAGCATAGCGCCATTAGGGAACAATGGGAGAAGGCCGGCGCTCAGCTGTCGAGCCCAGAGAACGCTGCTCCGTCACGGGGAACGGACTCAAGAGCAAACAGGAGATCCTAAAGAGTCATCGAATACGATGTTTTAAAAAAATATTAGCTATTAGGAATGACAATGTCCATAACTAAACACTGAAGGACGAACGTTGAAGCTAATAGTGGTGCTTTATGGGCCGTTTTTTGAACGGCAAATAAATTCACGATGTGCTTGGCTTGCTCCAGAGGGAGAAGTAAAACGCTGGCTTGGTTTTAAACAGACTTATCCCGACTGAAACCTAATACCACAGCCACATACCGGTGCTACCCCTGCTCATCACGCTCGGGTTACGGCAGCCATACGCAAAGCCCTGTTTAAAAGGTTCTGGAACCAAAATAGAATGATTTAAAATGTACTGACTGAAACATGCAGGATTTTATTTTGAAAAGGTTTTCAACATTGATAAATGCTTCTTGAACGGCAAATCAGCATATTAGAATGACTTCTGAAGGATCATGTGACACTGAAGACTGGAGTAATGATGCTGAAAATTCAGCTTTGATCACAGAAAAAAAAATTACATTTTAACATAGATTTACACAGAAAAGTTTTTTTTTTAATTGTAATAATATTTCACATTTTTTACTGTGTTTTTGATTAAATTAAAGCAGCCTTGGTGAGGAGAAAAGATTTCTCAATTCAACCAAATACATATAAATATATAAAATATAGATGTATTTATTATAATAATATTTATTAATATTAAATATATATTATTTGGATATATACATTCAAATTTAAAATATATGTGCATTTTATAGACAAATATATATTTTCTTTCTAATGTTCTATTTGTTCCAAGTGTACATCAGTGCCAAAATTCAATTTCTGTTATTTCAAGACATTTTTATGACTATTACAAAACCAGTCATAAGGGTTTCATTTTGAAAATGAAATTTATACATCATTTGAAAGCTGAATAAATAAGCTTTCCATTGATGTATGGTTTGTTAGGACAATATTTCGCTGAGATACAACTATTTGAAAATCTGGAAACTGAGTGTGCAAAAAAAAAAAAAAAATCGCCTTTAAAGTTGTGCAAATGAAGTTCTTAGCAATGCATATTACTAATCAAAAATTATGTTTTTATATATCTATGGTAGGAAATTTACAAAATATATTCATGGAACATGATCTTTACTTAATTTGCTAATGATTTCTGGCATAAAAGAAAAATCGATAATTTTAACCCATACAATGTACTGCTGGCTATTGCTACAAATACACCCATGCTACTTATGAATGGTTTTGTGGTCCAGGGTCACAAATAAAACAATATACAGGCTACACCTAGGCTAAGTTATGCCAGGCTGGTGCATCTGGCCTCAGATTACCGGACAGAGCGAGGCTGCGCAGACATGGAAATCAGCTCAGCACTGGAACGTTCTGACACTGAGCCGCTTCAGGCACGCAATGCTGAATTACATCTCTCAGGTCAGGCATTAAGAGCTTTACTGCTGATATCAGTGTACAGATGCTGAGAAAAGCAGAGATTTTCCCTTTACAGCAATTTCACACATGCACATCCCTATCAGCTGATCACAATAGAAAGCAAATACCAATTTCCAGCACAAAAACACAATATTAATCATTAAACATTCAATAAAGACAAGTCTGAAATATTGCACTTACTAGTATGAACTAGAGGAGCAGTGCAGCAAACATTGGTATCTGTGTGTGGGCTTGCATGCGTGTCACCTGCTAACAATTTACTCAACACGAACCATGTGACTTTGACAGAAAAAGCATACAATATGCATGTGGAGTAAGTGTGTGTCAGACACAGATGGTACGAGAGAAAGTGAGAGAAAAAAACCAAGTGCATATGTGTGAAGGAGAATGCATGGGCATATGTGTTCAGAAGAGCATCCAAATCTTACTATTCCTGCAGTATATAAGTGACCCTGGACCACAAAACCTGTTTTAAGCAGCACAGGTATATTTGTAGCAATAGCCAAAAATACATTGTATGGGTGAAAATTTACGATTTTTCTTTTATGCCAAAAATCATTAGGATATTAAGTAAAGATCATGTTCCATGAACATATTTTGTAAATTTTCTGCTGTAAATATATTGAAACTTAATTTTTGATTAGTAATATGCATTGCTAAGAACTTTATTTGGACAACTTTAAAGGCGATTTTCTCATTTTTAAAATATGCATAGAATATCTGGATGACCTACTACAACAAAATGTGCAGCACACAACAATACTTTATCTTTAAAGAAAAGGTACACCAAAAATTATCCTCTGCAGTGAATGGGTGCCGTCAGAATAAGAGTCCAAACAGCTTAAAATGTACTTCCCCTCAGGTCATCCAAAATGTAGGTGAGTTTGCTTCTTCATATTTGCAGAAATGTAGCATTACATCACTTGCTCACCAATGGATCCTCTGCAGTAAATGGGTGCCGTCAGAATAAGAGTCCAAACAGCTTAAAATGTACTTCCCCTCAGGTCATCCAAAATGTAGAGGAGTTTGCTTCATCATATTTGCAGAAATGTAGCATTACGTCACTTGCTCGCCAATGGATCCTCTGCAGTGAATGGGTGCCGTCAGAATGAGAGTCCAAACAGCTGATAAAAACCTCACAATAATCCACAAGTAATCAACACCACTCCAGTCCATCAATTAATATCTAGTGAAGCCAAAAGCTGTGTGTTTGTAAGAAACAAATCCATCATTAAAGCTTTTTTAACTTTAAACAGTTGCTTCTGGCCAAAATATGCATTCATAATCCATAATGACGCTTCCTCCAATCAAAAAGTCCATCATTTGCTGCCCTAATATCAACATCCAGCAAGATTTTTTGTTCAACATATTCGTTCAAAACTGTTTTGGCTTGTAAACGGTGCTTAATCTGTGCATATTTCTCTCCTGATTCAGAACAGACCACTTTTTCACTGGAGAAAGCAATATTACGGACTCATATTTTAGCCATAAGTAATGTTTTAAAGATACAAATGTTTTATTGATGGGTTTGTTTCTTACAAACACACAGATTTTCACTTCTCAATATGTTAATTGAGTGGTGTGGATTACTTGTGGATTATTGTGATGTTTTTATCAGCTGTTTGGACTCTCATTCTGACGGCACCCATTCACTGCAGAGGATCCATTGGCGAGCAAGTGATGCAATGCTACATTTCTCCAAATATGATGAAGAAGCAAACTCATCTACATTTTAGATGACCTGAGGGGGAATATGTTTTAAGCAAATTTTAATTTTGGGGTCTTTTTATTGACTCAATATTTGAATAAAATGCCAAAAAATTACTATTTTTCAACAAAAGTGAATCTAAAAAGCATTAAACACCATGAAATCATATGACGGCAATATAGTATAACACTGTTTGAAAGGTTTACTGTTGCATAATGTGTCCTGTGCGTCACATTTATATATTTTTAAAGCACAGTAGGAAGTATAAAGTATATACTCAAATAAAAATAGTACGTTTTTCCATTGCAAATAAAGCCAGAGTGCAGGGTTCAGACACAGTGCCGTGTCACCAGGTTACTCTAGGGGCTTCCTGTCTGAGATATTAATGTTTAACCATCTGTTTATATCATAAACAAGGTGAAAGGAAGATACATTCAAGGACAACAAGCCAAGATGTCTGCGGCAGAACAAGAGCATGACAAATGCACGACTCTCGCCCGAGCAACTCCATTTCTAATGCAATGTGCATTGAGAAAGAAAGACAAAACTTTGATTTTCAAGGTGAACAATTTTTTTAAGCCATAAAAACACAGCATTCATACAGTTTAAGATAACCATGTTCCATCCAGTTGTGTTGCTCAAACAAATTCTGTAATTGAGTTTTATTTTCACACTTCCTTTTTAAATAATCATGCATGCAAAATCTGATGCTCTGATGCTATTTTAGTAACATTTATATACTATTATAATTTTTTGTTAATATTTTTAAATTATTTCATTTTATATTTTGATTTTATTTCTATTTTTTTACTTATTTTTAGTTAGCTTTAGTAATTTTGTTGTGTGTTTTTTTGGTCATTTAATTTTTTTTTTTTGTTTATTTGTATAAATTTTTATTTTTTATTTTTAGATTACTTAGTTTTAGTTATTTTAGCACTTTAAGTTAAACTAAAAAAAAAAAAGAGAAATGTTGCCTTGGCACTTGAAATAAAAAATAAATAAATATATATATATATATATATATTTTTTTTTTTTTTCCCCAAGTAACAAAAATGTTCTTTTTTATCGTTTTGTTTTTAGTTTTATTTAACTATAACACTATAGCGATAACCCTAAAAGTCAATATAAGCTGTCTTTGTAAAAAAAAACTCCAGGTTTAAACTCCAAGCACGTCTAACATAGCAACTTTCATTTAATTGGAAGTAAAACTAGGGCAAGAAGGCACGAGGAGTCTTAAAAATGCTGTGTATGCAGGTAGCTCACTAGATTAGAGAGTCCCTGATTCACATGAACTAGTGAGTGCAGTGAGACACACCCTCACCGAGGCTTTATAGGGCCTGATCGTCAAGGCTTCAGACAAGCCGTCACCATAACGACCTCTTGTGTGGTTTGCATTCCTGCGCTGAAGAAAAGGAAGTAAATACCTTTTCTTCAGCGCAGGAATGCAAACCACACAAAAGTAACAAAATTGCAACACTCTGCCTTTTATGCATACGTTGTGTATTATGATATTATTTTAATTACAACTGAGTGCATTTTATTTCAAATTCTACCAAAACAAATGCAGATTTTTAAAGATTTATTTTTTATTTCCTATTATTCATAAGAGTTTTTAATAATAATAATAATAATAATAATAATAATAATGAGCTAAAGAATAATAATGTAATCTTTTTAAACAATTCCCAGTAATAAAATGTTTCTGTTTTTTTTTTTTTTTGGTTATATAAACCAGCCTAAATTAATGGCTGAACAACAAATACATATATAATGCATTATTCTTTTTTTTTTTTTAATTTGCATTACAAAAATGAAAATTTGGTTGAATATGTGTTTTATTGACAGAAAATTGTCAATGCCATTATGGTAAATATCTTAATCTTCTTTTTAGAACAAATCACTTCTAATATAACTTGTAATACCAGAAGAAAATCATAATTTTGCAGTATGATATTATTTTTTATTACTTTTGTTACAATTATTGTTTTTAAATAATTCCCAGTAATAAAGTATCTATCTATTTATCTATATATGATTATATATATATATATATATATATATATATATATATATATATAAATATAAAATATCATATATAGATAGATAGATACTTTATTACTATATATATATATATAGAGAGAGAGAGAGAGAGAGAGAGTAAACTACGAGAATAAAGTCTAAATATTTCGACCCTAAAGTCGAAATTACGAGAATAAAGTCAAAATATTTTGAGAATTAAAGTCGAAATTATGAGAATAAAGTTGAAATATGAGAATACGGTCAGAATGTTTCAAGAATAAAGTCGAAATAAAGTTGAAATTATGAGAATTAAGTCGAAATATGAGAATAAGGTCAGAATATTACAAGAATAAAGTCATATGTATATATTCTTTACAATAATGAGAATTTGGTAAAAATGTGTTTAATTGTCATGAAAATGCTAGAAGGCAGTCTTCATTTACTTTGTGGAAAACATAATTTCTGAAATCGTTTGTTTTCTGTTGGTTTTAGTGGTGAAATGTGATCCTAACTGGCTCCTGTTTGTCTTTCAGCCATTGAGCCGGCTCGTCTGGATGCTGCACCTGTACAGGTGTGTCTTGCTCTCACACAAACACTCACACTCTCAAGCATCTGCCTCTGACATCACAGTCTGCTGACGTCACATGATTCAGTGAAGCGTGTCAGGCGGATCTGGCTGCAGGTGACAGGAGGAACGGGTGTGTGCAGGTGTGTTCTTACCTTTGCCATCTGAGCCTGAACTCCGCTGGTCTTCAGAGCGCTGACGGCTTTCTGAGCAGCGGCCGGGCTGTCAAAGTCCACAAAGCCATAGCCTGAGAGAATGACAAGCATAACATCAGCTTAGATACACCTCTAAAGAGAAAGCAGACATAACCGGAGAAGGACAACACACTGTTTTGACCTGTACAAAAAAGAAGGTGTATGACTCATGACAAAAAATATGCAGCATTTCAGCATAACTAAATAAAATAGAATAAAAAAATAAAATAAAATAAAGAGCATTAAGCCTTAATTGATAATATTTATTAATATTACAATTATTATTTTTAAGAAATAAGAAGAAGAGTGAAAATAAAATTAAGCATATTTTTAATTATTTTATTTTATTCATTGTATTATTTTATTATTATTCAATTAATAAATGATAGTAATAGTAATAATAATAATAATTTTTATATTATTTTTATTTAAAAAAATACAATAAACATTTTATAAATAATGTAATAATGATAATAATAATAATAATTATTATTATTATTATTTATAATTATTACGTCAATCAATAATTCATTAATAAATATTAATGGTGTTATATATATTTTTCACATTATTATTTTATTTTAAATAAAATAAAATAATAAAGAAAATTAAGAGCATTTTTTAGACCAATAAGTATTTAACAAATATTACTTAATTGATAATATTTATTAATATTAAGATTATTATATTTAAGAAATAAAAAGAAGAAGAAGAAGAAGAGGGGAAGTAAAATGAAAATGAAGCATATTTTTATGACCAATTAATTACTTTATAAACAATTAACAAATGATGATAATAATAATAACAACAACAATAATAATTTGAATACAATAAACATTTTATAATGTAATAATAATAATAGTAATAATTATTATTAATTAATATATATAAACATTTTAAAAATAATTGAATAATAATAATAATAATAATAACAATAATAATAATAATATTTTTACATTTCTAATTTATTAATCAATTAATCAATGAATTAATTAATAAATAATTCATTATTAAATATTCACAGTTTTCTCACACATTCATTTTCCTAAACAAACAAACAAACAAACAAACAAACTAAATAAAATAAAATACAATAAAATAACAAAAAGATGGATGGTCCCTGTTCATGGGATCTTAAATGATACTATTTACTATTTACTATTTTGAATAAATTAATAGTGTGTGACAAATACACCCGCAAACTGAATAGTTCTACAAAGGCAATGGTGACCAAAAACTTTTGTGTAATGCTACATCCATCATAAATTGATTTAGCAAAATGTCATTTCATGAAACATTTTAAAAAGCGTTAATGAAGACTGAAACTCAGTTACTGAAAATAAGGAACTTCATGTAACAACAAATGATGTCATTTACAGAGAAACGCACAACTTCCGAGAAAATAAGGATGCAAGACTCAAACGATGGTAAATGACAACATCTAATGGGTACACTGATATTTTTTGATGCGCAAATCACCAGCAAACACAGAACCTCCCATGAGAGTGTTGCAATTACAAAGTGTGTATTGGATAAAAAAACAGGAAGAAGCAAAGCTCTGCTTGTAGAGAGCATCTTATCTCAGTAAGTGTGCTGTGAGTCATATATCAAAGAGCCCGGAGTGAGAGAAGCGCCGCACTATCAGTGTTTGCTTCCCCTAATGAGAACAATTAAATGGACACGAGGAAGCCGATCCAAGATAAGTCCTTACGTTCAGCTCCTCCCTTCACGCTCCTCTGCTGCAGCCGGCTGCTATATTTAATCAGCCAACAGGTCAAACCACAAACGCAGAACATCCTGACTAATAGCTCGAAAATGTGTGACAAAGAAACACTCGCTGTTGAGACATCAGATCAAAATGTTTAGACTGAAGAGAAAATATTCAGGCTGGTTTAAACTCAAAATGACAGTCTTTTGATAATATATTGTATATGCTCTAAGTGTCTCATAAAAGAGAGGAAGCATCATTTCAACCAAACTGTAGTGAATGTAATAGATTCAAAATGCGAGAAGTAAAATATACATAACAATATACAGAAATAAACATTTTCCTACACATGCTTTTACTGAAACATTTCAATATATGAAAAATGAAGAGTCTACTGTGAGCACTGCTGAATGATTCATTGAATCAGTTTTAAATTGATTCATTAGAACGGACACTTTGAACTGATTCATGGAAATTAACCCTATGATTACTTTATTTTGAATTTGTAAGGCCTCTGAATGATCAAAATGATTAACTATGCTGGGGAGAAAAAAAAAAAAAAAAAAAAAAAAAAAAACATGCAGCATTTCAGCCTAAAATAAAATAAAATAAAATAAAATAAAATAAAATAAAATAAAAGATATGATATATGATTAACTATGCCAGAAAAATGTTGCACACAATCTTGACAAATACCCATACAGAATTTGAGCCTAAAATAAATTAAAATAAAATAAAATAAAATAAATATGAATAATCTTGACAAATACCCATGCATCATTTTAGCCTAAAATAAAACAAAATAAAATAAAATAAAATAAAATAAAATAAAATAAAATAAAATAAAATAAAATATATGATATGTGATATGATATGATTTACTATGCCAGAAAAATGTTGCACATAATCTTGACAAATACCCATGTATCATTTTAGCCTAAAATAAAACAAAATAAAATAAAATAAAATAAAATAAAATAAAATAAAATAAAATAAAATAAAATAAAATAAAATAAAATAAAATATGTGATATATGATATGATTAACTATGCCAGAAAAATATTGCACATAATCTTGACAAATACCCATGTATCATTTTAGCCTAAAATAAAACAAAACAAAACAAAAAATAAAATAAAATAAAATAAAATAAAATAAAATAAAATAAAATAAAATAAAATAAAATATGAATGACTATGCTGGAAAAATGTTGCACACAATCTTGGCAAAAAATACCCATGCATCATTTCAGCCTAAAAAAAAAAAAAAAAAATTAATAAAATAAAGAGCACTTTTTGAACCAATGATTAAAATGAAGTATGTTTTAGGACCAATAAACATTTTAAAAATACTTAATAAATACAGCAAAGTCACCTTGCAACTATACCACATATCGCTATACACCAGCTTAGTGTTGAGCAGTTTGATGTGAAAGTGAAAGTGAGGATCTGCTGGTTGAACTATGGGTTGGGTCAGTCGTTCAGTCACATTTAGTTTATTTGCATTCTTGTACCACTGTGAAACTCTGGGTTAATTTTTTCCATCCTGCTTCTTTAAATTCGGCAGGGTTGAGGGGGGGAAGCCGCTTCATCGACACCCTCCTCCTCGGGGCTGACTGAAATTACTCAGCACATAAATAATCCACAGCGCTGTGACTAAGCCACAAGCTCCGGGGCAGTCGTGCCCCTGAGGTGCCAAAACCAGGAACGGAGCCAGCTCCTGGACTACAGTGGCCTGGAACAAACCCCAGAGGCCTCAGTCAAGACAGCAAGGCCAGGACAGGAATAACAGCGAGGGGTCTGGGAAGCAGCGACAGACTGACTGGGTATCTGTTTCCTGATACACCCACGCCAGCATAGCTGCACAATGACGCAAACCAGGGCGTGCAAACACACACACACACACACACACACCAGTGCATGCATAAACACTCACAAATCACATAAGTTTGCTTACAGAGGAGAAACTCGTACTTGCACACACTTACAGAATATATTGCAATGCTTTTGATGCCAATATATGGAAGGCTATTTCTGCCACATGATAAAAAAAAATATTAAAAAAGGTTTTAACGTTTTATCTCGAAATTCTGACTTTGATTCTCACAATTCTAAGTTTCAATTTTGCAATTCTCGCTTTGATTCTCATAATTCTGTTTAAATCTCACAATTATGATTTTGATTCTCGTAATTCTGAGTTTAAAGGAACACTCCACTTTTTTTTTTGAAAATAGGCTCATTTTCCAACTCCCCTAGAGTTAAACAGTTGAGTTTTACCGTTTTCAATTCAAATTCAATTCAAATGCTATCGGTCTAATTCAAATTCTAATTCTAATTCTGATTTAATGATCTATGCTAAGCTATGCTAAAAGTGCTGCCACCAGACCCAGAGATCAGCTGAATGGATTCGAAAACAGTAAAACTCAACTGTTTAACTCTAGGGGAGTTGGACAATGAGCCTATTTTTTTTTAAAAAGTGGAGTGTTCCTTTAAATCTCGCAATTCTCACTTTGATTCTCATAATTGTTTAAATCTCACAATTCTGACTTTGATTCTTATAATTCAGAGTTTAAATCTAACGATTCTGAGTTTAAATCTCACAATACTGACTTTGATTCTCTTAATTCTGAGTTTAAATCTCAATTCTGACTTTGTTTCTTATAATTCCATTTAAATCTCACTATTCTCTCTTTGATTCTTGTAATTCTGAGTTTAAATCTAACAATTCTGACCTTGATTCTCGTAATTCTGAGTTTAAATCTCAATTCTGACTTTGTTTCTTATAATTCCATTTAAATCTCACTATTCTCTCTTTGATTCTTGTAATTCTGAGTTTAAATCTAACAATTCTGACCTTGATTCTCGTAATTCTGAGTTTAAATCTCAATTCTGACTTTGTTTCTTATAATTCCATTTAAATCTCACTATTCTCTCTTTGATTCTTGTAATTCTGAGTTTAAATCTAACAATTCTGACTTTGATTCTCGTAATTCTGAGTTTAAATCTAACAATTCTGACTTTGATTCTCGTAATTCTGAGTTTAAATCTAACAATTCTGAGTTTAAATCTCGCAATTCTCACTTTGATTCTCATAATTGTTTAAATCTAACAATTCTGACTTTGATTCTTATAATTCAGTTTAAATCTAACAATTCTCACTTTGATTCTTGTAATTAAGAGTTTAAATCTCACAATACTGACTTTGATTCTCTTAATTCTGAGTTTAAATCTCAATTCTGACTTTGTTTCTTAAAATTCCATTTAAATCTCACTATTCTCACTTTGATTCTTGTAATTCTGAGTTTAAATCTAACAATTCTGAATTTAAATCTCGCAATTCTCACTTTGACTCTCATAATTGTTTAAATCTCACAATTCTCACTTTGATTCTTATAATTCAGAGTTTAAATCTAACAATTCTGAGTTTAAATCTCACAATTCAGATTTTTATTCTCATAATTCTAAGTTTAAATCTTGCAATACAGACTTTGATTCTTATAATTCTGAGTTTAAATCGAACAATTCTGACTTTGATTCTTGTAATTCAGAGTTTAAATCTCACAATTCTGACTTTGATTCTCGTAATTCTGAGTTCAAATCTAACAATTCTGACTTTGATTCTTGTAATTCTGAGTTTAAATCTCACAATTCTGATTTTTATTCTCATAATTCTAAGTTTAAATCTTGCAATACAGACTTTGATTCTCATAATTCTGAGTTTAAATCGAACAATTCTGACTTTGATTCTCAATTATGTTCATGTTTCACAATTCTGACTTTTATTCTTATAATTGAGTTCAAATCTAACAATTCTGACTTTGATTCTAATAATCCTGAGTTTATATCTAACAATTCTGACTTTGATTCTCATAATTCTGAGTTTAAATCTCACAATACTGATTTTGATTCTTATAATTCTGAGTTTAAATCGAACAATTCTGACTTTGATTCTCATAATTCTGAGTTTAAATCTCACAATACTGATTTTGATTCTTATAATTCTGAGTTTAAATCGAACAATTCTGACTTTGATTCTCATAATTCTGAGTTTAAATCTCACAATACTGATTTTGATTCTTATAATTCTGAGTTTATATCTAACAATTCTGACTTTGATTCTCATAATTCTGAGTTTAAATCTCACAATACTGATTTTGATTCTTATAATTCTGAGTTTAAATCGAACAATTCTGACTTTGATTCTCATAATTCTGAGTTTAAATCGAACAATTCTGACTTTGATTCTCAATTACATTTATATTTCACAATTCCGACTTTTATTCTTATAATTCTGAGTTTAAATCTTACAATTTTACATCTATATTTCACAATTCCAACTGTTCTTCTCAGAATTTCGAGTTTATATCTTTCAGTTGCACATTACAAACTCACAATTATGACTTAATATCTCGTAATTCTGATTTTTTTCTCATAATTGTAAGATAAAAATTCCTAAAAAATTGACATTTTTTATTCTGTGGTGGAAAAATGTAACCCTTTTAAGGCATTTCAGAGAAAATAAATAAATAAAAACTGAGATATATTGAAGATCATCAAATTGGTGAATGTTTTAGCTATATATTTTTTTAGATCTAGCCATACACACAGACTAAGTCAAGGCTGCAGCTCAGTGGTCACAAATCACGACATGACTTTGATGAAAAGCATTACTGACAAGCAGAGGACCAGATAAAACACGTTGTTGTTGGAAGAAATCACAGTATAAGATGCAACCCAGTCAAAAAACACTTTATGCAATGTTAATGCAAGACTATACACCATGAGCTGAACTATATATTCATTTATAGCTGAAAAAAAAAGTAATATACAGGCTGCATGTTTCATGAATGAGACCTTTAGAGATTCATGAAAATGAATAAAACCTGAATGTGCACTATTTTGAAATGCAACTGAATGGCCAGTTTTTCAGCTGCCTTGGTTCTGGAGTATTTTTCCCAACTAATTTTTTTTGTCCATAGTAATTTTTCAAAATGTGGCAAGCAAACATGATTTTCATTTATGTATTAATTTTTTTTTGACGTACATATAACAGGTACATTATTTTTTATTACACACAGTGTTTTTAGTTATCATTTAAAATGGGTTTCTCCATGAAGAAAATGAGCAGGATTTATACCCAGCACTTTACTGCAAAATCAGCTGTGTTCTTTCATTATCTCAGCCATAAAAGCCATTTTCAAGATCTGTTTTAATTAAAAGTCGGTGTGCACATCCATACAATATGATGAAGCTGAATTTACCAAGTTATTCTTAGAGGAATATGACACCCCATCTTAGCGCAAAACACATAACTGCACAGATTCTGAGCCACATAAACCAGACGGCAGAACATAAACGTACGTACCTTTGCATTTGTTTGTGGTTTTGTCTAAGATGGCCTTGGTTGATACGATTTTTCCATATCTACAACAAAAACAAATAGAGATGGGATAAGTATTTTTAAACATAAACAGATATAAATATCTCAGTTTGAACAAGTTACCATATATGTACCACGACTGTTATCTAATGAAAACTAAAGCCATAAAAAAACATTTTCATGACGTGAAATAAAATAAACATTATCCGAAATTTCAGCAAGTTGCCATAGGTAAAATTTCAGGTTTTTGTCTATTTTAAGCTGAAAAACTAAAATAACAAACAAATAAATATAAATAAATAATAACAAAATATAAATAAATAAATATAAATAAATAAATATATTAATTCATTAATAAATAAATTAAAAACAAAAAACTAAAACTTCATAAACTATAAAAAAATAATGAATAAAAACTAGACATAATAAAAAAAAAAAAAAACTAATAAAAATTAAAAACTCCAAAAACTAAAATGAACACAGAATATTCTGATATTATATTATATTATATTATATTATAATATATTAATATATTATATAAAAATAACACTGGTATGTACTTGTATACGAATACTGAAGAATGGAAACAGCACAATAAAATCATTCACAAAATTGCTCACATTTGCAAAATATGTTGTTAATATATGTAATATGTCACTAGTGTAAATGAATTTCTGTAACACAGTTTCTAAATGAATGTACAAAAGACTTGAAACAATACTTGACACAAGATGAGCATGAGCAAATGAACGAATATCAAACTTTGGATGAACTCTCTCTTCAAGATTTATGTGTAAAAGAAGTGAATCTTCAACAATGCTGCATTTTATTCTAGTATATTCTATACACTTATAAGCCAGAAACGAGCTCTGCAGGAAGAGGCGTCTCTGGAGGAGAACAGAGCGGGCAAAGGAGTCCTTGGGGGGAAAATGTGATTGATTTATGAGCAGGTTTTAAAATCTGCAGCGGAATGCCGTAAGGCACATGTGAGCGAAAACATCACCTTTGACCTTGGGCACCAATACGACCTCACGAGTCACAGCTACCGACGGCGAGAAAAGAAAAAAGCATCATTAAGCGCTTTCAATTAATAACCAAATAGGAAAGACTTCATGAGATTTGAAATCCAATTACAGCAGATGACTCTTAAAGCCTGTGCCAGTCTCTCCGGGGCTGCGGTGACCTCGCGCTCTGATTCTCCTGGGGGATGAAGCGGTTTGCACCAATTGACCTAATATTAATCAATTACGAGGATCTCGAGTCTTCCTCGTTCCTTCTTGAGCGGCTTAAGGAAGCCGTGCTTCAATCAAAAGCTTGGAGACATCATGTTGACAGAAAATGCAAGTAATGCAATGCTTTCAGAAACTCTGAGGACTTTTTCAACATAATGGTTGCACAAGTAATTTTCCCACTGGGTTTTTAAAGACTTTGTTAAAGAGTTTTACAAGTAGTGATCCAAATCAACCAACTACGAAGAGAATCACATTACAAACTCTGATTTGAAGCAAAAAACATCATACATGCATAATTTTCAAATGTTTATCTTTTAACTAACTACACATTATTTTTAATATTAGATTGTTTTATAAACTTATGTTTTATATACGTTTTCACATTTTATATTCACTACCAATCAAAAGTTTTTGAACACTAAGATTTTTAAATGTTTTTTTTTTTTTTTTTATAAGAAGCCTCTTCTCTTCTCACCAAGACTTGATCCAAAGTACTGCATTTTAAATTTTGAAATATTTTTACTGTTTAAAACAACCATTTTCAATTTGAATATATTTTAAAGCGTCATTTATTCCTGTGATTTCAAAGCTGAATTTTTAGCATCATTACTCCAGTCACGTGATCCTTCAGAAATCATTCTAATATTTTGGTTTCCTGCTCAAAAAACATTTTTTATTATTATTATTATTATGTTGAAAACAGCTTAGTAGAATTTTTTCAGGTTTCTTTGATGAATAGAAAGTTCAAAAGAACAGCATTTACATGAAATAGAAATATTTTGTAATATAATAAATGTCTTTATCATCACTTTTCATCAATTTAAAGCATCCATGCTTAATAAAAGTATTTATTTCAATAATTTATTCCCCAACAAATGCTTCTTGAACAGCAAAACAGCATATTAGAAAGATTTCTGAAGGATCATGTGACACTGTAGACTTGAGTAGATGATGTTGAAAACTTTGCTTTGATCACAGGAATAAATTACATTTTAAAATATTTTCAAATTGAAATTAAATTTGATTTTAAAAACTAAAAATATTTCACACAATTACTGATTTTGCTATATTTTGGATCAAATAAATGCAAGCTTGGTAAGCAGAAGAAAATTCTTTAAAAAACATAAAAAATCTTACTGTTCAAAAACTTTGGACTGGTATTGTGTTTTACACATATGATTAATATGTTTTATCTATGTTTTTAATTTTTTTATCCTTTTCCACGCATTGCCATTCTTTAAATTATTTACAAAATCCCCAAAAAAGATATATAAAATGATAGAAAATCATTTTTGTATTATTTTATCTAATTTAAATATCCTAAAAAAAGAGATTTTACATATATATATTATATATATATATAATATATATATATATATATATATAATATATATATATATATATATATATATCCTAAAAAAGATACATAATTAATAAGAATATATGATTGTAGTAAAGATGTTACTATACACACAGAATAAACATTTTATGTTCATTTACAAAATATACACATATACATGTACTGCACATGCATACACTCATTTATTTTTTCTGATTCTCTGATTGGTGGAGATTTCTCTCCAGAATCATAGATAATGCAATGTTTTATCACAAATTCTGCTGTTATACACGATTATTTTAATAACGAGTTAAATAATGCGGCTGATGGCTTTAACAAAAGCATATACCATTGATTACAGCCTCGTAGCTCACAGTAGGTCTGTCTTAATGATTTATAAGTTACTGTTCAAAATCAATTCTCCTGCGGAGAAAATGAATGGGATTTTTACTTCCAGAACCCGATTGTTGCGCTCTATAAGCTCAGAAAATATACAGCATACACAAATACTGAATACATGCTTTTTCCAATTATTCTAAACAAACAATGTAAGTGATTCTGCTTTAGGAATCAGCCAAAGGAGGCATCTTTTGACTCGTGCTGCCGACGTAGGCAGCTCACTTGGATTCGTAACCAAGTGAAAACGTTATGAAAAGTTGACAAATGTCGTTCATTAATCTCGCTGTCCATTGAGACAGCACAACAGCGTTTATGGGCCTTTTTATGTGCTTCATCGCCCGGTTTACCGGAAAACAACGAGGCCATCAGGAGGAAAAACCCGTCCTAATAGGCCGCCTCTCCATTAGCTTCCGCTGAAAATCTATTACAATTGAATTGCAGCGGCCAGACGGTGGAGGAGAGGCCGAGAGACGGATAGAATGTCGCTCCTGAGAGGAGGAACAATGTGACTGGTGTTTCACCTGCCATTTCAACCCCTAGTCTTGATCCCATTATAGAGCTCCAGTTTCCCTCCACCAGAAGCGTATTGATCTCCATAGAAAGAGCTCAGGGCTGTGTTTCATAACTCGGCTTAAGCAAACATCAGCGGCCTGTTCTGCTCTGTGAGCACAGTCTTCCTACTGGTCATATAAACACATATTGACATTAACAAGACATGCACAATATTTGGTGACCATAACGGTATTGGTATGTTAAAAAAACAATATAGATTTTTAACAAAAATTGAATTTCAATGACTTTTCCAGTGCGTAAGGATTTTTAAAAAGTATGGAGCTTCAATAGTTTCAAAAGTAATGCATTCACAAAATACAGATCTACGCACAACAGTTTGCTATCAATTCGGATTATGAAAATTATTAAATGAAACAGAATTATAAAACCTTCACAAAATTGCAGAAACCTTAACAGTTAAACTGCCTGCTGTTCCCACAAATCCTTTGGTTTTTCAGCATTTTTGTGTATTTGAACCCTTTCCAACAATGACTGTATGATTTTGAAATCCATATTTTCAGACTGAGGGACTCATATGCAACTCACTGATGCTTCAGAAGGAAAATCATGCATTAAGAACTGGGGGGTGAAAACTTTTGAACAGAATGGAGATATGTACATTTTTTTTCATTTTGCCTAAATATCATATTTTTTCATTTAGTACTGCCTTTCAGAGGCTACAGAAGATACTTACATGTTTCCCAGAAGAGAAAAATTACCCTGATCTTCAAATTCAAAAAGTTTTCACCCCCCGGGTGATGCATAATTTTTCCTTCTGGAGCATCAGTGAGCGTTTGAACCTTCTGTAATAGTTGCATATGAGTCCCTCAGTTGACCTCAGGGTTAAAAGACGGATCTCAAAATCATACAGTCATTGTTGGAAAGGGTTCAAATACACAAAAATGCTGAAAAACCAAAAAAAAAATTGTGGGACCTGAAGGATTTTTCTAAAGAACAGCGGGCAGTTTAACTGTTCAGCAGTCTGCAATTTTGCGTTTTATCAGTCTTTTTCCTAAAGACTGTGTCATTCGATTAGTTTCATAATCTGAATTGATTTGAGGAATTTGCAAATTGTTGTGGATGGATCTATATTTTGTGAATGCATTACTTCTGAGACTATGAGTCCCATACTTTATCAAAATGTTTACGCAGTATTTACAAATGACTGGAAAAGTGCTAGAAATTCCATTTGTATTATAAATCTATATTGTTTTTTTAACATCACCAAATATTATTAATTATTATATATAATAGTAACTAATATTATATATATATATATATATATATATATATATATATATATATATATATGGTTACTATTATATATAATAATTAATAATATATAATTATTTATTATATTTGGTGATGTTAAAAAAACAATACAGATTTATAATACAAATGGAATTTCTAGCACTTTTCCAGTCATTTGTAAATACTGCGTAAACATTTTGATAAAGTATGGAGCTCAAATAGTCTCAAAAGTAATGCAAAGTATATGCATACACATTTATATTTAAAAATATATACATAAATATATTATATTACATACATAAATATATTTATTAGTTTATTATCTAGTCATTTTCAATTTGAGCATAACTAGAAATACTGGCCATTACTTAAGAAATTTCCATGTTTTTAAAGATTTTGTAAATTTCCATGTTTACAAATACAATTGACAGGTTTGAAAATTACAGCTAGCTCTTCTTTTATCTCTTCTTCAAGATGGAGATGACATCATTACCAAAATAAACTCCAAAGGTGACTTTAATGTCACTACAAATCCAATTATTTTTATGTTGCATCACAATAAAGTGGAATAAAGTGACAATACATCATGAACAAAAACTGAGAAAACTGTGAAAAGTCTGGCTGCAGCATCTTTCACCAATGAGATTTTCTGAGATGTGGATGCATTTGTGCTTTTTAAAAATCAAATTTTATTCCCACTTGTTTTCAATCTGACCTGGCTCTTTTCACACCCTCTTAAACATATTAAATGCTCTCCCAGAGCTTTCTCTAGTGTGCAAGTGCATAAAAAATAATTTAATTGTCCAGACAGACCATATCTGATTAATATTCAGTTAAGTAGAGCAGGATTTTGGGGAGGTGACGTTACAGAAGTAGAAACAAAGATTTGACGAGTGACAGGACAAGACAAAAACTCAAACGGACCAGGAAGAGTTTGCATTTATCTGGTCACGTTATTGCACCATGTCTGGTTAGAATGCAATAGGAATTTTTCCTCCTTGGTTTTGGTTCATTTCCAGCTAGAAAGCGTTTCCTTAAGGACAGGCTCTTTAATCTGCTCTAGTCTGGATATATGCAAAGGTGAAAGGGTCTTGAAAGCCATATCCTCTGCTTTGCATAAAAATGCGACTTACAGGCGCTTACGATAAGTGGATTTCTTCTTCTTTTTTTTGGAGAAAGAGTAAAATCCTCTCAGTGACTATTCACAAGCATAGTTCTCATGCTTTTTTTTGCTTATCTTCAATAACATACAGGATAGAATGAAAAATGAAAAAATTATTTTACAATTACAACCCAGTATGCTTTTTAAAACATACAGACAAGCTGAATATAACGAAACAAACGTTATCTATGCAATTGGGTTTTAGAGGACAGTAATGAAGACAATATCCCAAGATCCTCAAGAAATTCTCCAGCAACACAAAGCAGACTGGACTGATTCCAGTAACAGATCATCTTCACACTATGTGTGTTTTGAGGTGCCAGTTTCCAGGCTGCCAAAACATACATATTCAGCATATACAGCATCATGTGCAAAGAGATGCATCGGCCCCTCTTGATTTTGGCACCTTCTGAGGTGTTGCAACTAAAACCTATGCTAACAAAAGAACCTAAAGAAAAAAAGTGTAAATGATAAAATGATAGATAGATAGATAGATGCATTTTATATAATATTATACTATGCTATATACTATACCCCCTCAAATTTATTTTTTCCCCAAAATTACATTTTTTTCTCATTTTAATTTTTCTGGACTCAGAAATTTTATTAATCAAAAACATGTCTAATTGATCGAAATCAGGAAATGTATTTAAATCAAAATGAATTAAAAAATATATATATTTTTCCCCAAATTTGTTTTATTTTTCATCCAATTTTGTGTTTTATATTTTAATTTGTTATAAATGTTTATTCTATTTTTTTTTTATTTCAATGGTTTAAATAAATTTTAAATTATTTAATACATTTTATTAAATCAAAGCAAATTTATTTTTACAACAGCAGGACCATGTGTGTTTTTTGTGTGTTTGTTTTTATTATTCTTTGAAAACAAAGTTTTAATAATAATTTTATTAGTATAAATATTACATTAATAAATATTTTATTCATTTTATTAAGTATATTGGCTGAATTTTGCTGATATTTGACATAAGAGATAACTTTATTCAATCTTTAGAAAATTTATTTTTTTTCCCCCAAGTCTAATTAATTGAAATCATGAAACATATTAAGTTAACATCAATTAATTAAACATTTTTTAAAAATCTAATTTTTAGGGCCCTATGACATGAATTTTATTTTTCATGTGTTTTTTTGTTTGTTTGTTTTGTGTGTGTGTGTTTTTTTCTTTTAAAATAAAGTTTTAATAATAATTATATTAGTATAATTATAATTATATATTAGTATAATTAGTATAATTATTTTATTCATTTTATAAAGTATATTGGCTGGATTTAGCTGATATTTGACATAACAGAGACTCTAATTAATCTGTAGGAAATTTTATTTATTTTTCCCCCCAAATTTCTTTTTTTTTTTTTTTTTACAAATTCCATTTTATTTTATTTTTTCAGTTTTTTTTTTTATTCCATTTTTTTTCCATTTTAATTTTTTTGGACTCTGTTTTAATAGTTAAATTAAATTTTCTTAATCAAAAAACAAGTCTAATTAATCATGAAATGTATTTAAGTTAACATCAATTTATTAAACGTTTTTAAAAAATCTAATCTAATAATTTTATTAGTATAATATTAGTATATTAACAAATATTTTATTAATTTTATTAAGTATATTGGCTGAATTTTGCTGATATTCATCATTTTAGTTTCAATCTATTTGTCAATAGTGACTAATCATGGCTGAAATAAATAAATAAATAATCTTTTTATGCATGCAGCTTTAGAGGAAATGCATCAATATCGAGATGCAGAATATCATCAAAAGGCTGGAAAATATTAAATCATAAAACTATATTGCCAAGCATCCCTCACTGAATCATATCAGCAGTCGTCTAAGACAAATGAATGGAGGATTGAATCAACATACTGATGTGATATTTCAGGGTCCAACATGTTATTTGATACTCCACAAGCTTGTGTTGACATCGATACCTTTGAGTCTACCTAACCTCATATCATTCCCAGGGAAGTGACCTGAAAAAGGTTACATCCGAAAGGTCAAAGGACAAATCGCTTTAGGCATCAGAATGAGATTAAGCTAAATACAGCGAAGGGTTAGACGATCACACCAGTGAACCGCCTGTGAAAAGCCCAGCACTAATCCAGAGCCTCAATCACGGCCATACATGAACTGAGCCGTTTGCTTTACACCGCAGCAGCTTTCTAATTAAAGACACCTATTCAATTCCTTTGAGGACAAACATGCGAACATCACCACACATACAGTATGGGATTTGAAATGTGATTTGCAGTGATCCAAATATCAAAAGCTGATTTCTCAAAGAAGCAAAGTGACATTGACCTCCACATTCAATAGTATTGACTCTTGAAAATGTGTCTCTCTTCTGGAGATGCTTGTGAGGCAGGAGCAGGACAATTTAGGTCACTACTAATTACTCCAAAGAAAGACCAAAGGCTTACAGTGAGCCGTGAAGAAGCAGTTTAGACATGTCAAGGCTAAAAAATAAGGTCATGAGTACATGAATGCAGGTAAAGGTTAAAAAAAAAAAAAAAAAATAAATACATAAATAATAAAAAAAGGGAAAATAAATACGTATCATGTGAGATATATTAATAATAAAATAAACACCAATGTTTTCACTTGTAGGTGTCATAAACAATATTTATTATATGTATAATATGTAAATGAAAATGCATTTATTTAGCAAATTAATTTTAAGTAAAATAAATAAATAAATAAATAAATTATATATATATATATATAAAATAATAAAATAAAATAAACGAAAATCAATAAATAAATAAGCAAATAAATAATAATAAAAATAATAACAAAAATTATTTAGTACATAGGTTAAGTAAAAAAAAAAAAAAAAAAAAAAAAAAAAAAAAAATATATATATATATATATATATATATATATATATATATATATATATATATATATATAATAAGCAAGTAAATAATAAAAAAATGTAGCAAATAGGTTAAGTAAAAATATATATATATATATAAATATATATATATATATATATATATATATATATATATATATATATATATATATAATAAAATAAATAAAATAAATGAAAATCAATAAATAAGCATCATGTGATATAAATCATATACCAATATCAATATTTATCAGCGTCATATATTTGCCAGCTGTCGTAAAAACAAAATTAATTAATTTTAATTTAAAACGTATGTATTTATTATGTTAACATGTTAAGTAATAATATATACAATAAAATATGCATGTAACAATATTAATATACATCAACATTTAATGGTAAAATAAAAAAAACAATGTTTATTATAATATGTATAATATTTAAATTAAAATGTTAGCTACTTAATATTTATACATTTATTATTTTATTACTACTTTATTTATTACTACTTATTTAGGAAAATTAATTAATTAATTAATTAAAATACAAATACACATGTAAATATATATATATATATATATATATATATTGACGGGGAAAGCACAAATCTGCCACCATATATATACACAAATACACACACGTATAGATGAGTCCTGCTTTCCTTCTTTAATAGTCAGATTCTTGTTAGGAAACATAATAGCCATGTTTTTCTAAGGTGTGTATGTGTGTGTGTGCGTGTGCCTGGTATTTATCACGTTATGGGGACCAAATGTCCCCACAAGGATAGTAATACCAGTAAATTTTGACTTTGTGGGGATATTTTTTACATCCCCATGAGGAAACAGGCTTATAAATCATGCAGAATGAGTTTTTTTGAGAAAGTAAAAGTGTGCACAGTCTCCTTTGAGGGCTAGGTTTAGGTGTAGGGCGATAGAAAATACGGTTTGTACAGTATAAAAACCATTACGCCTATGGAATGTCCCCATAAAACATGGAAAAACAACATGTGTGTCTGTGTGTGTGTGTGTGTGTGTGTGTGTGCGCACATAAAGTGGGAGGAAGTTTGATGAAGGGCTCGGAGGAGGAAAATGAGACTTCAAAGTCATATCAGTGGTCTTTCATCCAGTCTCCATCCGTGATTCAGTTACTGGATCATTCTGTGCTTCTGCTACAGTGATGCACCAAAACAAACCTTGTAGTCCTTGGAAACAATCCACCTCTAAACATCTTACGCTTGTTCTTAGAGTTTGAGCTGGGTGGGAAAACGATACAAGCAACACGACCACACACACATCTTTACATCATGATTAGTTGGCTGAACTGCTTTATGTAATTTACATGTGACAGCAAAGGATAAATACAAAGTACTGCAAAAATTCAGAGCGGGACATGTCCTTAATTCTAAGCCAGTGGTTTGCACACTTTTTTTTTTTTTTCAATTGACGTGACCCACCTATATATATATATATATATATATATATACATATATACACACATACATACATATTATATATATATATATATATATATATATATTTTAGCTGGTTTTGCATCTGAACTCTTCATATATATATATATATATATATATATATATATATATATATATCTATATATATATATATATATATATATATATATATATACACACACACACACACACACATACATACATAGCTGCTTGAAAGTTTGTGAACCCTTTAGAATTTTCTATATTTCAGCATAAATATGACCAAAAAGTTCATCAGATTTTCAAGTTTCAGGTTTTGAAAACTGACAAAGAGAACCCAATTAAACAAATGAGATGAAAATATATACTTTGTGATTTATTTATTATGAAAAATTATTCAGCGTTAAGTATTTGTGAGTTGCAAAATTATGTGAATCTCTAGGATTAGCAGTTAATTTGAAGGTGAAATTAGAGTCTATCTGTTCAGAAGTGTTTTCAGTCAATAGGATGACAATTAGGTGTCAGTTTATGCCCTGTTTCATTTAAAGAACAGGGATCTAATAAAGTCTGATCATATTTGTGAAAGTGAATAATGGCCCAAACAAAGGAGATCTCTGAGGACCTCAGAAAAAGAGTTGTTGTTGCTCATCAGGCCGGAAAGGGTTACAAAACCATCTCTAAAGAATTTGGACTACACAAATCCACAGTCAAGACAGATTGTGTACAAATGGAGGAAATTCTAGACAACAGTTACCCTCACCAGAAGTGGTTGACCAACAAAGATCACTCCGAAGCAAGATGTATCATAGTTTCCGTGGTTGCAAACAACCCCAGGATAACTTCTAAGCAACTAAAGGATTTCTCACATTGGTTAATGTTGAAGTTCATGAGTCCATCATCAGGAGAACAATGAACAACCATAGTAGGGTTGCAGGGAGAAAGCCACAACTCTCCAAAAAACACTGCTGCCTGTCTGCAGTTTGATAAAGATCATGTGGACAAGTCAGATGGCTACTGGAGAAATGTTTTTGTGGATGGATGAGACCAAAATATAATTTTTGGTTTAAATAAAAAGTGTTATGTTTGGAGAAAGAAAAACACTGCATTCCAGCATAAGAAGATATCACACATATCCCATCTGTGAAACATGGTGGTGGTAGTATCATGGTTTGGGCCTGTTTTGCTGCATCTGGGAAAGGACGACTTGCCATCATTGATGGAACAATAAATTCTGAATTATACCAGCAAATTCTAAAGGAAAATGTCAGGACATCTGTCCATGAACTAAAATCTAAAGAGAAAGTGGGTCATGCAGCAGGATAACGACCACAAGCGCACAAAAAAAAACGTTACCGGCAGTTATTGCTTCAAAAAGGGGTCACAACAGATACTGAAAGCAAAGATTCACATACTTATGCACCTCGCAAATATTTAAACAAAATTTATCCCTTAAAACTGATCTTTGATCATCAAAATGACATATTTAAATGTTTTTTCTTGTGAAAATAATTTTCTCATGCCTTAAAACAGCTTGAATGTAACTCAACCCCCACTTGCCTCATTTACTATATCTATGAATATGCAAATAAGCCCCGCCCCCACACAGTCACACCAGCCAGAGCCCCCTGATCCAGTAACTGAACTGTAGTAAACGCGATATAATGGTGAAACATGGATAATGACTGATAAAACTATGTTTTTACTAGTGGACAACTACAGTGGATACTGTAACATTTTTTAAAGTTACTTACTTGACGATGTTGTGCCCTCAAAATGCCCTGAAGGCTTGAATGCAGCCTAGTTTGTGATTCCAGTTTGCACCCGTGAGCATATGCGAGTGAAGTGCAGACGGCAATGCGGGAGAGGTGCGTCTGACTCCGGGCTACTTTTACACTGTTGCCGCGGGTTATTTTTCAAGTTAGCGGTTAGCGTCTAGCGGTTGTGCTCTATTAAATGCTCTATTTAATATTTGGTTTTGTGCTGATAATCCTATTGGTATATTTTGCATGCTAATGATAGGAATCTATCCTTTGACGTGATTGGTTACTTAGTTTGTGAGGTAGGAAAAAACCGGCTTAGCTGTTTCAAACCGCATTTCTAGGACAGCCTTTGGGAAACTACAGTTTTAAGGAGAAAATACTCAGCAAATGTACTGATTAATGGACTGGCACATGTTTTTTCTAAAAGCATATTAAAAACACCACACAGATAAATAAACAGCATAAAAATCTTGATTTTCACTACAGGGGGACTTGAACACTGGATCGTTTTTCTCAATAACTAAATGACAAAGCATATATTTTTGTCTTGTTTGTTTGATTGGATTCTCTTGTCTGAAAATCTGATGATGTTTTGTGTTATATCTATGCAGAAATATAGAAAATTCTAAAGGCTTCACAAACTTTCAAGCAGCACTGTATATATAAAGAGAAAGAAAGAAAGAAAGAAAGAAAGAAAGAAGGAAAGATGTCAGTCATTGCGCTTTTGAGAGAATCCCCTATTTATATACGGATGTCACTCTTGAAACTTGCGGTATGTACGCCACATTGGTCCACTTAGCAGCATCGAAAACACTTATTCAAATTCGGAATGGACTATACATAGACAAGAAAGTGCGCAGAGAGCGCTCCCTTAATCACTAAAAAGCTGTCACTCATTTTAGTTTCTCAAGATCTCAGAAAATTCTGCTATGATCAGTGACTCTCTCTACACGGCACAATTAATCTCTTATTTTACATTGCGTCTACACTTTATTTAATGAGAGGATTTGCGAACTTCCAGAACGCAGGACTAAACCTGGCGAGTGGATTCTGACACACAAAACCTCCGATTGGCCACTGTGTTCCAGAAATCAACATATATGTCTGTGATTGGCTACAATGTTCAACACTTCAAGAACAGAGCACAAGCACAAATTCATGTTGGATTCTTCCGTGAGGCGGCTGCTGCCTTACTATCATTTAGTTGTTTGTTTGTTTTAGTTAGTCATTAAAGTTTGCGCGGTTCCCGCTTCCTTCCTCCCTGAATCTTTAACTTTGTATCAAACATATACATATATATATAACCCGGCGACCCATTTTTTAAGTCTCGAGACCCCAATCCAGGGTTTGAAAACCACTGTTCTAGGCTATTCAATATGGAAGCCCATTTCTGCCACTGAATAAAAAAATAAAAAAGGTGATTGCAACCTTTTATCAGACAATTCTGACTTTTTTTTTCTCAGAACTGTAATATATAAACTCGCAATTGCGCGTTAGAAAGTCAAGTTCTGAGGAGAAAAAAAAAGACTGATACATTCACAGAATTGTGAGTTTATATCACACAATTGTGCCTTTATTTCTCAGAATAGCAAGTTTATATGACGCAATTCTGATTTTATTTCTCAGAATTGCGAGGGTTTATGTCTCACAATTCTAAGAAAAAAAAGTCAGAATTCTGAGATAACAAGTTGCAATAACCTTTTTTTATTTTTTTATTCAGTGGCAGAATCGGGCTTCCATAATTCACTGCTGTTTTCAAAGCATAATGCAAAAAAGTGACATTTCGTGCACCGACGCGCTTCACTGATGCTCTGCAATTGGCAGTGCATGTACTTACTTGCCAGCAACCTGCCAAAATAAAAGCTTGCTAATTTTAGGTTTGAAAATTATGAATATTCATATAAAAAAGTAAATAATATGATTTTACTTTTAAGTTTACTATAAAATAATTATATTTTTATTTAATACTCCCTTTGTATTTTAATATATAATAGTATTACCACACTTTACTATTTTATTTTATTTAAAAAAAAAAAAAAAAAAAAACGAAATAAATAAAGTCGAGTGATATTATTACCACTATTATTAATTTATTTTTTTGATTTATATTTAATGGATCACATGTGCAATGTAAGGAAAAAACCAAATCTCCAGGTACTCTTATGAGAACCAGGCTAAAAAGAAAAACTTATGTGCACCCCTATTTATAAAATTACTTTAATTTGGTTCTGAAGTCAAGTGTTTTATAATGTAAATCTGTTTTTGCACTAATTTCAGACTTCAAATCTAATTAAAATCCAAATAAAAATTAAAATAATCAAATTAGAGTAAGGAATTTTCATTTGTAAATGATATTTACATTTACATTTAGTCATTTAACAGACGTCATTTATCTTAATTTATCTTGACTTACAAATGAGAACAATGGAAGCAATCAAAATCGAAAAAGCAATGATATGTAAGTGCTATGACAAGTCTCAGTTAGCCTAACGCAGGTTTTTTTTTTATTATATAATAAATTAAAAGAAAATAGATAGAATAGAAAAGGAATAGATAAATAGATCGAATTAAAAAAAAAGAATAGTGAAGTGCAAGTGCAAGTCTTAAAAGGACCAAAAAAAAATGAAGCACTAATTGATCGTAAATTACATAACTTAATTATTTAATTTACTGCAACTGACTATCCTACAAAAAACATACATATACATTAAAAAGCACAAAACACATACACACATATTATATATATAAAACCATGCGTTAATGACTTTTTGTAGGATAGTCAATTGAATTAAATTATTTATTAACATATATTTAATATTTAATAATTTCGCATTGCAGCAAACACGCCTAGCTAGCATGATCCATGATATATAATTATTACTCATAGCGTTTGGTCATCCCACCCACCCTAACTCAGACTCACAACAGCATGTTCTTTCTCACATTAGATTGTTCTGTTCCTGAGTGTCATTTCAGTCTGCAGCAGTGCAGTATGGTCTATCTGTCAATCTTCTTAGCGCCTTCACTCACAGGAGTCCTCTGAGGACCAGTCCTCTGATTCTGCTCGAAAATCACTTCAAATCATCCAATAGACTCAAAGCGACACAGCATATGCCTCATCTTTTATTGATGGCATTCATCCCAGACCTCTTAGAGGGGAAAGTCACCCTGCAGCCCTTGACACACAATGACCGAAATATGAGAGTTCACTGAGCCGCAGTGCCAGGCTGAGTGAGATTACAATACTAAGACCAAAGAGCGGCCTATGGCGCTTTCTTTATCCAACACCGTCCCAGATGCTCCAAGAAAATCCCGCATGTGACGAACGTTTCGGGTTCAGTCAGTGTGAAGGACTATCGACAGCATTTGTGGCATAATTATTTGTTGCATAATGCTTTAGTTTATAAAACAGCATTAATGCACTTATGAAAGCGCACAAAAACACTAAAGGATGCACTGATATTCAAATTCTGGCTGATCAGTCAATAATTATCTCATGGTCAAAAATCAACTAAGGGCTTGTATTAAAATTCTATTAATAAATACATTTATAAATATAAATAAATTACAAATTAAACACTGAAATTCAATTGTTTTGGAGGCTACAAGTGAATTAATGCATTATAGCGTAAAGTATGAAAAAAAAAATCTATATTTTTTAGATATTTTTTGCTAAAGATTAAATGTAACTTTAAATTATTCAATGTAACCATGTTTTTAAATTAAAACTGTATTTTTAAACATTTACTTTGAACAAACATCAGATGATGCCTATAGTAATCTAAATATAAAAGCAGGGGAAATTAGCATGCACAATTTTATATTGGTCAATAATCCATTATATGAAGGCCAATAATTAACTAAAGGCCCATATTAAAATTCTATTAATAAATACATTTATGAATGTAAATAAATTAAAAATAAGACACTGAAATTAAATTGTTTTAGATGCTATAAGTGAATTAATGCATTACGTTAAAGAATAACATATGAAAAAAAAATCTATATGTTTTTAATTTGAGAACTTTAAATGTATTAAATATTATAATTATATTAATGAATACATATATAAATGTAAATAAATTAAAAATTAAACACTGAAATTCAATTGTTACATATGCTACAAATGAATTAATGCATTACAACATTATAGTGTAAAATATGAAAAAAGCTACATTTTTTAGATTTGCTAAAGATTAAATGTAAATTATTAATGTAACTAAGTTTTTAAATTAAAACTGTATTTTTAAAGATTTACTTTAGGTGAGCATCAGATGATGCCTACAATAATCTAAAAGAAATGTAGGAAAATTAAATATTGGCAAATTTTAAGAACAACTTTTCATATTACCTGATAACCAATAATTTGATAACCAATAATCCATTATCTGATAGCCAATAAACAATTAATGGCCCATATTAAAACTCTATTAAAAATACTTTTATAAATGTTAAAAAATTAAAAATAAATCACTGAAAATTACTTGCTTCTACGAGTGAATTTATTTTTTAGATTTGCTACAGATTAGATTTAACCGTTTTAATTAAACTATATTTTAAAATGAATTAATTGTAATTATTAGAAGTAACTGAATTAATTAATTTAATTAAAATTAAGAGAGCATTAGAAAGTAATCTAAATATAAAAGTAGGAGAAATTAGCATGCACAAGTAAATATTGTGTTAAATATAATATAAAAATACACACTGAAAACTATACATCTTACATTTCATTATTACCTAATCTGTTAACCAGTAATCTATTACCTTATGACCAATAATCAATTATTGGCCCAAATTAAAATTTTATTAGTAAATAGATTTATGAATTTAAATAAATTAAAAATAAAACTAAAATTATGGATTATGAAAGTTATGCATGATTTTGTTTTTTTGTTTTTTTAGATTTGCTATAGGTTACATTTAACCATTTAATTAAATTAATAACATTTAATTAATAAATATTTAATAAAATTAACCTATTTTTACATTAAGAGAGCATTAGAAAGTAATCTAAATACAAAAGTAGGAGAAATTAGCATGCAAATTGGACATTTGGACAATATATGTAAAATATGACTGATAATGAGAAAACGTGTAAAGTTTCATCCAGTCTTTTAATATGAACTTCAAAAGTGCATAGCTAATAAGCTATATAACATAGCTAATAAGATACCAGGTAAAGACGGCATAAGCTTGAAAAATTACACCAATAATTAACAGAACATCACCCTAGAAAACTCTCCCACTTCATAAAGATTATTTACAAGTTTACAGCTTGAATAATGAACACGTTATCACTGAATAATTCACATAACTGCTTTTAAAGTTGTATATATTTGGATATGTAACTGCCTGATTGCTTGTATTATCTCAAAATGTAAACAATAGTATATAAAAAGATACTATAAACATTAACACAAAATACACACAAGCTTCCATATTTCTGCTTTCACAATACAAAAGTTGCTCCATTGACTTATATTGGCTATAGTACTTGACTGTAACCACAAATTTTGCCTTTTTGTTTTTTTTAAAAAAGATTTTCTGTGATAATCGCCATCATGCCACAGATGCTGAACTTGCACGAGCATAAAACAGTCCTCAGATCCCAAGCAAAGCAATTACACTCAATAATGTGCCTCCATTTCTGAACGGTGAGTCTCTGATCGATAGACTGACCTCTGAGCCGTTCAACCACATGTTGAAGCATTCATCAAGCAATAACTGCACATTGTTTCAGAAAGAGCTGAGAATCGAATACAACTATGACCCTGTAAGCAACGATTGGATTGTTGATCCAGCGGCCACAGCAATCGATCTCCATTTCGAGGAGCCACCGTCTCGCAGTGAAACTGGGCTTAATGAGACACATCCGGACAAACCGGGGTGCCGGAGGCCACACTCTTCATCTTATCTTCTACTACAGCAAATAAAACACCTCTCAAAGCTGGGCTTCTTAAAGGAATAGTTCACCCAAAAATGAACATTTCCTGAAAATGTACACACTCTCAGGTCATTCAAGATGTAGATGAGTTTGTTTCTTCATTGGAATAGATTTGGAGAAACTTAGCATTACATCACTTGTTTACCATTGGATCCAAATGGGTGCCATCAGAATACTGGTAAAGAAAAACTGTATTTATCTCAATATTTACGTCTGAAGGTCAATATAGGGTGGTACTCACGGCTGGCAGAGTTTGACCAGGTCATGGTCTGTGGTGGTTGGCGGTAAACCACGAATGTAGAGGTTTGTTTTACTGAGCTGCTCCCAGCCGGCTGTGCTGCTGCTGCTGCTGCTGTGATTGGTGCTGCTGTTGGTTCCAGGACTGGGCGGAGCCATCGGGTGGGAGGCGGGGCCAACAGGGGGCTGGAGGGAAGAACACAAAACAAACTGTGGTCAGAGTGGGACAAGGTCAAAGAAAACAGGGAAGCAAAAAGTAAACAGTGGCTAAAGAAGTCATAAATAATTATACTGGACAGAAAAAAACCAAGAATACTAATCCAGCAAGCGGATGTCTCTTCGCCAGTAACAATGGGTGGATTGACCAAGATCCGTTGTGAGTCATTTTACATCACAGTATTAATTAAATGTGCATGAATCACAATAATGTGTTTTGCTCAAAATTTAAAGAACGTACTTGCCTCAATTTATTAAACATTTCCTTAAATTTTAAACGGATGGCAATATGTGCCTTGCTTGAAATTCAATGAAAAAAAAAACTAATTTTAATAAATATTTGCCCAAATAATATGAAAATCAAATGCAAAATAGAGAACTATGTAAAATGCATTAATGCATGAAATGTGTAATAAATCACAAAATACACATTTTTATTGAAATCAAAGTAAAAAACTATTTTGCAGAAAATCAAATGCAAAACAACAAAATGAATAGAACTGCTGAAATATTTTACATCACAATAACTTCAATTTTTACTTGAAATTCAGCAAAAATATGCGTCATATTAAATCAACAATTTCCTAAATTCAAACGCAAAATGACAAAATGTGCAAAATAGCTAAAATGTGTAATTGTATTGTATTTGATGTTAAGATACTTTCTAAGTAATTTTACATTAAATGAAATGTATATGATCACATACGTTTTGAAATTTAGTGGCAAATATGCCTCATTTTATTACATCTTTACTCAGATTTTGAACAGATCACAATATAAATCAGAAAAATGTTTTGCTTTTCAATTAAAAAAAACAAACAAACCTTGTTTTATTAAACAATTTCCTAGATTTTGAACAGAGTCAAATGGAAAATAACAAAATGTGTAAAATATGTTAAATTTTAAAACAGAATCAGACAATGTGTAATGGTAAGGTGTAATTATTTGATGCTAAAATATTTCTTATATAATCACATACATGTTTTGCTTGAAATTGACAAAAACATGACAAATATGCCTTATTTTATTACAACTTAACCCAAATTTTTAACATCTCAACATAAATCACAATATACATGTTTTGCTTTTCAATACAAAAATATACCTTATTTTATTAAACAATTCCCTAAATTTTGAACAGTCAAACATAAAATAACAAAAATGTAAAATAGCTGAAATGTTTGATTATTTGATGTTAAAGTACTTCCTAAGTAAATACGTCTTATTTTATTACATCTTTACTCATATTTTGAACAGATCACAATATAAATCAGAAAAAACGTGAAAATACGTTTTGCTTGAAATTCACTGCAAAAAATGCTTTATTTAATTAAACATTTTGCTAAATTTTAACAGAATCAGACAATGTGTAATTGTAATGTGTAATTATTTGATTTTAAAATACTTCCTATATAAATCACATACATGTTCTGCTTGAAATTCAATGACAAATATACCTTATTTTATTAAAACTTTACCCAAATTTTGAGCAGATCTTAAAGAAAATCAAAATACTACATGCACGTTTTGCTTTTCAATTAAAAATATGCCTAATTTTACTGAACACAATCAAATTAGAAATAAAATGTGTAACACACATAAATAATGCATAATAATTTGATTATGAAATACTTTCTCAGCTATTCTTATAGAGATCCACAAATGATTTCCTCAACATCATTTTACACCTGTGAGCCCAACTGCGTAACAAGAGACTCATTTACATTTGTTAATGAATTGCTGACACACCTTGTGAAACTGGGATTGTCCCAGGTAAACCGGGACGTTTGGTTACCCTATTATAAAATGAGATTATGAATAAGATGAACAAGAGTGTCAAAAGCCGCCCAAAGCTTCTTTACATTGCAGCGTTCATTACACAGACTAACAAGGAAGTTAAACAACCTGTAATTTACCTTTGTTTATACGTTAATACTCCAGCCTAATATGAAAATTATGTCATTATTTACTCATGACCTATTGATCCACACCCGTATGCTGTTATTTAAATATTACTCAAACTTTTGATGATGCTTTCAGATATTAATGCAAGTGTAATACTCAAATCTCTAAACACATTTTACCATGTTTAAATCCTGCACATTTATATAAAATATAAAATGTTTCCAATGTAGGCTAATTTTGGAGGGCTGCAATCATTGACTTGAAAATTGACTTTTAATTAGCACTTAAGCATAAACAGCAATAAATATAATAACATATAATTACGCAAATAACCTAACTGAATTACTAAAACTTCATTTTTCATTTAATTTATTGATTAATTTTGGTGCATCACTCTTAGTGCTGTCCAAAGCTTCTTTTTTTTAAGTTCTACCACCCTAACAAAGAGCAACTCCAAGTCAAATGAACATCAGCTTTATCTTAGAACTTATACAGATAGTAATGAGAGCAAAACAGGAAAGCACTGTGGTAGCTCTGATAAATCTGGACTTAAAGGAAGTGTTTACAGTAGTGTCGGGAAATTATAGGCTCCTCACAACAGGATTTCAGCAAAGTTTCGGCAATCGTGCATGCATGCAAATCTTTGGCAAGTAAATATATCGCATGCATAGAGCCCTATGAAATCCGTTTTATTTTTTTCCAAATTCCATTTTTTCCGTTTTAATTTTTCTGGATTCCATTTTTTCCCAGTTTTAATTTTTCTCAACTCCTTTTTAATGGTTAAATTAAATTTTATTAATCAAAGAGCATGTCTAATTAATTAAAATCATGAAACTTTTACAATTTCACATCTATTAAAAAAGGTTTAACAAAAATTACATGTTTAGGGCCCTATGAAATGTTTTATTTTTTCTCACCATATGTTTTATTGTTATAAAATTCTGTTTTAACATGTCTAATTATTTGAATGCATACTTAATTTATTCAAATTCATTCTTAAAACAGCCTTATGAAAGGTTTTTTTTTACCCTCTAATTCTGTGTTGTGTATTTAAAATGTTCTGATTATCAAATGAAGGCATAAAACTGTAATTTCATTGATCTTTTAATTACTGAAAATTAAGCAAACTTAATTTTGGGGAATTTACTATTAAAATTAAAACATGGAAGAAATTTTGTGTTATACCCTAAAAAATAATGTTTGTTTCATTTTAGTACACTGTAAAAAACAATTTGTTGAGTCAACATAAAATAATTTGTAACCTGGCTGCCTTAAAATGTATTTTATTCAACTTGAAATGTTAAATTATACTAAGTGACAACTTAGATATTTGAGTTGAATCCACTTCAAATTTTAAGGCAGCTGGGTTACTTACCCATCTGTTAAGTTTAGCAAACACAAATATCTAAGTTGTTACTTAGAACAACTTAACATTTCAAGTTGAATAAACTTATTTTAGTTGACTGAACGTTAAATTTTAAGGCAGCAGGGTAACAAATTATTTTAAGCTGACTCAACAAATTGTATTTTTTATTTTTTACAGTGTAGCAGTTGTAGTAATATATATCTACCACAATGCCTTCAAGTTAAACCAGACTTTTATTTTGACAGGTTGCCGTGTCTAGCTTTACATTTCTGTGTGTATATGATATAACGCTAGTTTTCCTAAAATGGAACGGTCAAATGCTCATGAAGTGACTCTCAGCAGATATTGTTTATGTATTGTTTATGCCCTCATTTAGTGAGACGACAGACACTGAAATCACCGCAAACGTCACACACGCTTCAGTGTGTGTTGTAAACAAAACCGAGACATTTATTAAAACAGAGACACACAGAACATGCAGGATTCACATTTAAATGGTATTTTTCGGCGTGATATTTACAGATACTAGTCCATATTGCGGTTTGATTTAAGTGTAATGACCTACTTTTGATTAATTCATTCAAACTTTGACAATTTCCGTGACATTCCGCGTTATTCAGTTTTTATGACTGGATTCCGTCCACATCGCGGAAATCATAGGGCCCTACATGTACAAACATTGTAACAATTGCAAACAAGAATTATTTAAGAAGAGATGAATCGATCTTTCTCTCCACTCCTACAGTATACAGGATCTGTTTCCTGAACCTCCTCAGCTCTAATGCTACACTGCTCATGTTTGTCAGTGCGAGGATGAGTATCTGGCAGCGCTGTGATCCATATCTGCAGTGCAGTCTCTTCTTCTTCAGAAAGCAGTTGTCAGCATAAAGTGGGTCCACAGGGGCCGGAAGCTCTGACCTAGGAGCACAGCTGACGGAGAGGACGCGTCGAGAATCTAAAGGAAGTGAATGCGGCATGGGAGGCCGAAGGGTGAGCGCTGAACATTTCTGTGCGCTGAACCCTTTTGTTAAAGCTTTGCTTTTAGACGAGCTTGATATGCAGCAGACTTTAAGCCGTTCGCCTTATCTCAATGCAGGTGAATCCTGCTTGCTTTATAGAAATAAAAGAACATCTAGGTAGGTCATCAGGATCATCAGGAATTGTTATTCCTACGGTAAAAACTCATAATAGTTTGCACGCACTAAGAGCCTAACTACGTTTGATGTCATTTTGGGATGGGTTGGATTTGCAATATTCAAAACGTCCACCCCGCTACACCGTTTGACTTGCAATTTCACAAGAAAGTCCCACTTCTCACGGGAAACGAAGTTGCCTCAAGGACCCGTGTGTTATGAAATCAAAATGTTCTCGGTATTATTTTCTAAAATAGTATTTTCTCTGAAACACTCACCCAGTGGATTTGAGATTCTTTACAAATCATTGTTGAATACAACTTTTATGCACATTATAAACAGATTTGCTGAGAAACACATACTCGTTTTGTTTTATGATATTATTTAAAATATTGTGAATATCATGTGAGCAAGAACCAAACGGCACCTGCAATGAGAAACTAATAATAACCCTTTTCTGAAGGTATGACCACCACAAAAAGCTTGAGATCATCCACTTTCTCTACAGTCCCATCAACCATTTAAACTCAATCATAAGTTTATACAATAACGAAAGATAATTTCTGATGAAAGCAGAATACAGCAATATCAGTGTGAATTTGGCTGCTATGATTCAAAATAAAGACCACAGAAGTTTTTAAGTGCTACAATCAAGTTGCAAAAAACAAACTTGATAGTTTAGAAAAGTATTAACTTTGGAAACAGCTTTTATAAATATGCAAAATTTGAATAGATTTGTTGATATTTCACAGATCTAGAAATTAACACTTAAGACCATCAATGCAACTACACATACTGTAATATTAAATGTTATTTTAAGAATATTACTTCAGTAGTTTTTTCACCAAAATTTAAGAAAAATAGCACAAGTGGAAAGCCATATAGTTTTGCATTTACTTTTTTTTTTGGTTTTCACAGATGCAATAAAAGATATTTTTGAATCTATTTAAATAGATTTGTAGAGATTTCATGGATCTAGAAATTAAAATCAAAGATTGTCAATGTAACTGCAATATTATACGTTACTTTATGTAAACGATGCCCCAATCAAAGTTTTTCAACTCAATCTAAAACAAAAAGCACAAACTGGATATCAAATACTTTTGCATTTGCAGTTTTTGGTTCTCAGAAATGCAATAAAGATATATTTTAATCTATTTGAATGGATTTGTTGAGATTTCATGGATCCTGCAATGTGATCTCATGATAATTCGGATGTATTTTACGTAAAATGTTGTACAGTTTTACAGACACTAAGGTTTTACGGCAGGATAACCGAACGATCATTGGCTCTCATATGCTTTTTCACAGATTATGACATGCTGTGTTTCTGGTGAGGTGCGTTTGAATGAGAAATGCACGCCTTCACGGAGTGGATCGAATAATAATCTGGATGATAATTTCAGCAATTAACAACTTAAATTCTGCTCTGCACCTCATATAAAACTATTGTATTCCACCAGAGAGGACTGTGGCTGCAACGCAGTGTCATTTGGATTACTTTTGGTACTGCTTTTGACATTTTTGGAATAAATAAATTGTAATTTGCACTTCTTTATACTGTACAGAAATAGTTATGGTTAGGGTTAGAGGTCGGAGTGGGATAGCGACTATAAAAAATGCAATGGTCAATTCCCTGCATATTTCAGCCAATTACGTGTCATATCTTTTTATATTCACTATAAAATTGGTAGGTTTAGGTTTGGGGTGGCTTAAGTGGTCTAAAAATCTAAATCGCTTATCGATAAAATGATAAAAGTGCATTGATACAAATATCTTAAAGATATAAAAGATTTGTAAATATGTAACTTTTTTTTAGCTACAAATACTTAGCCATTTTTACATTTTAAATGTTAAAATACGTCAATAAAAACGTACAAAATTGTACGTTTTGTGCTTCTAAATGTTACATACTAATATCTAAGAATAAACAATAAGACCAGGCTGGATGTAGACATTAAAACCAAAGATTGTCAAAGCAACTCCTTAGACTCTAATATTATATTATATTATCATATAAGAAACAACGATGCTCCAATCAAAGTTTTTCACCACTATTTAAAACATAAAACAAAAACAGGATGTCATATACTTTTGCATTGGAATTTTTCGGCTCTCAAAAATGCAATGAAGATATTTTTGAATGGATTTGTTGAGATTTCATGGATGCAGATATTAAAACCAAAGATTATTATATTTTACTTTAAGGAAACAAAGAACACAAACAGGATGAGAAACAATGAGACCAGGCTGGATGTAGACATTAAAACTAAAGACTGTCAATGCAACTCCATAGACTCTATTATATTTTACTTTACGCAAACAGTGATGGCCCTAAACTAAGATTTTTGAATCTATTTGAATGAATTTGTTAAGATTTCATGGATGCAGACATTAAAACCAAAGATTGTAAATGCAACTCCTTAAACTCTAATATTATATTTTACTTTTAGGAAACAAAGAACACAAACAGGATGCCATATACTTTTGCATTTTTTGGTTCTCAGGGATGCAATTAAGATATTTTTGTTCAAAATAGTTGTGAAAGTGTTGTGGTTGTCATGCATGTTTGTGCACATGCAAAATCCGGCAATTTCTCTGAGAGAAAAGGAAGGAATTAGAGCCAAGTAAAACAAAAGCCTACTACATGAAATATTTAAAAATGAAAGACTCTGATAAATCATTGCACAGTGAAAACTGGAACTTTGGACTAATTTCTCACGGATGCAAAAATATATTTTTGATCATAAAAGTGGTGAAACTGTGGTTTATTATTTTGTATGCAACATTCAGCAATTTCTCACAGGGAAAGGGAAGGAATAGGAACTAAACCAAAATCAACACAAACTACACAAGCCCCATCAGGAAGTGTCCGATTAATCGTTGTATAGTGAGAACTGGATGTTTTGATCAAATTCTCACAGATGCAATAAAGATATTTTTAGTCATAATACTACTGAAAGTGTTCTGGTTTATCAAGCATGCAAGTCTGAGCAAAAGAGAAGGAAAATCAACTAAAACAAAAGTCTACTATACAAAATCCTCAAGCTTAATCAGGTATGAAGGTTGAATCATTGTACAATGAAAAGTGGCACTTTGTATCGATTTCTCACAGATGCAATAAAGATATTTTTGGTCATAATAGTGGTGAAAGTGTGATTTATTGTGCATGTTTTGCACACATACTAAATCCAGTATTTTCTCAGAGCAAAAAGAAAAGAATATGAACTAAAACAATAGTCACAAAATACTAAAGCTTTATCAGCTATGAACGGACTGATATTAGGACTGATTTCTCAAACAGAATCACCAATGCTCCACTGCTAGTAAAGTAAATGTCACACCAATCCATACCAAACTTTCGTCTAATCAGAACAGCATCAACCCAAAATGCGAGGCCTGCGGCACTGAAAATCAGTGGGAATGTCTGAACGGGCTGCGGATCTGTTGAGGTCAATGCTTTGCTGGCTTCATTCTCCGCGCTATAAAAGAGTTCTTGTGTGGTAAAGACATCACTTCCGTCCTGTTTGTATGGACACAGATGTTCTGAGCTGCGGAGGTCTTCCTGCTCAAGTGCCCTCGCAGTTCAACTGTGATTATCCCGCTCCCTCTTTTGTGGAAGTAACAAGGAGGAGGAAGCGTTCGGAATCTCTGGTATGCAGCAGTGACACAGTTCACTGGACGAGATCCAGAAAGAGGAGAACTGTCCTCCAGTGTTCCCGTCCTGCCTTTTTACGCAACTTCTGATGCACCATAAAACTAACAGAAAGTTCATAGTGAAAATGCATTCCATTTGTTTTATATGATAGTGCACATGATATTATTTGACATATCACATGGAGTCATTATATTTCCATCAACAAGAAGCCAAAACACCTTAATGAGGAGCTAATCTAAAGGCTGGTTTTTACTCACAACCCCGTGCATTAAAAATCTGATTTTGGACTTTGTAACGGTTTTCACAGTTTTCAATTTTACGCAAAATGCAATATCCGCCATGTTATTATGTAATGTTTTCTCCCTATCTTTCCAAACCGTGACAAACGCCAGTCTCCCTTCTCTGCAAAATGCGATATATCTTCTCAGCCAATCACGGCGCATGATTTTATGCATTGTAAACAGTAAAGGCGGCGCTTTGAATACACCCCGCATCCTAGTTTTCAATATTGAGTAATGTATCACAGACATATCTGACAAATCTTTTCATAAACAGAGTGTATAAAGAGTGTAAATAAGAGATTGATTGTGCAGAGAGTGTAGAGAGCTTCGTTGATTATAATGGAACTTTGTGAGATCGTGATTAACTAAGATGAGTGACAGCTTTTAATGATTTTTAAGGAAGTTTGTAAATGAGATACTGATTTAATACAACAGTTAAATAAACAAGTAATAAGTAATAAGTTAATAAGTTAATATTACGTGACTAACATTGTCTGACTATGACACTATTGCACTATCGCATCTCTATTCAAACACAGCTGTGTTTCCTTTATGAATGAACTTGCGGTTTTAAACGAATCTAGTGAGTCAATGAATCAATTACCCATTCATAAAGACAGTCACTTGCTTTATTCCTGAATGAATCAGCCGTTCGAACAAATCAAATGAATGATATGATTCAGTAATTAAAACCGCCACCTACTGGCAGTTTTAGTTTAATTTTTAAAGTATCTTCTTTTCAGTTATTTAAATCATTTAATATCACTATATTTGAAATTTTATACTTAAAACATTAATCTCAACATGAATTTATGAATTTGACTGCACGCATGCCACCTCTGAGCCTCATTAAACATAAAAATACACCTACAAGCCACTTTTGTGTTCTTCTGTGCCACCTCTGTAGCACAAATTAATTTGTTAATACTGATTTCATTTGACTGGCAACTTATTCTTATTCTGTTGTTTTAATTAGAAATTTTAAGCTTATAAAATATATATTTTTAAAAAAATTGACATAAAAGATGACATACTTTTAATAAAGTTAAAAAAAGCCATTACAAAGGTAAAAACAAAATTCCCCTCTAATTCACTTTAAGGAGTCAAATATCACCTCGTAATGGGAAGGCTAATTTTTGATCAGATTTTTTGATTATTGATTAGAAGGTGCTCCTAAAATTTTGACTCCGCTCCTAAATTTTTTAAGTCAAAAGCACAAGTTCTCCTAAAAAGTAAAGTAAGCGTGGAGCCCTGAGGGATTTATTGCATTTTGGGGGAAAAAAATAATCAGTTTTTATAATAAATCTCTGAAAATCAAAATCCGGATTTGAATTTTTAATGTTATTATAACCTAAAGATGTTATGTGAAAGTTTGAAACAGAAAATAGTGGTTATCATCTAGCCACTTTCTTGGTAAAGAAAACACATTTGTATTCAAAATTTGGAACTCTTCTTATATAAAACTACCAAGAAAAGCCATTAATACTTTTAGTCCAATGAAGAGGCAATGTATACAACAATCTTAGCATGCTATGTTATATATGCATAATTCTGATTCAAAATAAAGTGTATAAGCAATTCAGTCAAAAACATTAACATGCCACATGGCTTGGCTCACCAGAGAAAAGTCATTCGAGAAACCAGTTTTTAAAAATGTTCAGCATTATGCAATTTATATGCAAATGCAAGATTTTCATTTGAGAGCAAAGGACTCTAAATCGAGTTCAACACTCATATAATAGCATATTAACATTGTTTGTACCGCATATGAGGCGTATAAGTCAAATTAAATATTGGGAATAGTGCCACGGGTTTATTTAGATGAATATTATTTTACTTTATGCAGTGACTGAGCACTGCTGTTTACATCTAATACATGTGACTCACATTTAAAAGAACAATTTACCTCCAAATGACAATATTATTATAATTAATTCACCTCCAGCTTTCTTGGATTCTATCATTTTTTTCCTTACGTGATAAAAATAGATAAATGTATTATTTCCCACCAATATATTTTTTTGTCTTTTTTTAGAGTGTGACAAAATAAATAACCATTGATTTTCATGATTATGGGAGACAGTCACGCAGGTTTAGATGGACATGAGGGTGAGTAAATGATGACTACTTAATTTTAGCCTGAACTATCACTTTATTTCCCACACAAAAGCAGTGACAGCAATGAATATCCCCAAGATTGGAAGGTGCTGAAAACCACAGACCTGATCTCCACGAAATCCAGAAGTGCTGAACAAAATATCATTTCATTGAAGGTCTTCACAACAAAGACAGCATTTATGGGTCAGGACGGAGTCAATGTCCTATTGAAATGGCCTGGCAACCCTTTGGCCGCTCTTTCTGCTATTGTCTAATGCAGCTGCGTAAAGACGTGAACACAAGACTGGATAAATAAGACAAGCTTGAGTTTAAAAAGGCAGCGGTGGATTATTAAAGGTCAAAAGCAGCACCAAATCTGCCTTGATATGGATTCCTCCACACTGCTGATACTAAACATTTATCAGGGCGATAAAACCCGCTATCAGTGGCTTGTTGTGACTTCTGAAATTAGGCTTGGCTTCACATGGTTTCTGGTTTAAAGGCATAAGGAACGACAACCCACTCAGCAAACAACCAATACTATGCATTTTAATGCATAATTAAGTCACATCCCAGCTGTTTCCCTGAACATTCAAAATGTCTGTTTTCCTTTTTTAACATTTGAAATATGTTTGTTCAAGGTTCTGTGTACATCAAGGAAACATTCCATTGTATCATATTGCTGATGTTACTTTTAAATGTTCTTGGAATGTTCTGAAACATGTTGCAACATTTTAAAAATACAAAAACATTCTATTAATGATACATAAATAATGATTTGTGCTAATGTTTTAAGAACATTATTAAAGACCAGATACCTTTAAACAAACATTCTATTCATGTTACTGAAGAACGTTTCTTTACAATTTTCAGAGAACGTTGTCAGAATGTTCTGAGAAAATTCCCTGTTTGCTAAGATCAAAGTTATTCAAGCTTTTAAGCATTTCTTTCATTGCTTTCGAAATAATTGAATACAATAATGCAGTAAAAAGCACATTCTGTCACTTTTTTAGACTGTATTCCTCCATTCACACCACGCTAATTACATTAGCCCAAGTTAATGTGAACTTAACAAGCTAAAGGAAGGCAAGGGAGATGATTTACTTGTTAGTGTTATTACTGGAGAGTGAAAAATGAGCCATTAAAACACTTTCAAAATACTGGTTTTGCTTTGTTCTTGTACTACTTTTTTGAGTTTAAACTTGATTAACTTTGACATGACTTGGTTTTAATCATTAGTATGTTAATATAAACATTAAAGATGCATAGCAGTGAGTGCTTGTTGATTGTCTACTAATGATTTCCCATTCTCATCCTATTTTTTTCTGAGAAGCCACTGCCTCCCTGGCCTCAAAGAAAACGCCCCAGGTTTCTATTTTAGATGAAAATAAACTCGTCATCCTGTAAAGCACAATGACTTTATGCTATTAGTCAAGTGTTCTGAGAGGATACGTTGGAAAACGGCACAGTTAGTCACGTTGCCGGTCGAGCGGGAAGTCCTTGAAGCGTGCTAATCTCTTTAAATGCTCACAGGATGAATAGTTTAACAGCATCACGTTTAAACATCCCAAACTGCAATTCATCTCACATAAAGTAGTTTGAGATTTTTGTGTTGTTGTTGAAATGCTCCTATCAGACTGAAAGCTGTGCCACATTTCTATTTACTCCGACTAAATAAACATTCAACAACATGCACTTTCCAAGAAAACACCAAGTCTGTTTTCCGACTTCAGGACAGACCTCAAAAACAAAACAAGACAGCTCATCTGATCTTTGCACTGGAGGAACGGCCGTGCAAACAGGAAATGAGGCACAAACACAGCCTGCAAGTGGACAAAGAACATCTTTGATGACGAGAAGCCAGTGTTTCCCCTCGAAGGTCCTCTGCCCCGACTGAAACCCACACATTCCCAGAGTGGAACGGGCTTTTCTTAGGAACTCAAAGCCTGTTTGTATCTCACATCTGCTTGACTATTCAGCTCTGCGGGGAGAGACTGGCTTCTTATCAGAGCACCGCAGACCTAGTCAGCCCATCATATCCGTGCTGGAAATACGCTGAACTTCCAGTAACCGCCCTTACCCTGCGAGAGATCCCGCTCTGCTGCTAAACAGCCTATGAATATATGCATAATCCTCTTGAGTGACTACCAAACCCTTCCTCTTCCTCTTCCACCCCCCTCGCCTTCCTCTTCTATCAAGAAGTCAATCTCTTTTCGTGCTGCAGATAAATCAAATTTCGGCATTAGGCGACGCACTATAAGCATGCCATTCGCAACACGCGGCTCATCAAGGCTTTCGCAGATGCTGCGGGTTGAAACAGCAACACTATCTAATCCCATCATGATGTGCTGATATGACAAGGTCACCTAAACCTGTCTAAACCAAGCTCAGAGTTACCTGTAAAAGAGTGAATCACATGGAAACATGTGCAGGTCATATCTGAACCCAAAATCTTATTAAAAATAATACTGAATTAAAGGCATTGATTTTATTTTTTTATGACAATTAAACACGTAGCCTAAATTAACATTACTGTAATGCATGTAAGTGTTCTTACATGTGGTTACTGTGATATATTAATTATGCATTCATGTTTTAATGCATTATTGTGAAAAAAAAAAAAAAAATCATTTAAATTAGTTACCACAAATATCAGTCTTAAAATAATGAGAATTTGAGAGGGAAATGCGCATCATTTGTCTTTTTTATGCAAGATCTTAAAATAGGGCTGAACTTTGGCATGTTTACTTACAAGTTTCACCCAAAAGATGTTAAAACTGAACGCAACCAGGAAGGCCGCAAAAGTCCAATGATGATTTTTACACGTTTACAATTATGCAACCTCCTCACTATGTGACAGAATTTTCAAAAATCATCCTTGACAAACAATGGATGCATGAATGTTTAAATCTTGTACATTCTCATCATTGAAATCAGTCATTTTCTTTATGCATGATCTAAAAATAAGACTGAAATATGACTTGAGCATGTCGGTTCCACCCAAAAGACTTCATAATTGCACTTTAAAGATAATAAGGGCCACAATTAAAGTCAAATAAGATTTTTTACCTGTTTATGATTATGCAACATTCTCACTGTGTGGCCAGAATTTGCAAAAAATCATCCTTAACAACTAATGGATGAATAAATGTTTCTATCTTGGATATTCTCATCATTAAAATATGTCATTTTCTTCATGCATGATCTAAAAATATGACAAACATGAATTGAGCATGTTGGTTTCACCCAAAAGACTTTATAACTTCATTTTGAAGAACATGAGGGCCACAATTACATCCAAACAAGAATTTTACCTATGATCATGCAACATTCTCATTGTGTGGCCAGAATTTGCAAAAAATTATTCTTAACAACTAATTGATGAATAAATGTTTCAATCTTGTACATTCTCATCATTAAAATTAGTCATTTTCTTTATGCATGATCTAAAAATAAGACTGAAATATGACTTTAAAATGTTGGTTTCTCCCAAAAGACTTTATAACTGCACTTTAAAGAAAATAAAGGCCACAATTAAAGTCAAATAAGATTTTACCTGTTTATGATTATGCAGCATTCTCACTGTGTGGCCAGAATTTGCAAAAAAAATCATCCTTAACAATTAATGGATGAATAAATGTTTCTATCTTGGATATTCTCATCATTAAAATATGTCATTTTCTTCATGCATAATCTAAAAATATGACAGAAACATGACTTGAGCATGTTGGTTTTACCCAAAAGACTTTATAACTGCACTTTAAAGAACATGAGGGCCACAATTAAAGTCAAACAAGACTTTTACCTGTTTATGATCATGCAACATTCTCATTGCATGGCCAGAATTTGCAAAAAATCATCCTTAACAACTAATGGATGAATAAATGTTTCTATCTTGGATATTCTCATCATTAAAATATGTCATTTTCTTCATGCATAATCTAAAAATATGACAGAAACATGACTTCAGCATGTTTCTGTGTAAATAACGTGTACCAACATGTAAATAAACCAACGTGTAAATAAAAAACAATACATTTTCAACAAATGTTTCTATCTTGTATGTTCTCATTATTAAAATTTGTAATTTTCTTCATGCAAAAATCTACAAATAAGGCTGAAATATGACTTGGACATGTTCCTTTTATAGGTTTCACCCAAAAGACTTTATAACCACAATTAAAGTCAAGATTTTTACCTGTTTACAATTATGCAACGTCCTCACTGCGCGGCTAGAATTTCAACAAATCATCCGCAACCGATGGATGAATGCATTTTCACCAAATGTTTTCACCAAATCTCATACATTCCCATTATTAAAATATATAATTTTCTTAATGCAAAATCTAAAGATAAGGCTGAAATATGACCTGGACATGTTCTTTTACAGGTTTCACCCAAAAGACTGCATTACTGCACTTTAAAAAGTCAAATGTGATTTTCACAGGGTTGCAATTATGCAACGTCCTCACTGTGTGGCCAGAATGAATACATTTCCATCAAATGTGCATTCCAGCCATGAAAGTCTATCAGTTTTTAGTAATGCAAAATCTAAAAATAAGGCTAAAATAAGACTTGGACATGTTTAGTGCAGGTTTAGAGATTAGAGAAGGCTTTAATGAAGAGTGTCATATGAGAGGCTCCATTAATTCAGCGCTGTGACTTTTGACCATTACAGGATGGCAAAGTAGTTTAACCACTGAAACCAAACGCTCCATCAGAAGAGCAGACAGGCAGGGCCGTGAATGTATATTCCCATCAGAGGAAAACGCAGTGACGTGCAAGAGACACGTAAAAACTTGATCAAATAGAGGCCTATTTTTAAACTTGTGGGACGGGTTTGATTGGGAGGGGGGGGAAAGGTGTGATAAAATTGTGAATGAGAGCCGGTGTCGTAACACAACAAAATGAAACGCTAGCACAACAAAAACACACCCATCGGAGAGGAGCGTTTGATTGGAAGGGAACCAATGACAGCTATTCTTCATGGATTAGTTTCATGGAAGTGCTGCTTTCGGACATAAGTAGTCTTTCATCCGTCAATCATCACTGGAACATTCCATTTTTTGTTATTATTACAAGAAAGTGCAAAGAACAGCTTCCACAAACACATTAGCACAGATCATTTTGAATTGTGACTTTAAAACCCCACTTAAAACAACAAATAACCATGAGGGCCACAATTAGAGTCAAAGAAGATTTTACCTGTTTGCGATTATGCGACGTCCTCACTGTATGCCCGGAATTTGCAAAAATCATCCTTAACAACCGAATATCCACCGACGGATGAATAAAATTCTACCAAATGTTTCTATCTCGTACGTTCTCGTGTATCCAGGAGGGTAAAGTTGTATCTGTGGCTCTATAAACCATAGAGACCAAGCAGTGCTGTCATAGAGTCTCACTTTGACGGATCTATAAGATCGAAACGTTGCGGGGGAGAAATAATAGGTGTTGCGGAAGGGTGAGCAGCATATATCCCACGGACGCTCGCTGTAGTCGGCTTGCCCAGCCCGTCTGTTTCGCTCAGTTCATTGATCTGCGGTGACTTCTCCACAGAACTACACCTCCCACTATGGAAGAAACCACTGCGCTCTGTTTAAAGGGGGGACGTGCATACAAACAACACTTAAAAACGTTACAAAACAGGCTCTTCACTCAAATACTAATGCATACTGCATGCTAAGCTTGCATGCATGCATTTACATGAACTTTGTGCCATTCACAACGCTCTGGTTTTTAAGTGAGAGGATATGACATTTTACCGACCCCCCTTTGGCTCCTTTTGGTTTCCTTTGGCCCGCATACTTCACATTCCTGAGTGAGGCCATCAGGTTTTGTGGTTTTACAATTTCATATGTGCTATATGGACTGATTTAACACTGCGTTTAGAACGAGAAGCCAAGCTGAGTGTAAAAGACATAAAAATCAATGGCAATGAAATAAAGATATATTCTAAAAAAGGAATTTATAGCTATTGGGTGTTATCTAACTGCAGGAAGAGCTGGTATGTAAACTGACTCTCCTCTACGGGTGGAAGATCTGGCTGTGTAGTTAGGGTAAATTTCACAAAAACATGCTTAGGTCACGCTTAACCTTGTTAAAAGGAGGAAGGAGCCAGAAATTAGATTTTGCATAAAGGAAATGAAGCATATTGTATTGTAAAAGCAGCTTTTTTGCATTGTGACAGAATTTTCATGACAAAGAAAAAAAGGTGACCTTAAGAGTGCTTCACTTTTTCACATGTATTCGTGATTAAAGTGATTTTATTAAATGATATTTAAAAAATAAATAATACAAATAATTATATTACATAACATTTAATTATATTTATTACATTACATTTATTTTATATAATTAATTAAATGCAATGTAATAAAATTATGGGGGAAATGCATGTAAGCATGTATATAATATTATATTTTTATGTGTTATTATTATTATTAAAAGAAAAATCATTAAACATCTACATTTATGTAACATATCTATATATATATATATATATATATATATATATATATATATATATATATATATATATATATATATATATATATATATATTATATAATATATTATGTATTTATATATTTAAAATATTCTATAATATTGTGTGTTCTAAAATATGTGTGTGTGCTGTCTAATTATTATGCATATATAAATACACTTAAATTAATGTATGTTTAAAAAATTATATAAAAATTATAATAAATACAAATATTTCTTAAATAAATAAATATATTAATGTGTTTTATTTATATATGAATAATTACACAGCACACACACATTAGGCAAACTCAAACTTATTTTGTATGCGAGTAATATATAAAATATATATTTGTATATTTTATTATATTTTATATTTTATTTTTTAAGCAATTTTATTCAATTGTATTAAAATTAATTAAAACATAAGTAATATTCAAATAAATTAAATATTATTTAAATAAAACATAATTATTATATTATATTATATTATATTATATTATACTTTTGTTATTTTTATTAAAAGAAAAATAATATATATCTATATATAATATAATATAATATTATGTATTTATATATTTATGTATATTCTATAATATTATAACATTATAGAGAGAGAGAGAGAGAGAGAGAGAGAGAGAGAATTTTAAGTAAATTAAATGAACTTTAATTAAAACATAAGTAATATTTAAATTAATTAAATATTATTTAAATAAAACATTATTAGGATTATGAATCATATTATTATAATTAATAATATACAGAGTTATTATTTTAAATATTATTTTAAATGATTAAATATTTAAACAGATTTGGCTAAATCTGCATTGACGTGAAAAAATAAGCAAATGCAAAGATGACATTAAATGTTCACGGCATAATAATCATTTCCAAAAAAAAAAAAATCATCAAAGAAGCTGATGTTTCTGTATTACTCACATCAAGACTTTGATATCTGAATAAATAGTTCATTTAAAGTAGAGATTAGACTCAACACACACCAGAAACTATATTAAAACTATGAGACAACAGATAAAAGTAAGTCTGAGAATGATTTAGTGACCAAAACGTGAGAAATTTGTGCTTCTTCATCTAGATTTCAGCTCTGCTCAATCAACCAGCTTCATCAAGTGCATCAATGAAGGAGGAACATGCATGATAAAGACTTAATGATGCTTTTCCTTCCCTATCTGCTGCAACTCATCAATTTATACACAAACAGAACGAAAAATGTATTTCTCTCAATACACACAGCACGTCTTGTGTTTCTCCGCCGCTCTCGCTCTCTCTCTGAGGCTGTGATGAATGTAAGGCACGTCCTCACACCTAAACACTGCATTTCCTGTTGTCTTCTTAAATAACTTCCCCTGAGCTCATCAGTTTTCGATTTCACTCTGCCGTTTTGAATATAAATTTGGTCTTAGGAGCACCGAAAACACCTTGTGGTATCAATAATCCCCAGCTCTGCCCGATCGTGCTTAGACAGCAGTTTGCGTCGGATAGTTAGAATGTAAATAGGTCATTTACAATCCTATAGAGAGCAAGAGTAAGATCTTTGGCCTTGGATCCTTTCCTTTTCCTGTTTGTGACCAAAAAATCTGACTGGAAAACATCTGCTAATCAAAACAGACCAAACATGAGTGCGTCAACATCAGCCACAGATCAGATGAGAAACAAAGCAGTCAGGCATCAAAGATTTGGCTCAGTTACACATAAAATAGCTTCTATCCGAGCAGCGTCAGAAATGAACCATCATTTAGGGTAAAAACGTAACAGAAAGAGACATAAAAACACCCCAGATGTTCAAAATACCGGGGCAAAAAGGTCACTGTAGTCATTTGAAGAAACAAAAGCATTACATTTTTTAAATTTAATTAATACTTTTATGACTTTTAATGATTTTATATGAAGCATCACAACTGTTTTCAACATTGATAATAAGAGAAATGTTTTTCGAGCAGCAAAATCAGCATATTAGAATGATTTCTGAAGGATCATGTGACACTGATGACCGCAGTAATGATGTTGAAAATTCAGCTTTGCATCACAGAAATAAATTACATTTTAACATATATTAAAATACAAAATGCCTATTTTAAATTGTAATAATATTTCACAATATTACTGATTTTACTGCAATTTTTGACCAAATATGTATTCTAGTAGAGCATTTATTGTGTTCTGCTACCTTGTGCATCACTGACCCATTAAGCATTCAGACATTTTCAAAAGTGATACGGATGCGTTTTAAATTGTTACATAAGCAGAGAGGTGGAATAATGCACTTTTTCTGCACTCAAAGGACACTCAAGGTCACAACAGTGACCTGCTGGCACCTTTTGTTCTGCCGTGTACGTGTTTGTATGAATGATGGCAGCATGTCAGCAGGCAAATGAGGTAGCAGAAAGGCCTGATTCAGCAAAAGCAGAGGATCAGAGTGCAAAATTAAACGAGGGGACAAAAGAGAGAGCAAAGAAGCGTACATTACATATTTATACACGCAATAAATAGCTTCTTAAAAATAAATAAAATTGCATGTATTCACATGCATACAGTATGAATGCAAATTAATGGCACATGGTCATTTGCAACCACTATGAGCCAGTTCAGACTTCACAGCTGACTATTACCAAAAATGTAGCATGGGAAGAGGACTGTGAGAGGAAGCCATTTGGGACGGGACCAAAGTCTAGCACAACCATCCCAAAAGACAGAGATAGAAAATGAAAGCGAGTTCACATCGCTATGGCACAATATGTAGCGATATTTAGAAATGCCTTGTCAAAAATCTTGATTTAAAACGCAAATTACTGAACACAAAATCAACTAAAACAACTCTTTCTATTATTAGCCTTTAACTTGAGACATTTACACTCTTAGCAGGAGTATTCTTACTATATCAATTTGGCTTTTTCACAACAAAACCTGCCAAATTGCTACTCAAAACTAGCCCAAAATAGCCCAATCGCATTTTGAGAGGGGTCCCCTGTCGAAAATTGCGTTGCAGGGGATAAAATACATTTTATAACGTTTTTATACGTTTTATAAAATACGTTTTTTTGACGGGTTCTCCTGGTAAAATTTGCATTGCAGAGGCTAAATATCACATTATTGGTGTCTGTTCAACCCCCAGACATGAAAAACAACCCGCTGCAACACTGTTAAAGTAGCCAAATTCCACAGAAAAAAAACGCAGACTTGGCAACACAGATTTTTCAGCAAAATTCGGCAAAACAACAACATCATTTGAATTTTCATCAAGCAAAAATATAAGGCAGGAATTGATTTTATCCACCAGCAACTGACTGCATTGCAAAAAAGTGGGTGTTACATACGTATTGAGAGCTGAAATAAAGTCATTGTGACATCAAAATGGAAAATATTAGATAAAATATTAACAAGTCAATTTTTTTTTTTGTATACACTGTAAAAAAATGCAAATGCATATTTTCCAGTTTATGAAACATTTTGAGTCTCAAATACTAAAATAATGCTCTTTTCTTGAAACAACATAAAAACCATTGTCAGATCAACAAAATTGCCCCAAATGTTGTCCCAACTAGTCAAACACAATTGTCTGAATAAAGAATTTCATATTATTGAAATGTTAAGGCTTTGTGAGTTCCCAGCATGCATTGCAACATGAATAAATTATGCAGTTACTGTTATAGAATTATTGTTTTGCTGTTTGCTGACTTAATTTAAACTATTTGTTGCACTGTGATGTAAAGAGCTCATCTTTTTAGCATTTGTTGATTGCAACCGTTCTTGAGGTTTGAGTGTCTAGTTTTGAGTAATATGGTGTGTTCAACCACCGTTTGCTGGATATCTTAGTCTTCTAAGATGTTTTACAAACAAAGCTGCCTATGTATTAGACTAAGTTATCCATTAAGGTTTCTATAACAATTCACTGTTTGTCCTTTGTAAATAAACAAAAAAAATAAAAAAACTAATTACCTCAATGATAGTAATTGTTGTTTCAATTGCTGTGACAAGACTTTTTCTGACAATCAGCATTGCATGAAAAACAAATTTATGTTGGCTAAACAAAGTATCTTTACTAGTTATTTACTATTAATTTATTATTTATTTTTTACAGTGTAGTGCTTTTCACAATTCCAAAGCAGCTTTACAAAAAATCCAAATGGTAATGTTTGTGATATCTTAATATCTTCATGCCTTATAGTTGCATTTATCAGACTGATAATGTAGATTACATTTTGCAATGATATACAAGCAGTTAAGATTTGCTATATAGTATGTGTCGCTTTACGTGACTATACTGTACATATGCAGAGATAGTTGGATATACTTACAGTATATAAGCAACTTTATATAAAGAGCTGATCAATACCTAGAAGCCCATTTCCACCACAGAATACAAAAATAAAAAAAAGGTAATTCCAACTTCTTCTCCCACAATTCAGACTTTCTCGCAATTCTGACAAGAGAAAAGAATTCTGAGAAAAAGTGTCAGAATTGAAAGATATAAGCACAGAACTGCAAGATACAAGCTTGCAATTCTGATAAAAAAAAGTTGGAATTCTGACTTTTTTTCTTGCAATTCTGTTTATATCTCATAATTCTGACTCTTTTCTTCTGCATTTCGAGTTTACATCTTGCAATTCTGCTTTTTTGTTTGTTTCTTGCAAAGAATAAAAAAAGTAACTGTGACTTCACAATTATGACTTTTTTTTGCAATTGTGAGCTAACATCTCACAATTCCGCCATTTTTGCAAGTGTATATTTTGAGAGACATTCTGAGAGAAATTGCGAGACAAAAAGGTCAGAACTGCAAGATAAAAACAGAATAGCATAAGCTCACAATTCTGAGAAAAAAGTCAGAATTTTGCCATTTTGGTTTTTCATCGCACAATTCTAACTTTTTTAAAGGAATTGCAAGAACAAAGTCTGAATTGTGACAAAATATCAGAACTGAGAAGGAAAAAAGTGAATTGTGAGAGAAAATGTCTCAATTACATTTTTTATTCCGTTATTTATGCAAGTGTACTGTATGTATGCGGATAAAGTTGAATATAATATGTGACCCTGGACCACAAAACCAGTCATGTGTGTCAATTTTTTGAAATTGAGATTTATATTTATCTGAAAGCTGAATAAATAAGCTTTCCATTGATTGTATGGGTTGTTAGGATAGGACAATATTTGACAGAGATACTTTGAAGATCTGGAATCTGACGGAGCAAAAAATCCAAATATTGAGAAATTCACCTTTAAGGTTGTCCAAATGAAGTTCTTAGCAATGTATATTACTAATCAAAAATTGTTTTATTATATTTATGGTAGTAAATTTACAAAATATCTTCATGGAAGATAATCTTTACTTAATATCCTAATGATTTTTGGCATAAACGAAAAACAATAATTTTGACCCATACAATACATTTTTGTCTATTGCTACAAATATACCCGTGCTACTTAAGACTGGTTTTGTAGTCCAGGGTCACATATATATGTAAATTTATATGTGACCCTGGACCACAAAACCAGTCAAACCAATCATAAGGGTCAATTTTTTTTAAAGTGAGATTTATACATCATCTGAAAGTTGAATAAAAAAGTTTTTTAGGATAGGACAATATTTGGCAGAGATAAAACTATTTGAAAATCTAGAATCTGAGGGTGCGAAAACATCTAAACACTAAGAAAATCGCAAAATGAAGTTCTTAGCAATGCATAATACTAATCAAAAATTAAGTTTTGACATATGTACAGTAGGAAATTTACAAAACATCCTTATAGAACATGATACTTAATATCCTAATAATTTTTGGCATAAAAGAAAAATAGATAATTTTGACCCATACAGTGTATTGTGGGCTATTGCTACATATATACCCATGCTGCTTACGACTGGTTTTGTGGTCCAGGGTCACATAGGGAGGCGTTTACACATTGCATCGATATAAACAATCACGCAGCTGAGATTAGCTATATAGTATATCTTGCTTTACATGAGTGTACTGTATGTAAAGTAGGATATACTTGTAAAGTACCAAGACAAATATTTATCCTTTGAAATAACTTGCAAAATGTGAATTAGGCCAATTTCGGGACATTTCTGTTGACATTGCATGATAAACAACTGAGTGCAGAAGCAAAACCCGTTAAGAACCGCTGGTTTATAAGAGCAAGGATGTTTAGCAAAATCTAAAGGAGCTTTAAACCTACAGGAAAGCAGCTCACAAATCAGTCGTAAAATAGCCCTGCTTGACAAGGTACAGCTGTCCATGCTGAATGTGCAGAGAAAACAAATGAAGAGGAAAGCGTTCGCCTCCCCCACAGGCGATCAGAGAGACTATATATCACACTCCAACCTGCCAACATGTGAGCACACATGCATGTGCATAAATCCATGCACACTTACACTTATGCACACCGCCTCTCTCTGTACTGTAGTTACGGCGCCCTGCAAACACCTTTGACTGCTAAACGAGAAGCTTTTGAACTCCAGTGCAACTCTGCTAGGTCTAAAGCGCCACGTTAAAGCGAGCGTGCAACTTGCCCAGACCACATTCTCGACATTCTCCCTGCCTTCCACTGTAATGGAGAAACATTTCAGCCTTTGACTTCCTATCTAGTTCAGTCTCGGTCGATTTGCTCTGTATAAATAAAGTGTTGCAATTTGCACGTTGTTGAAACAGTGCCGTCCCACGTACCTTCCTGCCTCTGCCGTCTGGCTCGAATCGCGGGCCCCATCTTCTTGGCGGGGGCCACATTGTAGTCGTCAACAGCGACAGCTTCAAGTTTGTCACGGCAGGCGCTCACGCACTACGAAAGCAGCGTGTTTACATGTGTGCGTGCGTCTGTCGCACAGGAAGACGCCTCTTTCACACGGAGAGTCAGTGAAAGAGAAAGAGAGAGAGAGAAAGTGGATGTATGCAGGGCTGTTGGGAATGAAACACTAGCTTACTACTGAACTTACTGCACAGTATGCACCGTATACTGCCTACTACGTTTCAGAAATAGTGCATTATGCAATGCTAAATGTTAGTAGTATGTCATGAGCTCAACACAATGCATAATCTTCATGAGCTTATTGCGTAAAGAAATGCATTTACATTTATGCATTTGGAAGACGCTTTTATTCTAAATGAATTATATTGCATTTAAAGGGATAGTTCGCCCAATAAAAGAAAATGCTGTAATTTACTTACCTTTTAAGTTTCATTTTGGTGATCTGTCTCTTTAAGGTACACATTTTTATTAGTTCTTGCTTTCCCTGGGAAAATACTCAACTTTTTTTCCCAAGCAAATACTATGAAAATTGATGTTAAATCGTGGCTGTTTATACAGTACTTCCAGGTCATTCACATCACATTAGAAATGAAAGTTCAAGTTAAGGGCATTGCATTGTGGGATGCAGTATCCTGTGCCAGTATGTATGCTTAAATAGCAGCATTTTTTGTGATATCTAGAGAGCAGGTTACCAATATAATGCATATATTTATATATATATATATATATATATATATATATATATATATATATATATATATATTATATATATATATATATATATATATAGATAGATAGATAGATAGGCAAATGATACATGGGAGAACTAATACTTCAAAATGATCAAAAATATGATCCCTGCTAGATTTTAGCAATGTTGAATTTTACATTATTCTCAGTGTAAACTCACCGTTAATGAAAACAACTTTGAATAGACAATTTTAATAAATACTTCAATCAAAAAAGATCAGAAAATTAGTAGACCAGAAGATCAGAGTCATTTACTCACCCTCTAATTTTTATTTTTGGGTGAACTGTCTTTTTAAGGTACACAATTTTATTAGTTCTTGCTTTCCATGGTGAAATATTACATTTTTTTGCAGTCTAAGCACATAGAGTCATGAAAACTGATGTTAAAATTGTGGCTGTATTTACTTCCAGTTCATTCACATCACACCAGAAATGAAAGTTGAGAGCATTGCATTGTGTATAATGCATATATATGTACTTCAAAATGGCCAAAAATATGATCCCTGCATGAGTGAATTTTACTTTATTCTCAGCATAAATTCACTGTTAATAAAAACAACTTTGAATGGCCATTTTTAATAAGTAGTCCAATCAAAAAAAGATCTGAAAATTATATGTGCAATTTATTTGCATCTATCACAAGCATGCCGAGATGAGCTTCACAAATGTAGACAGACTTCTCTAATTATAACAGGAGTGATTTCGTCCAAATGCACAGCATGCATTCAGTTTAGACATGGATGTTGTTTGTGTTAGGTTGCAATCTTTAGTGTATGATTTTGTCTAAATTGGAATTGGAAAGGAGCTGTATCTACTGCAGTAAAATCGTGACTGTATTTACTGCAGCTCATTCACATGACATTAGAAATTAAAGGTCAAGTTTAAGACATCGTATTGTGTATAATCCATGTGTATATATATGTACTTTAAAATGGTCAAAAATGTGATCCCTGCTATTTTAAAATGAGTGAATTTTACTTTATTCTCAGCATAAAATCACTGTTAATAAAAATAACTTTGAATAGCCAATTTTAATAAGTAGTCTAATCCAAAAAAGTTCAGAAAATTAGTAGACCAATGTGCAATTTATTTGCATATATCACAAGCATGCTGAGATGAGCTTTACCAATGTAGAGAAGCTTCTCTGATTATAACAGGAGTGATTTTGTACAAATGTGCAGCATGCATTTAGTTTAGACATGGATGTTGCTCGTGTTAGATTGCAAACTTTAGTGTATGATTTTGTCTAAATTGGAATTGGAAAGGGGCCCTAAGAGAGATTCAGTAAAATGAGATCCTCTAAAATTCATGACTATAATATGATTTGTGTATTTGCATGACACAAAACAACATTTCGCTGTCATTTACACACTCTCCAATTTTTATTTTTGGGTGAACTGTCTTTTTAAGCTACACATTTTTGTTAGTTCTTGCTTTCCCTGGGAAAATATTAAATTTTTTGCAGTCCAAGCAAATACAGAGTCATGAAAATTGATGTTAAAATCGTGGCTGTATTTACTTCCAGTTCATTCACATTACATTAGAAATTAAAGTTCAAGTTTAGGGCATTGCATTGTGTATAATGAATGTGTATATATATGTACTTCAAAATGGTCAAAAATATGATCCCCACGATTTTAAAATGAGTGAATATTACTTTATTCTCAGCAGAAATTCACTGTTAATAAAAATAACTCTGAATAGCCAATTTTAATAAGTAGTCCAATCCAAAAAAAAAAAGATCAGAAAATTAGTAGACCAGAAGATCAGAATGCTCATATATGTGCAATTTATTTGCATATATCAAAAGCATGCTGAGATGAGCTTTACCAGTGTAGACATGCTTCTCTGATTATAAAAGGAGAGATCTAGTTTCGTCCAAATGCACAACATGCATTCAGACATGGATGTTGTTTGTGTTAGGTTGCAAACTTTAGTGTATGATTTTGTCTAAATTGCAATTGGAAAGGGGCTCTGAGAGAGATTCAGTAAAATGAGATCCTCTAAAATTCAAGACCATAATGTGATTTGTGTATTTGCATGACACAAAACAACATTTCGCTCCCACAACCCACACATGTAATTTTAAAACGATCACAACACACTAGACATTCTCCAGAGTACATCTGGAGACTGAAAAATGATGAGAAGATGATTATAATTTTTTTTTTTTTTGCATCAAAATCTGACAATCACAGCTTTAATAATCCTGTCAAATATTCATATGTAAACTGGTTATCTGCAGAAAATGAGTGTATGTAAATTGTGACATTTCAGTTGTTATGCTTTTATAAAATCAGGTGATGAATCCATCATAAATAAATAAATAAAAACCTTTATTTCTTGAAAAAACAGTGAATTAAATTCTTAACTTATTTAATTATTTTGTCTGTTTAATTAGAACTTACTGTACAAAAAAAAAAAAAAAAAAATATATAATATATATATATATATATATATATATATATATACAGGGGTTGGACAATGAAACTGAAACACCTGGTTTTAGATCACAATTAGTATGATATTGGGCCTCCTTTTGCAGCTAATACAACATCATTTCATCGTGGGAGTGACAAATACAAGTCCTGCAAAGCAGCCAGAGGGATTTTGAGCCATTTTCCTCTTGCAGAACAGTGGCCAGGTCACTATGTGATGCTGATGTGGGAAAACGTTTCCTGACTCGCTCCTCCAAAACACCCCAAAGTGGCTCAATAATATTCAGATCTGGTGACTATGCAGGCCATGGGAGATGTTCAACTTAATTTTCATGTTCATTAAACCAGTCTGTCACCAGTCTTGCTGTGTGTATTGGTGCATTATTATCCTGATACAGAGCACTACCTTCAAGGTACAATGTTTGAACCATTGGGTGCACATAATGAAACTTTACACTCTGCTCTAACTGGTGTAATGTACAGTAAGAAGATTGGGCACCAGACAGCGCAAATATAGCCATGAAACCTCCAATACTATATTGGCGAGTGTTTCAGTTTCATTGTCCAACCCCTGTATATATATATATATATATATATATTAATAACAAATGAATGATAGATTTGATATTTGTGGAACATCTGTTAACAGCTTCACTTTATGGCAAAAAAAAAAGTACATGTAGATGTAAAATATGTAAAAGCTGATTTTTTTTACTGTAACAGTAAAAATATGAAAAATACTGAGCAAAAGCTTTACATTATGAAACACTTCAGTTAAAAAAAAATGCATAAAAAAAAAATTTAAGCTAACATTATAAAACAGATTAGATTGTAAATTCTGACTGAATGAGCCACATGAGATCAGTTTTACAATAACAAAGAAAGCCGCAATGCTGTATTTTTACATTGCGTCACGTTTCGCTGTCATTCCCACGTGTAAATGGTATAATATCATCCTGTCCAACACGAAAATATCTCCCACTACAGCAGAATCTCTACCAGCTGACAGGTTTCACTATATAGCGTCATCTGACAGTCTTCAAATAGCCTCTGTCCACAGCAAATCTATTTTTACCCCATTGGGTGTTCACATATTTACTTACACATTTACTGAATTGCCTGTTTACATAAACTAACAAAGCAGGTCTATTAATACCAGACGAGCCTGTGTGGGTCTCATTGACCTTGTCAGTTAAGCTGAAGGGCTTTTCCAGCTCTCCGCCTGCGTTTGTGAGACAGGCCCTTGGCAGAGCGCTTCACCACCATGGTGGGTATTATTGTGAGCTGGTCCCTCATTTTCCTCATGTCAAAAAGTTCCCAGAATGACTATCGTATGAGAACAATTGGAATTCTTTCAGCTCGGCACACACATAATGAGGCTGCCGCGGCGCTGGTTAATTGTGTACATTCCGCTGCCAGGCAACTCTTCAGACTTTATTGTAAACATTGTATAGGGCTTTTTAAGGCCCTTCACAATGCCTTTGTTTGCAGGCTCTGTGTGTAATGTCCAATGACAGTTAATGTGCTAGAACCCACCCCTCGATCAAAGGCTCGTGTTGACACGGCCGGCCCACCTACACTGATGAAAAACTGGCGCTTTTTAATTATTATTCATATTATTAACGATGCATTTTTGAACACTGGTGATAATGCACATCTCTCTTGACTTGTAAATTTAACATGAATAAATTGTTACAGTTCAGTTGCTTCTCAAAGAGCTACAATATTCTGAGTCTATTTCATGCATTCTCAAGAAAATGCACACTGCAATCTCACAAAACGCTGAGAAAAAAGGAATTATATTTTGCATAAAGAAAATTAATCTCATTTTACTACCATTTTGATTAGTGCACAATCATGCATAAATTCCCCACTCTTCTTCTTATTGTAATAAAACTGAATTTTTGCATTCCCATTTATACTCTTGCTAAAAACTGTTTTGCACAGACTGTAGATAAATCTACCGATTGCACAATTTATTATTCTGCAACACTTACCAGATTATATTTCCATTCACTCTATTCTAAACCCACATGAACTTGTACTATACTGGAATTTGTTCAATGACAATAAATTGAATTTAAAGCAATTTAAAATGTCAGTAAATGGCTGTTACACAATAACTTTTAGTTAAATCAGCATAAATTAAAAGTAAATACTGCTATGCATTTGGCAAGAAATGTGCTTAAAAATCATAATGCAAAATATAATAATGTAATAATTAATTATTTAATTTAATTATTTATATTTCCATTCATATTTTCCAATATTCACTGACATTTGCTCAATGCCAATAAAGTTGAATTTAATGTAATCTAAAAATGACAATAAATGGCTTTTACACAATATTTTTTTATTGAAATCAGCATACATTTAAAGTAAATACTTGCTATGCATTACAGTAAGCATAATTTGACAAGAAATGTGCTTGAAAATAATGCACTAACACAAAAACCAAAATGGTCCTAAAACATGCTCCATATTCTATAAGCAAAAAATAATAGTGCAAAATACAATGAGAAGATGTTTTTGACAGGTTTTGACCTTTTTGAACCTTTTAATTATTTATATTTCCATCTGCATATGCTATTCTAAACCAATATTTACTGACATTTGCTCAATGCCAATAAAGTTGAATTTAATGTAATCTAAAAATGACAATAAATGGTTGTTACACAATGTTTTTACTGAAATCAGCATACATTTAAAGTAAATACTGCTGTGCATTACAGTAACCATAATCTGGCAAGAAATGTGCTTACAAATAATGTCATAATGCAAAATATGATACGATGGGAATGTGTTTCTGACAGGTTTCGAGAGACTGAACCCTTGACACACGCTTAATCACAATCAAATGTGCTCAAATTCAGTGCATATGATTTGTTTGTATCTTAAGCTGTACATTATGCAACAGTCGAGTAGCCATATAAACGCGTTCTACCTTTCCGCCTCGCAAATAAAGACAAAAGCTGTTGGCTTCCAGCCTTGAAAGAAATCAAGCTGCTGTAATAATAAAAAAGGCCGTTCCTCCCTTCCCTGTCAAAGCTTATCTTACAAAAACATCTCAACTTGTTCCTAGCTCCTACAAGGACATGTGCCCAAAAATAGCAAAAAGACATTGGAAACTTTCTGAACCAGAAATGAAATTCTAATTACAAAAATAAGAGATGAAAGAAGATGAATGGTGTGAACTAAAAATGTGGTCTATTTATTCTGGCTGCTTCATTGTGGAGTTTATGGGGTGTTTATAGACTCTGTCCTGTATAGCTGTAAGTATATTGCAGTGTTTGGAGGTTCAGGACGCTTTTGTATGTACAGCTGGCCCCACATAAAATCAACATGCTACACAACAATGCAAAATTACATAGCATCTCCTGTGCAAAAAAATTATCAATTTTGATCCTATTTACTTCCCCAGGTTTTTGATCCTGGCCACAATTCCTGAGTACATATTATTTAAAAAAAAAAAAAAAAAATCAGTATCAAAATGTAATTTGTTATGCCACTGAGTTAACTGTTTTGGATGACATCATTAAAGCTATAGGGATCCATGATTTGGGGGGGGAAATGCAATTGCAATTTTTCTGATTAAAAAATTGCAATTATAATTTAAAATGCACTAAAAAGAAAAAAAAAATCCAGGTTTGCTGTGCTTGTTTGTAAGGCTGCACAATTTGGCCACAATTTGTGTAACATCCACTTTTACCTATCCAATCAATTCCCGATGGATAAACTCAAGTCCAAGTTTCTCTCGGAAATACATCACATTAAACTGGGTTGACACTTTGACTTTGATAAAACTGAAATATGAGGCCTTGCTGGAGACAAGTGCATGAAAGCATAAAAACACTCAAGATCTGCTACTCATCTGACGCTCACAATATTCTGTCAGCAAAACTTCCATCCACATCCATATTAATAAGACAAACCAATCAGACCAAACAAGCAGCCACTGCATTAACTGTGACGTGCAAAGCTTTGATTGACAAAAACTTGTAGCATTTCAGATTTATGTTTCCTCAAATCAATACTTTCATCAAGCTCTGCGATACATGACATGTTCAGAAGGACCTGAATCTTTTGATAAATGAAACCCGATTAGCATCATATCTACAGTCAGGCAGTATAATGGATGTACTCCACCCATAAAGTGCCTCAGTATTGATCATCTGTGATGTCTCTGATAAACAGCAGCAACCTTTCTCTCTGCGCTCCATCTTGCATGCCAATTCTCACGTTATCCTTTTAAACAGCCTTTTAAAGGGTTCATCGGATGCCCATTTTCCACAAGTTGATATGATTCTTTAGGGTCTTAATGAAAAGTCTAATATACTTTGGTTAAAAATTCTCAATGGTAGTGTAAAACAACACTCTTTTTACCTTGCCAAAATCAGCTTTGCAAAAATCATCTCATTCTGGTCGAGGCTGCTTTAAATGCAAATGAGCTCTGCTCGCCCCGCCCCTCTCTTCTCTCTGTGGAGTGACGAGCCTGTTTACTTTAGCCGCATTTAGCTGCTAAACTTGCTAACTAGCACATTATTAGGAAAGGCGATCGCAAAGATTAATATAAAAATATATATACACTCACTTCTGCTGTAAGTGAACCTGGATCACGAATGATTCGTGTGAACATAGACGCATTTATGTAGATCGGGAGGCGCATTCCCTTCACAAACAAACGTAATCCACTGCATCTTCAGCGGCTCAGATGTCAGGAGTAAATGATGACCACTACGTTCATTATTACATCCAGCAACACAACACCTCAATCACTCAATCGGAGGTCTTCTTGTCTAACTTACATCCCTGCTCCGGCATTGAAACAAAGAGGGCGGACTGTTACAGCTGGTCTGAGGTAAAATGCTCATGTCAATCAACTATCGTGGGAGCGGCCTCTGTCGGTGTGACGCCACAACGACAGGCATCTGAGAATGGATCGATTTGAAAAAGGGAATATTATTTTTACAGATTAATTAAAAACCACTGCATGGGTTTTTATCATTATAGGGTAGATTTGTACATACACTGCAAACACACATTAATGTTCACACAATATGTAATAGTGAACTTAGCATCTGATGACCCCTTTAACATGCCTAAAATTGGGCATTGTGAAAACCACGTCTTATTTATCTTCTTAGAAATATTGGAGAAAAAAAAAAATTACAATTACAGGTCGACCAATATCATTTTTAATGCAAAATGCTGATGGAGGGTGGCGTGTGTAAAGAAATATACTCAAAATTTTGTATAATATTTGAAAACATTACATGATTTGGCCAAACAGCAACTACTGCAGGTAAGGTTTTTTTGGCTGAATGCACTACAAATGTCAAAATATTTAGCTGACTGCACTAAATAAACATTAATGCACCATTTAAAACAATATAGAAAATCAAGACCAATCAATCAGCTTATATTTCACAATTTAAAAGATTATCGTTCAAAGAATGAGTTTCAAAGACTTGACTGAAGTAGATGAAGAAAAAAAGAGATGTTGTTTCAGTTTCAACAACATCTAACAGCCTTGTCAATGGATAAAAACATTTTCGGTTTTGTTTTTTATTTGAGAGAGAGATTCTGAGTTGATATCATGTTAAAAATATGTGACCCTGGACCACAAAACCAGTCATAAGGGTCAATTTTTTAAAGTTGTGATTTATACATCATCGGCTGAATAAATAAGCTTTCTACAGATGTATGGTTTGTTAGGATAGGACAATATTTGCCGTGCAAAAAAAAAAAAAAAAAAAAAAAGATTTGAGATTGAGATTTGAGAAAATAGCCTTTATAGTTGTCTTAAGTTCTTAGCAATGCATATTACTTATCAAATTTAAGATATATTTACAGTAGGAAATTTACAAAATATCTTCATGGAAGATGATCTTTACTTAATATCCTAATGATTTTTGACATAACAGAAAAATCATCATGTTAACCCATACAATGTATTGTTGGCTATTGCCACAAATATACCCATGCTTCTTACGACTGGTTTTGTGGTCCAGGGTCACATATGTGTTCTTAATAAGACATTAATAATTAATATTAATTCAATTTATTTTTTATGTCATAGTTTATCACATATGCCACTATTAGTTTGAATTATCTATTATATATCATTATTATGTCAGCCATCAACCGTCCTGCTCTTTCAGTTACTGGAAAAAAAACTCATTAATCCACCACAATTTGTTTTAGTAAACAGAATACGTTTTCATTTTTGTAATTGTACTATATCGACATTATATCAGACATTAACCAACCAAAAAACACCATATCGGACTGCGTAAACAACATAACGTCTTCTTACAATTAAACTATGATTGTTTTGAACTACAAACCACAATGACGGTTAATAATTCAAAAGTGGATATACTAGTATGATCAATAAACAAGTTCAGAGGAGAATCGATCACAACAACACTAGTGCACACTGGAGTTCACCGAGATTCATTTCAGCCAGAGAGCGATGTCATGTCACAGGAATTCACTGGCCGAGAGAACGAACAAAACATTTAATAACGCCAAAAAAACGACGACGACAAAGAGTTTAAACCAGCACAGTATAAAAAGCAGCGACGATTTAGCTTATATCTGTGTTTGACTGATTATACCTGATAAAAAAGCGTTTTAAAATGTCCGCCCGAAAATCCCCTCAAGTACGCTACAAACTTACAACAGCGCTGACTGACTACAATATCAACCGATTCCTTAAAATATCGAGCAATATCCAATAAAACATGACATTGAGCAGTCATATCAGCAAAAACGATGTCAAACGTGAGGTAAAGCTGATTTCCGTACCTTGGCTTGCAGGTAAGGGGGGTAATAGTAGGTATATTGGGGGTACATCTGCCTCCACACCTTGCCCATGAAGATTAGCGGTAAATTTAGACGCGGATGTCACTTCTGTCAGACCTGAAACCCGGAGAAAAACCAACACCGACCGCTGCTGTCGACGTCCAAACGCGGGGACTGGAGTGGTGGGCGGTGGAGCTGCAGTGGAGCAAAGCGGAGCAGAGCAGCCACCCTCCGGTGCACACAAACTCTGCTGAAAAGTCTGCGACACAGACTAATAAAAACCAACCAAACGCTATACATCTTAAGTAATGGGTAAGAAGAGGTCATAGTCTGTGATAGATGTTCCAGTGCTTTAATCTGGCAGTATATGGTAAAAAACGATTCAAGTATGTTTTAGGCTTATTAAGGGGTTTGATTATCAGTGCACATATTGTTTTTTAGACACGATTTTAAAATATATGATTTAACTAATGTACTATTTTGAAACTGCTTGTCAATATTATGACCCTGTTTATTTTGCTTATGAGCCAAATTGTTTATTATAGCAGTAAATGTTCTTCAGGGTGAGTCAGTTTCTGTATTGATACAAACCTTAAAATCTTAACTTAACAAAAATACAAATTTTTAAAATATTTTCAGTCTTGTTGACTAGGAAAAAAAAAAACGAAACAAAAAAAAGACCAATGTTGGAGGCATATTGTCACAATATATGGGGTAAGTTGTCACAATAACAACTAGCCTGTTATAGGCTTTTTGGCAAAATTTAACATTTTAAAACAATTAAGAAACACAGATATACTTTTTAAATGGCAAAAAGGGTTACAGTAAGGGAATGTCAAAATAAATATCAATATCATGTAGCCAAATATTTCAGTGTACATTTTTTTTTTTTTTAGATAAGATATCAAATATGTGACTTGACAACTATTTTGAAACTGCTTGTCAACATTATGACCCTGTCTATTTTGGTTATGAGCCAAATAGTGGAGTTGGGGGCAAGTTGTCACATTTTTTATGCCAGTAAATATTTCTGTAATTTCTGTATCGGCACAAACATTAAAATCTTAACTTAAAAAAATACATTACATTTTCTAATATTTTCAGTCTTGTTGACTAGGAAAAACAAGATATAGTTCATTTAAAATGCTGACCAGTGTCAGTGGCATATTGTCACAATATATGGGGTAAGTTGTCACAATAGCAGTTAGCCTGTTATAGGTTTTTTAGCAAAATTTTAACAATTAAGAAACATAGATATACTAAGATATGAAATATATGATTTAACTACTATTTTGAAACTGCTTGTCAACATTATGACTCTGTCTATGTTGTTTATGAGCTAAATAGTAGAGTGGGGGGCAAGTTGTCACATTTTTATGGCAGTAAATATTCCTCAAGGTGAGTCAATTTCTGTATTCTTAATACAAAATTCTTAAATCTTAATTTAAAAAAAAACACAAAATGTGTAAATATTTGTCTTGTTGACTAGAAAAAACAAGATATAGTTCATTTAAAATGCTGACCAATGTCAGGGGCATATTGTCACAACATACGGGGTAAGTTGTCACAATGACGAAAAGCCTGTTATAGGCTTTTTGGCAAAATTGTAATATTTAACAATTAAGAAACAGATATATTTATGAAATGGGAAAAAGGATCACAATAAGGGAATAATATAAAAATAAATATCAATATCATGTAGCCAAATATTTCATTAGCATTCAAAATCATGTTTATAAATCTTGTAGATCTTAATAATCTGCATATTTGGACATAAATATATATATAAAAATAATAATAATAATAGTTATATATATATATATATATATATATATATATATATATATATATATATATATATATAATTTTTATTTTATTTTATTTTTAATTTTGTTTTATATTTACGTCAAAATATGCAGATTATTAAGATTTAGAAACATGATTTTTAATACCCTGGTAAAAAAGTAATATATTTAAAAAACATTCATTAGTTTACATTTACAAGTATAGTTCATATCTATAAACATAATTTACTTCTCCAGACTCCAGATATAATAATTAGAAATAAACTTTATTTGGAGTACTACTTGTGAAAAATGTGCATTTCTCTAATATTAAGCCTAAATGTGTTTTAATGTCACTATTGATGATAACTGAATGATCTTTGAATAATACCTTAGATATTTACAGTGTACTTAAAGTATAATTGCAATAGTTCCACTTTAGCACAATCAGATATATTTAAGTATATCTTTAGGTGGACTTAAGCAGTACTTCCGCACAAATAAAGTGCATTAAGTACAAAATAAGTTGTTCCAATTAAGCAGACTTTAAGTATAGCAATTTAGTATACAAAAAGTACAATTGCAGGGTATTTTTATTAAGTGCATACATATGTAAATGCATTTGTAGCATACTTATATATTTATTAGTATATTTATTTTTCACTAAGATATATATATATATATATATATCCAGATATATATACTTTTCAAAAATATTTTTATATTTTTGTGTTTTTAACACAAAATGATAAATGAAACAGCAACACAGGGTAACAGGAAGTCTTAAAAATAAGACCTGAGTGTGAGTTTACATCGAGGCTAAAGGTCTATTTCACTCTCCAGAGCATTTCCAGTGTAAAGGCTTATTCTGTACTTATTTTGTGTTTTTATGAAAATCTATTAAATACTGACATTAAATCACTGTTTTATCAAGACTGACTACATTTTAGAAGCATGATTGCTTGATTTTGAATGCCAGTGAATGATTAAAAACTCTACAAGTCATATAATAGTCTATGCAAACAGAGGGTTAAATACTGCTTTCGCAACATCTCTGCAGGCCTCTAGTTTGGAGTCCAGCCACATGCTCATGTGAGTGATGCTTCCTGTTCAGCTTCAGGAGACAGGAAGCATCACGCATGTCTGAGCGCCCTGCGAGGAAGGGTTGGACCAAAGCCTGCTGTAAAAAGCCGAAGACACAAGAGCGTGAGCAAGTGCAAGATCTTAATCTCCTTAATCTAGATGACAGAGAGAAAGATGGGGAAAAAGATGACTAAAGCTGAAGTCATATAATTAGGTGCATTATATACCTGAAAATTGAACGTTTCGATGAATAGCTATCCCTTTCCAAGTTTACATGTGACCATTGTCTTAATTGCCTTGCAATTAGTCTCAGACGGCACTCCCACAAATCTGTCTGATGCACGTCGTCCCAAAAAACGGGACCTAATTATTTAAAACAATGTTGCAAACTTCTATTACGCTTATTTGATATGCACCAGCTCAGAGCAACTCCTCATCTATAGCTCTTCCTTTTGCATGTATGTTTTTGTTGAATGAGCAGTAATCACATAATAGGAAGCGATGTCGTCCTGTCTGAGGCGTGGGAAGGGCCTCTTCAGGTCACCTCGCATTTTTTGTTCTCATGCCGCTGTTCCTCTGCCCTGAGACCAGCTTCCAGATGGAGCCGCATGACGCAGTCATTTATCACAGAAACACTCATTGTTAAGACAGAACACACACATACACTCATTTATTGCAATGAGACATTCATTTGCTTCAAGTTCAACAAGAAGTTGTTTGTAGTTTCTGAGTGAAACAGGATATCTAACAAGAAAAATGTTGATTTTGTCGCTCGAAGGCAACTTAGGCAAGTCAGTTCACTCGGCCTATTCATCTCCTACACAAACTCATGACATACTGTGTTTCTTAAACTAAAGAAACACTTCTTTTTTTTTTCAGATGGGTCCGTCTAATGTGCATGGAAGATTTCTCCATTCATACGTATGGACCGTCTTTGATAATACTAATTCAACACCTGGCCCAGTGTTTGGTGTAACAGCAAATTCAGGTGTGTAGAGTTTAATGTGGAAGCCTGTTTCTTCCACGGGATAAAAAACTAAAGGTAATTGCAACTTTTTTCTCACAAATTTGAGATATAAAATCGGAAATGTAAGTTATAAAGTCAGAATTGTGAGATATAAACTTGCTATCCTGAGATATAAACTTGAAATTCTTGCAATTGTGAGGAAAAAAGTCACAATTACCTTTTTAACAAATTTTTATTCCTTGGCAGAAGTGCGAAAACAAGTGCGAGATGCAAACTCAGAATTCAGTGAAAAAAGTTTGAATTGTCAGAATTCTGAGTTTATTTGTTGCTGTTTTTTTTTTTTCTAAGAAGTTTATATCTTACAGTTCCACATCTATATCTCACAATCCTGATTTTGAATTTAGAATTTTTGACTTTATATCTCACCATTTCTAGAAAAATGTAAGAATTGAGAGATATAGACGCAGAATTGCAAAATATAAACTCACATTTCTTAGAAGAAAAGTTGGAATAATATAATAGCTGGCCCAGTATTTGGTGTAACAGAAAGAGGTAATTGCAACTTTTTTTTTTCTCACAATTCTGAGATATAACTTTTTTAAGATTTAAACTTTTAACATTTTTACATTTTTTATTCCGTGGCAGAAACAGTTGCAAGATGCAAACTTAGAATTCATTGGAAAGAAAGTTAGAATTGCAAGATATGAAGTCAGAATTGTGAGAAAATAAATCAGAATTTTAAGCTTATTTGTACCAGTTCTTTTTTTCTTAAAATTGCAAGTTTATATTTAGCAATTCCGCTTCTATTTCACAATCCTGATTTAAAATTTTTGACTTTATATCTCAAAATTTCAAGAAAAAAGTAAGAATTGTGAGATATAGACTCAGAATTGCAAAATATAAACTTACAATTCTTAGAAGGAAAGTTTGAATAATATAATACCTGACCCAGTATTTGGTGTAACAAAAAGCTAAGGTGAGTAAAGTTTAATATGGAAGCACATTTCTGCAATGGGATAAAAAAAAAATAAAAAAGGTAATTGCAACTTTTTTTCTCACAATTCTGAGATATAAAGGCAGAAATGCAAGTTATAATTGTTAGAGTTGTGAGATATAAACTTGCAATCCTGAGATATAAACTTCCAATACTCACAATTGTGAGAAAAAAGTCACAATTACCTTTTTTTTTTTTTAAAAAAATGTATTCTTTGGCAAAAGCAAAAAACATGCTAAGCTGCATTGCTAGATGCAAACTCAGAATTCAGTGAAAAAAGTTCAAATTGTGAGATATAAAGTCAGAATTGTGTGAAAGAAGTCAGAATTCTGAGTTTATTTGTTGCAGTTCTGTTTTTCTAAGAATTGTAAGTTTATATCTCACAATCCTGATTTAAAATTTTTAATTTTTGACTTTATATCTCAAAATTTCAAGAAAAAAGTAAGAATTGTGAGATATGGATGCAGAATTGAAAAAATATAAACTTGCAATTCTTAAAAGAAAAGTTGGAATAATATGGCCCAGTATTCAGTGCAAAAAAAGCTAAGGTGAGTAGAGTTTAATATGGAAACACGTTTCTGCAATGGGCTAAAAAAAATAAAAAAGTTATATTCAAACTTTTTCTCACAATTTTGAGATATAAAGTCCGAAATGCAAGTTATAAAGTCGCATTGTGAGATATAAACTTGCAATTCTCTGAACTGTGAGAAAAAAAATGTCACAATTTACTTTTTTAAAAAACTTTTTATTCCTTGGCAGAAGCAAAAAACAATTGCAAGATGCAAAGTGAAATAAGTTCAAATTGTGAGATATTAAGTCAGAATTGTGTGAAAGAAGTCAAAATTCTGAGTTTATTTGTTGCAGTTGTTGTTTTTCTAAGAACTGCAAATTTATATCTCGCAGTTCCACATCTATTTCGCACAATCCTGATTTTAAATTTACAAATTTTGACTTTATGTCTCAAAATTTCAAGAAAAAAGTTAGAATTGTGAGATATAGATGCAGAATTGAAAAATATAAACTCTCAATTCTTAGAAGAGAAGTTGGAATAATATAACACCTGGCCCAGTATTTGGTGTAACAAAAAGCTATGATGAGTAAAGTTTAATATGGAAGCACGCTTCTGCCATGGCATAAAAAATAAAAAAGGTAATTGCACCTTTTTTTTCTCACAGTTCTGAGATATAAAATCAGAAATGCAGGTTATAAAGTTAGAATTCTGAGATATAAACTTGCACTCCTAAGAAAAGTCGGAATTGTGAGATTTAAACTTTTAACATTTTTACATTTTTTATTCCATGGCAGAAACAATTGCAAGATGCGAACTTAGAATTCATTGGAAAAAAGTTAGAATTGCAAGATGTGAAGTCAGAATTGTGAGAAAATTAGTCAGAATTCTAAGTTTATTTGTAGCAGTTTATAGTTTATATCTAGCAATTCTGCATCTACTTCACAATCCTGACGTTAAATTTTACATTTTTTACTTTATATATTAAAATTGCAAGAAAACGTTAAGTATTGTAAGATACAGATGCAGAATTTTTGAGATTTAAACCTGCAATTCTTAGAAGAAAAGTCAGAATAATACCTGGTGCAGTATTTGGTGTAACAAAAAGTTCAGGTGAATAGAGTTTAATATGGAAGCACACAGGATAAAACAGGATAAAAATAAAATAGGTAATTGTGACTTTTCTTCTCTCATATAATATAAAGATATAAAGTCAAAATTGTGAGATGTAAGTGCTGAATTGTGAGATATAAACTCGTGAGGAAAAAAGTTGCAATTTCCTTTTTTTATTTTTTATTCCATGGCAGAAACAACAACAACAAAAAACCTATTGTATGATGTAAAAAAAAAAAAAAAGCTCAAAATTGTGAGAGGAAAAGACAGAATTCTGAATTCTGAATTTATATCTCAAAATTCTGCATCTATATCTCATAATTCTGACTTTATGTCTTGCATTTAAGACTTTATATCTTAAAATTGCAAGAAAAAATTCAGCATTGCAAAAAATGACCTTTTTCACCTTGAGGCAGAAACAAGCTTCCATGGTTGTTCCATGGTTTCCAAGGCTTTTAAATGCATTTATGTAATTCAAAGTAACAATCATAAATATTATGCAAACTATCAAAATGACATGAAATGTGAAGAAAAAGAACAGAGGAAACCCAAAAATACGCTAAATAAACTGCATAACTGCATAACAAAGTTAGACAATAATACGGGTATGAATATTCTAGAAACCTGAACACAATCAGTGAACAAAGACAAACAAGAACGTCAAAATAAGTTTTGCACCAACACAACCAACATGCACATGAAAAACAAGACAAAAAGTATTATTTATATAAAGCATTATATTAAAAATTCATCCTGTGTCATGAAACAAGCATATTGTTGAGTTTGTGGTAATAATAAATTAATTTTATAGTTTTTAAGGACCTTTTTGTTTGACATCATATATGATAAATTATTTTGATCTTTGTTAGTTCCACCTCGTGATGTTCGAAGTAAAATCTGTGCTGAAGTGAATAAAGGCAGATCTAAATGTAAGTTTAAATGCATTAGTAGCTGATAACTCAGACTTAATGGAGTTCTCATTTATGTTTAAAAATGACCAAAATAGAGATCATTGTTGTCGTACAGCATAGACATGCAATAACTTAGACTTAGAAAATGAGTTGGTTGACTGGGAATAATTAAATGAGAAATTACTTCTGATTGCAGTCTTTGCTATCTTTGGCGAAACTGAGCACAGTTTGAGATCTTTGTTGAGATGTGACATTACTAGGGCGTTTTTCTCAGAAGAAATTGTGCAAACTTTTCAGTTTGATCATCATCTACTCACTGCTGATCTTCTTTGTGATTTTCTTCCTGCTTATGTGCACCATATGCAAATCTCCCTTGATTTGGGGGAAATGTAGGAACATATTAAGTGTCAAGGTTCACATAAAGAAACGGCTCAGTGAACGCATGTGTTTCTGAGGATGTTCATTCTGCTGACCTGTGCTTTGTGTTGTCATGGCTTTTTGCAGAGCTCTCATTCTTCAGCATGTTTTTTTTTTTTTCTCTTGTCCATCAACTCTGTGACCTTTGCGATGGTGCGAGCTCATTGGTCAGCCCACTCTGTAGGCCACACCCCCAGGATGCTTAGAACAGCAGCAACTTTTTTGGACAATAGAAGAATGTGAGTGACACAGTTGATTCAAGAATCTGTGACACAGTTAGATTCATGTGACAGGAAATGACCATAGGGGAAATCTCAGAAGAAAGCACTGAGTGCTTAAGTTTCACTTTTACAAAAATATCTATTTTTGTGTTTGTTATACTTGGAAATAGAGTTCAGTAAGCAGGATTCTGATGTAAAAAAATCACCATAAAGATTTTTATTGATAGTATTTAACATTTCAGACCTGCCATGAGCTCTGAGGTTCGACAGTGATGATGTTTGCTTAGCTGTAAGTCATAATTCAGTAAGCCAAATGACTTATTAATCTATGTGACCGAATTTTTTGCAATAAATATTTAATATTTATAATATATATTAGAAACCAAAATGGAATTTCTGGGGTGAAAATGATTTGGGAAAAAAAAAAAAAATTATATACAGTCATTAACTAAAATAAATAAATAAGTAAATAAATACAAATTATATATATATATATATATATATATATATATATATATATATATATATAATATATATATATATATATATTTTTTTTTTTTTTTTTTTCCCAAATCATTTTCACCCCAGAAATTCCATAAATAATTCCAAAAACAAAATAAATAAATACATACATACATACATACATAAAAAATTATTTTTATTTATTTATTTATTTATTTATTTTAATTAATGACTGTATATCCATTGTTTTATTTTGTATTTATTTTTTATTTGATTGCCTCTCACAGTGCTTTTTTGGATTGTGCTGTATTTACTCATAATATCATTTAAATGCAAAGTGTTCCTTTTAAATGCCTTTTCATATAATTTTGTCAAGTATGTTATGATTCATCTCAGATCAGATGACGGAACTCCTAAGGGTTTGTAAACTATCAGGGGAAAAATACTTGTAAAATTTACCACAGACTTTCTCAGCAGGCTTGGTTGCATCAGTATTTTTTCCCTTTTTGTTACTCTATATATCAGGGAATTTTAAAATGGTAATTCCCAATAGAAATTGGTTAAATGGTTTCATATCTTCGGTGTGAATTTCTATGACATTTTGACATCTATGACATCTTACTCATGCACAGCTAAAATAAAATGCAATTTCATTGTTCAAATTAGCAATAATACATTTAAAAATGATTTTCCAGTTTCCATCACAAATGATTGAAAAGCCATGAAAAGTATCAGCTAAATGACAAAAAAACAGAAAAACAGTCATGTATTTTATTTATTTTATTTTATTTTATTTTATAATTGCATGTTTATTTTTATGTTTTAACTGTTGAACTGTAAATCAATTGTTTTCTTTTGTGCCATTAATTTTATTTGATTGTCTCTTACAATGCTTGTTTGTTTATTTGAATGTGTGTGTGTGTGCGTGCAGTGAATGAAATAATTTTTTTATTATATATATTGTGTGGACTGGGCTTTAGTTTGGAGATGTCAGCATAGAATGCTCTAGTTATGACACAAAGAAGTGAAACTTCTGAGCAATATGATGCCAGTTGAGTCATCACCTAAAATAGACATTAAAATCCAAGCCAAATGACTAAGTTCCTTAAACTTTTTTTCTCTCTCTCTCTGTTAGTGTATATGTCCAACTAAGTAAAAGCTTTGTTATTTTTCCTGACAGATGAGATCAGATTATCAGGGACTAGTAAACACGTCAGACTAGATTTGAAATGAATTCACCACCGTGATTCTGGGGTTGTTTGCCAAGGTGTTGATATGTGGTTGCTGTGGTGTTCTCAGTGGTTTCTAGTGTGTATCTGTATTGCCAAACCCGAAACATTAACATATGACTGCCCACATTTATACGTTAATGTCTATCCAGTGTTCAGAATCTAGCAGGTTAGATACTATTATTCCTAAACAGCAGGAGAGCTAGTGAACATTCTCATCCTGTGGGTCTGTGAAATGTGATCTTCTGTGTTTTCTCTGCATTCCAGAGCAAGATTCCTCATTACGTCTCCCTCCCGTGGGACGGCCGGCTCTCAGCCATGCCCTTTGTCTGATCCCAGACCTACAGCAGTTTGTTTATTCTGCGGTCTCTGAGACATGTGGGGGAAAGCGGCCGACGTGCCAAAGATTTACCAGCACCGGCATGTCAGCGTGTCATTCTGCATCACCCTGACTGTGTCTGTAAAGAGGAATTGAGAGAAAGAAATACAAGATAAACAAAGACATAGAGACCCTTTAATTTCTAAACACGTTAATTACTGCTTTCTATATTTACTCTGCATTCTTCAGTGGCCAATGCCAGCATGCCACTCAGGCGTAGTTCCTTTAGTCAGTTATGTTTTTTGTTAGATCTTGTTTGGGGAATATTATACCAACTGAAATAAGAAATAGTGCTTCCTTTTTACCTTCCCTTGACGCTTAAAGGTTTGCCTTTGTGATGATCAGAAATGTAAACATGTTTAATTGAAATTACTGTAGTTTTTACATTTTCTTCTTTTATTTTAATGTTTGTAAATCATAATGTTTTATGGCTTTATGGCCAGAGGACTACAGTCGGCAATCAGCCAGCTGGCTAATACTGGCATATTTACAATCAGTGCTGGAGATAGTTACCTTAAAAGCAATGCATTATAATATTGCATTATTCCATAAAAAAGTAACTAATTGCGTTACTTAGTTAATTTTAATGGAAAGTAACACATTAAAATATTGCAATACTCCATAAAAAATTAACTAATTGCGTTACTTAGTTACTTTTTATGTAAAGTAATGCATTACGTTACTTTTCCATTACTTTTTTAAAAGTAATGCATTACAATATTGCGTTACTCCATACAAAAGTGACTAAATGCATAACTTAGTTACTTTTTATGTAAAGTAATGCATTACGTTACTTTTGCATTACTCTTAAAAGTAATGCATTACAATATTGCATTACTCCATTAAAAAAGTAACTCATTGTGTTACTTTTTATAAAAAGAAATTCATTACATTACCATTGCATTACTTTTTTATAAGCAATGCATTACAATATTGCGTTACTTCATAAAAAAGTAACTAATTGCATAGCTTAGTTAATTTTTATGGAAAGTAATGCATTACATTACTATTCCATTACTTTTTAAAAGCAATGCGTTACAATATTGCGTTAATCCATAAAAAGCAACTAATTGCATTACTTAGTTATTTTTCATGGAAAGTAATGCATTACGTTACTATTGCATTACTTTTTCTAAGCAATGCATTGCAATATTGCGTTACTCCATAAAAAAAGTAACTAATTGCGTTATTTAGTTACTTTTTCTTACATTACTGTTGCATTAAATAATATGTTACGATATTGCATAACTCTTTAGTTACTTTTTATTCCATTACTTTTTAAAAGCAATGCATTACGATATTGGGTTAATCCATAAAAAGCAACTAATTGCATTACTTAGTTACTTTTTTATGGAAAGTAATGCATTACATTACTGTTGCATTAAGTAATACGTTACGATATTGTGTTACTCCATAAAAAAGTAACTAATTGCTTTACTTAATTACTTTTTATGGAAAGTAATGCATTACCTTACTTTTGCATTACTTTTTAAAAGTAATGCATTACAATATTGTGTTACTCCACAAAAAGTAACCAGTTGCTCTAATTAGTTACTTTTTATGGAAAGTAATGCACTACGTTACATTTGCATTAAGTAATACGTTACGACTCCATAAAAAGTAACTAATTGTGTTACTTAGTTACTTTTATGGAAAGTAATGCATTACGTTACTATTGCATTACTTTTTATAAGCAATGCATTGTAATATTGCGTTACTTAGTTACTTTTTATTCCATTACTTTTTAAAGTAATGTGTTACAATATTGCATTTCTCCATAACCAATTGCGTTACTTAGTTACTTTTTATGGAAAGTAATGTATTACTTTTGCATTACTTTTTAAAAGTGTTACTCCATAAAAAGTAACTAATTGAGTTACTTTTCATGGAAAGTACCACATTACATTACTTTTGCATTAGTTTTTGTCACCTGGGCTAAGCTGGGCTTGCTTATTTTGTTTTTTAACCCTTTAACTGTCACTCCCTATCTTGAATATAGACATGAAAATGCACTATCCAAAGTTAAGTTTTAATAATTCATGAACGAAAAAAAAAAATTCTAATATGAAGTTTATGTACAATTTCCATGGTAATGCAATGTCTGATTTTAAAATGGCTTTCAAAGGATGAATTTTGTGGTTTTAAGTTTTCAGTTGATATATAATTTCTTACGATTTCTATTGCGTGATAGGGAAAAAGACAACGTACATTGTAAAAAAAACAATTTGTTGAGTCAACTTAAAATAATTTGTAACCTGGCTGCCTTAAAATTTTAAGTTCAGTCAACTCAAAAACGTTTATTCAAAAATGTTAAATTATACTGTGACAACTTAGATATTTAAATTGAATCAATTTCAAATTTTAAGGCAGCTGGGTTACCTACCCATCTGTTAAAGGAACACTCCACTTTTTTTGCTAATAGCTTAGCATAGATCATTGAATCAGATTAGACCATTAGCATCTCGCTTGACACAAATATCTAAGTTGTTACTTAGTACAACTTAACATTTCAAGTTGACTAAACTTATTTTAGTTGACTGAACTTAAAATTTTAAGGAAGCAGGGTTTTTATTATAAATTATTTTAAGATGACTCTTATATTTTACAGGGTAGAAAGTCTTTTTGTGACAAAGGTGTCCCACAGAGTGGACGGTGACAGTTAAAGGGTTAATAACCAGAAACCCAAAAGTTATGTTTTTGGCAACTGTATGGGCCATTTCACACAAAAAGTGAAATGAATATGTTACTGGTAATGTGTTACCCCCAACACTGTCTACAGTAATAGTAATTAATATGCATTGTCCTCTTAAATAAATAAACTGACTAACAAACTAGAGATACTGGATAATGGATATACTGATATGCAAAAAAAAAAAAAAAAAAAAAAAAAAAATTCACAAAATATTTGTTTCTTTATAACCATTGAACGTAAATGACTGAGTATTGAACAATTTATCAACCAGTAGCTATCAGCTGTTTGGACTTTCATTTTGACAGCACCAATTTACTGCAGAGGATCCATTGGTGAGCAAGTGATGAAATGCTACATTTCTCCAAATCTGTTCTTTTGAAGAAACAAACTCATCTTGGATGGCCTGAATTGGTTTTATTTGCACTGCTTCTAGTTAGTTTATTGTTAGTATTGTTAGTTTTGCACAGTGTCTGATTGTACAGGCAGTGAAAAATCTGTAAGTACAGGACTAGAGATAAAAGCAGTCAGGCGTGACCCTTTGCTAACACTCATGCCATCCCACAACTTCAAAGGAACACGATGTAATCATTACACTGACAAGAACCCTATAAAAACTCTGAGTCACACTGTGATCCATGAATTGGTGAGGCAGAAACTGTACAGCTAGTGAAGAGTAACAATGCCGTTGCATGTAATTTTGATCCGCTTTTGCAATCTGTACTTATCAGTAACGGTTCCGTGTTTGAATAATTAAGATTTCCCCGGGAAAATACCTATGAGCAATTACAGGATCGTTAAAGCTGATTCGTCATCACCTCACCAGGTACTTGAGAATGCCCCTGTCAAACATGATAACCTACAGAGTATAAATTCAGCAAGATGTGCAAAAAATTGCTTGTCAAAGAAATGTGACACGTACATGTCAAGTGGTAAGAAGAGCTGGTTGTAGTTGTGGTTTCACAGCCACTGAAACTTCACTTCAGGAAAACATTGTGGCAAAAGGTGCAAATTATGATTTTGCATTTTACGCATAACAGAGTTTCATGAAATTAAAGGAAATGTCCCGAAAAAAAAAAAAGATATAGAATGTAATGCACGCTTCATTTATTTATCTATTTATTTATTTTGCAATGCACTTAAGCAGAAAAACATGATCACTGTCTTTCATCAACTCTCTGTAGTCTTTGGTTTCCACAGTTTGTGCCAAAAGTGCTGAGAGATGCTGCTTTTGTGAGTTTCCCCAAATGAAGCTAAAGAAGAGCAGTAACCCCTTCTGTGATCCATACACACACCTCCTGCTTAATTACAGGGAGGTGAGTGTTAGTGTGAATATGTGAGTGTGTGTGATTAAAGCATGCGACTGTGTCCTGAAGGAAGGGTGCGGGAAAGCTGTGGATGACAGGGCAAAGATACTTGACAAGGAAAACAGCAGCAGGGACTGGCCGGCGGGCAGATGGCTGTTTTTTTGCAGTAACGTATCACGGCACACGGAGCGTCAGCTGTCAGATCACTGATTGGGACGCTGTCACCTGGAAGAGAGCACTGTGCTCTTCACAGAGGAGTTTATTGATGTTTCCCAAATGCATTGACATCTAAGATCTTGCATCTCTGACTTCTGGTCTTTGTTCGTCATATCTGCTCCTTGGGTTTTAACTGTAAATTCCCCTACAACTCATACGTGCAACTTGAAAATAAACTGTTGAACTGTTTATACATTTTGATTATTGCAAAGTAATTTTATGCTGCATTTGAATTCAAAAGATGGGTAAAAAACTCCATGCATGTGCAAAAGCTTTGGCCTTGGTTCAGCACTTATGGACCACACGAAATGGATAATAATGCACTGAAGTTCTGCTTTATATTGAAACAGCTCACAATGTAGTTTTAAATATGATTTTAAGAGCATGTGTTGCAACTTTTTCCTGGGCGATGGAGCTTTTTCTTTTAAATGAGGTCAGACGTTTATTTTAGATTAAAAATTTATTTATTTATTTATTTATTTTTTTTTTTTTGCGCTAACCTGGAGATGAAGCACCTCAGATGAAGGATTTTAATTGTCAGTAAAGCATATTCAAGTGTTCAAAATTCTCATTATGGCAAACCTTTACTAGACCTTTACTTTACTGAAATGTCTCCTTTTGTGTTCCACCAAAAAAAAAAAAAAAAAAAAAAAAAAAGCATATGCACTGAAAAAACTGTAGGATTTACTATGAAACTATTTATTAAACATTTATTTGCATTATTTTATTTTATTTTATTTTATTTTATGTGACCCATACATTCAAATGTTTTTCCCAAAGAACAAAAGAATATGCTATACTGGCATATCTTGCAATACTCCTTGCACAGAAACAAGCATGTTATCATGTGTTTATATTAATTTGATGCCATCCTCAATATATTGCATATGTGACCTTGGACCACAAAACCAGTCTTAAAGGAACACTCCCCTTTTTTTGAAAATAGGTTCATTTTCCAACTCCCCTGGAGTTATACAGATATGTTTTACCGTTTTTGAATCCATTCAGCCGATCTCCGGGTCTGGCGGTAGCACTTTTAGCATAGCTTAGCATAAATCATTGAATCCGATTAGACCATTAGCATCTCACTATAAAATGACTAAAGATTTTTGATATTTTGCCTATTTAAAACTTGACTCTTTTTTAGTTGCATAGTTTACTAAGACTGGCGGAAAATGAAAAGTTGCGATTTTATAGGCCGATATGGCTAGGAACTATGCTCTCATCCGGCGTAATAATCAAGGAATTTTGCTGCCGTACCATGTGTGCAGCAGGCGCAATGATAGTCATTTTATAGTGAGATGCTAATGGTCTAATTGGATTCAATGATTTATGCTAAGCTATGCTAAAAGTGCTACCGCCAGACCCGGAGATCGGCTGAATGGATTCAAAAACGGTAAAACACATCTGTATAACTTTAGGGGAGTTGGAAAATGAGCCTATTTCAAAAAAAAGTGGAGTGTTCCTTTAAGTCGCTGGGGTGTATTTGTAGCAATTAGCCAAAAATACATTGCATGGGTCAAAATTATTGATTTCTCTTTTATGCCAAAAATCATTAGGAAATTAAGTAAAGATAATTATATCATTATATCAGATTCCATATATTCTAATAGTTGTATCTCAGCCAAATACTGTCCTATCCTAACAAACCATACGTCAGTGGAAAGCATATTTAATCAGCTTTCAGGTCAGCTTTTCAGTTTTATTTTTCCAGGGTCACATATTTCTTATATATTTGTAGTAAAAATATTAATCAAATATTCATTCATATGTAACATATATTTTATCTTACATTATATTTTTATCTTACAGTATTCCTAGAACAAAACATTGCCAATGTTGTCATATGTGACCCTGGACCACAAAACCAGTCTTAAGTATCACAGGTTTATTTGTGGCAATAGCCAACAATACAATTTTGACCCAACAATACCCAACAAAAAATTGACCCTTATGACTTGTTTTGTGGTCCTGGGTCACATTTATGGTTGAACTGTGCCTTTAACTGTTTTCTCAGTAGCATTTCAGGAATTCTTCCTCTTGTGAATTATAGCACATGCCGTCACTAGTTCAAAGGTTTAGTGGATAATATATATGGTTAGTTCTTCGAAGGTTCTTGGCAGCCAGAAGACCATTACCTTTCATGACAGATCTTAAAGCGAGGCAGTCAGAGTGATTCAGACCACAAAAAGGCATATAACATGGTGATTTTTAACAGAGCGAGGCATCTAACATGCTTGCTCAGAGGAGCTTTTTACATCTCTAGGAGCTGCGGAAAATTCTTCATTAGTACTTATTCAGCCTCCAGCCTCCTGTCACAGCTTTCAGTAGTGATGTGTTTCATTAAGATAAGACTTTGTATGAATTACTGCATAAGAGTAAATGTGAGTTGCAAAAATTGCTTAATAAAATAGTTCACCCAAACATGAATATTTGCTCATTGTCACGAATCTGGTCGGTGTCCCGCTGTCCGCTCACCACCAGAGGTCACTCTCGCCCTTTCACACACAGACTGTTGCACCACACCCCGGACTACATTTCCCATCAGCCATTACACTTGACCCACGACCAATCAGCGGCGCTATAAAAGCCCCTGTATTTCGCCGTGCTAACCACGGATTGTTGTATTGTTGTTTGTTAGCGTTTTCCTGTTTCCAAGTTCCTAGTTCCCGTGGTTTTTGACTTCTCGCCTGCATTATCGTTTACGTCTGTCTAGCCGCCTGCCTTGTGGATCATCGCTCTAGTTTCCTGGACTATTCTTTCCTACTGCCTGTGTTATTCCTGTTTGCTCCCGTCTCGACCTTGCCTGTACCACCATGTCTTTGTCTCGCCCAATAAAAAGCTTGCATATGGATCCGCTCGCCTCTCGTCTCACTTCCCCCGTTACAGAACAATCCGTCACTACAGGATCCAGCAGCTTTTCACCCGGACAATCTTCCGACATGGACACAGACCTGATCTTAGCAAGGATCAAGCAAGGACAACGTACACTCGAACAATACATCCGTGAGTTTTTGGCCATTACTAACTACTCTACCCTCCCGGACTGCATTATTATTGAACTGTTTGCTGATGGCGTCAATGAGCCACTAAGAGCGAGGCTGAGACGCGAGGGCCCGCGCTCTTCGCTAGTGGCTTTTATGAACTTTGCGTTTTTGTGTGTGGGCTCGTCGTGTACTGTGGGGGTCGCGAAGGAGGTACGCGACAACGCAGACAGATCAGCCGCGCAACCCTCTCGCAGATTGGCGGTAATGCCGGATCACGACGCCACAAACAGGTTTTCTGCCTGGATCGCTCGTGAAATGGCGGCCGTAACAGAGCGTGCTCGAGCGATGGCGGCGTCAGCAGAGCCCGCGCACAAGATGGCGGCCGCGCCTGAGCGTGTTAACGCGGTAGCGGCGACAGCGGTGCCCGTTCACAAGATGGCGGCAACGGTGGAGCGCGTCCACACAATGGCGGCGACGGCGGAGCCCGTTCACAAGATGGCGGCGATCACAGAGCTCCGTCACGTCACAGCTGCCATACAAAAGCCATTTAAAGGTACTGTGTTTCCTGAGTCAAGTCAAGTTTCCAGGTCGAGTCAAGTTGCAGCTCTGTTTCCTGAGTCCAGTCAAGTTTCTGAGTCAAGCAACATTACAGCTGCTGTTGCTGTGTCAAGTCAAGTTACAGTCATCGTTCCTGAGCCAAGCACTGTCAAGATGGCTGCCACGCCAGAGCCACTGCACAAGATGGCTACCACGCCAGAGCCACTGCACAAGATGGCTGCCACGCCAGAGCCACTGCACAAGATGGCTGCCACGCCAAAGCCTCCGCCCGCTAAAGCCCCGTCAGTCAGGCCGGCGCCCGCTAACGCCACGTCAGCCAAACCACAGCCTGCTCAGGACATCTCCGTCAAGTCACAGCCTGTTCACGCCATGTCTTCTGCTCCTGAGTCTGCACCCATCATGGCCGCCCTCCCTGAAGCGGTTCCCGAGTCAAGCAAAGTCACAGCCGTGGTTCCTGAGTCAAGTCACGTCCCGCCTGACATCCCAAGATCGCGGCCTATCATGATGGCACATGTGCTGGATTCACCCCTGATGGCTGTACGGGCAGCTAAAATGGCGCTCCTTCACGTCGCGGCTGCTACCCCAGGGTCAAGTCAAGCTTCCAAGTCCGGTCAAACAACGGAGTCAAGTCAAACCAAAGCTCTTGTTCTCCACGAGTCAAGCCAAGTCACAGCTGTTCCTCATGAGTTAAGTCACGTTACCGCTGTCGTCCCTGAGCCAAGTCACGTTACAGCTGTTATTCCTGAAGCAAGCCAGGCCTCTGCAGATCCTCGTGAGTCAAGCCTTGTTGTCAGGTCCTGTCATAATGCAGCTTCCGTCTCCAGTCAAGCCTCAGCGTCCAGTCAAGCTTCAGCGTCCAGTCAAGCTTCAACGTCCAGTCAAGCTTCCAAGTCCCGTCAAGCTTCCAAGTCCAGTCAAGCTCCAGCGTCCAGTCAAGCTCCAGCGTCCAGTCAAGCTTCCAAGTCCAGTCAAGCTTCCAAGTCCAGTCAAGCTTCCAAGTCGAGCAATGTCAAGGCGGCTGTTCCAGAGTCAAGCCACGCCCCGCCTGACGGCCCGGACTCAGGCCACGCCCCGCCTGACGGCCCAGACTCAAGCCACGCCCCGTCTGGCCACCCAGAGCCTTACCATGACCCGTCTGACGGCCCAGAGTCAGGTCATGCCCAGTCCCCAAGTCAAGTCACACCAGACCCCAAGTCAAGTCACATCTCGTCTGACATCCCAAGACCACAGCCTATCGGGATAGCCAGCGCCCTGGACCCACCACAACCTCCCGCTGCTGCTCTACCCTTAATGGCTATTGCCATCTGGTGTGTGTGGGCTGCACATTGTGCTTCTGGGGTCACGTCTGCTCCCAAGCCTGCTCCAGAACTCCTGTCCAAGCACAAGCCTACTCCAGAGCCCCCGCCAGTTGGAGAGGCCGCGCCAATGCCTCCTGAGGTGTCAGCTTCGGCTGTGGATCCTCCCGTGGAGGCGGCGTCCCCCTACAGACTCTCTGCCTCTCCCCATATTCTCTCTACCTCCTCTGTCTCTGCTGTTTCCAGGTCCCAGGCCATAACGCGGTTTCCTGCTCCGCCCCAGCTCCCGTCTGGTCATAAGCCTGTTCCAGAGCTCCCGTCCGGTCACAAGCCTGTTCAGCTCTCAGGTCAAGCTCTTCCGAGCCGTCGGTCACAAGCCTGTTCCAGAGCTCCGTCCGGTCACAAGCCTGTCAGAGTCCGTCGGTCACAAGCTGTCCAGAGCTCGCGGTAAGCTGTCCAGAGTCGGGGTACAGCCTCCAGAGTTTCGTGGTCACAGCCGTTCAGAGTGCACTTGGTCGGAGAAGTGCCAATACCCAGAGGTGTCAGCATGCGTGGATCCCTTGGATGGCGTCCCCTACAAGCTCTCTGCTTCTCTCCCTTCTCTGTTTGTCTCCTCTGTCTCTGCTTTCCCCAGGTCCCAGATCGTAACAGCGGGGGTCCTGTTCCGCCCGAGGGCGCTGCGCGCTGCTGTTCCGCCCGGAGGGCCGCTGCGCCTCCTGTTCCGCCCGGAGGGCCGCTGCCTCCTGTTCCGCCCCGGAGGGCCGCTCCGCCTCCTGTTCCGCCCCGGAGGGCGGCCTCGCCTCCTGTTCCGCCCCGGAGGGCTGCTCTGCCTCCTGTTCCGCCCTGGAGGATCGCCCCGCCTCCTGTTCCGCCTCGGAGGGCTCGGGCGTCGCCTGTCCCGCCTCCGGTTCCGCCCTGGAGGGCTCCTGCGCCTCCTGCTCTCCCTCCGGCTCCGCCCTGGAGGGCTCCTGCGCCTCCGGCTCCGCCCTGGAGGGCTCCTGCACCCCCTGCTCTGCCTCCGGCTCCGCCCTGGAGGGCTCCTGCGCCTTCTGCTCTGCTTCCTGCTCTGCCTCCGGCTCCGCCCTGGAGGGCTCCTGCGCCTCCTGATCTGCCTCCGGCTCCGCCCTGGAGGGCTCCTGCGCTTCCTGCTCCGCCTCCAGCCCCTCCCTGGAGGGTACCTGCTCTGTCGGTTCTGCCTCAATCACCGGGTCCTCCGCAGGGACCTGGTCCTTCAGCCCTCGCCCTGTCTCACTCCCGCCCCACCGCTCCCCTGGATGTACGCAGCCTCTGGTCCTACAAAATACAAGAGAGTTTGTTTCTTCACAGGAACAGATTTGAAGATATTTAGTGTTGCATCACTTGCTCACCAATGGATGTGAATAGGTGCCGTCAGAATGAGAGTCCAAACAGCTGATAAAAACATCACAATAATCCAAAAGTACTCTACACCACTCCAGTGCATCAATTAACATCTTGTGAGGTAAAAATCTGTGTGTTTGTAAAAAGAATTAATCCATCATTAAGACATTTTTAAACTTCAAACCATTGTTTTCAGCTAAAATACAAGTCCTCTGTCCATAATATTGCTTCTGCAGTGAGAAAGTGGTCTGAATCAGGAGAGAAATCAGCACAGATCAAACACCAATTTCAAGTCAAAACAGCTCTAAACAAATATATGTGACCATGGACCACAAAACCAGTCATAAGGGTCAATTTTGTGAAAATGAGATTTATACATCATCTGAAAGCTGAATAAATAAGCTTTCCATTGATGGTATGGTTTGTTAGGATAAGACAATATTTGACCGAAATACAACTATTTCAATATCTGGAATCTGAGGGTGCATAAACATATTGAAAAAAAAAAATATATATATATATATTGAGAAAATCGCCTTTGTTGTCCAAATGAAGTTCTTAGCAATGCATATTACTAATCAAAAATTTATTTTTGATATATTTATGGTAGGAAATTTTCAAAATATCTTCATGGAACATGATCTTTACTTAATATCCTAATGAATAGATCATTTTTGACCCATACAATGTATTTTTGGCTATTGCTACAAACATACCTGTGCTACTCAAGACTGGTTTTGTGGTCCAGGGTCACATATGGGTTAACTTATGTGACAGCAGAAGATGGACTTTTCATGTTGCTATGGATTATGGAGTCATATTTTGGCCAGAGTTTGAAGTTAAAATGTCTTAATGATGGATTTGTTTCTCACAAACATGCAGCTTTTGGCTTTACAAGATGTCAACTGATGAGCTCGAGTGGTGTGGATTACTTGTGGATTATTGTGATGTTTTTATCAGCTCATTCTGACGGCACCCATTCACTGCAGAGGATCCATTGATGAGCAAGTGATGCAATGCTACATTTCTCCAAATCTGTTCTAAAGAAACAAACTCATCTATCAAATTTTTAGGAAATATAATTTTTTTGGTTGATCTGTTCATTTAAAAGTAAAACATTCATGCTTTATAATATTAAAATTGCAAAACATTGAACGTCCCATTATTTTATTCATGCAAAACATGATTTATTGTTTTCTCATGGGTGAAATGTGACCTGGACGAGCTTTTGACGTGATTTATGAAGTACAAAGGAGGTAAACATGTCTGTGTTTTAGAGCTCAGAACATGAAAACACACTTCAGAGGCCTGTTTCATGCAAGATGCATTTTATTGCCAATTTTGTAAGGCCAAGTACTGGCCTTTATCCTGCTAACCTCTCACGCTGCCAAAACGATGTGCCAAATGCTGAAGTTGAACCCGGTGACCTGGCGCTGTTCTCTCTGTCTACAGGTCTCTTTGCAGCAGTCTGTCTGTACATCGCCTAAATCAGCCCCGATTAATGGATCTTAATGTCCGTGGATTAATGATTGACAGCCCTCGCTGATGATGGCACATCGGTGTAGATTCAGGTTACTGTGTGCAAGTGGAGGTCAGCTGGTTTGGTTGACTGCCAAAACAGACTGAATGTACCTGATGAGTTCAAGTTTAACATGAATTGGGATAGTTTATTTTAGCACAAAGATTAGACATTGCATTGCTCTGTGAATATTTGAATATTTATTTATGTAGTTTCCTTAAACCATCTTTATTGCATACTTCATATATGATTATACAGGTAGTAGTCCAAATAGAATTTATGTATGCATGCAGGCATGCATGCATATAAACAAATATATCTGTATTCATTATTCCTAGTTGTAAATAGGACCATCCATGAAGGCAGAATCCATTGAGGCAAATGCGCACATGCAACAAAGGTATATACACTTTGTTCAAGTCCTATATAATCATAGAACAACGGGCAAACGGTCATTTGGACGCATTAACATTCATGCCAACACAAAGAGAAATACACCTGGTTCAGAGAGCCAGACCAGCCAGTTCACCTCGCAATTTATCCCAGTACCGTAATGAATTATTCAGGATGGCGTCTCAGACAGTAGCCGAGGCGTCAGACTCACCTGCTGCAGACTCCTGGACCGTTATGAAGACGAGCAGATCTTCACTTACACTGCAGTCTGTACTGCGTCTGCAAGGCCAGAACCTCTGGGAGGAAGAAATGTGAATTTAAAAACATGTAAATTATGGCCTTCTTTTTTGCTGTCAAAAATTAAACTTTAGCATGCTTTTAAAAAGAGTACTTATTATGGAAATAATACACTTTAATAGCATATACTTAAGTGCAAACCGAATGTAATGTTTTCAGACACTTAAATGCATGCTATTTACAATTAAATGAACATGTTTTACAGTTTAAATTTATATTAAATGCAAGAACTTTAGAATGCTTTTTGACCCACTGAAGTAGACTTCAGTACATCTTTATATAATTATTACTTCTATTGTCTTTGAAATAAGTTTACTAACGTAAGTACTACATGCATTTTTGACAATCTGTAATATACTCTAACTATATGTATGCATTTGAAACAGGTATGTCATGCATTTAAAGATTTGTAATGAAGAAGCTGCAATTTTATTGCATTTAAAATACAGTGTGTCAGCTTTAAATGTACAGTTAAAGTTATAACCAAGTGCTTTATATGTGCTTTAGTGTGTTAGTCAACATCAAAATAAGTGTACTTTTTAAAAGCATGACAAAAGATTATTAAAACATAATTTAAAATGCATCTTAATGGGACACTCTTACAAAGTGTACTTTAAAAGTGTGTTAAGAAACAGGAGTATATGTCTCTTTAAGCACACTTAAGTGGCCTTCTATTTCATTAATATTACATTATCTGCAAGGTTTGAAAAAAGTAAAGTGCACTTCTTTTTCACAAGTGGTAGTATTTGCTTCAAGAAATGCAAATGTTATCATTTCTGCAGCACACCCTGATTAGTTTCTGTGTAAAAATAAAAACTCCTAGGCATTTATAGTAACCGGCATCCACACGAGCCGAATTTACAGAAACTGAAACGTCTGTCATCTGTATGCGGGTGTCTACAGGGATTGCTTTACCTTCAAACAGCAGCCTGGTATGACTGAATCATACTTCCTGTCAGTAAGAACAGATCCTTCAGTGAGATGTCAGTGTGTGACAGGAATGCCAAGCATGTGAGGAGTGCGTGTTGTTTAAACGTTCGGTCTTAAGGCGGCGTCCCGCATGCTGCCGAGGTGGGGCACATTCTTCATCTTCATCGTACATTCTTTCATAAGCTGTTTGTATGCTTGAAAATGAAGTCTACAAAAGAGGAGTTTCACAGCAACGTCATTAATGAACTATTTTTGGTTCCCAAAAGAATTAGTGAACAGTAAAAGAACCATTGTTTTCTTAGTGTGAAGAGCATTTTGTAATCTGAAGAACTTGTTTCACTATAAAGAACATTTTGTGTATTGAAAAGGTTCTATGGATGTTATTCGTTCTACATGAACCATTAAACCTGCTATAAGGGAACATTCTCAGAACGTTCTGTCACGTTTCTCTCAATGTTATGAACAAATGTTCTTCCAGAATGTTTGTTCAAAGCTATCTGGACTTTAATAATGTTCTTAAAATGTTGGCACAAAAACATTCATTATACATCGTTCACAGAATTCTTTTTCCAACCTGTTTTAGTTGGACATTTTTTAAATGTTAGCTACTGCTTGTTTCAGAATGTTCAGAGAACATTCAAAAGTAACACTCCCATAATGTTTGCAAAATGATAAAATGGAATGTTAAGGTTTGTATTTTTTCAAAAACATTTAAAAAGCTGAACATTCTAAATACTTAGAGACCAAAGTAATATTCCCATGAATTTGCAAAAAAAAAAAAAAAAAAAACAGTAGTGTGCACCTAATGTTTTAATGTTCATTTCAGACTAATCAAGATAAAATATTTGTAATACATTTAACAAACTGATTTTTTTAATGTAGCATATTCATACTTTATTGAAAACATTACAGCTAAATGCTTTTAGAACATAATTAGCTGTTAATGCCAATTAAAATGCCTTTATTTTTAAGAGTGTATAGAGTGATTGACTAAGACAACTTTCTCAGCTCCTCAAACCCAAAGGTAATCCTTCGGAAAAGGAGAAGAATTTTAACAATGCATACTTTCTTAAATTTTCTGTCCAATTCCTTTTTTTCAGGTAAAAATTTGTTTAAATGCATTAAAAAGATGGCATATATATGAAGAACCTCTCCTATGTATGGACCCACTTTAACGTTTCAAAAAAGATTAGTTATTTGTAATTTTTCTGTTAATCAAAGTGTCAAAATGTCATGTGGTGTGACCGTCTGGCCATAACTGTTGCTTTAGAAATTACCCTAAATTTATTCTGATTATTTTTCTGCACTATTTGGCATGATTTCCAAAGTGTTTTGTAATCCTGTATAAAATTCCAAAGCATTTGTATTTATATTTTCATCATAATATACAAACAAACTTTGTCCAATGATTTCCATTTGAAATATGATGTGGTGCGACCATCAAGAAACTACCATTTTGAGACTTTTATGTTGAAATCCATTCAAAGATAGGACTTTGAATCATATACTAATTTTCCAATGACCCATGGAAGCATCAAGCAGGTTTGTAACTCTCTTTCAAATTTGGAGAAAAAAAAAACCTTTTTAATGGCTGGTATGTAGTTCCCGCATTTGGATATCATGTGGTATGACCTCAAAAAAACAAAGAATATTAATAAGCATTTATTTATATTATAAATTAGTAGTGACCTTTTGTGGGAAGCTATCTTGTTTAGGTGGCCAATTCTGTGCTTGAAATATCATGCGGTGCGACCAAATATCATGTGGTGTGACCACTGCAGACGGTTTTCAATTATAGATATATGTCCCAGACTGGCAGTTTTTGTGCTTTTATATATTTTATACACATAAAATACCTTTTTTTAGTATCATTTGGAATAGTTTTTAATGCAATTTGGGTCATTTCAGATGGTTTATGTTTAATCTTTGTACAATATGAGAACAAATGCAAAAGCATATAATTTTAGAGCATATAATTTTAGTTTGGTAATTATTGGTAATTTTATCAGTTTTATGTAATTTACAGGAGAAATAAGTCTGCTAACTACATTTAAGAAGGTAAGTCTGAAATTATAAAACAAAAAATATGAGATCATTATTTACAAAAACTCAAAGTAAATGCAAATACTTAGTTTCTAAACACTTAAATTACTGAGAACATCTAAAAAAATGTTAAGCATGTTAAGGAAATGGATTAGTTTTAATATAACTCACGGTCGCACCACATGACATATGGCAATTCATCAAAATGAAAAAACCCTGAAATCACCCGATTTTAAATTTTAATTTGAATTTATGTGTACACAACATTCTTAATGTTTGAACAACTACAAAATATTTTTTTTTTTCTATTTTAAAAATCCTTATACGCCAATGACCCATACATAGATTTATACTGTATAAGCTGATTTCCTGAATGCAGATTAAGCAGATTTAGTGCCAGAAAACTTTGATTTTCACCAAAAAATTGATTTTCAATGGTGGATTAATACAACAATGTATTTAACACTTGTGCTGTGCTAAACATCCTGCACCTAATTTGGTGTTTTTCCGGTCAAAATTAAAAAATGCTTGGAAATCTCTGATTATGCTCTAAATATCAATCGTTTGTCAGCTTGTTTTCTTTCAGTTAGCACAGGTTTTGTTTTTCTTTTTGGCTTTGATTGATCATAGCTTTCATTGATCTGATTTCATGCACCTCAGTTTCTGAGTGAACAAAAAACAAACATTATTTGTGGATAATTTTAGAAACGTTCACTGAGATGCATAAGCTCAGATCAATGAGGCTTATGATCAATCAATGCCAAAAAGGAATACAAAACCTGTGCTAATTAAAAGAAAACAAGTTGACAAAAAGATTAAATGTGATATTTGTTAATAATATAACATAATGAGATATTTATCAGCAGATTTTTGCAACACGGGGGATAAAATACCAAAAAAGTTAAAAAAAAAATGATCAAAACATTTTTGTGAAGTGGTTATACCTTTTGTGAGCGAAGATAATAAGTTTTAATTTAATGCAATAACATTAACTAACATTTTTTAGGGAAAAGAAAATCCTCTGTGGCTCAAAATGACCAGAACCGAAATCCAAATGCTTAATTTGTCACTGAGAAAATTTTCTTTGCAAAAACACCAACATCATAACCCTGTAATGCTTTTCTGAATATGAAAGCTGGATGTTGAATTATTTAGCAGGTTGTAACTACTTACACAGCAAACACTTGTCTAAACAGTCGCCACAGGCAGTGCATCTGGCCCTGGGAGAACAGGGACGGGAAACAAACCTGAAAAGCCAATTAATATGCAACTGCCAAAAAGCAGGGCGTAAACAAAGCAAAAGAGGGATGTCATGCATTTGAGAAACACAAGGCAGCTAAAACAAGCCTCTTTATCCATGTGCTGACAGCAGATCTGTACAGTGGCGTCAGATATACGTGTGAAGTCATACATTAATGCATGCACACATCATGTCTATGTGTTGTTAAGCACATTCTGTGGCGAGAGAGTCTCATCTGAAGAATGCAAACAATGCAGAGCTGCAGCCGGATGTTACATGAACGGTGACGTGTTGGAAATGTTTTACTGCACTAAACGCCTGACTGGATTACTTTTAATAGCTAATTGATTTCCAGAAAGGCACTTTTAACTAAATGCAATACTTTTCTTATAGGGTACATCTGGATAAAAGACCCTTGATTTCATACTCTCCATGTAAACTGAGATTTTTTTTCTGGAGCAACATATTTTTAAGCAGTATGTATTGTTACTTTTTAACTAAAAATATATCCTTAAATATATATATATATTTTAATATCCCTATTTATTTTTAGTAATTTTCATATCTGTTTTTATTTAAGCTATTTTAGTACATCATGGTAAACTAAATAAAAATAAGCAAATGTGCCTTGGGAAAAATATGTGAAATAGAATATTTTATTCATATATAGATAGTATTTAGAAGTGATTATAGAATAAATAAAGTGCTTTTTTTTTTTTTTTCTTAATGAAATGTGCATTTTTGTAAATACAGCAATGCAGAATTGGATAAAAAAAAAAAAAACCTTAAACCCTTTTTCATTTTAGCTATAAAATGAAATTACAATTTTTTTTAAACTATAGACATTAATTTAAAAAAAAATATTTATTTATTTTTTTTAGTATCTGTTTTCATTTTAGCTATTTTAGTACATCAAGGTAAACTAAATATAAAAAAAGCAAATCTGCCTTGGGAAATATGTGAAATAAAATATTTTATTCATATATGGATAGTACATTTTCTCATTAAAATGTGCATTTTTGTAAATTAAACCCTTTAAACCCTTTTTCATTTCAGCTATAAAATCAAATAAAAATATTTGTCTATTTTTTTTAACTATAGACATTTAAAAATGAATAAAATTACTAAAACTTTTAATAAAATTAAATTGAAAACAGAAAATATTCAAAACTGGGTCAAAATATTGATGAATAACAATATTAATATCTCACTGACTTCCTTATCTAGCCTCATTTTACCCTAAAATTATTATTATTTATTTTATCTTTTTAGTATAAATGATGATTTGGTTATCTTAATATGTCAGTCTAAACTTGAACCTAGTGTAATGCAATGTTATTTTAATATAAATTAGATACTATTGTAGTTTATATTCATATTTTAAATTATTTTTTTTTTGTTTTAATTTTAGTTAAAGTGTTAGTAATTTATTGCATGCTTTTGTCAATAATAATAATAATTATATTATTATTATTATTATTATTATTATTATTATGTCTGTATAGTTTTTTATTTATTTTTTTGTTGTTTTATTACATCACGTTAAATGAAATGAAAATGAGAAATGCTTTAGAAATAAAATACGTTTTTATTTTATTTTATTTCAATTAAAGTATATTATATTTCAAATAACAAGTGGTTTTAGTTTTAGTTAACTAAAATAACCCTGGTGTGACACAAACATGAGCAACGCTGCCATCTAGAGACCAACTTACTGACTTTACATTAGTAATGTCCACTGTGGCCGATTTTGTTGACATTCTGAATCATGGTGAGCTGAAAGTTCAGAAGGCCGCAAAAGTTCAGATGCAATGAAATGCTTGTTATTTGCATGAGTTAAAATTCCTATATGAGTAAGATCAACAATGATCTTTCTCTATCTTCTCACTATCGTCCTCTATGAACCTCTTCAGGGCAGGCTTTTAGAGTTCCTTTCTAATGACAGCAGCAAAATATCTTTTTTAAAAATTACTAACCATAGGTACTGAAAGTGTAGCAGATGATGACGCTGTCAGTCATGTAAATGTGACAGGATGTGACTCTTGTCACCTGAGCCCTACATTCTATCTGAGTGACTGTACAGATGGGGAAATCTCACATTCCTCTGCACAAAAAACCAAACAGGTCCTCTCAAAACTAACTGATTACGGGTTCATCTATATTTAGAAAAGCTCATTTAAAGTTTATTTATGTAGGATTTTAAACATTAAAAGGTTAATAAATTGCATTGTGCCGTAGCAAACACTGTAAGATACAGTATGTTGTGACATAATTGTGCTTTCAGATCTCCTACTGACAAACTCAAGAAAATATAAGTTAATATACACCAATCTGTTCTTGAAAAGTACACTTCCTGATAGGATGATGATGTAATTTTGACAATTTTGTAAAATTTTGGTGGAATGCTTCATTTTAAAAGATGGAAGGTATAATGGATGATGTATAACTTACATTTTTTTGCGATAATACAGGAAATATATATTATATATACGTTTTTATTTCTATGTTCTCTGTTTCATTTTAATTTTAGTTCCATTTTTTGTATTTTTTTAAATGGTATTTCATTTTTTTTTATTCATTTTTATTTCAGTTTTTATTTTAGTGATTTTAGTACCTGAGAAAAGTTGCCAACCATCTGAAATAAAATAAGTTTTTTTTTTATATATTTTATTTCTATATACATAGTATATAGAAACATTTATAAAATAAATAAAATGCTATTTTTATTTCTATATTTTTTGTTTTAATTTTAATTTTAGTTAGTTTTAGTATTTTTTATGGTATTTTATTTTAGTCATTTTAGTACATGATAAAAGTTGCCAACCATCTGAAATAAAATGTATTTTATTTATATATACATAGTATCTAGAGACATTTATAAAATAAATAAAATGCTCTTTTTTATTTCTATATTTTCTGTTTTCATCTTAATTTTAGTTTTCGTTTTTTAATGGTATTTAATTTTTTTTTTTTTTTTATTAATTGTCATTTCTGTTTTCATTTGAGTCATTTAAGTACATGAGAAAAGTTGCCAACCATCTGAAATAAAATAAGGTTTTTTTTAAAATATATTTTATTTATATATACATAGTATATAGAGAAATTTATAAAATAAATAAAATGCTATTTTTATTTCTATATTTTCTGTTTTAATTTTTATTTTAGTTAAAGTTTTAGTATTTTAAACTGTATTTCATTTTTTTTTATTAATTGTCATTTCTGTTTTCATTTGAGTATTTTTAGTACATGAGAAAAGTTTGTTTTTTACAGATATTATTTATTTTGTAGATATTAGTTTTATTTATATAGATAGTATATAGAGATGTTTATAGAATAAATAAAGTGCTATTTTCATTTTTTTTTCTCATCAAAATGTGCATTTTTGTAAATATAGCAATGCGAACTTGGATATACAAGCATGAGCAAATGCCATAAAAGGATCTTCGTGACAAAATAACTAATTTATGGAATAAATTCACGGTTTTTTTATGTGTACCTGGCATCAGATAGGATATTTGTTGTTAAATACATTTTACACTAATAATGATCCCTGTGTACTTGTGTAAAAAGAAAGAAAGAAAGAAAGAAAGAAAGAATAAAAAAAAGAAAATAGGCCTACTTTTGACCTTTAAGTAAAAACTACAAATCATGCATTAAAAATAATATTAATGTCTTGACCGCAATTGTACAGCTGCGATGTCAAAGCAGTGCTAAACACGTTAAATTAAAGCAAACCAAACATGCTTATGAACTATTGTGTGTTTCAACAGTACAGACTGGATACACAAGCGCAGTGATATTTATAACAGCCCCTATGCACACACACACACACGCGCGCGCACACACTGGCACAAAAAAAAAAAAAACACACTCGTCGCTGATTGGCGGAGCCGCGGCAGGCGGAAGTCGAAGGCGCTTGGGGATTCCCCGAGGGAAGTTCCAGCTCATTGTAAAACATACAAAATGTTCATTTGTACGAAATAGTTCATTTCCTCCCGTTAAACGCGTAAATATACATGTAGCCGCGTCGCGATGTCCAAACTGCGCTTAGCTTTATGTGTTTGGACTATTTTGGAGTGAAGGTAAGACGTCAGTGCTGCACACTAATGAGTGCACTTACTTCATTCACTTCACTGTGTTCGGAGATGAGGATGTTTGACGGGTCGCTTTTGCTTTTAGTTGAAAGAAAACGCCTTAAGTTGTCTGTCATTGCGATGTCTGGTTGTGTTTGATGTTATATTTCTGTTTCTTACTTGTTTTGTTAATATTGAAAGTGGTTTTTGGAAGTGTAAAATTTGTTGGAAGTTTCCTGGAAAACTTTGTTTTGAAACACACACCATTTGTATCTAGGCCGGGGCTAGTTGTCACAAGATATATATTATATATATATATTAATTACTTTTCTGAGTTTTGAGTCAAAACTCTGTCTTGTTTTACATTATCATTATGTTTTCATGTGTTGGCTAACAAGTGAGCACAACAGACAAGAGAAATGAACCTGAACTGAAATGTTGAAGTGAGCAACGTATTTTACATAAATCAGTCAGATTAGGGCAGGGTGTCACGTGTGTTTTATAATGTTGGGATTTTATACAATATTAATCGGCCAAAACAATTGTGTGTTATTCTGGCATGTTGCCTTTTACATTTCCGCTTTTTAAAGAATAATTTTGTGTGTGAGAAAAGCTTACAATAGGTTCTTTAATGTGAAGTTCCCATTGTGACAACTTACCCCATATAGTCAAAGTGTGTGTCAGATGAGCTGTATGTTTAATTCTAAGCAATAATAGTGGAAATGTTCAATATGTTTATGTAGACAGGTCTTGAAGAGTTTTACATACTTTAAAGTTTGTGAAACATTGACTGGAATAATCATGTGACAACTAGCTCTGGCCTCCCTATAAAGCCAGTGATTAAAGTTTTATGTTAAACAAATTAATTTAGCCATTTTAAATGAGTCCTCATGCTTTTATAAGTGATTTTGCCACATCATGTGTGACATTTCTTTCAGTCTCTGGCTGTTTGTCAAGACTACACTGAATTTAAACTGAATCTAACATTGTTATTATTATTATCAACTGCATTAATGTTACTTAAAAGTTACATAAAAATACTAAAAAACTGTTTATTCTTCATCAAACATGTGAGTTTAAAGTGTGAGATGTAAAAATAAAATAGAAAGGAGGACAAACTGCGTTTTTGAAATAAGCCATGCTTAGTTGTTATATATATATATATATATATATATATATATATATATATATATATATATATATATATATATATATATATATATATAATTTAATATTTAGTCACAATTTTTTTTCATTTAAGCAGAAATCTTTAGATCAAAACATTTAAACATTTAAAATATTACATTTATTTAAATAAATTTGTTTCAAACTGATAAATATAAATAAAATATTGAAAAAAAAAAAATATATATATATATTTAAAGATATATATATATATATATATATATATATAGTTAAAAAAATTTCCGTGTCTAAATAGCAAATTTAAAGTGTCTAAGCAGAAGTCTGTAGATCAAAACATTTAAACAAACATTTATAAATAAATTTGAGCTTGTTCAAGATGATTGTGCAAACAAAAGATTGAAAGAAAAATATATTGTATATAATAATGTATAAGTGTAAATGTATTTTGCATGTTATATTTTTGCTTTTTCAAGTGCAAAACACATCAAATTAGAGTAAAACAAACATGCATATGAACATACTATTATTTTTTTTATTAATATTTTGAGTTTTATAGCATATAGAGATGTTTATAGAATAAGTGCAAATATATATAAATGTAATACATTTATTTTGCATGTTATATTTCTGCTTTTTCAAGGAAAAATTCTGTAAGAAAAGCCTACAATAGTTTAATGCCAAGTTCCCATCACAGCCAACCTTTGTCAAATCAGCTGAGTTATTTTGTTTTCTAAATTAATATATTTGTAATAAATAATAATATTTACACTGAAGCACTAATGTAGACCAGGTGCAGGAAAAACAAAGGGCTTTCCATTGACACGCTCAGTGGCTTTTGTCACGCTATCACGTTTATCACATTCATGTGATGTGGGCATAACATGAAATCTTACACTGGCATTTTAGTGTCTCTTTGTCTTTGCAAATATGTGTGTTGATGAAGCTTGTGTGTGTTTGTAGCCATTACTGACAGGTCCAGTGCTAATCTGACTCCTCTGAGTTAAAGAAGGGGTGTGTAAGTGTTTGTGTGTGCCTGGGACTAGGGCCCGGGACCGCCCTGTTCGGAATGTTACTGAAGGCCCCGGAATGGACAGGACCATTAGTGAGCAGCTCAACAAAGCCTTCGAAGCGTACCGCAATGCGTCCATCGAGAAAGAGTTGGCCAAAAAGGAGCTTCAGCATAAGGTGCAGTTTGTGAACTATTGTGATCGGTTTTATCAGAAGCGTTTTATTTTAATCGATTTGCCGTGTGTGAGAGTGGGCAGATGCTAACCTATTGCTTTTGCAGACCGAGCAGTATCAACGGCACACTCAGCAGCTGGAGAGAAAGATAGAGGAGCAGGCGAAGACCATCTCACATCTTAAAGCCGAGCTCAGTTCTCTTCGTAAACATGCGTCAGGTTGGAAATGCGCTTTCTCTTTACGTCTCTGAAACGAAATTGTACACAAGTTTTACCCATCATTATTTATTGAAAAGAGAGGAATTGCCGTTATTGGTTTTTGTACGTTTTCCTTGACTGTAAAACATTTTATTAGAGTGCCCTGCTTTAGGTGATACTAGGAAATGTTTTTTCTTAGTACATTAATGAACATTTTTAAAAAAGTTTGTACTATATATAATTGTTTTTAGTTATTTATTTTAATTTATTTATTTTATACATTTAATTATATGTATTATTTTTTATTTAATTTGTTAAATGTTACTAGGAAATGTTTTTGCTTAGTACATTAATGAACTTTTTTTGAAAGTTTGTACTGTATATAATTGTTTTTAATTATTAAATTATTATATATATATATATATATTTTTTTACTTGGTACATTAATGAACTTTAAAAAAAAAGTTTGTACTCTATATAATTGTTTTTAATTATTTTATTATTTATTTATTTAATGCATTTATTTATATTAATTAAATTAAATAATATTGTTTAAATTACTGTATATAATTCTTCGAAGTATTGTTATTGAGACTATTTTAAATCTTAAAATAGCCATAAAAATAGCCTTTAATGCTGATATGGCATAAAATGATAAATAAATCAATGTAAATAATTCAAAACTAAGTTGTTTGTTTAGTATACACTGTAAATACTAAGATTAAACTCTGTAAATCTATCAAAATGAAGTATCAAAATGAGGCAGTGCACGCACCTGATTTGTTTATTGTGTCCTTTTCCACATTTTCATGTAATAGTAAAGTCATTAAAACTGTCAAGTAATACAAATGTAAATATGGGAACTATCTGATTTTTTTTTTTTTGACAGACTTTCTACAAAACAAAATTCAAATTTTTAAGCAGAAGCCTTTAGATCAAAAGGTTTAAATATAAACTTTACTAAATTAATTTATTTGAGTGTGTTAAAACTTCTGACTGATAATGTACTATTAAAAGATGAAAAGAAAAAAATGGGGGGAAAAAATTATATATATATATATATATATATATATAAACATTTATGCATTTATTTAATGTATAAAAATATAATGCATTTATTGGCAATACTTTCATTTGTCACACTCTTTAGTCACATTTTAATATGGTATGATTAGATTTTATTGTGCATTACATGCCATGCTCAATATGGGTGCCAATTTCTTTAAAAAACATGCCAATTAATGTATTTTTTTCATATTTATATATTTTAAAAAATAACTAATTTTCTCTTTGTGCACTGTGTAAAGACTGAGCTGTCCATAAGACTGTAAATAACTTTTAAGACAGTTGAATAAACTGCATTATGCATATGAAGATGATTAAAAATTATAGTAGCATTATTTTTAATGCACATATTAAAAATGCATGCTTAGTGTGAGAGTAAAATGCTATTTTAGCATGCAAAGTGCACAGATGTTACCGATTACATGCATGCTTTGCTGTGATGACTGTTCTTGTTATTGTTGATGAGTTTGACTGTGATAACGTGGCTGTGCCTTTTTTTTTTTTTTTTTCAGGGGAGGTCTGTGAGCCTGCGTACAGAAAACAGGAAGCAGAAACCTTGTCACCAAGCGATCATCGCTCTGACAACCCGTCCAGTTCCCACAGGACTAACCATTTCCTGGTGGGTGTTTTCTCTTATAGAGGGATGTGACTCTGGCCAGTATTTGATTTCGGAGTTTTGCATTTCCTCCCGGTGACTTGCAACACTTTGTCCAAATGCAGCATGTTTTTTTTTTTCCAGTTTATTATGCAAATACACATTTGGTTGTGATGTAATTTTTCTGAAGGGACCGAAAGGACCGTGACCTCAGACCTCCCAGCCTTTATATTGTGTTATCATCGTTAACCGCCTGTAAGCACAGACAAACCTAATAGCTGATAGTTTGCCGTGCTTTGCTAGTTATCCACAGTTCACTCGAGGGTTAAGTTGTGAGAAATGTGTGAAAAAGATGTAGTTCTCTCTCTTCACAGTTTGATATCATTTTTCATCGCTATCTGTCCATAGTGAGAATGTTTCTCTAATTGAATCCAGTGTGATAATTCTTCTCAATTGTTTTAATCTATACCCCTTCTGACCCACAGGGGGCACTAGAGCATAACGCTTTCCTGCGCTCCAGCAGCTCTCTAACCAGTGTAGCACAGGCACCGAGAATTGAGTTCTCTCTTATGAAAGGAGGTGTCACTTTTTTTAGATGACTGTTACTGAAAGATATAGACATAGCAGTTTGAAATGGCTACTTTCTCCTTTTCCTGAACTTAATCTAGGGTAGATAATGGCCTCCATTCAAAATCTGTAGTGGGCTTAACCTGTAAATGTAACAAAGCATGTTATCCTATAGCAAATGCATTCAAAGGCGACATAATTAAGGGAAGTTTTTTGGTGAACTTATACAGACTTTGGAGCTTATTAATGGACTTTTTTAGAAGTATTTTCTGCTGGGTGAGTCATACAAAATGCTTTGGGTTGAGACATTATTTTCACAACAATTAAGCACATATCCAACCTGTTCTCCTTAACTGTAATGCAAAAAAAGTTCTCATTATTGTTAAAATTCTTGAAATTTTGTTGTTAAAATAAATAGTATAAATTGTAAAGTAACTATATATCATGGTAGAATTTGTTGTTCTTCCTTTAATCGATGCTTATTTAAATATATACTATGCTGTACTATTTACAATATATAATTATATAATAAATTATTGCTCTATATATATATAATTTTTTCATAAAAATACATTCAGAAAAAAGCAATCTGCAAAAAAGTAAAATACAATATAGTGAAGCAATTGCAAATTTCGGAGGGGAATCTCATTGTTGTTAAAATTCTCAAAATTTCCATGATTATTATTATTATTTTATTTTTTATTTATTTTTTTTTTTCATAAAAATAAATTCATTAAAAAAATGTAAAAATCTGCACAAAAGTAAAATACATTATGGTAATGCAAATACAAATTTTGGAGGGGAATGTTATTTATTTATTTGTTTGTAAAAACAATATCCAACCCATTCTCTTTACCTGTAATGCAAAAAAAAAAAAAAAATTCTCATTATTGTTAAAATTCTCAAAATTTTCATTAATATTGTTAAAATAAATAGTATTTATTAATATTATTAAATTATATATTATAAAATATTAATAATATATATATTTTTTACTATTATTTTACTGTATTGTATATATATATATATATATATATATATATATATATATATATATATATAAATTCAGAAAAAAAGTGTTAAATCTGCAAAAAAGTAAAATACATTACATATGTTACATATGTTAACATTACATATGTTTGTTTGTGAAAAGAATATTGATAAATTATTGTATACAGTTCATTGAAGTATTATTAGTAAGGCTATTTTAAATCTTATTGAGTTTGTGATGAATGTTGACTTTAATGCTAAAATATCAAATAAATAAATAAATAGCTTAACAAAAGAAAAGAAAAGAAGAAAATCAAAAGAAAAATGCATTAGGGTTATGACAATTTTGGAGGGGGTTGTCATCAGCTATAATAAATTATGTCACAATGGAAGAACCATAAAGGTCATAAAAATTAGTAAAATTAGTACAATTTATTTAGTAAAATTAATAATGTTATTTTTTTTAATATAGGCATTTTAAAGAGAAAATTTTTATATATTTTTAAAATCCTAACATTTGTCTGAATCTATGTGCTGACTTTGTTTATTTTAGAATTACTTTTTGGAAAGGGTTTCTTCATTCTGTGTATCTGTTTTGTTCTTGTGCAGATAAACGAACCCACAGAGTATTCCAGGATGCTTCCCCATTCGCTATCTGCTGCCTGCGAAATGAAGAGGTACATGAATCATATCGCTTTAAAAAATCCATTTTTAATGAAGGATTTTACACTTCAGTCCCATGGGCACCCAGACAAAAGGTTTAATCTTGAACTAAAACAACTGATTAACAACTCTGTAGAGTTTGTTTATTGGAATTAGCGGGTCAGTATTGTTCTTGCAGAATATATCTTGTATAATATCTGAATAACATTAAAGAAAAAAGCAAAACCGATCCAGCAGAGACACCCCTGAATGCCCTGTGCTCATTAAATACTTATGCATTTCCACTGATGTGGGATCAGTTTGGAAAAAGGGGAGGTGAACATGTTTACATGTTCGTAAATGTCATGTTATATGACATTCAGAAATGGGGAGGTTGAAGTTTATAGTTTATGGCTTTTTCGGTTTAGGTCAACCAGGGCTTATAGAGGAAAATGTCACTGAAAGTGAAAAGGATGACCTAGATATTTAAAATATTATGGTAAAATGACCCTCCAATGGATGATATTTTTCTGTAGTGGGTGAAAGTATTTTTAACACAGTTTCTAACATTACAGACATAAAGAAAATGAAGAAAAAATTAACTGAAAACACAATATGCACATTAAAAATCAGATGTTTCTTATATATATTGTGCTTAATGGTTTTATGAACTTCATATTTTTAATATACTTGTATGAAGTGTTTAAAACTGTTCCCAAAAAGTTTTAAAATAAAGTGTTTCCGGTAACACTTTACAATAAGGATCATTAGTTAACATTAGTGAACAATACTTCTACACCCTTTACTAATCTTAGTTCATGTGAATTTCAGCATTTACTTATGCATTATTAAAATCACAAGTTGTGTTTGTTAACATTAGTTAATGCACTGTGAACTAGCATGAATTAACAATGAACAACTGTATTTTTATTAACTAACATTAACAAAGATTAATAAATAGTGTAATAAATGTTTTGTTCATAGTTTGTTCATGTTAGTTAATACATTAACTAATGTTAACAAATGACACCTTATTGTAAAGTGTTACCGTGTTTCCTTTTAAAGTTGACATTTTGGCACATGTAAAACAGTTCCCAGCAGAGTGTGAGTCACTAGATATTCTGGATAATGTTTTTTTTTTTTTTTCATCCGATCGTAACACTGATGTTGTTGTTTTTATTTTAAAACAATCCAGCAGACATTTGAGTTCTCTTTCTCTTTCGATTAGTGAGAATGTACTGGACACTTGGCAGGAAATCCAGGGGACTTTCCAGAGGATTCAGACTCTAACCAGAAGGCAGAAAGATCACCTGAAGCGAATCCACAAAGGAAACGAGACGGCTAATGGTATAATCGTTTTTTTAAGACCTAATTTGAAATTTCGGACTAATACCCTTTATTAAATTATAGCTGTTAGACCACCTCACCACCCAAGTGCGATTCTTTCCATTCTAATTAAATTAGGTAAAATAAAAACTGTGGAGTTACAATTACTTTAGAAATGTCACAACAAATTAGTAATTATATAGCTAGTAGTGTAATACGGCATACTAGTAATTATACATTTCATTGTTTGTTCCTCCCCGCAATTAAAAGCAGAAATACTTGACGCAGAGCCACAGTGTAAGGGCTTTTTGCTCCAATGACCTCTGACCTCCACGCAGCATTAAAATAGACTGAGCAGATGAGCATGTTCAATTATCACTTTGATAAATGTTGTTTTGAAGCAGCACACTGTTACACAATTGCGTGTCCTCTGTGAAATCACTTGGAAAACAATACGCCAGTGAGATGTATTTTTGGACGTGGTTGCATGATGGAAAGCATGCGGAAAGAACGGTGTGTTTTTGCCCCACGGAACGTCCATACGTATTCAACGTAATTAGGGCTGTTTGCTAAGGAAAGCATTAATAATAGCTGATACTATTGCTCATACTCAGGGTCAGGGCTTCTAGAAAACCCTAAATATATCATGCAAAGGTTTCTGTGGGTCTTAAAAAGTCTTTTTTTCTTAAACGAGAGCAGAAAGTCTCAAATGCATAAAGCTGAAGCATTAAATGTTGCATGCACTGCAAAAAATGAATATCTTTCTCAGTGTTTTGTTTTGTTTTCCAATACGAATAAGATCCTTAAATCAAGATACTTGAGGTACTTGAGATTTACTTGAGGTGCCAAAGTCACAAAATTAAGTTTATGCTTAAAATAAGAACAAATATCTGTCAGTGGTGTATGAAAACTGTTTTCTCCTCAGATTAAGTTGATTTTTCTGATCCCCTTGGCAGATATTTTTATCATAAAATGATACAATAACTTCATTTTGATTAATGTCTCCAGCACTTATGTAAATGCATGTTTATTTAAGAGGCTTTAGACATTTGCACTGGAAAACAAGACAAAATAATAAAACATAAAAGTTTTCAAATTGTTATCAAAAGTTACAGTAAAAGTTATTTCCATTTTCTTGCGGTTGGGAGCGGAAGTTTTTTTTTTTTTTAAATGTTTTTTTTAAAGTAATGTAACTCTGTTGGAAGTTGTTTTTTACTCTGTTTTTACAATGTTTTAATAAAACCCTTGCATGTAATAAAACACTTTAAGTACCAAAACAGCTATACTTGGCAACCACTTACAGCACCAGTGTTTCATAATTCTGGTTTTAAAAAATAAAAAGTCCCTTTGGTTACATCACAAAACAAAAACAGTACAAATAAGAGATTTATTTTGCATCACTCTGGATATGCTGGTTAATTTAGTTATTATGGAAATAATAATAATAATAATTAATCAACTAGATCCCTCTAGCCAGTTTAATTTTGTTTTATGCAAAAGGAGATGTTATGCAGAATGTCTAAGCTGCTGTTTTCCATACAGTGATAATGGATGGTGATTTATAAATTTAAGCTCCTTGAGCATGGTCAGTATGACTTTTTTGCTGTATTTACTGTCTTGTAGTGCAGTTGTGCATATTTAATATTGATCCATTGCAGTCTGTTTCACAGCATGCAAGAAATAACACTGTTTGCAGTCACTGATGTCAAAAACGATGCTGCAGCAGAGAGGGACAATTAACAGTGAAAGACAACTCAAATTATATAATATCATACTTTTAAGGTGCTTTTTTTTTTACTTTAAAGTGTATATCTCCATTCACTTTGGTTGTATGGAAAAGAGCAGCTCAAACATTCCACAAAACATCTTTTCTTTGCACTAAAGCAATTCTGAAATAATAGTCATAAATAGTTATAATATAATAATCTCTCTCTTCACAGTGATCTCAAATTTGCTGCTCTGTAAAAAAAAAAAAAATAAATAAACATATCCATCGTTTACAAGGAGGTTGAATTATGAATGTCTGTAATTGAATCTGAGCCACGCTCTGATGATTATGATTTCATAATGTTACATTACTAGCTCCACGTGCCTTCTCAGTGTGATCACAGACTTTGATCAGGATGCTTTGGAGGTGAATTTCGAGCTCTCTAGTTGATTTTAATTGGCCGGCGTTGGCTTGCAGTGGCAGCGGCTGACGCAGTTGTTATGGTAGAGCAATTCTCACTGCATTGTTTGGTGCTAAAATTGACAGAGTTCCTCATTAATAGTCAGCGTTGCATGGTGTGCATATCACTGCTGTGCTTTCTTTGCATTTGCATACTAATGTGCTCGTATATATATGGGCAAGAGAGAGATTGGCAAGAGAAAATGCTTGATGTCTTAACGCTAAACTACAACCGGTTTATCTACAGGTTCTGCATGCAAGGAAAATTTGAGATTTTTCTCTGCCATTTCCATTTCCATTTCCATTTGTGTTTTGATTTAATTAATTTTGATTTAACTTTTGTTTAGGAAACACTTCTATGCAAGGTGACTTTAATTACCATTCTTTTGATGATCAAAAAGTGTATATTGTTCAAGTGAGCTAAAAGCTTAGTTCTTAATTTTAAAGTTTTATTGCACCAGAAACATGTTTTTGATGCGGTAAATATATAATACTACATTTACTGATTATTTCACAGACTCTTTTAAAGATTTCCTGAAAAACTTTGGCAGAAACTGCAGTGATTAGTTCTTTCTCTTAATATGCATTTACATATAAATTAAAAAAAGGCATAGAAACTATTTTCGCTTTGTAATTATTTGTGAAAATTACTAGCAATTTCTAAGAATCGGCAAGTGATGCGTTGAATTAAGCATAAAAGTAAGTATGAAGACTGGAGTATGTTTTGTAAAATGTTTAGTTTTATTTACAACTTTTAAAATAAGTTTTTACAGTATGCATTTAGTAAGATCTTTAATCACAATAGACATTGTGATGTGTAAATGTGGTAAACAGTAGTGTTGCATTGCTCTTTTAATTCAAAAGATCAATGAAATTTTATTTTTCATGATACAAGCGCTGGTATTGGATAAATGCATAAACATTTTGTTGATTTTTCTGTCTGTTTCCAGAGCAGTTTTTTATGTCCATCCATGCCCAATTGCAGTGATTAGTTCTTTCTCTTAATATGCATTTACATTTAAATAAAAAAAGGCATAGAAACAATTTTCACTTTGTACTTATTTGTGAAAATTACTAGCAATTTCTAAGAATTGGCAAGTAATGCATTGAATTAAGCATAAAATGAAGTATAAAGACAGAAGAATTTTCTTGTATAATTTGTTTTATTTACAAGTTTTTATACTGTGCATTTAGCAGGACTGTTATCGCAACAGACATTGTGATGTGTAAATGTGGCAAACAGTAGTGTTCCATTGCTCTTTTAGGTTAAAAGATCAATGAAAATATATTTTTCACGATACGAGCGCTGGTATTGGATAAATGCATAAACATTTTGTTGATTTCCTATCTGTTTCCAGAGCAGTTTTCCATGCCCAACTGCAGTGATTAGTTCTTTCTCTTAATATGCATTTACATTTAAATTAAAAAAAGGGCATAGAAACAGTTTTTTTAATTTGTTGTTATTTGTGAAAATTACTAGCAATTTCAAAGAATCAGCAAGTGATGCATTGAATGAGGCATAAAATGCTGAAGTATAAAGACTGAAGCATTTTCTTTTAAAATTTGTTTTATTTATTTACAAGTTTTTATTCTGTGCATTTAGCAGGACTTTTACCACAGTAGGCATTGTGGTGTGTAAATGTGGCAAACAGTAGTGTTGCATTGCTCTTTTAGTTCAAAAGATCGGTGAAATTATATTTCTTTCATGATACGAGCGCTGTTTTTGAATAAATGCATTAACATTTTGTTGATTTCCTATCTGTTTCCAGAGCAGTTTTCCATGCCCATCCAGTGCACCGAAGGCACGGCAGAACGGGCCGAAGTTCCTTTTCCCTCACCACTGAGGCCAGAGGTCGACGATACTTCGACCTCTACCTCCCTCGCGTCACGTGGCGCCGGCCCAGATGGAGCGTTTTTTGATTCCCTAAGAGGCCTGAGTGTGAAGTTTCCCCCGAGCACAGACGACGAGTACGACTTTCTCAACAGTACGCCGGATAAACGGGTGGACCTGCCCCTTCACAGGCCAGACCTGGGAGACAACATGCACACGATGAGGGAGGAGTCTTACCCATCATACTCCGCACCCTCTCCGTCCACTCACACGTCTGGATCCCCTGCGTCGCACGAAAATGTACGAGGACCCCAACAGGTAAGATGGACACTCACACACAGGATGCCTTTAAAGTTGGTAACCTTATTAAAGGAATATTTCACCCAGAAATATGCTGAAAATGAACTTATCCTCAAGCCAACCAACATATAGATGAGTTTGTTTCTTCATCAGATTTGGAGAAATGTAGCATTGCATCACTTGCTCACCAATGGATGTGAATGGGTGCCGTCAGAATAAAAGTCCAAACAGCTGATAAAAACATCACAGTAATCCTCAAGTAATCCACACCACTCAGTTCATCAGTTAACGTCTTGTGAAAAGCTGTGCGTTTGTAAGAAACAACTTCAGACCGTCACATCTGGTCAAAATATAAGTTCATAAGTCCAACACTTCCTTCAGTGAATAAGTCCATCCCCTGTTGTCCTCTCACATCAAAATCCAGCCACATATTTGTGGTTTGGACTGTTTTTTTTGCTTGTAAACGGTGCTTGATCTGTGCAGATTTCTTTCCTGATTCAGACAAGATGATTTTTCACTAGAGGAAGGAATATTATGATTTTAGTTTCTTACAAACATGCATCTTTTCACTTGTAAGGATGTTAATTGATGGACTGGAGTGGTGTGGATTACTTGTAGATTATTGTGATGTTTTTATCAGCTGTTTGGACTCTCATTCTGACGGCACCCATTCACTGCAGGGGATCCATTGGTGAGCAATTGATATAATGCTACATTTTTACAAATCTGATGAAGAAACAAACTAATCTACATCTACATTAACTGCAATGCAACCTCAGAAGTGACTCATTCAGTATGTTAAACCACGTGCCACACAAATTGCATTCCTTATGTGAAGTGCAGGAGACAGTTGCTTACAATAGAGTTTGAGGTCAGCATTCAGATCTACCAGTTTGGTTAATTAGCATAGAAAAACACAGCACTTTTAAATAATACAAAGCAGTTTTGGTTAAAATTGTACATTTTAAAATTAGAATGCATTTAAGTCAATACCAAAATGTATTGTTTTAATTAACATTTCTCTTAAATTGGAACCTTTGAAAATGTTTTTAATCAAGTTAATCCAAATTTTATAATTGTTTGGAAGAATAGGTCTTAAATGTTAATAACTCCAATGCGGTTTTCGCCTTGAAAATAGCCAAAGGTAGGTAAGTAAACTTTTCCCCTCATAAGAGCGTGGGCAACGAAAGGATTCATGCAACAAGAAGTGGTGTGAATCTGAAAGTTGGCTGTGGAAAGTTTTGGTCACTAGTTTTCAAGAGAAATTCCAGTATTCCATTCAGTTGTTTCAGTTTTTGTTCCTTAAATCATTATTAATCTCTATATAGAAGGCAGAATAAAATGTCATCAGTAATTCTGCTCCTCTTTTTTTTAAAAAAGTCATGCGTTTATGATGTCGTAAAATGCTAGGCAAGCATCTCTATAGGTTTTGCAATTTATATTAATGCAAAGCATAATGTCTTTGCAAGTATGAGTTTTTATATATATATATATATATATATATATATATATATATATATATATATATATATATATATATATATTGACATCTAGAGAATATTTTTGATGCATTAATAATCTTGATACAGGACATTATGGAAATGCCCATACTGCCTACATAGATGGCATTTTAAGGCACCATGCACTCTCCAAAAGCAAAGGCTGTTTCACAGCATTATTATGATGCCTGTTCTGTTATTGCAATCCCATAATGCATTGTGATGAGCATTGCGTTAACACATTAAATGCAATTCATTCAGAACCTAAAAGTGTTGATTAAAAATTACTTCAATCTGCCATAATCTGCTTTACTCAGTATTTGTGTGTGCCGTTTATTTGTGACCCTGGACCACAAAATCAGTCTTAAGTCGCTGGGGTGTATTTGTAGCAATAGCCAAAAATACATTGTAGGGGTCAAAATTATTTATTTTTCTTTTATGCCATAAATCATTAGGAAATTAAGTAAAGATCTTGTTTCATCAAGATATTTTGTAAAATTTCTACTGTAAATATATCAAAACTTAATTTTTGATTAGTAATATGCATTAGTAGGAGCTTCATTTGGACAACTTTAAAGGTGATTTTCTCATTATTTAGATTTTTTGCACCCTCAGATTCCATGTTTTCAAATAGTTGTATCTCGGCCAAATATTGTCCTATCCTAACAAACCATACATCAATGGAAAGCTTATTTATTAATTAAAAAGGTTATTATTTATTAAAAAGGTGATGTATAAAGCTCAGTTTCAAAAAATTGACCCTTATGACTGGTTTTGTGGTCCACGGTCACATTTTAATGCTTATTGTGTAGTTAATATTGTGTAGTTAGCTTCGCAATATGCTAACGGCAAGCTTTTGAAATAAACTGATCAAGTCTTCTGTGTTCTTCAAATGAAAAGGCATACTGGTTTGACATTTGCTGTGTATATAGAGTGTTACACACTGGTCACTTATGAGGGTCCATTACAGTGACAATCCCTTAAAAGGCAGCTGCCTATGTAGCAAGACAGCTCACTAGGTAATATTGTGTATATGGAGAGACTTTTGTTTTAAAATACCATTATACTACACAAAAATTGCCAACATTATTATACATTTTCAAAGTGTACATACTCCTTTTTTAAATATGGGGATCATTATTATAATTTAGTGTTACATAATAATAATGATAATAATAATAATAATAATAATAATAAGTATTATTATTATTATTATTATTAAATAAATTATTATTATATTTAAAATATGAATTATTCATATTATATATATATATATATATATATATATACATACTATGTATTATTAATATATTAATATAATAATATGTATTATTGTAATATTTTAAATAATAATAATAATTAATATTATTGATGATAGTATTATATTATTATTATTATTATTATTATTATTATTATTATTATATTTTAAATACTAATATAAAATTATCAAAAAGCATAATACAGGAAAACTGACAAAATAAATATTATATACTATATTATACATTATATACAAGTTTGTATACTCCTTACGAAATCTTTTCTAAATATAGGATTATAATTTCTGTTATTATTAAAAATCTTAATTATGTAAAATATGCATTATTCCAATATTTCAAATAATAATATTTATTATATATATATATATATATATAAAAATTTGTTTATTTATTAAAATTTATTTATTTATCAAAAGCATAATACAGAAAAAATTACAAAATAAATATTATATACTATATTATACATTATATACAAGTTTGTATACTCCTTATGAAATCTTTTTTAAATATAGGATTGTAATTTTTGTTTTTATAACAAAAATCTTAATTATTTAAAATATGTATTATTCAAATATTTAAAATAATGCTACTAATTATTATTTATTATATTATTATATATTATTATATTATAATTTCTATAATAATAATTCTGATTATTATTATTATTGTTATTATTATCATATTTAAAAATTGTTAATAATAAAAATAATAATATTAGTAGTAGTAGTAGTATTCCCCTGATGTCATTTGGTCAACATCTGTTTTGCATTTATTATACAGGACAAAATGTGATCTGAATTTGCAGAAATTACCCATTTCAAAAGTTTCCACACCCTTGGTTCATAATATCATATGGTTGCTTCTCTGAGCGTCAGTGACTGTTCTTAGTCATTTGTAGCTGTAAAATAAGGGAATGCAAACCATATGATCCTGTTACATTTTTTTGTCTTGCGGAATATATGTAAAAATCTTTTCTACAGCTGTACCTTTAAATGCTAAACATCTTACAGATTCTGTAAGGGGTGTGTAAACTTACACATTTACAACTGTATATATTTGCAGCTCGTTGAATTTCAGAGGAAACCTAATTAAACGCATATAAGGCCGACTTAGAAAAGAACCGTATTGTTTTTACCTGTCCATATGGAGAACCGCGAAACTCACACCTATTATGTAAGGCTCACATCTGCACGGGAATTCAGTGCTATTCCATTTAGGATGTCAATTAGGATGTGCTAAGACCACAGAGAGCTGTGAATCACATATTACCTCGTCTTCTGTGTTGTCGTACTATTACACTTGTTTCCGGACTGTTCTTTTTTTATTGTCGTAAAAGCTTAAAAGCATCGCAGATACCTGGGCTCATCTGTTTTAGGAGCAAAAATGTATAGCGTTGTTAGGAAAACAGATATTTCGAATGGAATGGCTAAATTATGAAGTGTAAATCTGATGTCATCCAAAAAACAGCTGCAAAGAGCCTATCATGGTGTTAAAAAAAAAATAGTGCTGTTTGCAAATGGGCACATCTAAATATATGATAACAGACTGAGCATAAATACAGTTGTTTTGTTTATCATATGGCTATATATAGAATGTCAGAAAAGTACTTACATAGAAACCTATACAAAGTAGGCAGAAAGAAATGCTGATTTAAAAAAAACGTCAGATGGATTTAGAGGCTTTTATTTTAATATATGTATGTATGTATTTTTATTATTAAAAATATTTTTTATTACACAACTATATCACATAAAGGCATTTAGCTTTTATTTAGTTTATTTTATAGTTTGTAGTTATCATATAGTTTATTTTCATTAGTTTATTGTGTTTTATCATTATTATTTTCATATTTTTTATCATTTTATATATATAAAACAATTTTATATTTATATGTATGTATGTATATATATATATATATATATATATAATTTTTTTCTCTATTTTTATCATATATATATATATATATATATATATATATATATATATATATGTAATGCTTTTATATTTATACAATTTCTAGCTCACAGACTGAATTAGCTGCTCAAATACCTTTGATACCAAAACAATCTTTCATTTTATTTTCATACAATCACATTATACCTGCAAAAAATATTTTTTCACTAGCATGAAACCAGATATTATTATGATTATTATTAATAATAATAATAATAATAATAATAATAATTATTATTATTATTACTGTTATTATTTTAAAAGTATACTTGTATATAATGTATATAAAATGTTTTTTTCCCACTATAGCAGAAAGTCTGATATATTTTACTTTATTGTTGTAATAATAATAATATTAATAATTATTTTTAAATGTATAATTATAAAAATGCTTTTTGCAGACTATCAGAAAATCTGATATATTTTTTTATTATACTGTATAATTATGTTTATTATTATAAAAAATGAAAAAATATAATATTGTAATATTAGAATGTATTTTATTATTATTATTATTATTATACAACTATGTCACATTAAGCCATTAGCTTTTGCATTTCATTTGCAAAAATTTTTTTCCTTTTATCATCTTCAGCGCATTTTATCCTCTAGTCGAGTTACGGCTGCACGCTGAATAGTTTAATCTTGGCTTTAGTTTCCCCATCATTATCTGATGCCAGCTTAGCAAATGGATAATTGTCAGTATCGCTGCCCTCATTGCTGTCTAATGTCCTTTGTCTATGTCCAGCTTTTTTGGACTCCAGACCTCCCGGACTTGTCCGCCCAGGCGCCGGGGACAGACGCTCAGCAGATGAACAGCCGAGAGAAGTGTGCCTTTTGCGAGGATGATGTACCCCCAAATCACATGTATAGCCACCTCAATTCACACTTCAAGAACAAAGCTGGCGATTGACACACGCGGGCGAGGGGCCGGCCTCCGGACTGAAACGGCCTTTATTCGTGGCTTTGTTGAGTAGCGCGCTACCCGTCTGAACACATTTGCTCACGTCCGTCAGTGACACGATGAAGAGAGCGGAACCTTCCGCTGTCGTTTATTTAATTAGGAGAACTTTAAACGGTTCATTTTAGGGTGGTTCTGTCTTAATTAATCTTTTTAGCCGCATTTTAGTTGGAGCCGTTCCGATGACTGCCAGTTGCACTGTAGAATAAAGACGTGCTTCCTTTTTAAAGTCATTTAATTTGATATGACAACTTAAAAAATACGCTGTTTATGTGAGCTCAGCATCTCACCGTTGTACTTTTATTCAAATGCATACCAACTTAAAGAGCTCATAGCTCCTATCTGTACTGAGCATATATTGAATTAAAAACAAAATATCATTTTCTAAAATTTTTTTACAGTTCTACAAACATCAGGCAGCTGCAAGTCCTGTTTATGAACATATCACATTTGTTTTGCAATTTTCAGGCATAAGTGAAACCATCACGGGAGCCACATGCGAAGTCGTAAATCCAATTACACATATGCTTGTTTTCTCTAGCAGTGGTTACAATCATTTTTCTGCATCCTTTTCTCCAAAATAAGGTCCAATATCATATTTTTGTAATATTTCTGTTTAAAGTGAACGCAATAAAAATACACTGACATACATTAAGACAAGAGTCACTATATAATTAAAAGCTTGAATTTTGTCCTCAGGCCGGGGGCAAGTTGTCACATTTCTCGCAATCTTCTTGTAGTTTCAGCGGCGCGGCTGGTAAATTTAGCGATCGCTGGAAAAACGTTCCATTGAAGTGTTGTGGAAGTAATAACTCCTAATTGCTTTAATTTGATCACTTAATTTTAATGCGCACCACCTGTATGAGGGAATCTGTTCAGAATGAGAATAATCTCAGATAATTATTTCGACGATAAACACCATCTGGTTTACGAAAGCACTTCTGCACAGGTATTTCAGGTTAATTAAAACTTTGTTTCGACACGCAGTATCCAATATAAGCTCAATTTGTGATTACATGCACAATTATCTTACGATTTATAATGCATTATTTTGTGGCCTGATTGCTATTAGGCCTGTTTTAAGGCCATGCGGTTTATTCACATGAATGAACAGGTGCAAGAAGCGCTGAGATGAATGGAGAAATATTAACCGAGCGGTTTCTATCTCGCTAGACTAAATTAGCTGCTCGAAGACCTTAAATACCAAAACAATCTTTCATTTTGTTTTTATACGATCACATTATACCTCTGAACTGCCAAAAAAAAAGCTTTCCTCTCTAGCAGAAAACCAGATATTACTGTCATATTATTATTATTATTATTATTATTATTATTATTATTATTATTATTATTATTATTATTATTTATTATTTTTAAAATGTTTTCTCATTAGTAGAAAATTTGATCATTTTTATTGTAATGATAATAAATTATTATTATTTAAATGCATAATTATAAAAAATGCTTTTTCACATGAGCAGACAATCTGATATATTTATAAGATAATTAATAATTATTATAAAACATTTGTAATTATTAAAGAAAATCATAGAGAATCATATATATGTTATTGTTGTTATATTAATAATAATAATTATAATTATTATTTTATGCATAATTATAAAAAATGCTTTTTCACTTGAGCAGAAAATCTAATATATTTTATTATAATATATAATTTTTATAATAATAATAATTATTATTATTATAAAACATTTGTAATTATTAAAATGTTTTTCTCATTAGCAGAAAATCATATATATATTTATTGTTGTTATATTAATAATGATGATTATTATTACTTTTTATGCATAATTATAAAAAATGCTTTTTCGCTTGAGGAGACAATCTAATATATTTTATTGTTGTTATATTAATATTAATAATAATAATTATTATTGTTATTTATGCATTTTTCACTTGAGGAGAAAATCTAATGTATTTTAATATATCATTTTTATAATAATAATTATTATTATTATTATAAAACATTTGTAATTATTTAAATGTTTTTCTCATTAGCAGAAAATCATATATATTTTATTGTTGTTATATTAATAATGATATTTTTTATGCATAATAATAAAGCAGAAAATCTAATATATTTTATTATATTGTTTTCATTATAATAATAATAAATAATAATTATTATTAATATTATTATTATTATTATAAAACATTCGTAATTATTAAAATGTTTTTTCTTATTAGCAGAAAATCATATATATTTTATTGTTGTTATATTAATAATAATAATAATTTTTTTTTTTTTTTACCAGTGCATTTTATCCTCCGGTTTGAGATTATGTCTCTAGTTGAGCTATGGATGCATGCTGAACAGTTTCATCTTGGCTTTTATTTTCCCATCATCCGATGCCAGCTTAACAAATGCATAAACTGCAGTGTGCTCTCGCGTGTACAGATGTGCTTGTGTTTTTATCGGAGGATCTTAAACCATGTCCTTGATGCTGCATTGGACTGTGTGTGTGTGGATAATTAGCAGCCTCGTAAACAAACGTAATCATTTTCGCTAATTCCAGCGACGACGCGGTGAGCAGAAATGTGTGTAGTTGCACACGTGTGTGCAGTGAAGACCTCGCAGCGCCCCGAATTACAGCCTGCTAACACACACACACTGCATAGATGAGCTGGTGTGAAGACGAGGAACTAGTTTTGTTGTTGTTTTTCACACTGGCAGACTGGCGCTACACATGGGGACTTTTGCAATGTAGAGTTTCAGTGAAGAAAAGATCCCTAAAAATATTGATTTAAGGAATAATGTACAACTAGCTGGTCATTATCACAAAATAAACACTGATTGGGTGATTCAACAACACACAGCGGCGTTTACTCTGCGATAATGACCAGCTTACTGTAAGTTATCATGATTATAGAGCTGTTCAGTTTGTGGTTCTAAAACCTGAAAAAAAATCAGCAGTTTCAAGTCTTGGCTTCCTTTTGGAGTTTCCTATGGGTTATTTTTTTGGTTTATGAGTAAAATAAGATCTGTGGTTAACATTTCAGGTTTTGTTCTGAGACAAATCATAAACATCCATATGTGAAGTTCGAAGCCACTAATGTTGTTTTTTATTAATGTAACTTGCTAACAAGTTTCTAAATGCAGACTACAAATTACAAGAATGCGAGTTTGCATGCTTAATGAATCTGAAAAGTGTTATAGTCCTTATTTAGCAACTTTAATTTTAAAGGCTGTTCTGAAAAACCTGTAGGAAATTCCCTAGGGAAGCCATGATGAGTTATCCAGGTCAGCCTACAAATTGATGTCATGACTAAACAGCTCTATTTACTGCTACTTGCCAAATAAATAAATAAATGTATATTAAATATCTTTATTTTGTTGCTTAGGGCAGTAGTTTTCAAACAGGGGGCTGAGGGATAACTTCAAATAATTAAAGCTATTATTACAAAATATTAAATGTACATAATGATATACATTTATATATGTGACCCTGGACTACAAAACCAGTCTTAAGCAGCATGGCTATATTTGGAGCAATAGAAAAAAAAAAAAAAAAAACGTATAGGTCAAAATTATTGATTTTTCTTTTATGCCAAAAATCTTTAGGATATTAAGTAAAGATCATGTTCCAAGAAGATATTTTGTAAATTTCCTACCGTAAATATATCAAAACTTAATTTCTGATAGTAATATGCATTGCTAAGAACTTCATTCAGACAACTTTAAAGCCGATTTTCTCAATGTTTTGATTTTTTTGCACCCTCGAATTCCAGATTTTCATGGCCAGATATTGTCCTATCCTAACAAACTATACATCAATAGGAAGCTTATTTAATCTTTTTAATCTAAATTTCACAAAATTGACCCTTATGACTGGTTTTGTGGTCCAGGGTCACATAATTAGTATTAAATAATAAAATAATCTAAATTAAAATGCTAAAAAAAAACAAACAGGGTGTAAAATGAGCTTTGTAATTTATGTTAAAAATGTGAACAATTTATTTGGATATTATTATTGTAGTTGTTGTTAATAATTTATTATTGCAATGCAATGCAATGCAAAAAAAAAAAAATTATTCCCCATTTCCAATTATTTCATCCATTGTGCTTCTTTATATTACAAACTGCTGTTTGTTATATTATGTTAACGTATTATCATGAACATAATCACATTGGTTTGTAGCGCAAACAATTTCACCATTTACTGCACGTTATTTACCTATAGCGGTTAATAAACCGGAAGTCTCGCACATTTAAAGAAAATGGCTCAGCGTTCAGGATCAAAACTTTTTAAGGTGGGTCTATAACATAGGGAGTTATACTAGCGGCCATGCTCTTTCATCCATTTCCTCCCCAAATCCTCTTGTTTTAATGAAGCATAATTTCGCAATGTCTAGCGCGACACATTGTTGTTTTGCTACAGCAAAAACAACACAACAACCGAGACACGCGACGTGCTCTTGCTCTATTTGCAATGCTGAATATTGCATGTTGAAAGCGCACAATGTGTTGCGCATAATACACGACCCAACTTGGATAAACAGAGCGTTCAAATTCTCATCTCTCACATCAAAGCATGAATTTATTCTAAAAGGCAGCAAATATGAACTCCTCTCTCCCTAATGATCTCTATCTCTCTCTCTCTCCCTCTCTCTCTCTCTCTCTGGAGTCGTGGACAGATGCTTGTACATAATTACGTTGTCAGTGCTCGTTATTTGGAAGAGGAAAGCTGTACTGACAGTTTCTGGGTCCATGTGTTTTTTTTTTTTTCTTTTTTGTCTTTTTTTTTGTCCTTGCTGTTGACTCAATTTTGACAGCATAATGCCGACAGAAATATCATTGATTATTCAAAAGATCTATAGACGTCTCGTCCATTATGTGCCGTGAGGCAGGCCTTCCATTCATCTGCGCACTTTCTCGCTATATACGCGCTGTATTTGGATTAAAGTCCCAAAAAAAGAGGAGGAGGAAGACGAGGGTTATAGATTGAGAAGGAGAAGCAGCAGGCTGATTACGAGGTGTCAAAATTGCCAGGAGCAAAAAGGTGAAAGCAATCAGGGGTGAGAAGAGTGCAGCATTCGTGAGGGGCAACTAATTATCCAATTCATTTGTGGAGAGCAGCATTTGAGGCTGAACGCTGACAGATTGGTGCGGAGGAGAGGGGAGGTGTTAGAACAATGGAACCCGGCTCACCCTCATTATTGCCGCATGCTAATCAGACGCTCCGCGCTTGCCGCCGCTGCTGCTGCCGCCGCCGCCGCACAGTTCAGCGAAAAACAGCAAGTCACCAGCTTCATTCCAACACGAAGAAAACCGATAGAGAGAAAGAGAGAGAGAGTGAGAGAGAGAGACCTGCACAGAACTGTATTGGCTCAAGTTCCACCAACGCATGAACGAGCCAAAAGGTTCCTTCAAGTACAAGAAGTTGCATTGCTTGAATACTAATTTAAAATATCTCTCATTCAAAAAATCTGTTTATAATAATATATAGGTATATTATACAAATTGTAGGATATATATATATATATATATATATATATATATATATATATATATATATATATATATATATATATATATATATATAAAATATATAGTAGGTCGAAAAAAAAATTAATATGAATGGATCAACCTACTCCTGTCTGTCTGTCTGTCTGTCTGTCTATCTATACTTATATTCTATATTAATTATATAAACTATAAAGCCATGTTGGAAATGTAGGGCATTCTAATTTAATTAATTTCGATGCTACTTACCGTTAAATAAAGAAATGGGGACACGGATAATGACATTAAATTCGCATCATTTGAAACATCTGTTGCTGTTTCATTTGTGTCTAATCTTTCCTCATTTAATGTTTCCTTATGCCCTATAGCAGTAGAACATCGTGTTCATGCTTCTTGGGAGATATGGATTTTTTGTAGGCCTATGCTGCTATTAGTCGGCTACCACATAAATAATACAAATATTAAAAAATATTGTTATTATTATTATGTATTATTATGAGAACAATAATAATAAAAAATATTCGGAAATAATTTCTACATTTATTCACTTTATTTATTTTTTATTTCCCCTGAAAAATAGAATTCTAATTTGTTTATAAACAATGTAGCAACCCTTGGAACTTTTTCCAAAATACTAAAAGGTTTAATATGCAAGCGGAAATTACAAACCAGATTATAGATCTGTCTATTTACTCGTTTCAGTCACAGCGGCGAATAAACTAACTAGCCAACTGTTAACACGTTTAATTGAGTCACTGCACGACTTTAATTGCATTATTGAGACATCATAACTTTTAAAATAATCTGGCTGAATCGAAATCGTTATGACCTCACAAAGAGGATTTGCTGAATTTATTCGTTCGGCTTCTATGACGTGATTAATATAAAACGCGTATCAAAAATAGAATTCTTTGTTTTATTTATTTATTTTTAGTTTCGTTCAAGCTCATTGTGCGTAAAGAGTTTACTTAATTTCCTGAGCAGGCCTCTACAGCTAGATAAAAAATAGTTAAAAAATAGGCATTTTAAAAATCAGAAATGTTCGTTTCGTTTATACATTTCCCTATTAAAGAAAAACAATACTTATCAAAGTTGATCTTGATTATTTCTTTTTGTACAGCCAAATAACCACAAGCTGAGTATAACTCAGTGTCTGCAGCACTGCCAGACTATTGCCAAATAACAGTCTGGGAGAGGAGAGGGGGAAAAAAGATGGAGGAATTAATATGTAGTGTTAATTAACAGGAAGTCAGAGGCAGTCTCAGCATCACCACTGACAAAGTTTGATCAGAGGAAGTATATTCCCACAGTATTGTGTGCAATAATGACTGCTCGGTGTTGTTGCCTTTTTTTGCAAACACCTGAAAACTGAGGATTCAATCGCAGTCAATTTGCGTTTGTTGTGAAATCTAGGGTCAGGTTTGACTGTCATTCTCTTGTCACGTGTCTTTTTTTTCCGTACATTTAGTTTCTATTTTATTTTGCAGTTTGTATTTTTCTGTTTTCCAAAAATATCAGATTTGCAATTTTTAAGATATAGACTTAAAAAAAAAAAAAGAAAAAAAAAATCCATGGAGGAACCTTTTTGGGTGTCCCAAAGAACCAAATGCTAAAAAAAGATTTTTCCCCCCCCCATTTTGAACATTTTTAAAAATCTAAAGAACATTTTCCGAATTGATGTTCTTGATGGAACTATATGTGCGAAAAAAAAGAACCTTTATTTTCAAGAGTGTATTTATTCCCAGAATTTCATATTATTCTGAACATCTAATTCGTTCATGCACCTGTGAGAAATCTGCATTGCAAGAAGAGCCGATCTCAGCAGGTGTTGCAGGTCAGTTGGCCGATATTTTCTAGCCTCCCGATGGCTCGATGGCCATCTCTCCATATCAAAGTCGTGCAGACAATCAACAACTTCCTACATAAACACATGTGAGTACATGGGATGCAGACCAAAAGTAAGGGCAAGAGAGGATAGGGCCACCCCGCAGTTTCCATGTTACCCAACAAGCAACGCGCCGGTCCCTCTCGGTTCAGGATGCGAGGCGAATCCTCCTCATGTCAGGCGAAATGTGTTGAAGCGAAAGGCTGCCTTCCGTAGGTCTCTGAGCAGTCCTGTCTGCTGTGTGTGTTTGTTTCGATGCCGGTTTGCGAGCCCCCCGATTCTGGAGCACGGATTTGGCAGTCACAGCAAGTGATGACAGAGGCATTGGTGAGATCGCACCCGGAACCCCAGAGGACGCTACCGTTTCTGAGGAAGCAGCAGAAAGGAAGGCCTCTTAGACCGTCTTAGGCTTCGCTTCAAGCTTGTTAAAGTCATGCGGTTTGCTGCTTCTGTACACTCTTTAAAAATAAACCTTCTAAAATGAAGTTTTCATGAGGAAGTGGTGCCATAGAAAAACCGGTTTTGGATGTCCAAAAACCTTTCAGTGAACAGATGTTCTTATAGTGAAAACATTTTGTAATCTAAACAGCATTTTTTTTTCCACTATAAAGAACCTTTTGTGCAATTAAAATGTTGCATTGAGTTTCCCAGCCGTTATGGAAACGTTCCCATTAAGCTAAAACGTATTTTCTGTTAATAATGTTAAGGAAACATAATTTTGCAAATATTGCAGGAACGTTTTGAGTGTTTTACATGCACATTCTGAAGCATATAGTAACAACAAACGGATTTCAAAAAAAAAAAAAAGGATGGTAATGGTTTAAAAACATTATTAGAGACCAGATAATTCTGAATTAATGTTTGTTCATTTGACAGAACATTTTGATTGTTCTGAAACATAGTAACAAAAACGGATTCGAAGTTTAAAAAATGTAACATTTTGTGCTAACGTTTTTAGAACGTTCTTAAAACCCGGATAATTCTAAACGAATGTTACTGGAAGAATGTTTGATTACAAGTTTGAGAGAACGTTTCCTGTTCGCTGGGTTAAAGGTTTTTAATGGACCCACAGATGCCAATAAAGAACCTTTATTTTTAATAGAGCTATCCGCTTGCGACGCCAAGGTGATGGGTTCGATTCTCAGCCAGGTGAACTGCGATATATCCATCCATCGATCTTAGAAAATATTTTTTTCATGCAAATTTATTCATAACACCGTTTCGAGCTGCGATTGTGACACAGCTGACCTTTCGGAAGCAATAATGTAATAATGATGCACGGCGCGGCTGTTTCCTGTTGCATTAATATATATATATATATATATATATATATATATATATATATATATATATATATATACGAATTTCCCTTTGCTTTGTAGGTGGTTAAAAAAGGAGGAAGGGAAGGGAAAGGAGAGCTGCAATGCGCCGCAAGGGTTAAGGCAGCATGAGAGAATCCATTCTCGGCTTAATGACCTAGCCTAGCTGGGCGAGGACGGCAGGGAACACGCTCTTGACTTGTACCGAATTTGCCAATTAACACCTCGGATAACAGGCAGCCTCGGAACATCAGGCGCGTTGGGAGGAGAGGCTCACATGCACTTTGTTTTTCATTCTTGGCCTGCTTCCTATGGCTGGCATGCGTGCGTTTCAGCATCTTAAGGCCGCCTCAGTCATTCACATCGCGTCGGACGCAAAGAACGCCGCGATCAGAATAGCAAAAGATGGCTTGGTTTTGTCCCTACAGCTGGAGGGATTTTTGGCTTCGGCTGCATCGAAGATATTCTTCGACTTGTTCTGCTTTTTTTCCCCTTTCGTATTTCTCCGTTACTGATAGCGTTTGCTATTTTCACACTAGCCCATATGGCCGCTTGCAGCCTCAATTAGATCCACAACTCTGGTTTCCAAGACACTCTCGTCTCTCTCTCTCTCTCTCTCTTTCTCTCATGCCTGGCTCCCTCTCCCTCTTCCTCTCTTTTGTTGCTCCTATTGAACAAATGAAGACTAACAGACTGATATCGTCTTGATCACAAAGTTAATTATTCAAAAATCTAGATCTTGACTCTGGTCTCCTTGGTTGAAGCACCCACTCCTCTCCAGCCTATTATTTTCTCACATGTTTATCAGACGCCTAAACAACACCTTGGGCGGGTGTGAATTTTCAGGCCCCCAGTGAAATTCTCACCGGGCTCCGTCACTGTTTTTCCTCCGAGTCCATTTACAGGTAGGAGAGAGAAAGAGAGAGAGAGAGAAAGAGAGAAGCACCGCTGCCAGGTCCTAATGACTGGAAGCCCATCTGAAACACCTTTCGGCCCGTGCTCACGTCCTCACATCAAGCTGGTGAAATTGAATAGCCCACGTGAACGCGACGACGTCGTTGTTCGCGATTCATTAGCAGCTATTCTAACGGAATGCGATCATCAAAGGGAAAGATACATAATTGATAGAGGTTCACACCGCAGCCAAAGGTGATGCGATCTGTCTAACAGCGTTCGCAAATTTGTGCCTTATACTACAACCACAAGCATAACACTCTGAGGTGCGAGTTGCGTTCGGATGAGGAGAGCGCAGGGCCGCGCGGTTAACGCGTCTTTTAAACGCGCCACGGCGCACGGCCTGCTCACCTCCGAGGTTGCGAGATCGGAACTCGCCTCGTCGACGAGACGAGCGCGGAGAATGTGATCCGTGCTATGGAGGTCCACACACCCGCATTCATTTATTTATGCAGTGTGAAGAAACCATCTGGCCGTGGAGAAATTGAAAGTGGATGTAATCTGGCAGGCGGCGGAGTGTATGACTGACACCTCATGCGGTATTAGTGGGAGGACAAAATCATTAATGCTCCGTCTGAACCGGCACAGGCCATTAAACGACTGACTATCAGAAACCTTCGATTCCTTGAAAGTCTCCCAAACAATGATGATTCACTTACATTCACAAAATACTACAGGCCAGGTCAAATTTACTCTCAGTGAGTCATGCGATGATTCCCTGAGCTGCACTTATTTTTGACCCCAAATCTCAAAAATCTCATATTTCACTGGTTTTGGATGTTTTGAAATGCTCCATCTTCAAATCTCAGACTGTTTAGATCACACTGAAATCTTCAGCCTTCAAAATAAGCTTTATTTTACTATTATTGTTAGTTCTTTAGGCGCTTACCTCACGATGAATCACATGTGCTAATGCATTCACCTGATGTCAGTAACACAAAATGTTCAATGGCTCATTTTTGCAGTTTCAAAGCTCTCAAAGTTAAGGTAAGCTTCATACTGCTATGAGCTGTTTCTGATGAGTAGCACGGTATATTTGTAGCAATAGCCAAAATACACTGTATGAGTCAAAATGATCAATTTTTCTTTTATGCCAAAAATCATTAGGATATTAAGTAAAGATCATGTTCCATGAAAATATTTTGTAAATTTCCTAAATATCAAAACGTAATTTTTGATTAGTAATATGCATTGCTAAGAACTTAATTTGGACAACTTTAAAGGCGATTTTCTCCATTTTTTTTTTTTTTTTTTTTTTTTTTTTTCATATTCCAGATTTTCAAATAGTTGTATCTCGGCCAAATATTGTCCATTATGACTGGTTTTGTGGTCAAGGGTCACATGTGCGCGTTTTGCTTTTCTTTCTTTTTCTTTTCTTTTTTTTAAATTAGGGACTCGCTGATTAGCCTTTTCAGTAAGTCTTTCTTTGTACCATGTTTTAGATTTCAGATTTATTCAGATGAAGTTACTGATTTGGATTTGTGTGCTTTACAAAGTGTGCTTTAGGTAAACACATGTTGTGACACTTTTACATCAAAAGTAAAAAAAAAAAGGTGAAAAGCACATAAACAATGACTGTTGTTTTATACAATATAGCACAGGTTTAAATGCTTTTATACAGCATTTACTACAAAATAAAAATATTAAGACACATATTGTCTCTTATAGGCCTACATTTATTTTATTATGCAAATTAAGTGCAACCTTTCTGCTAGAAAATTGTGACCCTGGACCACAAAACCAGTCATAAGGGTCAATTTTATGAGGTTTCACAAATTGAGGTTTATACCAAAGGCTGAATAAATAAAATAAGCTTAAATCCTGTTTGAAAGAAACACTGTTGATTTGTGCATATGAAAAAAAAAAAAAAAAAAAAAAATTAATTAATTAAAAGGTAAATAAAAAATGCATGAATGAATACTGTTTTCCAAAATGAGTAGATTATACATGACAAGTTAATGCATCTAAAATATTTTTAAAAATACGTAAAGCAAAAATAATTTGAGAAACACATGCTCAGATTATATAGACCAAATCCATTTGACTTTTTCCTTTTCTTAAGGTCTTTTAATTTAGTGCAAAACAAATTTGTTGCCTACTCTGCTCACACTCCGGTCTATCTAGGGATGCGCTAGTGCAATTCTCCGCTGGCTTTTCTGCGACAACAACCTGCAAAGTGCTCCCACAACCCTAATCTGCACGTCAGGGACCCCACACCTCCTGAGCACCCACGGCTTCTGTTGTTTTCCTGCGAGTCCTGCTTTCGTTCTATTGTGTTTGCGTCCCGTAGGTCACGTCAAAATTCATTGCACAGTCATTGGCTGCGTACACAATAGAGCGAGTGCGTGTGCAAGAGGATGGAAATAGGAGTTGTGGTCATTTCACTAGTCTTGCTGTTGTGGTGATGAACCAACTCCAGATATAAATGCCAAGTTTGGATTTAAAGCTGAGAAGCAGGTGTGAAAAGTACTGAGAAATCCATTATTTCCCATCCGAAGTTCCTTTTAAGGACCTTTGATTTCTGTAAACTTAAATTAGCACTTTCCTGGTTTCTCTAACTGGTGGAGCATAAAGCTGACGGTGCCAAGGTTGTGGGTTCGATTTCCAGGGAACAAAAATAGACTTAAAGGAACGGTTCACACGAAAATGAAATTTGCTAGAAATTTATTAATCCTCAGGCCATCCAAGATGTTGATGAGTTTGTTTCTTCATGTGAACAGATTTAGAGAAATTTGGCATTGCATCATTTGCTCACCCGTGAATCCTTTGCAGTGAATGGGTGCCGTCAGAATGAGAGTCCAAACAGCTGATAAAAACATCACAATAATCCACTCCAGTCTATTAATTAACGTCTTGTGAAACCAAAAGCTGTGTGTTTCGTAAGACATTAATCCATCATTAAGACATTTTAACTTTAAAATGTAGTTTCTGACCAAAATTGGAGTCCATAATCCATAATAACTCACTTCCTGCTGTCTTTCACACCAAAATCCACCCATATATTTGTTTAGGACTATTTTGGAGTGTTATTGCTTGTAAATGGTGCTTTGTCTGTGCATATTTCTCTCCTAATTCAGACAAGACAACTTTTTTACTGGAGAACGTAATAATATGGTTAAAAGACTTGTATTTTAGCCAGATGAAATGGTTAAAAATGTCTTAACGATGGATTTATTTCTTACAAACATGCAGCTTTTTGCTTCACAAGATGTTAACTGATGGACTGGAGTGGTGTGGATTTCTTGTGGATTATTGTGATGTTTTTATCAGCTGTTTGGACTCTCATTCTGACGGCACCCATTCACTGCAGAGGATCTATTGGTGAGCAAGATGCAATGCTGAATTTCTCAAAATCTGTTCCCATGAAGAAACAAACTAATTTACATCTTGGATGGCCTCAGGATGAGTACATTTTCAGCAAATCTTCATTTTTTAGTGAAATATTGCTTCACTGTTAGACACAAAATACATACTTTTCAGTAATGCACTGTGTGCATTATGTGCAACTCGTAATGCAATGCAATTGCGGTCAGTTTTCTTTTTTTTAGATTAACTACTGTGATGGCGGAGCAACAGTTTGAAGATAGTCTTGCTGAACAGGTGTGTAAAAGTCACATTTTCTATAACAGCTTATAATAATAACACACTTAGTTTAATGGCACAGACATTTAAAGGAAACTCTTTCTAAAGGAAATGCACTTGCATGAAGCTTCTGATCTAATAAGTCATTTTGGATAAAAGCATCTGCCAGATGCATAAATGTTAAATACAGTATATAGCATATCACTATTCTATAGATTAACATTTAATAGCATGCATACTAGCAGCATTCAAGTGTGCAAAAATAAACACAATAGAGGCGATCTTAAAATGTTTGTGCCTGCTTTATATTTTTAGGTTCGAATGATTGCAGATATCTGAACGGCACACAGACGCTGGACAGCTATCAAACACGGCTTATGTTAGTGCCATCCAGAAATCTCAGCTCCTCAGCCATGATGGCAGAAAGAGAGAGAGAGATGTGTGCTGGCAGCCTCTTCCATCTGCATTACTAAATCATACACTGTCTCTCTACAGGGACAAATAAAAACCTCAGTGCTGAATATTTCAGCAACGGCTTGGATTTCATCATGTGTAGGCCTGACAATATTGATAGAGGAGCCAAAAAGATGCTAAACCTAAAGCCAATGACATGAGACTGCTTTAGTAGTCTCGGTATTAGTAATGCAAGAGCAGTTTTTAATCATTCATTTATTTTTACTCTTGCGTGGCAGCACTGTATTTATATTTCTCAAACACTCTAAGAGCAATAAAATTTGGCAGATAATTCAACCTGAATCATGTAATGTACAGACTCCATTCAAACAGAATTTCGTAGAGTGTCAGTCTAAGAAGTGATAACGTTAACAAAGTAAACCACATCTAAGAAATGTATGATTAAAATGTGAAAATCTGATATTGCAAAGTGTGAATATTGTACTTTCTTGTATTGGTTTTGACTTGCATTCAGTAACTCATAGTAAAATCTTGTGAAAAGGTTGTGATTACAAAGTTTTTTTTCTTTTTTTTTAAATTTATATTATCATGTTTGTAAGAAAACATGCAGCTGTGTGGATTACTGGTGGATTATTGTGATTTATTTATCAGCTGTTTGGACTCTCTTTCTGATGGCACCCATTCACTGCAGAGGATACTATACTGTTCATATTTGCAGTACACTAAAGTTGAATCTCAGTATTGGAGTGTCTCAGAGCAACATTCAGCACTGACATCTGCCAGACTCCGATCTTGCTGAGATGGAAAGCGTACGAGCTCTGGAGGTTATTGATCGATCTGCCTCTGAAGGCCCTGTCATGTCACCTCTGCGTTCTGGTGATAACTCGTTGTGGTGAGATTTGGCTCCTGTAAGATGAATGTTGTCTCTATGACATATATGTCACCTGAACCCCATGTCTGCTGCTGCAGGTGGCCTGAAGCCTGATTGCAAAGCCTTACGGTGAAATGCAGGTCCTTCAGGCTGTTTTCGCACTTGGTTCGATTGCTTGGGCCAGACCTGAGTTCGATTCCACTCCTGCCCGAGCAGGCCTCTTTTTATTTTGTATTATTTGAGTCCATGTTACTTTTGCATCATCAGCGTACAAAGTACTATCATACGTTTTGCATGAAAATTGCACCAAAAGCTTTAGTGTGAAAGTGGCCTGAAAAAAACCATGCATGCAGACATGCATATGAATGTTTGCATATGTGTTCTTTTTGTAAACATATGCGTGCACATTTATGTGCTCACCTCACATTTATGTGCGTGTGCACCATCAGTTATCTGCATCTTGCCATGTTTAGTATATCTCTGGCAAAAAAATGAATGCAAACTTTATATGTGCATTTAAGTCTTATGTGCGCTCTCTCAAAATATATCAGATATTTACACAATGAATTGCAATTGGTCTACTTTCTTTTTAATTTCTTTACTGAATAGAGATTGGTCTTTTCTTTATTACATCAGTTTAAACAACAAATGCATTGTAAAAACATGTCATGAAAGGGTTGTGGTCACTTAATTATGCAAGCTTAAATAGTAGAGCATGCTATGGGAATGCATGAACTGGTAAAGAGCCTACATTAAATGCAACGTAAGTTACCTTAGGCAAGTGTTTCAAATGCATAAATGTATGTAAATGTATTCAGACATGCATGTTGTGCATTTGTTCTATATGTGTATATGCATGCATGTGCGGCCCTCACATTTATGTGCTTGTGCACCATCGATTATGTGGATTTTAGCATTTTTGAGCATGTCTTTGGCAAGTAACTGAGTGCATACAGACTCAATTCAAGCTTTATATTATTTTCAGTCTTAGGTGTGTTTTCTATTTTGGTTTTCGTAAACTTAAGATTAAAGATTAACTTGAATGCAAATGCACACATGGATGTCCGCGTACATTTACATTTTATTACTTTGTGCATTTCCCAGGAATCAAACCCATGACGTTTTGCATGCAATGTTATAATCAGATGTTTGAGCTACAGAATTTAATCGCAACCCTTTCACAGCTTTAAAAAAAATGCTTTCACAAAGTAGCTGTTGATGTAAGAAAGAAAATACTAATGACAGTTTAATTAAGAAAGTAGTCCATTTACGATTGACTAAATATGTGGTGGTTTTTAAATTTAATGTTAAGTTTACAAAAACTAAACCTGAAATATGCATGCACGTAGTTTGCATGATAGCATCACATGTGCATGTGCACCATCTGCAAATAATTGAATTCCATTCAGACTTATTTTGTGTATCATTTCAGTCTTAGGTGTGCAATCTGTTTTGGTTGTTATAAACTTAAAATTAAAGATGACCTTCAATGCAGTGTAAGTCTCTTTAGATGAAAATGTCTTGAAAATGCGATATGTAAATGTATGCATTTGGCTATATGTGTGTATATATGCATGCATACAGTATTCATGTGCTCGCTTCACATGTTTATGTCATGGATTATCAGCATTTAAGCGCGTGTAGCGTGTTCGCATGTATGTGTGTGCTCATGCATACACGCTTAAGAACAGGAATAGCGCGAACTCTAATCTGTTCGAGCACCTCAACAGTTCAACTGTGCCCTTCAACAGTTGTCATTTGCTTCTTCAAATACCTTTGTCATCGAAGAGAGATTTAAAAACGCCTCAAATGAATGCGAACAAAGGCACAGCAGAGGAGCAACACAGTGCAAATTGCCTGATGATGAGGTGGCTAATCCCACTGCTAGTTTAATTGATACTTAAAGGCCTGCTATCCGCTCTGAAGTGCTGAGAGGCTACAAACCGCCTCGGCCAAGGTGTGGTAACAGGGTGAGTAACTGCAAGCGAGTTCTCTGTCTGCTAATGCTCTCTTGCCTTCCTCTGCAGTCTCAGTTCGCTCCTGTTTGCACCAGTGCATAATAGAGCCGTTTTAATCACTGTCTATTGTTTTGGGCTTTCTTTTCGCACCCCTGTGATACCCCAGACCTTGTTTGTCCGCTTTATACCAGTTGTCTCAGATGGTGTCTTGTCATTTGCAGGGCGGCATGGGTCCAGAGTGTTGTTGTGTGTTGACAGGCAATGCTGAGCGCTGTTACCTGTGGAAGTTTGCATGCACAAATGAGCAAAATGGTTTCGGACAGGTGGTTCGAGGTAAGTTTTGTGGGAGTTTGCACTTACGTCGCGGTTTGGTCGGTTACCCAGATGCGCGGCCATATTGGAGATACTCGGATGTAAACAACAGCATGGATTGCACAATTAATGCACCACTGAATACGTTGTTCTGCTAATTTATGCTGTCTAAACAACAGAATAAAATGTGTGGAAGCTGCTAAATCTTATAGAGAAGGACTTAGTAAGCAGAAAAGGGTGCAATATTTTGACAAACTAAAGTTAATAGGTGGTAAAGATATGTACGAGCAGTATTAATTAAGATATTAGCCTAATATTTCACCTACATGACCTTCTTCTAGATTTGTTATTGGTTTTGGCAGTCTGTAGTACTCCAAAAGTTTTTCCAGGCCCAACCGATTAGTACAGTCCCAAACATGACAATAATTGTCCATTTTCAGCAGCAATAATCTGCAAAATTTGCAAGTTATGTTCAGTTCAGTGGCATTGTTTACGTTCTGTGCCACCAATATGGCCGACTGATGATGCGTCGTTAAAACACTTCATTGCAGAGCAGGCGAGAATGGAAGGCGTTATTATTGTAATTGTGAATGAGACATTAGGAAATCTAACATTGCATTGCATTCAACCCTTCACCAACACCATCTCTCATCATGTTGCTGGTTAGCCTCTGCTCTGCTGTGTGCATTTATATTTTGGCTTTGGAGAGTGATTTGCAGGGAGGGTGGTATCTTATGCTTTCAAAGCTAGTTTGCTATTGTTAGCCTCTCCAAAATCGCCTAACCTTTAAAAGTAAAGCTACTATAATTTTTCTGTAAAGCTGCTTTTAAACAATCAGCAGTGTTGGGCATTTTACTTTAAAAAAGTAATTAGTTATAGTTACTAGTTACTTCTCACAAATAGTAACTGAGTTACATCATTATAAAAGTAACTAATTACCATGGAAAGTAACTATTATGTAGTATTACTTTTTAAAAAAATGTTCAAATATGTAAAATAACTGATTTTTTTAGTTTACTCATCAGATATATAAAGCTTAATGGCACAGTTTTTTAAATATCGGAATGTACACTTAGCATCAGTCAGTCAAGCATTATAATATGACATTAAAAAACTAAAAATAATACTGAAAAGGTAACAAAAGTACTACGAATTCTACTACTAATGCAAAATAAAACGCACTATGGGTTAAAGAGCTGCTAGGTTCATGAATATTAATCACGTTGTCAGCGTTTGCTCAAACTGATTTGCTAAAATCAAAACAGGAGCGATAATAGGTGAGCGCCAGCCAATGATATTGACGTTTGCGCATTAGTTCCGCCTACTACCGGAAAAACCGGCAGTTCTTAAAAAAGCTGAAGAATTCTATAGGAACTCCGCTATTCTGACAGGAAAATACAGCAAAGAATATCGTTTACATGTAGCATGTCAATTCTGCATGGTGTATAAGATAAAGCGACGTCGTGTGCCTTCAAACTAGAGTTTACGTTTCTTCAAATACAGGTACGCTGCGCATCCATTCAGATTAACCGAAAATAAAATTATAATATTATAATAAATTATAGTAACGCCGCATTTTATTGTCAGTAACGGTAACCGCGTTGTAACGGGGGAAATAGTAATTCGTTTAATTACTCGTTACTGAAAAAAATAACGCCGTTAGTAACGCCGTCTATTTATAACACCGTTATTCCCATCACTTACAATCAGTATTGTGTATAGTGCTATATAAAAGAAATTCCACTAGTTGCGAAATAAATGCACGCTTGCTCAACTAACTGAAAGTGTATTTCTCTGCATAAGTGTACAAAATGCATCACCGTAGGCTGCAAAATAATCATCACAGTGTCCTCACATTGCTTTCGGTCGCTCGAGCGGAAGTTGCCTCCTTTTTGACGAGTGTTTGTTTGAAGCATGCAGCGAAGGTAAGTTTCTGAAATAAGCAGTCGATTCTTTCTTCCCCTTCCCCCACTCTCTCAACTTCAAGAAGACTTTCTCCCGCTAGAATTCTGGAATGATCATTAACCTTTCCTTTGGTCCCCCTCCCTCCTCCTTGCCAGGCTGTATCTCCTGTTCTGTTTGGTTCCTGGCCCCATATGCCACTTTCCTATTTCCTGGCTGTAGACAGCAGGGAGTAGCTCTATTATCACCTCCACTGAGCTGTCTTTGAATGTGAGAGGCAATTCCATTTCACTTTGCCACGGGGAGGAGGAGGCAGGCGTACTACCCAGCTCAAAGAAATTGGCTAAGGGTTCATTTTTATAGACGGAGCGCAAGGACAACGCTTTTCCTCTTGTGTTACAGAGGATTTCGAATGTACTACACTAATGCCACGATTGCTATTGTGAAAATTGCTCAATATGGGTTTTGACAGGTGCACCGATCAGAACTGTTTGTTTGCATCAGAGAGGTGTCATTGCATTTAAATATTGCACATCCAGCCATTTACTCATATATGTGTTCCTAGCATTGCTATATGATTGATACATGGTCCATTTTTAAATTTTCACATTGGTTTGTTTGAAACAACACGTGCTTTATGCAAGTATTTTAACTAGTTGCATAGTCTTAATTTTGTGCATTTGTGAGGATTTCGAATGTACTACACTAATGCCACAGTTGCTATTGTGAAAATTGCTCAGTGTGTGTTTTGACAGACCTGTGCATGGAACAAAACTTTGTTTGCATCAGAGTGGTGTCATTGCATTTAAAAATTGCACATCCAGCCATTTATTCACACATTTATGTTTCTAGCATTGCTATATGATAAAAATTTGAAGTTTCACGTTGGTTTGTTTGATTCTTCCATTGTTTGTTTGAATTAAAACATGCTTTATGCAAGTATTTGAACTAGTTATGCAGCCTTGCCTTATACTTATACTACAGTCTTATACTAATGCCATGATTGCTGATCGTGAAAATTGCTCAAAATGGGTTTTGACACATGCACGGATCAAAACTGTTTGCTTCAGGGAGGTGGCATTGCATTTAAATATTGCACATCCAGCCATCTATTCATATATTTATGCTTCTTGCATTGCTATATGATTGATACATGGGCCTTTTTTTGAATTTTCACTTTGGTTTGTTTAAAACAACACATGCTTTATGCAAGTATTTGAACTAGTTGCACGTCCAGCCATTTATTCATGTATATGTGTTTCTACCATTGCTATATGATAGATACATGGTCCGTTTTTGAATTTTCACTTTGGTTTGTTTAAATCATAACATGCTTTATGCAAGTATTTGAACTAGTTGTAAAGTCTTAATTTTGTGCATTACGGAGGATCTCGAATGTACTTCACTAATGCCATGATTGCTGTTATGAAAACTGCACAATATGGATTTTGACAGGTGCACGGATCAAAGCTGTTGGTTTGCATCAGAGAGCTGTCATTGTATTTAAATATTACACATCCAAGCCATTTATTCATATTTATGTTTCTAGCATTGCGAAATGACTCATAATGGTCCGTTTTTAAATCTTTTACTTTGGTTTAGTTTAAAACAACACATGCTTTATGCAACTAGTTGCAAAGTCTTAATTTTGTGCATTGAAGAGGATTTCGAATGTACTACACTAATGCCACAATTGCTGTTGTGAAAATTGCTCAATTTGGGTTTTGACAGACCTGTGCATGGATCAGAACTGTTAGTTTGCATCGGAGAGGTGTCATTGCATTTAAAAGTTGCACATCCAGCCATTTATTCATATATATATATATATATATATATATGTTTCTAGCATTGCTATATGATGAAAATCAGAATTTTCACTTTGGCTTGTTTGATTCTTCTATTGTTTGTTTGCCACATTTGTTTGCAACGTTTGTTTGCCATTGTTTTGTAATGTCACGGTTGCTCAATATAGAAATTGTTTGCTTCAGAGAGGCAATTCCATTTCACTTTGCCACGGGGAGGAGGAGGCAGGCGTACTACCCAGCTCAAAGAAATTGGCTAAGGGTTCATTTTTATAGACGGAGCGCAAGGACAACGCTTTTCCTCTTGTGTTACAGAGGATTTCGAATGTACTACACTAATGCCACGATTGCTATTGTGAAAATTGCTCAATATGGGTTTTGACAGGTGCACCGATCAGAACTGTTTGTTTGCATCAGAGAGGTGTCATTGCATTTAAATATTGCACATCCAGCCATTTACTCATATATGTGTTCCTAGCATTGCTATATGATTGATACATGGTCCGTTTTTAAATTTTCACATTGGTTTGTTTGAAACAACACGTGCTTTATGCAAGTATTTTAACTAGTTGCATAGTCTTAATTTTGTGCATTTGTGAGGATTTCGAATGTACTACACTAATGCCACAGTTGCTATTGTGAAAATTGCTCAGTGTGTGTTTTGACAGACCTGTGCATGGAACAAAACTTTGTTTGCATCAGAGTGGTGTCATTGCATTTAAAAATTGCACATCCAGCCATTTATTCACACATTTATGTTTCTAGCATTGCTATATGATAAAAATTTGAAGTTTCACGTTGGTTTGTTTGATTCTTCCATTGTTTGTTTGAATTAAAACATGCTTTATGCAAGTATTTGAACTAGTTATGCAGCCTTGCCTTATACTTATACTACAGTCTTATACTAATGCCATGATTGCTGATCGTGAAAATTGCTCAAAATGGGTTTTGACACATGCACGGATCAAAACTGTTTGCTTCAGGGAGGTGGCATTGCATTTAAATATTGCACATCCAGCCATCTATTCATATATTTATGCTTCTTGCATTGCTATATGATTGATACATGGGCCTTTTTTTGAATTTTCACTTTGGTTTGTTTAAAACAACACATGCTTTATGCAAGTATTTGAACTAGTTGCACGTCCAGCCATTTATTCATGTATATGTGTTTCTACCATTGCTATATGATAGATACATGGTCCGTTTTTGAATTTTCACTTTGGTTTGTTTAAATCATAACATGCTTTATGCAAGTATTTGAACTAGTTGTAAAGTCTTAATTTTGTGCATTACGGAGGATCTCGAATGTACTTCACTAATGCCATGATTGCTGTTATGAAAACTGCACAATATGGATTTTGACAGGTGCACGGATCAAAGCTGTTGGTTTGCATCAGAGAGCTGTCATTGTATTTAAATATTACACATCCAAGCCATTTATTCATATTTATGTTTCTAGCATTGCGAAATGACTCATAATGGTCCGTTTTTAAATCTTTTACTTTGGTTTGTTTAAAACAACACATGCTTTATGCAACTAGTTGCAAAGTCTTAATTTTGTGCATTGAAGAGGATTTCGAATGTACTACACTAATGCCACAATTGCTGTTGTGAAAATTGCTCAATTTGGGTTTTGACAGACCTGTGCATGGATCAGAACTGTTAGTTTGCATCGGAGAGGTGTCATTGCATTTAAAAGTTGCACATCCAGCCATTTATTCATATATATATATATATATATATATGTTTCTAGCATTGCTATATGATGAAAATCAGAATTTTCACTTTGGCTTGTTTGATTCTTCTATTGTTTGTTTGCCACATTTGTTTGCAACGTTTGTTTGCCATTGTTTTGTAATGTCACGGTTGCTCAATATAGAAATTGTTTGCTTCAGAGAGGTGACACTGCATTTAAATATTGCACGTCCAGCCATTTATTCATATATATGTTTTCCTAGCATTGCTATATGATTGATACATGGTCTGTTTTTGAATTTTCACTTTGGTTTGTTTGAAAACATGCTTTATGCAAGTATTTAAAAATTGCAAAGTCTTAATTTTGTGCATTACAGAGGATTTTAAATGTACTACACTAATAACACAATTGCTCAGAATGGGCTTTGACAGACCTCTTCATGGACCAAAACTGTTAGTTCGCATCAGAGATTTGTCATTGCATTTAAAAATTGCACATCCAGCAATTTAGTCATATATATGTGTTTCTAGCATTGCTATATGATTGATACCATGGTCTGTTTTTGAATTTTCACTTCGGTTTGTTTGATTATTATATTGTTTGTTTGTCTGAAGCAAAACATTCATTCACCTTGGTTTGTTTAAAACAATACATGCCTTGTGCAAGTATTTGGACTAGTTGCAAAGTCTCGATTTTGTGCAGTGGAGTGGACCTTAAATGTACTGCACTAATCCCATGATTGCTATCATAAAAATTGCTCAATATGGGTTTTGACAGGTGCACCGATCAAGACTGTTTGTTTGCATTTAAATATTGCACATCAAAGCCATTTATTCAAACATTTATGTTTCAAGCAATGCTATATGATTGATACACAGTCCATTTTTGAATTTTCAGTTTGGTTTGTTTGATTCTTCCATTGTTTGTTTGAATCAAAACATGCTTTATGCAAGTATTTGAATTACAGTAGTTATGCAGTCTTGATTTTATGAATCGCAAAGGATTTCGAATGTACTACACTAATCCTACGATTGCTATCGTGAAAATTGCTCAATATGGGTTTTGACAGGTGCACGGAAAGCTGTTTGTTTGCATCAGAAAGGTGTCATTGTATTTAAATATTACACATCCAGCCATTTATTCATGTATATGTTTTTCTAGCATTGCTATATAATAGATACATGGTCCGTTTTTGAATTTTCTCTTTGGTTTGTTTGAATCATAACTTGCTTCATGCAAATATTTGCACTAGTTGCAAAGTCTCAATTTTGTGCATTGGAGAGGATTTTGAATGTACTACACTAATGCCATTACTGCCATCGTAAAAATTGTTCGGTATTAGTTTTGAGAGATGCACAGATAAAGACTGTTTCAAATAGGTGTCATTGCGTTTAAATAGTGCACACTGAGCCATTTATTTATACATTTACATTTCTAGCATTGCTATATGGTTGATGCACGGTCCATTTGTGAATTTTCATTTTGGTTTGCTTGATTCTTCCATTGTTTGTTTGAATCAAAACATGCTTTATGCAAGTATTTCAGCTAGTTATGATACAAGTCGTGATTGGTATTGTGAAAATGTGCAGTATTGGTTTTTACAGATGCACAAATCAAAACTGTTTGTTTGAATCAGAGAGGTGCCATTGCATTTAAATATTGCATGTCCAACCATTTATTCAGTGTGTTTCTAGCATTGCTATATGATTGATACAAAGACATGTGCATGCATAAAGTATGTTTCTGACCAAAGATTCTGAGATTTTTTAACCTGGTGCTTTGCAATGGTGTTTTCAGTGTATTTTTTGTGATGCAACAATGCTTTTCTGCATATGCATGCATGATGTATACTGAACTGCAGTTCTGCAGAGGCTATGAATGCAAAACCTTTGCCAGCCACTAATTGTTTGGTGCATTTCTGTTTATTATTATGCACAATTCTGACAACCAGTCAAACCTTGGACCGCTTAGGACAGCTAGAACTAAACACATATATATATATTCTGGGATCCGTTGCTTACTGTGGAAAATCAGCACAACACAGAGGCTAGAAAGGTTTTTCTATCGTTTAGGGTCTGGGCAAATATGTTGAAATCCTCTAAGGAGGCTGATGAAAAATGCACCCGCTTCGAGCCGTCGCTTGTCTTAAGCTAAAATTGATGTTTTATAAATAATTTCGACCCCGCAAACATCAAAGGCCACAATCACAGCGACTCAGTGATATTCATTTGGCATAAGTCAGTTTCATTTTTCCGAGCTTTTCATCAGAAATGGCTTAAAAAGTAGACCTGCTCTGAATCTTTCATGACTTGGGGCTTGCAGGGGACAGTGGCTGATGTTCTTCACTTGTAGACGTCTGACAGCGCGCGGCAGCATCAACAACAAAATGGTCACAAACCCCCGTTGCACTTCCTGGGTCATGCGGCCTGATAAATATTTCAAGGGACTAGCGACACACTGAGCGGCTGATAACGGGTCAGTTGCAGGTGATAAAAGTCGGTTTTAGTTGGGACATTAGGCCTTTTCTTCAGTGTGCGATATTATATCTTCACCATCGTTTAGCCCTGTATTACACATCAGTGATTTAGCTTCGCATCGCCTGTGCGGTGGGTCGACTGACAGTGCGATAGATGTGAGAAATAAATTTATCTGTGCATCTTAACGCCTGTGATGAATATCAAACTGCTGATCTGGCTAAAAGCAGGCATGTTCGAGTTTCATACAACAGCATCATCATGCTGAGCTTGTAAATCATTTCACTGTACAAGTGAAATAGACACCTATGTGACCCAGGAGCACCAAAAACCTAGTAAGGTTGTTTATTTCAGTATTTTGAGATTAACATGTTGCTACGCTGTAGTCTAAGAAAAGTCTGTAAAATAGAGCCCAAAGTACTGGTTTAATATGAAGCAAGTTTCTGTAGTGATTTTTCACAGGTGTTTTAACCATATTTTGAAATATGCATTGCATTGTGTTGTGTTTTGGAGAAAAAAAATGTCCAGATAATATCCTGGAAGAAAATTATCAGTATTTTGTCCATTTTTTTCCCTTTCAGTGTAAAATACATAACACATAAGTCGAGTAAAATACTACATAAATATAAAATATTCAGTAGTATGTTATATAATATAGAATACTACAGTACTTTTGATTTTATTTATTTATTTATTTGTTTGACGTTTTTAGATAAACCCTGGGTTTGTATAATGGAAATATAAGATGCTCAGGATGAATACGAACCAATCTGCTGTTCTTTTTGTACTGTAAAAATATATTTAAACTAGTTATGCAGTCTTGATTTTATGAACTGGAAAGGATTTCGATGTACTACACTAATCCCACGATTGTTATCGTGAAAATTGCTCAATATGGGTTTTGACATGTGCACAGATCAAAACTCTTTGTTGGCATCAGATAGGTGTCAATGCATTTATATTGTACATCCAGCCATTTATTCATATATATGTGTGTTTTAGCATGGCTATATGACTGATACACAGGCCGTTTTTGAATTTTCACCTTGTTTTGTTTGGACCAAAATATGCTTTATGCAAGTATTTGAACTAGTTGCAAAGGCTTGATTTTGTGCATTGCAAAGGATTTAAAATGTACTACACTAATACCATGATTGCAATTGTGACAATTGTGCAATATTAATTTTTACAGGTGCACAACTCAAAACTGTTTGTTTGCATCAGAGAGGTGACGTTACATTTTAATTTTGCACATCCAGCCATTTATTCATATATTTGTGTTTATTGCATTGCTATATGATTGATGCATGGGCTGGTTTTGAATTTTCTTTTTGCTTTATTTTATTTTTTTATTCTTTGTTGAATTGACAAATATTTTAACTAGTTACACAGTCTTAATTTCACTGTAAAAAAAAAAGAAAAAGAAAAAAAAATAGAAAGTTGTTTTAACTTAAAAAACTATGTTTTTGTGCTGCCTTATAATTTTAAGTTTGCTCAACTCAAATATTCAAGTTGTCACATAGTACAACTTAACATTTCACATTGACTGAATTAAAAATTATCATTTTTTTTTTTAATTTTTTTTCCTTCAGTGTAAAATACATAACACACAAGTCGAGTAAAATACTACATAAATATTAAGTATGCAATATTTGATTTTATTTATTTATTTATTTATTTATTTTAATTTTTAGATAAACCCTGGGTTTGTATAATAGAAATATAAGATGCTCAGGATGAATACAAACTATATATATATATTAAAAAAAAAATATATATATATATAAACTTAATATAAATATATAAAATATATATATATAAATATATTTTAATCAAGATTTTTACATTTAATTTTTTAACCCCCTTTGGCAATTTTTTAAGCATAAAACTAGCATCGTTTAAGCAAGGTTTGTGCTTAAAACAAGAAAAATATTTGCCAGTGGAGTAAATAAATATAAACAAGATATTCAAAATATTCAAGGAAAGTCTAAATATCTAAATTGCAAATATAAATTGATCTTGTTTTAAGGATGTTTTTAGTTGAATTTGACAAAGAAAAATATATACTGATTTAAAAAAAAAACATTTTTTCAGCATGTCATATTTAAGTTTGCACGTGCATCAATTCACTAGACTAAATGCGTACAGAAGCGTATTTGTGTGAAAATGTCATTACCTGAGATGTTTTCAGCTGGAAAAGTCAAGGTGCTCATTGTTTTTTCCTTCATGGTGCATCACCTCTGGAGTGACTTGCTACAGGGAAAGCTAAAAGTAGAACAAGCCGATGCTGGAAACAACAGCTATTTATTTATCCGCATATTTTATTAGAATTCTTAATTAAAAAGCGAATTAATTTAGTGCGCTTTGTTCTGTTATTGCAGATTATGTGGACATCATAATTAGTCCAGGTTCAAGTTCAGCAAAGCTAGACTGTCGCAAAGTGAACCGAGCAGACCTTTTGCCTACCTGAAAGGCCACTGTCCTCATTAGCCTTGCTTTTGTGGTGTCAGGTGTGGAAAATAAAGCCAATAAATTGTTCTAATTTACTCTCTCCAATGCACCTTTTGTATTAAAGAACTTTTTATTGATTTACTTTAATTAGGTGCATTTGTTCAATTAACACCTCTTAAAAACTTGGGGAACTTATTGCGCGTAAAACTCATCATTCACTTGTAAATAACTCAATGTTGCACGCGTAACAGTCAACCGCAAAGCGAGGGCACAGCTAATTGGGCGAAACGCCAATCAGGGCGGTTGATTTTGCGTCAATCCGAGAGCGAAAAGGCATATTCAAAGGGCCAGGTAAATCTGGCTCCTTGACTAGGCAGGGCTAGATATGACAAGGAGAACATCAGTGACACCTGAGCAGGAGACCTAAAAGGACATCAATAATGAGAGGTGTGGGAGTGCATCTCAAGGGACGACACGGGCCCGGAGTCGTCTGCACAGAGGCTAATAAGGGTTTAAAAGCCACAACTGTCCACACAGCCCACGCCAGCCCACCACCCGTCTTTCGTTTCCAAAGAGCTGCCTGATGCTTTCTGACAGGCCTCAGCTGCGACCGCGGGGGACCGCGGCGGTCAGTGGTTATGTCAGCATCAAACAATGCAGCCCGCGCCTATTAGAGAGCCGAGGCGTTGATTAGAACGTGCCCTCTGAATACGCTCCCAATTCGCCAAAGAAAGACGTCATATTTCGGCTTGACTTCTTCGTATGAATTTCATCTGGCATCTGGCAAACAACTTATAAATAACTCAGGGGCCATCTTAAATGCATTCCCATGAAATTTTTAGTGACACTGTAATGTAAGCCACTACCTGTCATGAATGGCAAATAGCCTCGGCCTCTCGCCGTGTTTGTCCATCAGCTCACCGTCTTCCTCTTATATTCTCCAAAGAAAGCCTTCGCTGTCCCCGTATCCAGGCTGGCAATAATTTCGTTGTCATTTGCTGTGCGGTGACCACATCATTGATGTGACAGTGCCGGGCATTAGGTAAAGTCCCCAGACTAGTGCTCACTTACAGAAGCTGCCTCGATCTGTCATTGACAGTGATTCGATTAGACCTGGCTGGCAAACACGTTCCTTGGTGACAGGACCTCTTGATTTGTGCGGTCCTTAACCAACCTTCAAGAACTTTAATATATGATCTTGTTTTTTGCATTTGCATTCATGCATTTGGCAGACGCCTTTATCCAAAGTGACTTGTATTAAAGGTATATATTTAATCAGTCCATGGCATGCATTCCCTGGGAATCAAAACTCATGACCTTGCGTTGCTAGAAAGCTGAAAATGATTTTCCAGTAATAATATTTTGTCCTCGTCTTAATTTAGTTTGCATCAGATGCATTGTAATTCAACCCGACTGGCTTGTTCAATTAGCCATTGCATTTTTAGGTTTAGGTTGCATTGGATGTATGTTGTTGGCATTGCACAACTAATAAATGCGATGGTGAAGAATTTGCAACGTAACCCAAGTTTTAAAAACTACAATTTGTGATTTTCAAATTTTGAATTTGCAGGAAGCATAATAATATTTTGTCATTGACATTGTCTTGATTTAGGTCACCCCTAATGATGGAGTGGTGAAGAATGTGCGATGTCACTCACCTTTCAAGAACTTTTTGTTATGCGATTTTCACACTTTGTCCTCGGCTTTGTGTTGATTTAGGTTGCAGTGGATGCATTGGGTTTCAATGCATTGTTTGGGTTGTTCATCTAGGCCTTTGTTGGCATTGCACGACTAATAAATGCTGTGGTGAAGAATCTGCAACATGACCCAGTCTTCAAAAACTGTGTAATTTTTACATTTTTTGTCTTCATTTAGGTTGCATCTGATGCATTGTTGCAGTCTGATGCTTTGCATGATTATCTATGCATTGCACGACTATGGCATTGTGAAGAATCCATGGTGTGACCCAACGTTTGAAAACATTAGTATGTGATTTTCATATTTTGTCCTTGGCATTGTCTTGATTTAGGTTGCATCAGATGCATTGTTTAAGTCTGATGCTTTGCATGTTTATCTATGCATTGCACGACTAATGAATGCCGTGGTGAAAAATCTGTGACGTGACCCAATATTTAAAATCTTCAGTGTGATTTTTCATATTTCATCCTTGGCATTGTCTTGATTCAGTCCAATGTTCTTTTAGGCAGTTGTTGGCATTGCACAACTAAATGCAGTGGTGAAGATTCAGCAAGAACTTTAATATGTGATTTGCACGTAATAATATTTCATCCTTGGCATTGTCTTGATTTAGGTCACATTGGACACATTGTGTTTCAGTCCAATGTTTGCCATGTTCATCTAGGCATTGTACATGAATCTGCGTTGTGACCCAAGCTTCAAAAAAACCTCAACATGTGATTTTCATATTTTGTTCTGGGTATTGTCTTGATTTAGTTTGCATCAAATGCACTGAGTTCCATTGATGTTTGGCTTTTTCATCTATGTGGTTGTTGGCATTGCATGACTAATAAATGCAGTGGTGAAGATACTGTAAGAACTTTAATATGTGATTTGCATATAATATTTTATCCTTGGCATTGCACAACTAATAAATGCAGAGAAGAATCTGTGATGTGACCCAAGCTCTGAAAACCTTTTAATGTGATTTTCAGCTAATTATACTTTGTCTTTGGCATTGTCTTGATTTAGGTTGCATCAGTGTTTCAGTCTGACACTTGGCATGCATCTAGGCATTGCATGACTAATTGTTTTGATTTAAGTTGCATCGGATGCATTGTGTTTCAGTCCAATGTTTGGCTTGTTCATCTAGGCGGTTGTTGGCATTACACAACTAATGAATGCAGTGGTGAAGATTCTGCAAGAACTTTAATCTGTGATTTGCACGTAATAATATTTCGTCCTTGGCATTGCACGACTAATAAATGCTGTGAAGAATCTGTGACATGATCTAAGCTCTGAAAACTTTTTAATACTTTTAATATTTATTTAATATTTAAATATTTAAAAATATTTATATATTTAAAACTTTTTAATATGTGGTTTTCAGGTTATACTTCGTCCTTGACATTGGCTTGTTTCAGGTTGCATTAGATGCATTGTATTTCACGCTCATCTTGGCATTGAATGACTAATGAATGCCATGGTAAAATCCTGCAAGAACTTCAATATGTGATTTGCATGTGATAATATTTTATAATATTTTATCCTTGCCATTGTATTGATTTAGTTCACATTTGTACCCATTGTGTTTGCCACGTTCATCTAGGCATTGCACAATTAGTGAATCTGCGATGCGACCCAACCTTTAAAAAAAACGCCAACATGTAATTTTTCATATTTTGTCCTTGGTATTGTCTTGATTTAGTTTGCATCAAATGCATTGAGTTCCTGTCTGATGTCTGGATTTTTCATCTAGGTGGCTGTTGGCATTGCATGACTTATAAATGCAGTGGTTAAAATACTGCAAGAACTTTGATTTGCACATAATAATATTTCGTCCTTGGCATTGCATGACTAATAAATGCAAAGAAGAATCTGTGACGTGACCTAAACGCTAAAAACTTTTTAATATGTAATTTTCAGGTAATTATACTTTGTCCTTGGCATTGTCTTGATTCAGGTTGCAACAGATGCATTGTGTTTCAGTCTGACGTTTGGCACGCTCATCTAGGCATTGCACGACTAATGAATGCCATGGTAAAGAATCTGTGATGTGAACCAACATTTAAAAACTTCAAAATGAGATTTTCATATTTTGTCCTTGGGATTGTCTTGACTTAGTTTGCATCAAATGCATTGAGTTCCAGTCTGATGTTTGGCTTTTTCATCTAGGTGGCTGTTGGCATTGCATGACTTACAAATGCAGTGGTTAAGATACTGCAAGAACTTTGATTTGCACATAACAATATTCCGTCCTTGGCATTGCACGACTAATAAATGCTGAGAAGAATCTGTGACGTGACCTAAACCCTGAATTATAATACGTGATTTTCAGGTAATTATACTTTGTCCTTGGCATTGTCTTGATTCAGGTTGCATCAGATGCATTGTGTTTCAATCTGACATTTGGCACGCTCTAGGCATTGCACGACTAACGAATGCCGTGTTGAAGATCCTGCAAGAACTTCAATATGTGATTTGGATGTAATAATATTTCATCCTTGGCATTGTCTTGATTTAGGTCACATTGGACACATTTTGTTTCAGTCCAATGTTTGGCATGTTCATTTAGGCATTGCACAACTAGTGCATCTTTTTATTTTTTGTCCTTGGTATTGTCTTGATTTAGTTTGCATCAAATGCATTGAGTTCCAGTCTGATGTCTGGCTTTTTCATCTAGGTGGCTGTTGGCATTGCATGACTAATAAATGCAGTGGTAAAGATACTGCAAGAACTTTGATTTGCACGTAATATTATTCCGTCCTTGGCATAGCACGGATAATAAATGCTGAGAAGACCATGATGTGACCCAAGCTCTGAAAAGTTTTTAATATGTGATTTTCAAGTAATTATACTTTGTCCTTGGCATTGTCTTGATTCAGGTTGCATCAGATGCATTGTGTTTCAATCTGACATTTGGCACGCTCTAGGCATTGCACGACTAATGAATGCCGTGGTGAAGAATCTGCGCTGTGACCTCGGGTAAACACCTCCAGATTGATGTCATCTATACAAGCTGTTTTCGCAGGTGAGGCTTTATTAGAGCTTCTTTCAATATCATCACCTCCAGATCATTAGATTATCATCTTTTCAGGATCTTCTTGCCAATTCCGTTCGGTTTATAATAGAAAGGCATTTAGTGAAATTTGTTAGAGGCGCATACGTGCGACGCAAATGCAGCAGCTGCTCGTGTGGGTCAGCGCAGTATGTTTGTACCCACCTGATGATGGAAAAGCTCTCCATCCAACACAATGACCCCCTGAGGGAGTGGCTGGCCTTACCGTTCCTAATCACGACGGCCCCTCGGCGATTGTGGCCACTGACTGCGCTAATAAGTGCAAAGTACAGGGGGCTAATGCACAACAAAAGGAGAGGACAAAAAACAAGTAGGGGGAGAAAAACAAACTCTTCAGGCAGGCGCATGCACGGTTAATTCAACAATAAGGCCTTCGAGTAAAGCCTGCCGGTAGCCTATTAAAGAGGAGGAGAAAGGGAGGAAAAGCAAATAATCCCGTAATGAGGATGAGAAGATGGCCGCTCGCCCTGCTGGTAGGGTGCAGGCAAGCCCGTGCATGCATGTTCCAGGAGAATAGATTACTGGACCCCATTGCCCTGTTATAATGACCCTTCTTGTTAGCCTCGGAGATGGAAGCCTCTTCATTAGATCTCAGAACAACTCACCTCTGCCTGCATCCCCTCTCCAAGAGACAGGAGCTGTTTTGCACCCCTAAACACATGATTTCTTTGGCTTGCGAATCAGTTGGGACATTATAAGGTGCACTGAGGTCCACCTGTGGCTAAATATCACGTAATGCAAGAAGATTTCATCAACAGAGATAAAGGGAAATAATGCAAGGAGCTTGTTATTGACTTCATGTTTCAGGTCCTCTAATGATGTTTAATGCTTAACCATTTAATCATGTTTTTCAACCCTCAAACAGAAGTAATGTGATTAATGTGATTAGTGGGTTGCAACGGCAGAGAAAGAAACATGCTTAATGCAAATAATAACATGCATTGAAGCATAAGCGTGCATATTTAGCCTAACCAGCCTTTCTAAGTGAGGAGAAAATATTTCTCATTTCTTTTGTTGTTTATGCCACCCAATCAAACTCCATGGTATTTTGGCGCAAATTCATCTGTCACTTTGTAAAATGGCTAAAACTAAAACAATATTTGGCCCAGTGTTTGTTGCATGTGTTATGCTGGTAAGTCACACTTGTGGTGTTATGCATTTACAAAATTGACAATTTTCCTATTCACGATAATAATTATACATATTGTTGGGCCTTTGCAGTTGATGGGAATATTAATCAATTTGACTGTTTGATTTTACGGATGTTTTTTGTTGCATGCGTTGGGCTGAATCTAGTTTAAAACCACTGATAAATTTTTTGTTTACAATCAATTCAAAAAAAAAAAAAAAAAAAAAAAAAACTTCAACCTGATGCTGCGACGTTAAGTGTGTTTTTGCGCCATTTAAAGGGCCAGAACGCGAGGGATAGCGTCTCCGAGACTCATCAAAGACTTCAGCGGTGCTTTCTAATCGGTCGTGGGGAGAGTCGGTTGTGCCAGTGAGACAGGTGAGATGAACTGATAAGAAGAACCTATTTCAGGCTGCTGAGGGGGAGGACGAAGTCACTCCTATCAGATGACCGCTGGGAGGCTGACATACGTGTTACTCTAGAATAAGGCACAGCTGAGAGGTCATTAGGTAAAACTTTGAAAACTAACTGTAAGCTATGATTTGTGAGGGAAATAAATGCACGCCACTGGCCGTCGCGTTCAACAATTGCAAAATCATTTTCCCTGCTTGCGCTGCAATGCGTTATTTTCTCCCCTCGAATAAACACACTTGTTATGAAACTAGATATTTGAGAAAACAGACGCGTCCTTATGTGGAAAGAGAGAGAGCGAGAGTCATTTAAATCTCATTAAATGTATGTCTCCATGAAAGGTTCTTTAAAAACTCGCTTGGCTCAGATCCACAAACCTCAGAAGTGTCCGTCAGCCAACATATAAACACCTAGGATCACGTCTCTCTCGCTGCCAATATAATAATTCATACAGTGTATAGCCTATATGTTTTAAAAAATGTATTGCATGTAAATGCATTTAAAAGTAATATTAGCCATATATAATTTGCATGCATTTTGGCATTAATTACAGCGTTTGCAATCAAATAAACATCTTAAATGTACATTGGATTGGCAGCATGCAAATTATAATTGCTATTAATGATTTGATTTGTTATTTTAGATATGACAAATCACTTCAAGATGTATTCTAAAATAAATGTCGACAAACGCAGGTTTTTTCCACAAAATGTGGTTGGTTCCTGCCTGATTTTATTATGTTTTGAAGCGTAAAGCGTTGAATGCGTAACTTGAAGTAGTCCATCCACATAAAATATTTACATGTCTTGGGAGCAGTAAACAGATCTTCAAGAGAAGCCAATATTTCACGCTATAACGCAAACATTTTAGGTAGGTCGCAAGGCGTGTCATTTCCAGCGCTTTAAATAATGAATAATGAAGTTTTGGTGGTAAAGCGAGCGACTTCCACCGCGTACAAATGCATTCACACAATGGCCTCGAAGGGAAGACAATAGGGTTTATTTGCACTACTTAGTGCGCTCCTGAAGAATCACGAGAGCCCCAGTTTTCCCCGACTATAGTATACAAACATGGATGACCAGCAGAAGTGAATACACTGTGGCGTGCGAGCCTCCTTGATTACACTAATTAAGTTCTGTCTAATTAAATTACCGTCACGTGTTAACCAATAGCAAAAGTTGATTCATTAAGCATGCAGACCGAGGACTGAAAAGCAAAGCCTTTCCTGATTGCAGGCTAGTGTCAATTGGCTAATTTGCTGTCTTGCACAAAGTAGCTCGAACCGCAGGAAGGCGTTAGTTTTCTCTCTCGCTCGCGTTAATTGCTATTTGTCATCGAGCGATGCAGCTAGAGCGTTGCATCTCGCCAGCCAAGAAATGTATGATTGTGGGCAGTGGCTACCCGAACGCACAAGCATCTGAGCTCGCCTTGCAGGACTACCCTATTATATCTATCGGCGACAACCTGGAGAGAAGTTCACCTCTGAAAAAAAACTCCGCTGGGATGACGAATCAGTCAGAGGCAGACAATTTCGCCGACTCGAAGGACTCATCAGGGGACGTCCAGCGAGGCAAACTCTCTCCTGATCTTGACGGAGTCGCCGACAGTCGTCACACTTTCGATGGATCTGCGGGAGAAAGGTATCTCCTGTCTCAGTCCAGTCAAGTGCAGCCGAGTCCCACCACCATGTTTCCCTACCCGAGTCAGCATGGACCGACGCACCCAGCTTTCTCCATCGGCAGCCCGAGCCGCTACATGGCTCACCATCCGGTCATTACGAACGGAGCCTACAACAGTCTGTTGAGCAACTCTTCTCCGCAAGGCTACCCGACGGCGGGCTACCCGTACGCGCAGCAGTATGGACACGCGTACCAAGGCACGGCTTTCTACCAGTTTTCCTCCGCTCAGGCCGGGCTTGTGCCCGGCAAGGCGCAGGTTTACCTCTGCAACAGGGCCCTGTGGCTTAAATTTCACAGACATCAAACGGAGATGATTATTACCAAGCAAGGACGGTAGGTGATGTGCAATTACGGCTGTAATTATCCCTTTCGCAAACTGTAGGCTATTTTCCACAAATTGATGTTTTCGTTTTGCAAATAACAAATTAAGGTGGGCAAATTACATGGAACACACTTTTTTCTTTTCTTCCGAAAGAGGTTTAAGATTTTTTTTTTTTCGGTCTGTATTTACCAAGAACAAAAATAACAGCTTTTATTTATTTTCTTTAACGCATATTTGTTCCTTTTTTTTTTTTTTATTCATTCGATTTTGTTTTTCCAAACATTTAAAACCATTTAATAAATCTGCTATATCATTTGCTTTTTAATAGTGCACATATATTTTTTAGATTTGTTTTTCCAAAATATTCACATTCGTTTGATACTGTTTTATGCTGTATTATTATTTTTAATTATTAATCCGGTGTCCTTAAATATATTTTATATTAAAATTAAAGATTGCAAACACACGTTTGCTAGCAGAGCTGCATCACTGTGCACTGAAACTTTAATTTTTATGCACCCTCAGGCGAATGTTTCCGTTTTTGAGTTTCAATATATCTGGTCTTGACCCAACGGCGCATTATAATATCTTTGTGGACGTGATTCTTGCGGATCCGAACCACTGGCGCTTTCAAGGAGGAAAATGGGTTCCGTGCGGCAAAGCGGACACGAATGTGACGGGTAAACAAATATAGTTTTATTTCTCTATTTTTCTGTAGCTTTATTTATAAAATTAATTAAATAATAATAATAATAATAATAATAATAATAATAATAATAACAACAATAATACATTATTATTATTATTATTATTATTATTATTATTATTATTATTATCTGTTCAAATTCACATTGTTTTGATTTGGAGCTTTTATTTTAAATTATTTACTTGATATTATTTTTGTTGTCCTGGCTCAGAATTGACATTCCAATTACATTATAAACAGGGAACAGAGTGTACATGCACCCGGATTCGCCGAACACCGGTGCGCACTGGATGCGTCAAGAGATATCCTTTGGAAAACTTAAACTGACCAACAATAAAGGAGCAACGAACAACACTGGACAGGTTAGTTATTTTTCGTTAGATTTATTTTCACTTCATTAATTTTAGGCTCATTACTGTGTCATGCATTCAGACTGCGTTAGGAATATTAGCAACAATGCTGTGCATTTCTGTCTGAGAAAATTAAATTATATTAGGTAGCATATTACAGTCGAGCAGCTCCACAAAACAATCTCGTTACTTTTTTTTTAGTATTCATTAATATTTATCTAAATATAAAAACGTAGGCTATATTTTGTAGTAGGATAATTTAAAAATGAAAATATGCTACCATAACATTCGTTGTTGTAACCATGTGGAAACATTTTTATCCAGTCATAATACAATTTATATTTTTGAAATACTTGAGTTAGACCGGTTATTTTAAGTGCATTCATGAATTACTTATTAAAATAAGATGACAAACCAGTTGGTAAAATGTAGCTAAATTAGTTCAATATTGGCGTTCGAAATGGAACTACGGGAGCGTAAAGACGCGTGAGGAGATGTTCTCTGACTCTCGTTTTTTCGCTTGAATTCCTGCAGATGGTCGTCCTGCAGTCGCTGCATAAATACCAGCCTCGACTGCATGTGGTGCAGGTGAACGAGGACGGAACCGAGGACACGAGCCAACCCGGGCGCGTGCAGACGTTCACGTTCCCGGAGACGCAGTTTATTGCGGTCACCGCATATCAAAATACTGATGTAAGAAATGTTGATTTCTAAAAATTCGATTGGTTTGATGTGGTAAAGCGTTTTTAAATGTTTTAATTTTCTGTCACTTACAGATCACGCAGCTAAAAATCGACCACAATCCATTTGCAAAGGGATTCCGCGACAATTATGACACGTAAGTTTTGATATTATAATTTTTTGTTTAATCAGGGTTAATCATATTAAATATCATTGATTTGAGTGAATCCAATTCATTTAGGCGCACATGAAGTACATTTTTGTGCTTAATTGAGCTTAATCAAAATAGTATTCTCTATATGCGTGTGCGCATTTATATTTCTCAGACATAAAGATTACAGAATTGTAACACTGGCAGGTTAACATTCTTGCAAGAACTAGGAATCCTGTTTTATTTTATTTTATAATTTAAATCTGCATGAAAGAATGCTGGGATTTCTTAAAGAGTCACATTGCAGTGAAAAATGATTTTGACTCTGCACTTCCCACTGGCCGATGTATTAATAGCCATTTGTGTGTGTTTTGTTATTTTGGCCTGGAAAATCTCAAGACTGAAACTTTAATTTCACTTCACAGCATCTCATGCGTTTTGGCCAGCAATATGTATTTAGAAAAGTTGAGAAAACAACAGAGTTGTTTTACTGATTTGAACGTTTCTAATCTACATTGGTGCAATGTGCACATGGATTGTCCGTGCGCAGTGCTAATTTGTTTATTTGCGCAATTACGCACAGAACGGGAAACCGTGAGAACAATCGTATGCTCTCGAGCGCATTTGCAACGCTTTATTTACGGTTAGCTACGCTTCTCATATGCAACATTAACGTGTTTGTCCACCATCTTTCTCCAGTGTCTACACAGGGTGCGACATCGATCGGTTGACGCCGTCCCCGGGTGACTCTCCGCGCTCTCAGATCATGCCTAGCGCAAGATATGCCATGACTGGTTCTTTCCTGCAGGACCAATTTGTCAGCTCGTATGCCAAGTCCCGCTTTCACCCTGGCGTCGGAGGCGCTCCTGGCACGGACCGCAGCGTCCCACTTAGTAACAGCTTGCTCTCCCCGCAACAAACCGAGGAGACCACGGTGGCCTCCCCGCAGCGATGGTTTGTCACCCCTGCCAACAACCGACTGGACTTTGCCGCCTCGGCATACGATGCTGCCGCGGCTGCTGATTTCGCCGGTAACGCGGCCACCCTTCTGTCGTACGCAGCTGCTGGAGTTAAAGCGCTGCCCCTGCCCGGAGCGGGATGCTCTAACAGACCTCTGGGGTATTACGGCGAGCCGCCGGGGTGGGGCACCCGCACGCCACCGCAATATTGCAGCAAGTCCAGCTCCGTCCTGTCGTGCTGGCCGTCCAACTCCGTGGGGAGCCGCACGGCCTCCTCCAGTTACCTGGTCCCTGGCCTCGAGGACGGCGACGCCATCGCGCCCGAGAGGTCGCCGCTAGGCGGGGCGGACGAGTCCAAACCCAAAGACCTGTCTGAATCCAGCTGGATAGAAACCCCGTCCTCAATTAAGTCGATCGATTCGAGCGATTCTGGGATTTTTGAGCAAGCCAAGCGGAGGAGGATTTCGCCATCTGCCACGCCGGTTTCCGAGACATCGTCTCCATTAAAATCTGAAATGTTGACGCCGAGGGAATGCGAGAAAAACTGCTCCAAGGACATCGGCTACTACAGCTTTTACCCCCACAGTTAGAAACTCGCAACAACTCGTGCGTGGCTCACGTGTTCAAGGATTCACGAGTGACTTATAATCTATTTATTCCTATTTATGTGCTTATTTATTTGTTTATTTATGCCTATATCCTGGTCGCGGCGTTCGAAGGACGTCACCAGGCGCGCAAAGACAAACTCTGACACGAAAACTCGAGCAGAGATGTACGCGGTTTTCGTTCCCAAATGACATTTTAAGGTTCTAACTGTCAAACCTATTGTAAGTATGAAAGTACTGTACATATTTGTATTTATCTATCCATTTGTGATTCTCCTCGTTGAATGTTTATGTACAATATAGAAAACCGGACTAGGTTTGTTTAATGTACTTAGACGTTCGTTCGTTCGAATAGCTACATATATTAAATATTTTGATGTTTGAAAAAAAATAAGGATACAACTCGTATAGGTTCCCGGGTCTGGTTAAGACAAAAACAATGATCTGACTGAATTGGAAGTAGCTGCTTACCCGTTGAAGAGAGCCCGCCAAAAAAGAGTTCCTCTGACAGGAAATATGGCGGACGCATGTCTGTCAGAGGTCGGTTTTTATGTAAGCTTATATTGATGTTGCTTTTAGAGTCGCGTCGTCTGTTCGTAAATATCATAGTTCGTAGTTTCATTTTGTGAACGTTTTGTGGACGTATGTTTTTAACCACACCAGCGTGAATTCATTTCTGATTTTTTTTTTTTTTTTTTTTTTTTTTGTAGAGATATAAACATAGACTATCATTTCACGTATTACCAACCCAGCCATTTTCATTTGTGTTTCATGGGCTGTTGTCTCATGAGAAAAACGCGAGTTAGGCCTGCTAATGTGTAAAGGTAATGTAATTGTGGTGTGCTTAATTGCAATAAATATGACAGAATGTGAAACCCCGGGCGAAGTACACAAAATTCAAATAAGCTGATTTCGAAACCAAATATTTCTGTTACATTCTCTACCTGTCTCTGAGAGGTATATCGATAACGCCAGTCACAATGTGAATTTTGTTGCCTGTACGATGCATTTTCATAATAAAATGTAGTCATGCAATGCAACAAATAAGAAAATCGCCTAGAATAACCTTTTTGGTGGTTTTATGTAGGTTACTCATTTAATTCGACTGTGCTGTATTTTGCAGTAGCCCTAAAGTTAAACAAAGAAGGCACGTTTCTTTAAATAAAATATCAGACTAAAGGCCATGCATTAAATGTAGCACAAAATTGTTTCAGATTATAAAATAAGAGATTCAGTATTAAGACTGATTGTCAAACACAAGTGCATAGTCATGCTGTTATGATTAGGGCAGGAAATTAACCAGTTATCAGAACAAAAATGTCCTGGATTAAAAAATATATATATTCTGGGCCTGTCTAATGAGTTTAGACACTCTAGTGACCCTGAAAATTAATTGTGACATCATATATCCACTATAATATCTTTGCAGTACTTGGGTAACATTCATTGTGTAAAATGAGTTATTTCAATTGATATTGATAGATGGTTTGATATTTTTTTTTTAATGCAATTGCATTTATGTTTTTAGATATGACTCTACATGCCTATAATGCTAGCCTGTATTACACACAATCTAAAACATGACAGCGTTTAACAGAGAGAGTATAATAGAGTCTTGTATCATATAAATCTTTAACTTTTCATTTGCGTCCATATAGAACCCGGATATATGAATGTAAACAAGCACATAATTATTGCCAAACACAGACTTTGTACACAATTCTGGTAGAGAATAAATCAATTTGAGACCATTTTACAATTTCCACTTCGATTTTGTAAGTTTTACACTTACAAAAATATATTTAAGCAAATATAAAATGTCCATGCTGTAAAACAACACAATTAGCTCTTAATTCTGGTCCTGAAGTAGCCCTGTGTTGTATATTTATTTGTCTTTTACTAATTTAATGCATTTTAATTAAATCATCAGGTGACTAGTAAACTATACAAGACTTAAACTGAGTGGGTCAGAAAAGGGAGATATCCAAAATGTGCGGTTCATCAGTATTCCGGAAGCAAAGAGACAGCAGGAAAAGTGAGAATAGTGTGATAGTATCCGACTGATTTGAGAAATCCTGTAGTTTGCTGCCTCCCTGTGGTTCAGTGATACGTTGCCTAGTAAATAAAGCAATCTTTTGAACAGTTACTCTACAGTTTCAATATAGAATTATGAGATGGACGTACAGTTCATTATCTGAGTCAAAAAATATGATGTCAAAGGAGAAAACCCAGTATATTTTACTAATCAGATCAACCGCTGTAAAACCCAAAATGTGTAGTACACAATTGCGAACACTAGATGGCGATAACGTCGTAATGATGAAACCAAAAGACACTTGCATTATGTAATTAAACACTATTATAAATAAAGATATACTATACAATATAATTTTATACTAGTATAATTATATACTTCATTAATTTTATATAATACGTTATTATTTAATGTAACAATTGATTAATATTGGAAAAAATAAGTGGATATATTGTACAAGCAGATTTCTTTACCAAACATACAGTGTCCCAAAACGCATTAGGATAATCCACAAAATAAACACGTTGTATTGCATTAGATAACAAGGTATCAAACTAAGTGGCATTTATTTAAAAAAAATGCTTACAAATTGGTTAGTCACTAAGCAAGAATGATAAAAAGAAGTTGAGAAAATGAGCATCTGTGCAGTATTTGAGCACAAATGATAATTGGTTTGATTTGCTGACTAATGCAATGAAATTCAAACACAAGTTTGACTGAAATGTCAAAATCCTGTATATAAGCAGGACGCTGGTACTGTAAGTGATGTAAAAGGCAGCTAAAAGATCCAGGATGTCTTTTTCTCTTTTTATTTTTAATATTGGCCTCACCCAAAAAATAAATAAGTTGAGCTGTAGTGCTGATGGCAGCTTTAAGAGCGCAGCAGGAGTTTTATTGGCTCTTAATATGAAACCTCTGCACTGATCGTGACTGCACTGTTTCTTTCAGAGTTAATGTTAAGACGAAAGCGTAAATTAAATAAAATGAGATATATTGTTGTTGTAGATCATATAGAGGAAACTTGGTCTAGTTGGCACAATTTCACTCCAGTATTTCTCAGACCAACTGTATATTCAAAAGTCAATTTCTATATAGATACAAACCTTAAAGTCTAAGGAAAAAGCTATTGAAGAGTTTTGCCATTACTGCCTGGGAAAAAAGTTGCACACTAAATATACGCTGACCGTACAGTGGGGCATGTTGTCACACTATAGAGGTAAGTTATTGTTATGGGATTTTGCCATTAAATACTTAATAATAAGTTACTTAATGCTTTTCAACAGAATTTCAACAGCAACATAGTCATGAAATGGCAAAAAGTCACATATGTGACCATGGACCATAAAACCAGTCATAAGAGTCATTTTTTTGAAATTGAGATTTATACATCATCTGAAAGCTGAATAAATAAGCCTGTATGGTTTGTTAGGACAATATTTAGCCGTGATACAACTATTTGAAAAAATATCAAAATATTGAAAATTTTCTTTAAAGTTGTCCAAATGAAGTTCTTAGCAATGCATATTACTAATCAAAAATTAGGTTTTGATATATTCACGGTATGAAATTTACAAAATATCTTCATGGAACATGATCTTTACTTTAATATCCTAATGATTTTGGCATAATAATAAAATAAAAATATAATAATAAATAAAATAAAATAATAAAAATAATTTTGACCCATACAATGTATTATATACAAACCATATTTGAATAAAATGTGCCTTTAGTTTACCCACAATCTTCCAAATTTCTGTGACTTTCTTTTTCTCTGTGAAACACAGAAAGTTTCTGAAACTTTCATATGGACAAAAACACTTCTTTTATGTTCCACAGAGGACAAATAAGCCAGGAGGGGGAGTAAATGACAAAAGTGTGTAGTTTTGAGTGCACTATCCCTTTAAGACAGTTTTGAACTGGCATTAAAATCGCAATTTTGCAATTGGACTTTTGACTCAAAATCACCTATTAAGATGCAGACAAACGTGAGCATTAGTTCTGCACGAACTCCTGTACTTTCCCCTAGTTATTTGTCCAAAATGCCTCTGTAATCTCTCTCATAAGGCCCAGTCCTGACAAATTTCAAGGCACTATAACATAATGCCCCCTCCCCTGTGGAGTTTAAGTGCTACTACCCACTGCTGCGTCACACAGCAGCTCCATGCGCCCTTATGAGTGAGCACTATAATAATATCACTGCACTAAATATGTGAGCACATCATCCGCGCTGATCGGCGACGCTGCACGCAGTACGCACTACACGCACTGGAGCTGATCTACAGGTACAGAAGATGGACGTGAACGATCAAGGCGCACAAATGGAGCCTCTGCTGCCCGCGGTAAGACGCTCTTTAATCAGCCGTGGTAACGCTGCGGTGCACGGCATCTGTCCGATCGGGGATCGTGTGATCTGATTGAATGCGTGCGTGAGAGACCTTGAGTTTGACTGAATGACTTACGCTCCTGCGCGTTTTGCGCATCTGCAGTTCGAAGGCGACACGCATGTTACAGTTGCATTCTGCTGCAGTGGATGTTGCAGATCAGGACGGATTTCATCAACGCGTTCACAGGTTCATCGTAGATTAGCTGGCTTAACGTAAAATGTCTGTATTGACATGCAAGATGCGTTAAACGTCATTACACGACATCTTGATGGGAAAGTTGATTCGTACCATGAGTGAACTCAAGCAAACTCACATTTGAGGAGAAATCAGCATGAGAAGATAATATGTTATGAAGCCTAATTGAAGACTGCACTGCGTTTTTCATGACAATTAAGCTTACACTTCCTGCCAAATTCTCATTATTGTAATGTGAAGAAGTATAATATATTATTTGAAATGTAAAGTATTTATACTGTCCATCATGATACTACATGATGGACTGTCTTTAATTTGTTCATTTTAATAATTGCTGTATATTGCACTTACTGCAATACAATCATTGTAATTTAATAACTTTTTACTGTAATACAGTAAAATAATTACGGTAATATTACAGTAATGAGAAACTATTTAGTTGTGATGTAAATAACGTAACTTGATCAAATGTAAAATAACAGTAATTATAATTAATTATAATTATGTAATTATTATACATTTTTAATGGGCCTCATAATAAGATTATGATTTTTTTTCTTGCATTGTGACATTTTCATTACTGTAATGAGTACAGATATTTTACTGTTATTTGTATAATTGCTATTAATATTCAAATATTATGAATTTTTATTTTAATTTTTTGTATATATTTTTGAAAATATATAAAATATTTTGTTTGAATGTATATATATATATATATATATAGTATTTTTATTATTAATTATTAATTTATTAATTCTATTTATTTAGCATTTAATACTTTGTATCTAAAAATGTTTATTTTTAATTTAATTTTGTATATTAAGTAAAAAATTGTATAAATTCATATATATATATATATATATATATATATATATATATATATATATATATATATATATATATGCACAAACACACACACTGCCATTCAAAAGTTTGAGATAAATAAAACTTGTAATGTTTTTTAAAGAAGTCTTTTATGCTCATCAAGGCTGCATTAATTTGATTTAAAAAAAAATACTGAAAAAAAACCAGTAATATTGCGAAATGTTTTTACAAAATAAAATAATGGTTTCTATTTTAATATACTTTAAAATATCATTTATTCCTGTGATGCAAAGCTAAATTTTCATCAGCTGCAACAGTTGTGCTGCTTAATATTTTGTGGAACCTGTGATACTTTTTTTCAGGATTCTTTGATGAATAAAAAGTGCGAATGAACAGCATTTATTCAAAATATAAATCTTTTCTAACAATGTAAGTCTTCGCTATCACTTTTTATCAATTTAACAAATTTAACGCATGCTGATGGTAGTGTATATTGTTAGAAGAATGTTCTATTTTAAATACATGCTGTTCTTTTTATCTTTTTATTCATTAAAGAATCCTGAAAAAAAAAATATCCAAATGAATATTAAGCAACACAAGTGTTTCCAGCACTGATAATAAATCAACATATTATGGTTTCTGAAGGATCATGACACTGAAGACTGGAGTAATGATGCTGAAAGTTCAGCTTTGATCACAGGAATAAATTAGATTGTAATTTATAGTAAAATAGAGAAGTGTTATTTTACACCATAATAATATTTCACAGTATTACGTTTCTTTCTGTATTTTCGATCAAATAAACACAGCCTTAATGAGCATAAGAAACTTCTTTAAAGGAGGCTTCCAGAACAAAGAAAAAACACATAATGTACTCACCCCCTTGTTATCCAAGATGTTTATGTCTTTTTTTCTTCAGTCATAAAGAAAGTATGTTTTTGAGGAAAACATTTTAGCACTTTTCTCAATAAAGTGGACTTCCATGGTGCCCCAAATTTGAACTTCCAAAATGCAGTTTAAATACGGCTGTAAACGATCCCAGCCGAGGAAGAAGGGTCTTATCTAGCGAAACGATCAGTTATTTTCATAAAAATAATACAGTTTTTATACCTTTTAAAATCAAATGGTCGTCTTGTCTTGCTCTCCCTGAACTCCGGTTCATGACAGTTAGGGTATGTCGAAAAACTCCCATCTCATGTTCTCGCTCAACTTCAAAATGTCCCTATATCGCTGTTTTTGCCACGACTCGGTCAGAACTTCTGCAGCAATGTAGGATGATTTTAAAATGATTTTTTAAGTTGAGGGAGAAAATACGATTGGAGTTTTTCAACATACCCTCACTGTCTTGAACCGAAATACGCAGAGTTTAGGGAGAGCAAGACAAGACAAGGATTTGAGATTAAAAATTTAAATTGTATTTTTTTTAATGGAACCAATTGTTTCGCTAGATAAGACCCTTCTTCCTTGGCTGGGATCCTTTGAAGCCGCATTTAAACTGCATTTTGGAAGTTCAAAATCAGGGCACCATATCCGTCCATTATATGGAGAAAAATGCTTAAATGTTTCCCTCAAAAAACATAATTTCTTTATGACTGAAGAAAGAAAGACATAAACATCTTGGATGACAAGAGGGTGAATACATTATCTGTAATTTTTTGTTCTGGAAGTGGACTTCTCCTTTAAAAACATTACAAATCTTACTGATTCCAAAGTTTTGAACGGCAGAATATATGTATATTCTTTCTTTTTGGAGTAGAAGGAGAGTCACATAATAATCTTTAACTAGCACATCTCTTAAAGTCCCCTGTAGTGAAAATCAAGATTTTTATGTTGTTTATTTGTCTATGTGCTGTTTTTAATATGCTTTTAGACAAACCATGTGCCAGTCCATTAATTCAATTCAAATTTATTTGTATAGTGCTTTTTTAATGATACATATCGTTGCAAAGCAATTTTACAGCAAATAATCAACACCATTGCTGAGTATTTTCTCCTTAAAGCTGTAGTTTCCCAAAAGCTGTCCCGGAAATACGGTTTGAAACAGCCCTGTTTTTGCTATGTCACAAACTTAAGTAACCAATCACGTCAAAGGATAGATTCCTATCATTAGCATGCAAAATATACCAATAGGATTATCAGCACAAAACCACATATCAAATAGAGCACAACCGCTAACTTGAAAAATAACCCGCGGTAACAGTGTAAAAGTAGCCCGGAGTCATACGCACCTCTCCCGCATTGCCGTCTGCGCTTTACTCGCATATGCTCACGGGCTCGAACTGGAATCACAAACTTGGCTGCATTCGAGCCTTCAAGGCATTTTGAGGGCACAACATTGTCAGGTATGTAACTTTTACAAATGATACATTCAAACTGTTTTAAGGCATTTAAAAATGATTTTCACAAGAAAAAACATTTAAATATGTCATTTTGATGACCAAAGATCAGTTTTAAGGGATAAAAATGTTGACTTTAATGTTAAAGTTTCATGAATCCCCAGACTACTTTTTCTGAGATTTTAGCAGAGGTGTTTGTGTTCCACATCATATATGACAATGTTAGCATCCATTATCCATTATTATATCCATTTTTTGCTCTATTTTCATCTTCCGGGTTTAAAATCGACATTGTGCTGACGTCACATTTTGTGACGTTGCAGTGGACTATAGTACATCGATGACGCGTGGGTGTCTCATAATTATTCATGAGGCTGCGCGTTCTTAACCTATGAGAAGACGCTTCTCCTAATTATTCACGACAGCGCGTGTTCATTTGCTATGACAGACGCTTCAGACCGTGAGATTGCATACAATTACTGAGAGAAACGTTAATGGATCGAAGGAGACTGTTTGTTTTTGTTTGCTTTGTAAGTAGAGTTCGGCACAAACGCGATTCATTCATAAGGTGAGTGTAATAGCGGTTTTTACAAATCCTTAACGCAACCTATCAAAAGGTTGCCTTGACAGCGAATCAGGTTTCTTGCCGCTGAATTCAAACATTTTGGAGGCAAAAAACTAAATATAATATAAATATAAATTAAATATGTACATACAAACAAAAACGAATGAGAAGCATAGCCTATATTTTTCATTGCGTATGTTTATCTACGGCTGAGAGGAGAACGATCACATGAGCTCTACCGCCTTCTTTCCTATTGGCTGTCGCTCCCGAAAGTCGCTCTTCATTTGCATAAAGTTGAGGGATTCTGAACCAACTGTCGTTGTAGCTCGCTGTCGCTCTTGTCGCCGGAAATCGCCAGCTCTCCATTGAAATGAATGGGAACGTGTCGCTTTGTCGCTACCTGTCGCTTGTAGTGTGAACGGGGCTTTAACCAGTGCTGAAACAGGGGGGTTTCATGACCCTTTAAATTTCCTATGCTTTCTCAGTATAAATCTTATATTGCAGTAGATTCCAGGATCTAATGAGTCTCTCAGAGATCAAAGATACATTTACAAGTCGGATGAGATTCACTGTGACTGTAACTGCAGGTAGCAAGTGGAGGTAAACGGGTGAAATCCATGGAATAAGAGAAAAAAAATATTTTTGTGCCTTTTGATGTCAAAATTGGAATGCAAATAATTTTTATACAATACTGTAGTCAAAGACGCCATTTGAAGCTAAACGCAGACGTTTAAACAGACACACTATGGATGAAAACTGCTATGATTACTAGCATAGATTTGATTTAAACAATAGGTCTACATAATATTCACATATGCTGTTCATAGGGGATGTACTGTATTAGCCCTACAGTTATTAACATTTGTACATTTTTATATATTTTATCTCACAATTCTGACTTTTTTTTTCTCTATCACAAATGCAAGTTTATATCTCCTAATTTAGACTTTATAACTCGATTTAACAAAACTAGTGAGTTTGTTAAGGCCAGAAGTGTGGGATATAAACTCTGAGCCAAGGGGAAAAGAGAGAATGACGAGTTGTTTTTCCTCTAGAGTTGTGGGATGTAATCTCGGAATTGCGAAAATAAAGTCAGAATTTTGAAATATAAAATCAAATTTACCTTTTTTATTGTTTTATTCCATGGCTCCACAGACTGCCACTTGAACTGCCCATAAAAACGTCATCCCTGTTTTGGATCTGTAAGACTATCCCACTATCTAACCTCAATTTCGTTGAATAACAGTTCTTATTGCTGCATGACAAGCTCTTGTAATGTGCGAATAACATTTTGAAAATTGCATCTAATCAATATAATCCATACTCTTTTTAAATCTAAGTATTTTGTGCCGTATCCTTGTAATTCTCTAGTCGTAAAGGCTATCTCTTCCGGGTTTTCTGCAACCATGCTGCGCGTGCATCCCGAATGTTTACAAACAGATAATTGGTCTATAGATCAGGCAGTGAGGTTTCTCATGATATATAGTGTTTTAATGTCCAGTTGCATATAAAATCAATGGATTATATAAACTCAACAGCCCAAGGCCAATAAAGTCATAAAGGCCCCTAAAAGATGCTACTCAACTGGTTTTGCTTCATATATTTTAATTGCGACCCAAAATGTTCTTAAGATCAAACAGTAATATTTGTATTCATTAATATATAAGGTTAAGACCCACCAGTTGAGGACCACTAATCTAAAGTGGTTTTCAGTGGATTGTGAGACCACTGATTTTATCAGGTATTTAAATGATGTATAGTTAAATGTAGAACATCAAAACATTATTCCTCTCCAGTTTCTATATCAATAAACCCTGTGACCCAATGTTTCATATTAACAGCCCAGATCTTTGGCCATAAAGCTGCTGCTGCTGAAGCTCATGCTGGCTGGAGTTTGTCACACAGGCCTAGTTTTATCAGGCTGGAGCTCATTTGCACTTGTCCAGCTGCAGTGGGCTCTATTTTTGTTTGACGTGACAAATGGCGTCCAAGCCTGGCTGTGGTTCATTTCTGAGAGGAGTTTGTGACTGAGTGAGATGAATAAGTTTCTGAATACATATTTCAGCAAGCATGATACATCATTAAGTGATTAATAGGGTTTAAATCACATCAGAATCAGACCATTAACTTTATGGGGCTAAACATCAGTGAATACAGTATAAGCCTATGTATCATATTTGATATGCACATTGCATCTTTTTGCCCATGCACATTGCTAGGCTTTACGGGGTTACTGTTATACTGTGATATATTACTAAAGATTTAGAGTAAGACTAATAATCTTAAGATATTAGAGAGACGTAAAAAGGCAGCATTGAATTCTAAGTCCCTTTAGACCAAACCCAGTGACCCTAAACAGCTGAGTGTGTTTGTGTGTGTTGGAGACTTGTACTTTCGACACCAGAACATGCAGAAAGTATACGTTTAATCATTCAAGCAAGCACCTCTAATCGCCTCAGAACGTTTCTTTTCATTATTGATCCAGTGTTGGCAAAAAAGCAGCTTTTGAATGAGCCTTAAAACAGTCCTGAGCAGGTTTGTGTTTAAAGCACTTTAGCACATGTTCAGTTTGGATTATCTATAAGTATCAGTCATTTGTGTGATGATGTTCATTTACAGCTCTTGTCATTTAGGGGTCCATGATGTGATGCTTTAAATCGTCAATTAAATTGTTAAAAAATATATATAAAAAATAATTTATACAGACAATGACTTGAATTAACCTTAGAGGCATGTTGTTGAATTAAACTAAAGATGAATTTAAATGAAAGATATTATAAAATATTTTATAATATATAATATTTTCAAAGATTTTATATAAATATTATTATTTTTAAATTTTGTATTTAATTTTTTTTTATATCTAAACATTTTATATGTTTTTATGGCTAAAAGCAGTAATAAGTAAGTCATTTATTTAAATTAAAGATATTAAAATATTTTAGAATATACAATATTTTCAAATAATTTTATATTTAAAAAGTGTATATATAAATATTTTCAATTATTAAGTTTGATATGTATTTTATGTTTTTGTGGCACATCAACAAAGGTTGCAAGTGTAACAGTCTTGTGTATTTTATTATTTATTTATTTAGATTTATTTGGGCTAAAAGCAGTAATTTATTTAAACTAAATATATTATAAAAGATTTTATAATATATAATATTTTAAAAAATATTTTATATAAATGTTATTATATTAAACTTTTTATATATAAATATTTTAAATTATTAGAATTATTTATATTTTAAATGAGTAAATATTATATTACTTGATATGAATCTATACTTTTAAAATATTTTATAAATGTATTAATTATTTGTTTTATATAAATATATAATATTAATATTACAAACCTAAGCAGTAAGACAAATTTACATGTTGTAAAACATAAAATAATTTGTAATATTATTATATATACACACACACACACACACAAATAATATGCATATTATTAATACATATTTGAGTATTATTTGAGTGTATTAGAAATATTAGAAATATTATTCAGTATTATAATATTAAGTATATATATATATATATATATATATATATAATCATGTGGCATAAAACAGGGCATGATATCATAAAAAGGACCCATGTAGATCCTCATGATTATGTGTTAAGGTCAGTAATTTTCTATAAAATATCTTTAATATATTGACCTTTTTCTGACATAGCAAGGTTAGATGAAATGTTAAATGGAGTAAGACGTTAAAATAATGATATTCATGATTTAAAAGGTCAAAAAAAAAAAAAAACTTGCTATGAATGTGTAGACGTGTATTTAAGGTGTAAGAAAGTGCTATAGTACTTGGTCTTTATGTACTTTATTTATTGAGCTGATTTGATTATTTATGAACTTTTACTGCAGCTTTTAATTAACTTTTAACAGTCACTGCATTTTAAACTGAATATGTTTAAACCACAGATATATCTACATTTCAGGCACCACTTGTTAAAGTTTAGCTCATGAAGATTGAGCATGTAGAAGATCTTTCAGAGGTTTCCTCTCTCATGTATCACAGGACAATATAATGATGGCTTTTGCAAAGCTCTCTGCTAAGACAAAGCTAAGCTTTATTATTCAGATTACACTAAAAAACATTTTCTGCTCAGCGTGAGTCCCGAGCAGACGGACAAAGCTGCTTATTATTGCTTAATGGAAAATAAACAGTGAGCAGTACAGAGACTTACATCTGTTGATAGCGATTATGTCACGCTGAAGCAGGTAAACAGTGCTTCCAAGACGATGATAGATGAGATCCAATTAAGTGTATTGTTCAGACTAATCGGTTATTGTAGTCTAGGGCTCATAATCTCAGTATTAATGTACTGATATGTACCAGTAGTAGAATACAAATAAACCGTAAGTCTTCTCACAATGTTTTTGGATAATCCTCTATAGAGATGCTCATGTAATGGCCTTTAGCAGAGATTAAGCATGTATGCAAGGCTTCTGAGGTTGTTTTAAGACTAATTGGTGCTCTTTGGAAATCCAGGATTATTGTTTTTGAAAGGGAAGATGTCCTAGCACCTGTTAAACATGTCCTTACTTTTAGGGGCTGAAATAAAATTACATCCGGAAGAAATTCACTCAGTGCAACCCAAAATACCAGATATGCATGATTCTGAATGCTTCAATTTTGCATATGATGTTCATTTAATATGCTTTTGTAAACCCAGCCACAGTTTAGCTGTAATAAAAGCATGCAAACTGCATTTTAAATTTGAAATGAATTCAGATTTTGAAATGCGTCTGACAGATGTCAGAGTTGGCCTGTCGTTTGCATAAAGTTCAGCATTTCACAACTTTTCTGACGCTCTTAATACTTGCTGCACTCTGCTGTCAATCCCACAATCCCACAATTGCGAGCCTGAGTGACTAAGCTGACTTAGAGAATGAACTGAAAACACCAGCTGACAAGAACTGTTAGATTCACCATGGTTTTTAAGTGTAAAGTTAATGCTGATCACCAATATTGCGGGTTATGTCTTTAAAAAACCCTCAAACTAGCACATTACTGTGTTTTTCTTTTAAAATAATAAGTAAAGAAATAATGCATAGTACGGCTGCACAATTAATTAAAGTAAAACCAAAATCACATTATGGATTAGTGTGGTTATCAAAACACAAAAACTAGGTTTAATATATAAATATATGCACTGCATGTTTCAGAGTAAAACTGTGTTTATTTACACATGAGCAGCTTATTATTAGTGAGTTACTAGTTATTTTATTGCTGTTTTTGGTCTACTATTTTTTATAATATAATAATTAAAATTATTATTATTATTAATTATAATATTATTATATTATATTTTATTATATTATATTATATTATATTATTATATTATTATAATATTATATATTTAATAATAATAACAACAACAATTATTATTGTTTTTATTATTAAAGTTACTAGACAAAAAACCAAATGAGTAATATTACTATATGTAACAATAATAATAATAATAATAATTATTATTATTATTATTATTAGCATCATTATTGTATTAAAATAATTTTAAATGACATTTAAAATCATTTAAAAACTTTAAAAAATTAATACAAACATTCATAATTATAATTAATAATTATTAGACCTTATAATAATTATTAAACATTAAAAATGTTATTATTATTATTATTATTAAAGTTACTAGACAAAAACCAAGCAAGACATATTACTACATTTTGTAATAATAATAATAATAATAATTATTATTATTATTGTATTAAAAATCATTTTAAATTACATTTTAAAAATCATTTATTAAATTAAAAATGTGATTATTATTATTATCATTTATTATTATTAGTAGTAGTAGTAGTAGTATTAAAGTTACTAGACATAATAAAAATTGCTATATTTAGTTGTAGTAGTAGTAGTAGTAGTAGTAATAATAATAATAATAATAATGAGTATTATTATTATTAAAGTTACTAGACAAAAACTAAACAAGAAATATTACTGTTTAGTAATAATAATTATTATTATTGTATTAAAAATCATTTTACATTAAATAAAAAAATAATAATTTTTAATAAATTAAAAATGTGATTATTATTATTATTATCATTTATTATTATTATTATTAGTAGGAGTAGTAGTATTAAAGTTACTAGACAAAACCAAATAATAAAAATAGCTATATTTAGTAGTAGTAGTAGTAATAATAATAATAATAATAATAATTATTATTATTATTATTATTATTATTATTATTATATTAAAATCATTTGAAATTAAAATGTAAAAAATAATTTATTAAATAAAAAATGTATATTATTATTATTATTATTATTATTACAATTTTATCAGAAAAATCACAGTTAGATTTCCCCCAAAATAGTGCAGCGTTAATGCATACTGTAAAAATGAATAAATAATAAATATATTACTTATCGGTGTGCACGTTGAGCACTGCACTGACACAAATCAGAACATTATGAAGAAGTCCTGAATATGTGTGAATGCTGTAGTGTGCTAATTAATGAAGAGTAATTAGTACAATGAGTCAAAACAAATAACATGAATTTGATCTGTAACTATTTGTATTTTGCAGGTGGTCACCTCTCCTGGAAGACAAAGCGTGGTGAGTCAAAATATTTAATACACTTTATATTTTTTGATGGTTGGTATAGTGCCACAATCATGTCCCACATCAGACCTGGAGCGTATAAGGATGGATTGGATTGACAAAGAAACTGCTAATATATTTTCATACGGAGGTCCAGGAACGCTGTTCCAGAACCTGTCAGTGTAAATTATTTTCAGTGCGTCTGATTTTATTTAATTTAATCAGCATAAGCAGCAGTTTCTTCCTCATGTCATTTTTTTCTCAGTATGCGGCTCATGCATTCAGCAGCACTGAAGCTTCTAGACACCAAAAGGTCACAGATGTTATAAATCTGTCATCTGCCAAAGGACACCACTCACCACATGCTCATTTCAAGATTTTAGTCAGGAAAGACCTTGAAACGTCACAAGATACGCAGTTACAGGAAAACTGAGATTTATGGCATGCTTTCAAATCAATGCAGCATTATTAGATGAGCTGCATTGGTTTTTTTTGGTGGTATTTTTTTAAAATGAATCATTTATGTGTTGTTTTGGTAGACAGCACATTTTTGAAATGAGGAAAATCCTCGATGCAAAGCAGCAAAAGATCAGCGAAATGCGCCGCACGACACGCAAATCGAATCTGCTCTCGTCAGAGAGCGTTTGATCTGCTTCTATATTTGTGCTGAATCTGTGTTACATAAGCGAACGCCTGTACTCTATTCAAACAAGGGCAGACAAAGGTGAAGGATGAACAGTTTTCAGAGTATTGCTTTGCGTTCAGGATAGTAGGGAATTTTAAAGGGAATGTCGGAAGCCCATTTTCCACAAGTTGATATGATTTTTTGGGGTCTTCATGAAATGTCTTCAGCATACTTTGGTTACAGTTCCTCAGTGGTCGGGTAAAACAGCACCCTTTTTACCTTGTCAAAAACAGCTCTGTTCACGTGTCGGTACACCATGTAAAGGTGAATTTTGCATCCAGTGTCCACTTTAAATGCTGTGGACCAGGAACAGCAATGGAAAACACAATTTTGTACTTATGCTTTTTCAGCTAGATGTTGTTCTTACTTTATGTAGTAAAATTTATTAACAAATGATACAGAACAAATGTTTTTCGAATGGATTCTTTTCATTAGTTCTGTTCCAAAACAATGTTAGAAGCAAGTTTAATGTTTAACATTACAATTCTTGCTGGTTTTTAACACAAAACCCAGCCTGTGTGACAGATTTGAAGATCTCTACAAAAGAAGAAACTATCACAACTATGTCATACAAATTTGGAAATGAATCAAGTGACTGTCTTTATGAATAGATCACTGAATCATTGATTTAAATGATTCATTCAGGAATGAAACACCACAGTATTGCTCTGAGTTGCACAAATGTTCTTATCCTTATCTTTATAACTATTTTTGTTGTGTCTAAAATGTAACTCACTCAATTAACTTTAATATCAATATCACATTTGCAATCACACTCATGTGCTGATATTTGGGAAAATGTAACTTTTGTTGTATGATATTATTTAATTATATCATTACTTATAAATATAGAAAACAAAAACCCATACAGGGATTTTTTTTGTTTTCATAACTTGAATTATATGGCCTTTCTAAATGCATTCTAATAGGCTTCATCATGCAATGAATGCTTTTGGACTTTGTGTGTGTGTGTGTGAATGTGTGTATACTGGACTCTCCTAAAATCATGAAATAGACTTATATTGTTCTCTTATATTGGTCTGCTTTCTGTGATGTCACAGCTCAGGATAGTCACTAATGAAGGGTCATTTGATGTTTTCATGACGTTGTGTTTCTGTGACTTTAGATTGATGAGTCATATTTTTGGCTGAGGTGACTGGCTTAAATAGTTCTTCCATGGAGTCACACACATGCCAAGAACTGCCACTGAGATGAATGGAAATGCTAGCAGTTATATTAGACCTCACTGGTGAGAACCGTGAGTATAAAGCAAGAGAGAGAACAAGGTCAGGCCTCTTCTGACAGGTCAGCAGTCCACTCCCAGCATGCCTCTTGGGAGGAGGCGGGCAGAACACCCTGGTGCAACAACGGGATGAGAAGCGGTTCCTCCCTATGCGAGAGAGAGAGAAACAGTACCAGATAAAGACAGTGTAAGTTTGTATGCGAGAGACGCTGCTGATGTCACTGCTGTAATCGCTGTCTGTGTGTGTGTGCATGCATGGTGTGTATGTGTGTGTGTGTGCATGCGCTGAAGTTGGACATCAGTTTAAGCGCATGCTGCATGAGGTGAAACCGTCCTGACTCATTCGGGAGCCGGAAAGAAAACCACCAGGGATATGCAGAATTCGGACCTTTACAGCCGACTGGACTCTCAGGTATGAGCGGGATGCTGGTTTTGCTCTAGTTCAGGTTTTAGTGGCATCTGCTGCATGCAAACACTGCCAAGTTCTGGGATTTAGTAAATGCATGCATTTTCATAATGCCCTTGATTGTGTTATTGCAGTATTAACATTGTCAGATAATATGCATGTTGTAGAGAATAAAAATGAGCTGTTTTTTGTGCTTTATTTTAACGTATGCAATAGTGCAAACTGCAGTGCACTACAGAATTGTGGGTGATGTAGTTGGTGTAACGCAGAGGATGCAGCATGTTTTCTGCAGGCTGAATGTCATTGATCAGATGCAGGGTTAGTGCTGTGGAGGAGGGGTGCAGGAAGCCTCCACTGCTACAGTAAGAAGCAGGTTACGTGCTGCAGATGTCGGCCAAGACCTCCCGTAAATCCAGCACAGATCTCTGACACTGCCCTGCTTCATCTCTTACTTTTTTTCTAGGACTGTCTGCTATGAGAAAAAGAGGTACAAAACTCACTTTAGGTACTAATATGTGCTTTCAAAGAACTAATATGTTCCATTTAGGGCTAAATAAGACACAAAGATGTAGCTTTTAGCTTCTGCACCCTAGGGTACCATCCCACTGACAGCTTTGAACCTTTTTTCTAAGAGTGTAGTTCCTACATAGACAGCATTTTAACGCATTATTCTAAATATTATAATATTCCAAAAAGTCTTCTTTTGGTTATATAATTGCTTTGCAGAAAAGACAATCCCATAATGCACTGTAACAAGCTAAGTGACAAAAACATTCTTAGATGACATACTAAGTGAAAAAAATGGTAACTAAAAATACACGTAATTCATTACTGACAAAGTATAGGTTAAAATGGTTAAGTTGAATTAAAAATAAATAATTTACGAATATTTAATCAATAGCAGTGTTCTTTTAGTGTTACTGATATACTGTTATAGATTTGATCATATTTTGACTTTATTTTTGTGTTTTCTGATTTCAATCTCATTTTAATGTTAAATTTTTTTTAATTTTGTTGTTTTGTTATTTTTATTCGTTTTTGTCTGTTTAGTATTTGTGACCCTGGACCACAAAACTAATCATAAGGGTCAATTTATAGGGTCACTTTTACTTATACATAAGCCTTCCATTGATGCATGGTTTGTTAGGGTAGGAGAATATTTGGCTGAGATACAACTATTTGAAAATCTGGAATCTGAGGGTGCAAAAAAAAAGTTGTCCAAATGAAGTTCTTAGAAATGCATATTACTAATCAAAAATTATTTTTTGATATATTTACAGTAGGAAATTTACAAAATATCTTCATGGAACATGATCTTTATTTAATATCCTAATGATTTTTCGCATAAAATAAAAATCGATAATTTTGACCCATGCAATGTATTTTTGGCTATTGCTACAAATATACCCATGCTACTTATGACTGGTTTTGTGGTCCAGGGTCACATTTAATCAGTCAATTTTTATTTACTAGTTTTAGTTGATTTAGTGCTAGCTCTTTTTTGTAAGTGAAAATAACAAAATGAAAATGAAAAAAAAAACAATGCATTTCAATGAGCTGACATAAATACTTTTTTAGATTTTTTTTTAAATTTTAGTTAACATTTATTTTTTCTTACATTCTATTGATTTTGTTTTTTCCAAAGTATAACATTGTTTGAATGTTTATTTTTAACATTTTTAAAACTTTCAAATGTCCAGTTTTCATGTCGTGATTAGAATGTTATTTAAAGATTACAAAAAACCCTAGTGTTTTTTAGAATGTTCAAGTGCAAATTGCATCATAAGAACGTTCTTAGAACGTTTTCGTTCAACATTATGAAAATTTACATCAAATATTAATAGAGTTATAGGAACATTCCATAAAAATTACTTTATTAACATTTTGTCCTAACATTTATATAACTTTGTGAAAGTTGCACTGAGTATGTGCATTGACGTCTTCATCCTGGAATATAAACTTCTTTAACATTATTCAATGTTAAGAAACAGTATTTATGAGACAGTTCAGCAATCAGTTTTTGAGATTTGTACCCATTCAAGTAAATAGGACTTGGTCTTGGATGTTCGAAATAGCCTTGAAAGGGCCTTGGCTCATCTGTGTGCCGCTACAGCATTTACTACACTGAATTGCTCTCTATGGATTTGTTGTGCTGCAGCTGATAGTGATATTCTCCTCCATCTGCCCTTTTAGGATGCTCAATATGATTATCTGCTTCATCCAATTAAATCAATGCAAACCATCATGGGACATTCACTAATCTCTGCTCTCTCTGACTGCACTCATGTTGCTTTCGTTCACCCAAAAATTAAAAGTCTGTTATCATTTACTCATCCTCATGTCAGGTTCTTTATTTGGTGGAACCAATAACACTGGACCCCATTGAGTTTCATTGTATGAACAAAAAACTGAAAAATCTTTCCAAGTATCTTTGACCAGGATGGACTTTGTTGGAAACCCATAATATAGATCTGCTATGCTGACAGAGCAAGTACCAAGACTTGCTACTGCCAGTACATCCACAGTTAAGACATGTTGCTGTGAGCATGTAGGAAACACTGTTGCTGCTTATATAACATGAAACTAGATAAAAAAAAAAAAGTTTGTCAAGACAACCTTTAGGTTGGCTTGAGAAAGTACCTGAAAATTTAAAGAAGCTATAAATGTTTTAAGTTTTTAATTGAATATAGATTAGATTAGATATTGTTAGCATGTTTCTGGCATAACTAGCAAGTTACTAGCATGCTTCTACAATGATTAGCATGTTGTTAGCATGATTATCAAGTTGCTAGCATGCTTCTACAATGATTAGCATGTTGTTAGCATGATTATCAAGTTGCTAGCATGTTTATACCATGATTGGCAAGTTGTTAACATGTTGCTAGATTGCTTATAGCATGATTAGCAAGTTGCTAGTGTGTTGTTAGCATGATTAGCAAGTTGATAGAATGTTGCGAGCATGATTAGCAAGTTATTAGCATGTTTCTAGCATGATTAGCAAGTTGCAAGCATGTTTGTAGCATGTTTCTAGTGCGATTAGCAAGTTGCTAATATGTTGCTAGTATGATTTACTAATCACTAGCATTATTAGCAAGTTACTAGCATGTCGTTAGCATGACTGACAAGTTACTAGCATATTTCTAGCATGATTAGCATGTTACTAGCATGATTAGCAAAGTTACTAGCATGTTGCTAGTATGTTTCTGGCATGGCTTGCAAGTCATTAGCATGTTTGTAATATGTTTAGAGCATAATTAGAAAGTTGCTAGCATGTAGCTAGCATGTTTATAGCATGACTGGCGAGTTGTTAACATGTTGCTAGAATTTTTCTAGCATGATTAGCAAGTTGCTAGTATGTCGTTAGCATGATTAGCAAGTTGATAGAATGTTTCTAACATGATTAGCAAGATGTAAGCATGTTTTTAGCACAATTATCAAATTGCTAGCATGTTGCTAGCATGATTCTAGCATTATTAGCAAGTTACTAGCATGTTGTTTGCATGACTGACAAGTTACTAGCATATTTCTAGCATGATTAGCATATTAGCATGATTTGCAAGTTACTAGCATGTTGCTAGCACGATTAACATGTTACTATCATGATAAACAAGTTACTAGCATGATTCTAGTTGCTAGACTTAGCTAGATAGATAAATAGATTAGAAATATTAGATAGAATGAACGTTTAAATGAGTTTGAATGGATTAGAAATAGTACATAAAAGGGAAGCTTCATTTAGTTCCAAGGGATTCTGGGAGTTTAAAATTAGAATTTTGACAGTTGGAGCTTTGATGAGTCTTGGCTCATTTGAACATTCTGTCAATATAGGTCTATGGGATTTTTATGATTTTTAATCTTAATTTTTATGAAGACCATAAGTTGGATCAGTCTGAAGAGCTGGGCTGAGTTTGGTGGTTGTAGCTTGAAAGCTCTAGGGGGAGTAGCGTTACAAGTAGGAAGTAGCAAGTAACAAGTAGCAGATCAGTAGGTTGGTTTTCTGAAGCCAACCTAATAAACCTAATAAAATATATATATATATATATATATATATGTATATATATATATATATATATATATATATATATATATATATATATATATATATATATAAATACATATACATTTCATACATGCAATCACCCCATAGCAGATCTGTACAGGTGGAGCTGGGGAAGGTGGGGGGTTTCTGAAGAGTGCTGCAACTGCTACAGCAAACACTAGCCAAGTATTTCAATGTTGAGCAGCAAGCTCCTTGGCTGCTGATGTGAAAAGAAACCAATCAGCTGCACCATGTGATTATATTAGATTGTGCCATAGAGTTTCATTGCAGGACTTTGTTATATACAGATATATACAGATAGTCAGAGAGATTGATATATTGATAGATGCCACTCTTGTATTCCAGCATGTTTTGGGATAGTAGTAACAAGTCTGGCAGGTTAGTGTTGCGTGTAACTTTGCCAAGAACCTTTTTATCTTCTGTGAGCTTATCCTTTCACGAGGTTTAAGTGCACAAAAGTATTTTTTCCCCTTGTGGCTAAGCGGATTTCATGTCAATTTGTGTCCATTTTCTGTAAGTAAACAGCATTAAAATTAAGCTGATTGCTCTTTTTGTTGTTTTGGGGGAAAGTTGTTTTTCTTTGGAAATTTCCACAAAAGTGAGATTATATTCCATAATAATGGAACTGTTTTTTGAGAAAACAAGAGCTGTAATTATTCAAGTGTTATTTTGCAGATACTTTGCTTCTAAAATTATACCAAAGCAGTCTCTCTTAGCCAGCTGGAATCTATCTGATCCACAGGAGAATAACGATGAAGAACAAGATGGTGACAATCAGTCTCGTACGCTTAGCAGCTTCATCTGGCCAGGAAATGAGACGTTTGTCTGACTGACATGTTAACTGGGCGATCACAGTTTCATTGTTTTTACACGCCGTTTATGAGAGGGTTTCTCTTAAAAATAGCGTGAAATCTACAGTGCTTATATACATCGAGTTTGTTTGGTTCTCAGCAAACATGGAACATTTTTACAATGTTCTGACAAGGTTTTCTGAAAGTTATCGTTCATCCGGTAACATTAATATGAGAGTATCTGGTCCTCAAAAATGTTCTCAAAATATTAGTGCAAAAATGTTATTCACTGAACCTTTTTTGAATTCTGTTTTTTACATGTTACTTGTTTCAGAATTTTCAGAGAACATTAGAACGTGACATTTCCATAATGTTCCAAAATTTTAAATTAAATGTTTTTGTAATGTTGGCAAAAACAAAGATTATTAAATCTTTTGAAAAGCTAAATTTTGAATGTTCAGTAAACATTCAGAATGTTTCATATTGGGAGCATTAGGAAAATATGTTTTTGAACTTTTGACAAGGTTCTTTGAAAGTTATGAACAAATGTTCGTCCAGTAATATTAATGTACCTTTAAAAATCTTAAAAAAAATGTGAGATTATATTCATTGTTTACAGAATGTTGGTTTTCGTTTAAATTTGAATTCAGTTTTTTGAATGTTACTTGAATCAGAACGTTCAGATAACATTCAAAAGTAACATTCTCATTATGTTTGCAGAATGCTCAAAATGTTACATTTTCATAGTGTTTGCAAAACAAATGTTTTTAGAATATTTAAAAACTGGAGATTTTGAACATTCAGAGTGCATTCAGAATGTTTTCAAAACAAACATTCAGAATGTTTCATATTGGGAGCATTAGGAAAATGTTTTTGAACTTTTGACAAGGTTCATTGAAAGTTATGAACAAATGTTCGTCCAGTAATATTAATGTAACTTTGAAAAATCTTTAAAAAATGTGAGATTATATTCATTGTTTATGGATTATATACATTGTTTACGGAATGTTGGTTTCTGTTTGAATTTGAATTCCATTTTTTGAATGTAGCTTGATTCAGAATGTTCAGATAACTTTTAAAAGTAACATTCTCATTATGTTTGCAAAATGTTCAAAATGTTACATTTTCTTAACGTTTGCAAAACAAATGTTTTTAGAATATTTAAAAACTGGACATTTTGAACATTCAGAGTGCATTCAGAATGTTTTCAAAACTTAAAAAGAACATTAACTAAACATTTTTTTTTTTTTTAATTTTGGGTAATTAAGTTTTGACAAGGTTATACTGAAATTTATATTCAAATATTCTTCCAGTAACACAAATAGACTGTTTGTTCAGAGTTACCTGGTCTTGTGTTATTGCATCTAATGTTATTTATGCATCATTCATAGAATGTTATTCTGAATTCTGAATTTTTTTTAAAATTTTACTACATGTTTTAGAACGTTCAGAGAACATTCAAAAGTAACATTCCCATACTGTTTGCCAAATGATAAAATGTAACATTTAGTTACATATGCAAAAACAAATAAAAAAAAAACTGATGTTTTGAACATTCAGTGAACATTCAGGTGTTTTCTTAATTTAATGTGAACGTTCTTAGAACAAATCTTTGTTAGCTGTGTTGCTGGATATTGAAATAAAACTGAAAGACACTAAAGTGAAAAGTGCCTATACCTTGTAAACATGACTTTGCGGGGTTGCAGCATTGATCTAAATGTGCAGGCATCCTGAAGTATTAGGTCCGTGACATGGAACCTGCACTGTTTATTGATCTGACAGGAAAGTGCTTATTTTAAGCGCTTGGAACGGTCAGTCCATCTGAGATGTGTATCGACTACAGGATGCAGAACATACAGCTGCTATTTACAGCTGTCGCACAGACCAGCTTTATAAGACACTTTTTATTGCTGAGATGTTGTTCTGTCATAGCTCAGGGCTATTTAATGGAGAGTTATGATTTATTCAAGTTTTAATATTGTCTTAGACACACCATCCTTCAAAATGTTGGGGTCAGTACGATTTTTGGTTAATAATTTATTATTATTATTCATAAGTAATGATTTTATCTAGCAAGGATGCATTAAAATTGTCAAAAGTGACATTTAAATCTACAAAAGATTTATATTTCAGATAAATGCTGTTCTTTTTCAACACTGATAATAATAAGAACTGCTTCTTAAACAGCAAGTCAGCATATTTCTGAAGAATTATGTGACACTGAAGAGTAATGATGCTGAAAATTCAGCATTTCATCACAGGAATAAATTACATTTTAAAATATATTACAACAGATAACAGTTATTTTAAATCGTGTTAATATTTAGCTGTTTTGATCAAATAAATGCAGCCTTGGTGAGCCTAAGAGACTTCTTTTAAAAAAGACCTCTTTTAAAAAAAAACTTACTGTACCAACCCCCAAATTTTGAACGGTAGTGTATTTCACTAGAATTTGTTAGTAAGAATAAAACTAAACACAAAAGTTGTCCTATTGTGAGAATATAGAGCTATTGTATAAAATGATAGCATATATCATACTGAGATTTCTAACTTTTGAGTGCCCTATGGATCTCTGGGCACTATTGAGTGTGGAGTTTTTGGGAAATTTTAAAATGCTTTCTTGTATTGGAAGATGGGCAGTAGTTATGCACTTCAGTTTTCAATAGAATTGTATTGAGGCTTGTGTCTGTTCTTTTCCCTCACATGAACCTGTGAGTGTGTGTAGTGCGTCGTCTCTTTACAGGATTACAGCGTAGGATGTGTGTAGATCCACGCGTAGAAGGTGAGTGTGTGGCGTTTTGGTCATAAGAAGAGTGGATTCAGGATAAAGAGATTAGACCTCATGCAGATTACATGCTAGTCATATTTTAGGCAGGGCAAAAAGCACTCATTTGAATGAACCTTAACCTTATGCCGTTTTAAAGAAATCAAGACTTTATTTGCATTTACTATCTTAGATAATTGTTTATATTGGTTAATAAAACAACTTTTATTTAGGAATAAGTAATAAACTATGCCAGGAGCACAACAGAAGATCATTTCTCAGGATGATTGTGCTGTAAGTGATGATTCTCATCAAAGTTACAGTTCTGAGCTCATTTACACACATTTGCATAAGTTCACAGGAATAACACATAATTACACTCTCTCTCTCTCTCTCTCTCACACACACACACACACACACTCAGTCAGTCGTCTAGAGGTTTTTTCCTTCAGTACGTCAGTGTGTGGGTGTGAAGCGTGAGCTCGTCTGTGTGAATTACTGTAGCTACCGTCCACCGGTCATACACACACACACACACACACACACACACACTGTATTACCTGAGGTTTTGAGGAGCGTGACTTTCAGCTGCTGGTTTTGATATTTAAAAAGGATTTTAGTGAGCTGCTGTCAGACCACGTGAAAGGATGAATGAGAAGTTAAATGATTTGCCTCTAATTTACATTTGTGCATTTGGCAGATGCTTTCTTCTAAAGTCAACCAAATGCATTCAGGTTATGCATTTCTTTTATAGTCAATCTGGTGCCAATCTTTTATATTTAAGTCAGAATTAAGAGCAACGTAAAAATCTAAATTTCACCTGATTTACATTCTTAATACACTACCAGTCAACGTTTTTTGGACAGTAAGATTTAGGTTTCGATTTAGTCTCTTCTGCTCAAGAAGCCTGCGTTTATTTGATCCAAAATACAGCAAAAGCAGTAATATTGTGAAATATTTGTTTTTATTTAATATTTGTTTTCTATTTGAATATATTTTAAAATGTAATTTATTCCTGTAATTTCAAAGCTGAATTTTCAGCATCATTACTCCAGTCACATGACTCTTCAGAAATCATTGTCATTTATTGTTATTATTAGTATTATTATTATTATGTTGAAAACAGCATAATTTTTTCAGGTTTCTTTGATAAATAAAAAATTTAGAAGAACAGCATTTATCTGAAATAGTAATCTTTTGTAACAGTATAAATGTCTTTATCATCACTTATGATCTTTTGATCAATTTAAAGCATCCTCGCTAAATAAAAGTATTAATTTCTATAATTCCTTTCCCAAAAAATAAATAAATAGATTTATTTATATATATATATTTATTTATATTTATAATAAATATTGCTGTTTATTATTATTGATGCATATAAATAAAACTATAAAATGTCATTTTGTGCCTTGTATTTTAGTTTTTACATCAATCATTTTGAATCAAGTTTATTCAAATAATTCAGAGAAAAGTCATACTGCCATTCAAATGGTTGAGGTTTGAGAAGATTTTTTATGTTTTTGAAAGTCTCTTATTATCACCAAGGCTGCATTGATTAAAAATACAGTAAACATTCTGAAATATTATTACAATTTAAGATAACTGTTTTATATATTTTAAATATGTATTTTATTTTTAAGATGCAATGCTGAATTTTCTCCAGTCTTACTCGCACCATTACTCCAGTCTTCAGTGTCACATGATCCTTCAGAAATCATTCTAATATGCTGATTTGCTGCTCAAGAAACATTTCTGATTATTATTTATCAATGTTGAAAACAGTTGTTCATCTTCATAAATGTATTCTAAAGAACAGCATTAATTTGAAACAGAAATATTTTGTAACATTCTGAATGTCTTTACTGTCACTTTTGATCAATTTTGTGCATCCTTGCTGCAAAAGTTTTAACTTCTTTCAAAAACACAGTCATTTATACTGACCCCAAACTTTTGAAGGGCAGTGTAAATGTTGAGATAAATATTGAATATAACTATTCCAGCATAGCTTTAAATAGTTTGCGTGCATGTGTGCAACAGTAGTATTGTATGTTTTTTGGTTTCTGCTCTTATGTAATTGCTCCGAGGGTTGATCTTGGCTCGGCACCATCTGTTTTAATGCTGCATGTTTCTCAGTAATGAGGCGCTAAAACACCAGCTTGTTGCGATTAGCAGCTGGTCAGTAATGCTGTCTGTTGAGGACAAATGCACAAATCCAACCCGCTTTCGTTATGCACTGACATAAAGGGAATCTCGACTAGAAACCGCTTTAACCCTGTTTATTAAACTAGGAGCCATTCTTTTGCACTAATTAAAGATTCCCTCAAGAGCTCATTATGAGACTAATTTGTGTTGTGCGGAAGCTGAGCGATGAGTAATTGTATTCTAGCTTTATTTCTGCATGAAATATAAATAAGTGAATGAATTGAAGTTTGCTAGATTTAAAACATGCATTAAATAATCACATTAAAACTGTACATAGACGTATTCTGAAATGCATAACTTTTCTTTCATTAAGAATTGATGTGAATTACAACCAACACTGATTGATTAACTTGAAGCAAAGCAGTTTGATCTTGACCTTTTGCATTTATGCATTTGGCAGATGCTTTTATCCAGAGCAACTTGCATATTGTCAATGATCCACAACCGTTCAAAACTGGGGTTAGTATGATTTTTTTTTTAAAGAAATTAATACTTTTATTAAGCAATAATAAGAATTTTTTTTAAGGATGCACTGATAAAAAGTCACAGTAAAGGGATTTTTAATGTTACAAAAGATTTCTATTTCAAATAAATGCATTTTTTTTTTATTCATTAAAGAATCAGCATATTAGAATGATTTCTGAAGAATCATGTGACACTGAAGACTGCAGTAATGATGCTGAAAATTCAGCTTCACGTCACAGGAATAAATTACATTTTACAGTACATTCACATAGAGAACAGCTATTTTGAATGGTAAAAATATTTCACAATTTTGCTGTTTTTACTGTATTTTAATCAAATAGCCTTGGTGAACAGAAGAGACTTCTTTCAAAAAAACTTTTTAGAGTTCCTAAATGGTAGTGTGCATTTTATCAGTTCATGTGTTTTGTGCTGTTTAATATGACTTTAAACAATAAAAAAAAAAAAAAAAAAAAAAAAAAAAAAAATAATATATATATATATATATATATATATATATATATATATATATATATATATATATATATATATATATATATATATATATTATTAAAATCAAAAAGGTTGAAACTGCAAATTATTGTTTAGAACATGATCAACATATATGTTGATCATGTTCTAAACAATAATTTGCAGTTTCAACCTTTTTGTTTTTAATAATGTCTTTTAAATATTAAATCACTATAATTTACAATGCATTTTATTATTTTTTTTAATCTTTTTTTTTTTTTTTAGAAAAGATTAATATGCATTTTAACTGTGCATATTCTACATACTAATGTTGATGCATATTAATGTCCTCAAAATTGCCATTTGTCAAGATGTAAGGTGTTCTCTTTTTTTTTAAAAAAATAAAGTAAAGGTAAATTTTGCTGTCATGTCAAGCTTTCAATATGAAAAGTGCACAAAAAAACATTATCTTTGTTGAAGAACATGAGTCGTTTGATTTCATGGAGAGGCTGCTGCTGTTGGCTACATTAGTATCCATGGTAACTGGATTGTAGTTGGATTGCACTTTCATTCCCATAGAAAACAGAGCAATACATCAAGGAACTGGATGAAAATACAGCAGCGTCCTCAAGCAATGCATATGCATGGGAATTGCATTTCCTTGTTTAAAGCAATACATTTTCAGAGCAATTTAAAATAAAGCAATTTATTTTCAGAACATGGTCATAACTAGTTCATTATCCACTTGGCTTCACAGTCTGAGGACAGCAAGTGTCAGATGAGTGTGTGTGTGTGGTCAGTATCTGTCTCTGTATAATGGTCCGGGACAAATGCATCTGTCAGTGAGACGCATCCATTGCGCCTGTCACTCTGAGACAGACCTTCATACTGACGTCTCTCTCTCTCTCTCCCTCTCCACATAGAGGAATGATGAGGAGGCTGTAGTGGACAGAGGAGGCACTCGCTCTATCCTTAAAGCTGGACTGGAGAAGGAGGAGCTAGAAGGTAAATGCATACTAAGACACAACAGCATTTAAACAAATTTAGATTTTTTTTATGCATTTACATATTTGCACCAAATTCTAATGCATTCGAGTTTAAAAGTTTTCTTTTATTAATAGGAATTTTAATGTTAATAGTAATTTATATTTTTTTATTCAGCAAGGATGCATTAAATAGATCAGTGAAGGTATTCATAATGTTACAAAAGAATTCTGTTTCAAATAAATGCTGTTCTTTTCGACTTTCGATTAATCAAAGAATCCTGAGAAATAAAATGTTTCAGTTTCCACAAAAATATAAAGCAGCATTGATAATAATCAAATGTTTTTTGAGCAGCAAATCAACATATTAGAATGATTTCTGAAGTAAGCCATGCTGAATATTCAGCTTTGAATCAGAGGAATAAATTGCATTTTAAAATATATTCAAATAGAAAGATTATTTTAAATTATAAAAAAATATAAATTAATATTAACATTAATAATAATATTAATAATAATAATAATAATAATTTTAGGGAAATTGAATGTACATTTTGAATGGGAATTTTGTCTCTTTGTTATTAATGATGAATTATTACTAATATAATATATTAATATAATAACTTTTATAGGGGTGTAAAATTCTAGTAATATTATAGTACATTTTTTAAATATTATAAAATATTTTTAAACTATTTTTAATTAATTAAATAGTTTTATGTAAATAGAATGTACATTTTAAATATGAATTATGTCTCTTTAATAACTACTACTAATATAATATATTAATATATTAATATAATATGTTTTACAGGGGTGTAAAATTCTATTAAAATTCTATTAAAATTCTTTTAATATTATGAAATATTTAAAAAATATTTTTAATTAATAATTTAAATAGTTATATGTAAATTTTTATGTAAATTTTGTCTCTTTAATATAGCATACCACACTATTAATATTATAATCTTTTAAATAATAAATTACTTAAAAAAAAAAAACAATGTGCATTTTGAATGCACATTTTGTCTTTTTAATATTAACATTAATATTAATTGTGACTGGGGAGTAATATTAAATATTATTTTGTGATATTGATGATTAAAAGATTTCACAATATTATTCTATTTTTACAAGTAAATTCAGCCTTAGAAATAAAAAATATCTTATTTAAAAAAAAAAAAAACATCTGTGCAACAGCCTTAGTGAAAAAAATATATCAAATATGGTGGATAAAGTGAGTGGACGAAAAATGTTAAATATATTAATCTGCATATATGCACAAATACCTCGACAATATTGATAAAATAGCTAATCTAATTAATATAAATAGTAATATTGATATAAATATGAAGTACAATTATTATTAATAATAAAACTTCCAAATACATGTTTTAATTTTTAAAAATATTTTAATTATTATTATCAATATTTTAGAATATTATATAATATATATTATATAATATTAGTATGTTGCACCCCCTAACATTTAATATTAATATTAGAGACAAAATTCACATTTAAAATGTACAGTCTATTTACACCGTGTGCAGTGGGTTTGACATTAAAATCTATTGGAATCAGTTAGGAATTGAAGGGATTTCAGTTTCATAATAAGCTGGTTCAGAGCAACGCCGGCTTAGAGAACTTAATGTTAGTCTGAGAGGAAAGTCTGTGGGTGGCGAATCAAGAGCACGTCCCTCCAGCACGGCCTGTGTGTGTGTGTGTTTATCTGCCTCTGAAATGTCATGAATAGAAAAGACTGGTGGGAGGTTGGAGAGCTAGTATTTGAGAGCGTTTCACAGGGGAAAAAGAGCAGCTACTGGAAGCATCTTCTCAAAGGACGGCAGATGACGTCAGCTGCTCTCCTGCCCCGGCCGCTATTTTTACATCCTACTGTGTTTGCTGGTGAGAAATAGGCAGAGAATAATTACAGTATCCAAATTAGAATAATAAATGGGTCATCAAGACTCTTAGTGTCTAAATAGAGGCTTCATGTCCTACACGTGTCTGAAATAATCACATGCTTCTCTGTTTATGTTTGTGCCTGCTTTATTTGCATTAATTACGAACGTGCATTTCTAACTTTGGCTGATGAACTTGAAGACCTCATGGTCTTGATGAGTGGCAGGGTTTTTTTTTTTATTGTTGTGTTTATGTAGTTTCTATTAAAACAGGATAATACATTTACATTTGTGTATTTGGCAAATGTTTTATCCAAAGTGACTCATGTTTTAGATCTTATCAGCCAATTAAAAATGTTAATTTAAAATAAAATAAAATTGAATGAATTTTAATTTAAAAATAAAATAAAATACAAATAATAAATACAAATATATATTATTATATGACATTAAAATAATATATTATTATATTATATTAAAATTATTTAATATAATATAATATAGTATAATATAAAATCAAATTAAAAATAAAGATAAAATTGAATGAATGAATGTTACAGTGTAACTTACTACTAACATTACTTCATATTTTCAATAATAATAATAATAATAATAATAACACTTTAAATATTTTTTTAAAAAGTAAATAGAATGTACACTATAAATGTCAATTTGTCTCTTTAATATTAATATCAATTGTCACAGGTGTGTAACATACTACTAATATCATACTATTTTATATAATATTTTAATAATAATAATAATAATAAATTACATTTTAAAGCAAATAGAATGTACATTTTAAATGTGATTTTTTTCCACTTTGATATATATATATATATATATATATATATATATATATATATATATTAATATAATATATTAATGTAATAATTTTTACAGGGGTGTAAAATTCTTTTTATATTATGGAATATTTTATATTATTTTATTAATAATTTAAATAACTAAAGTAAATAGAATGTGAGTAATTGAATGTTCATTTTGTAAATTAAATGTTAACTTTGTCTCTCTAATATTAATATTAACTTGGGATGTGTCTTACTTTTAATATCATAATATTTTTTATTAATAATACAATTGATTTTTAAGTAAAAAATATTTTTTTTTGTCTCTTTAATATTAAAACGAATATTGTCATTGGGGAGTAACATACTATTAATATTATTTTATAATATTGATAATAATAATTAAAATACTTTTAAAAGTGTTCATTTTAAATGGTCTCTTTAATATTAATATTAACAGTAATTGTGTAAAATGATTAAACTTAATGTTATGTACTTTTTTTATATAATATATTTTTAAAATAATAATAATTTAAATATTGTGTAGATTTTAAATGGGAGTTTTGTCTCTTTGAAATTATTAAATATTAATTGTTGCAGGGGTGTAACCTACCATTAAGTATATAATAAACATATTCTATAATTTTTTATAATGTATGTAAAAAAAAAAAAAAAAAAAAAAAAAAACATTTTAAAATTCATGTATTAACATTAATTTATTTATTAACATTAATTGTTACAGGGATGTAACATACTATTATTAATGTATAATATTTTATAATATTGCTGTGCAGTCAGGTTTCTACCTTTTAGCAGAACATAAGCATATAAATTACCTTAAAGCTAACAGGCATGAACTAAAAACCACAAATGTCATAAAGAGTTTTGAATATACTGATTTTGGTCTAGAAAACTGGTTCACTGATTCATCGCACAGCATTAAATGTAAAGTCATTTTTCTAGAGCTCAGTCTTCATGATGTGTATGACAGCAGCAGCAGATCACTGTTCTCCTGCATTTCACTGACAGCACAGGCTGACATTATGTGGATAATACCCACAATTCCAAGCAATAATGAGCCGACTGTCAAGGTATAGGACTAATGCATAAATGAGCTGTTAGACTGAGCTGTTCTATTTCTTGCCCATTTACTGTTGCTTGTAAATACAAATAAAGTTTCAGCTTTTAAATAAATGTCATTGATTTAGATTCATTTACCCAGAAGCAAACAAAGTGGTACATGAGCAAAAACACTTAGCATGTTCTTGCATAGAGGATGTTTTGTGCATAAGGAAGAAAATGTGAAGTGACAATTTCCCCACTACTTGCTAATTCACTGCTAAACTGTTCTGAGTGGTTCTGTGGTGTTCTAAGTGGTTGCTAGGCAGTTGCTATGGTGATCTGAATGGTTGCTAGGGTGTTGCATCAAGCAAGGAGCTCACCATCAAGTCTCTGTTAGAGTACTGTTAAGAAAACTAAAACTGTTAAAAAAAATTATATGTTTATTGAAATAAAGTTAAAATAAAATAGAAATGTAAAGCTTCAACTTCAGAAATGTTTAATTGGCAACTTAAACTAAAACTACATAAAATCAAAACTGAAATAAAAGTTTAAAAAATCAGGCAAAATAGAAACATTAAAAACAAAAGCTAATCAAAATGATAAAAGCATGTAACAAACATAATGCTAAAACAAACTAAAGTTAAAATGAAAACGTAAAATATAAAAATAAATGCTAATACTACAATTACTATAATAGTTAAAAGGTAACACTGTAATTGTTAATAAAAACTATTAAAAATACAAAATACAAATTATTAATTATAGTATGAATTCTATAATAGTATATAAACAATAAAAATAACACTGTTTAGTTTATTGTAATAAATGTAAAAAAAAAAAAAAATTAAATTAAATAAAAAAGACTAAATAAAATAAAAAATTAAAATCAGAAATGTTTCCTTGGTACCTTAAACTAAAGAAAAAGAAAAACAAATAAAAATCCAAGCAAAATAGAAAAAAATTAATATTACATAAAACAAAACCTTTATTATATTAAAGTGAAACAGAAAATATAAAAATAAAATCGAATACTATAAATAGTTTAAAGAGAGTACTGTAATAGAATATAAATAATACTGAAATAACACTGTGATTTATTGATTGAAATGAAGCTAAAATAAAGAATAAATGTTTAATGAAAAGCTTAAACATTTAAACAAAAAAAAAGAAAAAGAAAAGAAAAGAAAAAAGCAAACAAACAAAATTTAAAAATAATATATTATTAAACATTCAAAAAAGAAAAGAAAAAGAAAAGAAAAGAAAAGAAAATTAGATATCCTTTTAGATTTCCTTGGCAACTTAAACTAAACTAAATGAAACTAAAACTGAAATAAAAATAAGTAAGTAAAAAAGCAAACAAACAAAAATTTCCAAAAAAAAACACATTAATAAATTTAAACTAAAACTAAAATAACATCTAAAAAAGGAAGTGGTAATACTATAATTACTATTAAAAGCAACTACTATAATTAAACTAATATAAGTAGTATTGTAATAATACTATAATATACTAATACTATAATAATAAATACATAATATTCTAAATACTAAAACGTAATATAAATGCTATAAAAGTATATAAATAATACTAAAATAATACTGTGATTTATTTATTGAAATGAAGCTAAAATAAAGAATAAATATTTGATGAAAAGCTTAAACATTTAAAAAAGAAAAGAAAAGAAGTGAAAAGAAAATTAGATATCCTTTTAGATTTCTTTGGCAATGTAAACTAAATAAAACTAAAACTGAAATAAAAATAAATTTAAAAAAACAAACAAACAAAAATTCCTAAAAAACATAACATATTAATAAATTTAAACTAAAATTGAAATAACATCTACAAAAGGAAGCGGTAATACTATAATTACTATAAAAAGCGGCTACTATAATTAAACTAATATAGTACTGTATAATAATACTATAAAAATAAGTAACACTATACTAATATTATAGTATATTATAGTACACTAATACTATAATAATAAATACATAATATTATAAATGCTAAAAAATGTAATATAAATGCTATAAAAGTATATAAATAATACTAAAATAACACTGTGATTTATTTATTGAAATGAAGCTAAAATAAAGAATAAATATTTGAAGAAAAGCATTTAAAACATTTAAAAAAGAAAAGAAACGAAAATGAGATATCCTTTTACATTTCTTCGGCAACTTAAACTAAACTAAATGAAACTAAAACTGAAATAAAAATAAGTAAACAAACAAACAAACAAAGAAAAATTCCTAAAAAACATAACACATTAATAAACTTAAACTAAAATTAAAATAACATCTGAAAAAGGAAACTGTAATACTGTAATTACGATAAAAAGCAACTACTTTAATTAAACTAATATAGTACAGTATAATAATACTATAAAAATAAGTAACACTATACTAATATTATAGTATATTATAGTATACTAATACTACATTAATAAATACAGTACATAAAATTATAAATACAAAAAAATTTATATAAATGCTATAAAAGTATATAAATAATACTAAAATAACACTGTGATTTATTTATTGAAATGAAGCTAAAATAAAGAATAAATATTTGAGGAAAAGCTTAAATATTTCAAAAAGAAAAGAATAGAAGAGAAAAAAAAATTAGATATCCTTTTAGATTTCTTTGGCAACTTAAACTAAATTAAACTAAAACTGAAATAAAAAACACACACAAACAAACATCAAAAATTCCTAAAAAACATAACACATTAATAAACGAACTAAAATTAAAATAACATCTGAAAAAGAAAAAGGTAATATTAGAATTACTATAAAAAGTGACTATATAATTGTCACACCCCTGTGGGCTGTTTTTGTGTGTTTTCCCCATGTATGCCCTTATTTGGTCTTTCCTGTTCTGTTTCTAATTATCACGTCACTGTTTGATTGTTCACACCTGTCTCCCCCTGATTGGTTTGTCTGTGTATTTAAGGTTGGTTGTGTTCACGTTTGGTTGTCGGTCCTTGTAAGTCACTCTGCCTGTGTTTTGTTCTTTCTGTTCGTTACCCCGGTTCATGCAAGGACTGTTCGTGTTGTTTGATTTTGGATTCCCTACTGTTCCTGTTTGTTATTTGGATTATTCAATAAATGAGCATAAACTGGACCCTCGTCATACTACTCATTTCCCCACACAACCACGACTGTGACAATAATACTACTATAATTAAACTAATATAAGTAATGCTATTCCAATATTACAGTATATTATAGTATACTAATACTATAATAATAAATACATAATATTATAAATGCTAAAAATTGTAATATAAATGCTATAAAAGTATATAAATAATACTAAAATAAGACTGTTCTGATATTCCAGTCTGGTGTTTTGATCATGGATATACAGTTTTACATGTCATGACTTTTCAGTGTTTGTAAACATACAATGTCAGTCATAAAATGTCTAAAGCTTTGGAAATGGATCTGTAAGTGTTTCCCATTGCAGGATGGCACTTTCAGTCCTTCATGTAATGTTATGTAATTCAACGACACCAGGAGAGCTTTATGATGTCATTTAAGCCTCATTTCATCCAGCTTTCAGCAGCCGTTTATGGGACGATCTGTTTTTGTATGTTGGCATTAGTCTGTATGTTATATTACAGATGTTACATCATAATATATAATGGACAGATGTTACATTTTCTATCTCGTTTAGCATTGTTTAAAAAGGATGGATAACTATATGAGTTAAACATTTTTATTATACGTAATTATTGAACCATAAACTATACAAAAAATGTCTCTAGCGAATAATCCACTTAGAAATCTTGTGAACTGCCTACCTAGGCAGCAATTTAAGGTATCATATGTTTAAGGCAGCATCTGTTCCAAAAGGTGGGCAGCTGTATAATTATTTTATAATTCATAATTATGCAGTATAATTACTCCAGATGAGTCACAGCATAATTACGCAGCCTTCCAAGACGCCTTCTTTTGGCCAAATACTAGAGCAGCACTGCATGTTCGGTACAAAGAAAACCCATCCAAGAATGAACAGTGTTAATTAAAAATGTTGAAATGTTGATTATTAATGCACTTATATTTCATTCGATGCTGAAACATATTTGCTTTCTTTAATATTAATATTATCAATATTATAATATTATAAAATTCTATTTATATTGTTTATTTTATATAAATTATAAAGTAATAATAATTTAAATATATTTCAGTAAATAGAATATGCATTTTAAATGTGAACTTTGTCTCTTTAATATTAATAGTAATTGTTACAGGGAGTAACATACTATTAATACTAATTATAATATTTCATAATATTTGACAATAGCAATAATTTTTAAAATAAATAGTGTTGGTGTGTAAATAGTATTTGGTCTTATGATTATTAATATGTACATAACATATATATATACGATCCAGAAATTGCCAGTAAATTTCACAATTAATTGCTAAGAAATGAAAACTAACACGAAATTTTGAAGCAGAAAAAACTTAAATAGTATTTTCTTGTAAATATCCAATATATTATTATTATTTTTTTTTTTACATTTTTACAGTGTGTATGGGGTTTAATTTCGGTGAATTGTATGTTGAGATCTGTCCTATTTAACAAATGAACTATGATTTAATATTAATAGTAATTGTTACAGGGTGTAACATACTATTAATACTAATTAATATTATATAATATTTCATAATATTTGACAATAGCAATAATTTTTATTTTTTTTAAATAAATAGTGTTGGTGTGTAAATAGTGTTTGGTCTTATGATTATTAATATGTACGTAACATACTATTTGTTTCTTTTTTATATTTTACTAATATATATATATATATATATATATATATATATATATATATATATATATATATATATATATATATATATATATATAATTATATATTTTATATAATTTTTTAAATATAATTTAAATATATTTCAGTAAATAGAATGTATATTTTAAATGTAAACTTTGTTTCTTTAATATTAATATTAATTGTTGCAGGGTGTAGCATACTATTAATATTACTAACATATTATTAATATGAATTAATATTATATAATATTTAATAATATTTGTCAATAACAATTATTTTTTCAAAGTATATATGTTTATACAAACATTTCTTTCTGGTTCTTGAATCTGATTGATGTAATTAGTATCTGACAGAATATATTGTCCAGTAGGCCTATTTGCTATCCACAACTTTTTTTGTGCTTTTATGTTTAATAGATTATCATGAAATTTTCACCAAATGCACTGGGTGCATCAACTATCTACATCCAGAAATTGCCAGTAAATGTCACAATTAATTGCTAAGAAATGAAAACTAACATGAAATTTTGAAGCAGAAAAAACTTAAATAGTATTTTCTTGTAAATATCCAGCATATTACTTTTTTTTTTTTTAATTTACAGTGTGTATGGAGTTTAATTTCAGTGAATTTTATGTTGAGATCTGTCCTATTTAACAAATAAAACTATGATTTAATATACTTTCTACCATCTCTCAGCAGTCCTTGTGTGTTTGTGTTTGATGGATAGGTCACAGGACTCTGTATATCGGTGTTCATGTTCCTCTGGGCAGAAGAACCCGCCGCCGCCATCGACATCACGGACACCGACACAGAAAGAGGAGCAGGGAGAGAGACTCGGGCGTCGAAGACGGACGGGAATCACCTTCATACAGTAACTTCCTTTCCTTTCTTCAATGACTTTCTTGCTCAGAATTTTTGTCTTGATTTTATCTAAACATTATCTAAACATTCTTAACCCTATAAAGCCAATTTCTAAGGCCTCTATAATCATCAACATGATCAAAACTGCCGAAAAACCTGCTGTACTCAATCTACTCAAGCCTTCTGTCATTTGGATTGATTTTGAACTTTTTTTAATCAAGTAAAAGGCCTTTTAGTAGCCTGTAGTTGTACAAATGTCCACGTTCAGCATGTGAATCACATGTCCTTCTGCAGTGAAATCTTTACTGATTTATATACAGTAAACAAGAATAACGTTAATAATGTTGGTAATATTACAAGATGAAGACTTACTGGACTGTATCAGCTTTGGTTTGCTATCATTTTTTCAAAATCATGTTTAAATTTCTCAAATATTATCAAGCTTTCGAGGAACATTTGTTCATTTCTCAATGATCAATTTATCGCATTGCATTATATGTTTTGTTGATAAAACTAAGCTTTTAAATCTCATCTTACTAAGACATTTATTGAAGATATAGAATGACAGCTGAGATTAATATGATTTGATGTAAGTATCTGCTATACTGCTAATTTACTGTTGAATTTCATTTAAATTTTTGGCCTAAAAATATCAGCTTTTGCACCATATTGCATATTTTAACTTTATCATACTAAATGAGCCAAAAGATCCTGATGCATCAAATCTGATACTCCAAAAAGTACATAACAAATTAATAATTTTGTAATAAAATATTTATATATTATTATAAAATATTTATATATTATTATATTTCTCTCTCTCTCTCTCTCTCTCTCTCTCTATATATATATAATAAAATAAACAGGAAAGATTTTTTCTTTTCTAAAGTGTAAATAAAGCATTTCATTTAAATATATATAATTTTATATCAATTATATCATTTTATTTTTCTTTATAGGGTTAATTAAAGATACATTTACTTGAGACATGGTGTACATATACATTTAATGTAGTGTATGTGTGTGTGTGTGTGTGTGTGTGTGTGTGTGTGTGTGTGTGTATATATATATATATGATACATAGATCAAAATTAAGCAAGATTATGCTTAAAACAAAACAAAAATAATGCAATCTGCCAGTGAATTAAGCAAAAATATTTTGAACATATGTATTTAGACACAATTTAATTTTTGTATATTTATTTAAATAATAAAGTCATTTTTTAACTCAAGGAAATGTATCTTGAATTAAGAATGTTTAGATGTCTCTGACCTTTATAAAAAAATCTAAAAAATCTAAATACTGGAAAAAAAAAATCTAAATACTGAGAAAATCGCCTTTAAAGTTGTCCAAATGAAGTTCTTAGCAATGCATATTACTAATCAAAAAATACGTTTTGATATATTTACGGTAGGAAATTTACAAAATATCTTCATGGAGCATGATCTTTTACCAAATTATTTTTGGCCCAAAAAAAAAAAAAAAAACACTGTATGAACCCATACAGTGTATTTTTGCCTATTGCTACAAATATACCTGTGGTACTTAAGACTGGTTTTGTGGTCCAGGGTCACAATTGTGCTAGAAAACAAGACAAAAATACTGAGCAAGAAAAAAATCTATATATATATATTCTTTTTTGCAGGATTCTTTTTTTGTCCGTCTGTTTTATTTCTGTTTGTTCTGCTGTCTTGCTCTGTTCCCTCTGATATCCTTTCATCATTTCTGTTTCCCTTTGACGGTCTGTCCTGTTGTATTATTTTTCTTTGAAGCTCTCTCTCTCTCTGTCTCTGTTTTGCTGTGATGTCGACAGGCTCGGAGTTGGAGTGTGTTGCTCCTTTAGCAGCTCATCATGATGACTCAGTCCTGCTGGAGAGCAGCTGCTTCTTTTCTGTGCTTTATTATTATCGACATAACGAGTGTTGAACACAGAACAGTTTTGGGTCTCGAATGCTTTCAGCTGCCTATTTTAGCCATGGGGCCCTTTGAACTGAGCTTGGTAGTTTATTGAAGTCATTAAAATGCTGTTTCACAGATACTCCGTCTCAGAGGGTTCAGTTTCTGCTGGGCACTGAGGATGATGATGAAGAGCACATACCGCACGACCTCTTCACTGAGCTGGATGAGATCTGCCTGCGTGATGGAGAGGATGCTGAGTGGAGAGAAACCGCCAGGTACTGACCCATGTGACTCAGTCATGTGATATCACCTGTTTGGATTCAGTCATTCAATGTGCACTTATGGGTCAATGACAAATAATGATGTCTGAGAAGATGAAAAGTATTTTAAAAATGAAGCAAAATGCTATTTTTTTTTTTTTTTTTTTTTAGAAAATAATAAATATATAACAATCTTTGTAATCCTGATTTTATCCAGTGTCTCCACAATCATCTAGTAAAAAGTGAAAGAATATTTCCATAAACCTTAAATAGAATATCCATGGTTCAATGTTTATTTATTTATTTTTATTTATTTATTTAGTTAGTTAGTTAGACAGTTAGGTTAAAAAATGAAAATGTAGGCAAAACAGAACTATTTAAAAAAAAAAAAAAACTTAATAAAAATGACAAAAGCTTTTAACATATGAATAAAACTGAAGCTAAAATTAAAGTGAAAAATGAAAATATAAAAATAAAAGCAAATAATAACCTAATAATTTTTCTGAAGTATTTATTTATTTATTTATTTATGTGGGCAAAACAGAACTATTTAAAAAAAAAAATGACAAAAGCACTTAACATATCACTAAAACTGAAGCTTAAATTAAGGTGAAAAATTAAAATATAAAATAATAACCTAATAATTTTTTCTGAAGTAAATTATTTATTTATTTAGTTTGTTTGTTTATATGCATTTTTAAATGTATTTTATTTATTTTTTATGTTTTTCGTGGAGTTATTTGATTTGACATTTAAAATATTGTCATAAAAAAGGATTAATTAAAACTAAAACTGGGATTTAAAAAAGCAGGCAAAATGGAAACTAATAAAAATGACAAAAGCACATAACATCATATTAAAACTTTATCTAAAATTAAAGTGAAAACTGAACATCTAAAAATGAAAGCAAATGTAAGCAAATAAATAAATACTAGTTAATAATAGTATATAAATAATACTAAAATAATATTCTATATTCTAGTTTGGTGTCTTTGATCAGTGTCTCCAAAGTGGCATAATTATGTTAAAAAGTGATAAAATATTTCTGTAAACTCTAAATAGAATATGAGTGTCCATGTCCTATTTTTTTAAATTATTGATTTATTTATTTGTTCATTTATTTGTTTGTTTGTTTATATGCTAAAAATGCTAAATGCTAAAAAAAAATGCTAAAAAACTAATACTAAATACTAAATACTAAAACTGAGATTAAAAGGTAGGCAAAATAGAGCTATAAAAAAAATTAAAAATGACAAAACACATAACATCATATTAAAACTTAAGCTAAAATTAAAATAATAACTAAAATGATCAGATATTATAAAAAACAATTAAGTCATTGTAATATAAACAACACACAGGAAGACATTTTATTGTCATGTGACCAATGCGACAAGGATCCCCAAGAACAGGAAATGACATCACAGAATGGCCCTCATGGCCATGTGTCAAGGTCAGTACATGAATAAAAAAAAACAGCTAAAAAACTCAGATATATCCACTGTTTAGGACACACCATGGTTAGTTCAGAACGTAACAATCCAGTCATTTACATGTTTTCAAGGTGTAAGGAAATCATTTTTATTCTTGTTTTCTTGATGACTACACAGATATAGTGTCATTAATTCATTTTTTTAAAAGAATGATATAGATGTTTTTCAACCAGCATAATGAATGCATAAATAACATTTCAAAGAACCTGACACATGAGCTTTAAACTATTTTTAAAAGATTTCTGCTTTTTTCTCTCAGCAATCTTTATTTGTTATTAGCCCGCAAATAATTAATCAATATTTTGACATCGTTGATGTTGAGCGTCTTTCAGAGATTGATTCTTGGCTGCTCTCATATGTTTTGAGAGCATGAGTGATGTTTAATGCATTAAATCTGTTGAGCGGCATTAGTCCAAGAGAGCTGAGGTTATATAAAGAACCATTGTTGTGTAATGTTTGTGTATGTGTGATACAACAGAAAGGCTAAATAAAGCACTTATAATGATGATGGTTTCTGCATTGTCATATGGCATCACATCTAAATTCAAGTGCACTCAGCATGGGAATTGCTTTCATTTTTTTCTTCAGTAAGCAAAGACAACATGTACTCTGTAGTGATTTTTTTTCACTCTGACAATTCGAGATGTGGAGAGTCCAAACAGCTGATAAAAATCCACAAATAATCCACACCACTCCAGTCCATCAATTAACATCTTGACAAACCAAACGCTGCGTGTTTGTAAGCAACAAATCCATCATTAAGACGTTATATTTTCAAACTATTGCTTATTCTCCAATAAAAAAGTCATATTGTCTGAATCATGGGAGAAATATGCAAAGAACAAGCACCATTTACAAGCAAGCTTTTCACTTTCTAAGACATTAATTAATGGACTGGTGTGGTGTGGATTACTGTGGATTATTGTGATGTTTTTATCAGCTGTTTGGACTCTCATTCTGACGGCACCCATTCACTGCAGAGGATCCATTGGTGAACAAGCAACGTAATGCTACATTTCTCCAAATCTGATGAAGAAATAAACTTATTTACATCTTGCATGGCCTGAGGGGGAGTAAATTTCAAGCAAATTGTCATTTTTTTGGGTGAACTATTCCTTTACATGTGTCCATGTCTCTTTGTCCAGGTGGCTGAAGTTTGAAGAGGATGTGGAGGATGGAGGTGAGCGCTGGAGTAAACCATACGTTGCGACGCTCTCTCTACATAGTCTTTTTGAGCTGCGGAGCTGCATTATAAACGGCACTGTCATGCTGGACATGAGAGCCAGCTCTCTGGAGGAGATTGCAGGTAATGTTTAATGATAAAGAAATGGTGCATCTCATTGCAAAACTAATTTGAGTACAAAAAACATTTTTTGGGGGTGAAATCTTTCATTTCTAGGTCATATTTAATCCAAATATCAATTTAAAAAAAGGAAAAAGAAAATAAGCCTTTTTAGAGTAATGTTTGCATTGTGACACTATTTTTATGAGAATTGCATTTCCCCAAATAATTTATTACTCTTTAATTTATCCTAATTTAAATTTTTTAAGAATAAAATCATTGGATCGCAGCATTTTGTACTGTAATATAGTAAGAATTACTGTATAGTAAAGAGAATCAGTATTGAGTATAATTGCAATTCTAGAAAACATAAAACTGCAAAACATGCATTACAGTAATGATAGTTTGGGGAAAATGTGATTGAAGATAATGTCAAAATTGAAAAATAATGGTCTTGAAATATAATTTGTTATTTGTGAACCTGGACCACAAAACCAGTCATAAGGGTCAATTTGTAACTGAAACTGAATAATAAATACTGAATAAATAAGCTCTCCATTGATGTATGGTTCGTTAGGATAGCACAATATTTGGCCGAGATACAACAATTTGAAAATCTGGAATCTGAGGGTGCAAAAAAATGTAAATATTGAGAAAATCGCCTTAATAGTTGTCCAAATGAAGTTCTTACCAATGCATATTATAAGTTTTGATATATTTACAGTAGGAAATTTAAACCTGGCAACACATCTCTAATGGAAACTATTGTATGGTTAAACCACAAATTTACCATGGTTTTGCTACACTTACCATAGTTTAACCATGGTGTTTATAGTAAAATTGTGGTTATACAAAAAAAAACAAAAAAACATGGTCACTACACTTTTACTATAATAAAACCTAGGTTAATTTTCTTAAGGGATTTGCATTTGTGTATAATTTTTTCCTTTGTTTTGTTTTTCTAACAGTATTGTCTTAATGGTTTGATGTTTGTACTGTTTAACAAAAAAGGAAATCAAAAAAAGATTTGTGAATGCACTCCGTTCTGAATCAGATGCTTCGCAATACATGAAGTACTGATCTGAATCTGATTTTTTTTAATTGAATAATGAAAATGAAACTGAATAAATAAGCTTTCCATTGATGTATGGTTTGTTAGGATAGGACAATATTTGGCCGAGATACAACTATTTAAAAATCTGAAATCTGAGGGTGCAAAAAAATCTAAATATTGAGAAAATCGCCTTTAAAACTGTCCAAATGAAGTTCTTAGCAATGCATATTATAAGTTTTGACATATTTACAGTAGGAATTTTACAAAACATATTGATTTAACATGATCTTTACTTAATATCCTAATCTGAGGAATATCTGAGGAACTGAGGAAGAAGGGTCTTATCTAGTGAAAAGATTGGTAATTTTTTTGGGAAAATAAAAATGTGTATACTTGTTAAGCACAAAAGCTTGTGTAGCACAGGGTCTGGGATGCGCGTTCATGACGTTATGTATTGAATCATATCGAAAGTTCACGCCGAATGTAGGTGGAACTACAGACCCAGTGTTTACAAAGCGAACGTGCAAAGACTAAGAAAGTGCAAGTAAGTCAAACGCTGTTTACAAACAAAAAGGTACAACGATGTCAGACGATTCTGAAGTTGTAGGAGAAAATAAGATGGAGTTTTTCACCATACTCTACCTTTCTGAGCCGGAGTACACAGACAATGAACTTAGACGTGATTCGTAGTAGTGATGGGAAGTTCGGATCATTTTACCGACTCGGACCTTTGAGTCTCTTTCAGCAAAATGAACGAATCTTTTTTTGAGTCATTTAGTTAATTTTAGCAAAATCAGCGTCATGTGACAGCCCCATAAGATGAACGAACGACTCGAAAAACCCGAAGACTCGAAACAGGTGAACTAATTCGTCCAGTACAGAACCTAATAGGATGTTGCGCATGCGCAACTGAACGAATCACTCCCCGAGACGACTCGTTCTTTGCGAGTCACATTAAAGATTTGTTCAAAATTAACGAATTGTTCAAGAACGACCCATGGACGCGCATCCCAGAGCCTGTGCTACCCGAGCTTTTGTGCTTAAAAAGTATACAAATTTTTATTTTTCAAAAAAAAATGACCGATCGTTTCGCTAGATAAGACCCTTCTTCCTCAGCTGGAATCATTTAGAGCCTTTTGAAGCTGCATTTAAACTACATTTTGGAAGTTCAAAATCGGGGGCACAATTGAAGTCCATTATATGAAGAAGAAAAATCCTGAAATGCTTTCCTCAAAAAACATAATTTCTTTATGACTGAAGACAGAAAGACATGAACATCTTGGATGACAAAGGGGTGAGTAAATTATTTGTAAGTTGTTGTTCTGGAAGTGGACTTCTCCTTTAAGACTAGTTTTGTGGTCCAGGATCACATTTATCTCTTGATTGCATGGTGAACTTTTCCCTAAACATGTTTCTGTGAGATTTACTTTTTCATCCTTTCCTGTGCTCATAAGATGTTTGCCATTTCTCATCAAATGAGCTTCCATTGTCAAATTATCACATTGTAATAAGCTGTGGAAGTGTCAGCGCTCGAATGCCACTGAGGAACACTTTAAACTGGGTTTTACACTTTAATCTCTGTGGGATTTCTTTAAGAGAGCTCAAGCCATATGTACAGACTCACAGCGTTTACAGCTCAGGTAATTGGCACTTATGCACATAGTTCTAGTTTTCAGCTTCTGAGCATCAGTATTTAATGAGTTGCTCATGAGAGAGTGTTGCATATTCATTTGGATACAGAGGAAAGTGTATATACTCAGAAAAGGTCAAAGTGTGTTGGATGAACTATATTTTTGAATGTAATTTCAATGCACTAGAACAAGCATTCAAAGGTGAGTGTTGAAGTTGTCTTTATCCCTTAGTGTCAGTCATGAATTATACAGTGTTTGCAACTTTCTCTCTTATCCATGTGAATTTTGCATTACTCAAAGCTGTTCTGCATCTTCAGATACATGCGACGGATCTCTGAGCAGCTGCTCCATCGCTTCTCATCAACATCAGTGTCAGTTTCTTGATCCAGAGTTCAAGGAACATCTGCAAAATAGACACAGATGAGGTTTTTGCCAAACATTTAGCACAGATTAGCCATTTAAAGATCACATTAGCTCCGTATCAAGACAGCACTGGTCAGACATATGCTGTGTTAAGAATTCATTATTCTATTTATTATTCAGGTTTGAGATGAATAATTAACACTTTGGTGGCACATATGAAGATGAATATAGCATTTGTGCCACTGTTAACGTTTTATTTTGAAATTACAACAAATGTAAAAAAGAGCATCTAAATGACATCTAATTTATCATCCTGTGTGTCTTCTTAAGGTGTAAATTTATTACTTTTTTTAACCTGGCAACGCTTCCCTTATGGAAAATAATAATAATAATAATAATAATAAACATAAAAACATGGTTACTATTGTATGGTTAAACCTCAAATTTACCATGGTTTTGCTACACCAACCATAGTTTAAACATGGTCTTTGTGGTTATACGAAAAAAAACAACAACAAAAAAACATGTTCACTACACTTGTACTGTAATAAAATCAATGCTAATTTTCTTCAGGGATTTATATTTGTGCATACTTGTTTCATTTGTTTAGTTTTTATAACAGCATTGACTTAATTTTGATGTTTGTACTGTTTAATAAAAAAAAGAAATCAGAAAAAAAGATTTGTGAATCCACTCCGAAATCCCGATCTGAATCAAATGATTCGCAATACGTGAAGATCCGCTCCGAAGTTCCAAACTAGATCAAGTGATTCGCGATCCGTGCAGTCCCGTCTAAATAATGATCCGCGAATCATCATTTAAAATCAGGACCTCGGAACGCAGATTATTTAATTCTCAAAATGATTCACGATCCCGCTCCGAAGTTCCGATCAAAACCAAATGATTCGTGAAACCGGAAGTCCCATCTGAATAATGATTCGTGAACCATCATTTCAGATTGTGACTGGGAGTGCGGATCGGGAATCGTTCGTTTCGCAAAATGATTCGTGAATCCGCTCCGTTTTACGAACACGCTCCGATACGTGATCCGAGTCGAGAGTGCAGTTCCATTTAAATAATGATTCGCGAATCATCATTTCAAATCAGGACCTCGGAACGCGGATCGGGAATCATTCAATTCTCAAAATGATTCACGATCCCGCTCCGAAGTTCCGAACTAAACCAAATGATTCGCGAACCCGATCCAAAGTCCCATCTGAATAATGGTTCGAGAACCATCATTTCAGATGGTGACTGGGAGTGCGTATCGGGAATCGTCCGCAGTTCAGATGTGACTCAAAAGATTTACGAACCCGCTCCGATACGTGATCCGATTCGAGCGCTTCGAAACAGTGAATCATTTTGCGATGCAGTGGTTTCGGTTTAACTGATTCGGAGATTCGAAAAGCTCCGTTTTACCCTTCACTATTGGTGCTTTTAAAAAACATTACAAGCAGTGTCGAAATTTGAAAATGAATGGCTCCTTTGATCTGGCTTTTACTAGTGAATTGCTTGAACGGAATGGTCGAAGTCACGAGTTTGAATCAATCGGAGCGGTTCCAGCGTAAATGACTCACTCAATTGAATCGGTTTGTCTGTTTCTCTTTTAGCGTCTTCAGCCATGTTTACACGACGCTGTCAGTACTACTACTAGCTTAGCTCGCTAGTTTAATGACATTAACTGAAATAATAGAAAAAGTTTGATGTTTACAAATAAAATGTTGATATTTTCATTCCAAAGATGACTCCCACAAATCTACAAACATATTCAGGTGAGGTAACTTAACCGGTTTACTGCTCAACACTGAAATACTATTAATACGGCGAGCTGCACCTCAAAATACATGTTAGATGGAAACATTTTGCATTATAATCGAGTTTGTAGCTTAATTCAGTATATACTCTGCAGTCTGTTTTAAAAAAGTCTTTGAAGAGCTTTTGTTAACCTCTTTTTTTATTAACTGTCTTTTTTAGTAACTGTTTTAAATTGTTTTGTTTTTTTTGTGAAACTTGTGTACTGCCGTCTTGACCAGGTGTCGAAGATTAACAAATAAAAAGGATAAATAAATAAAGATATAAATATGCAATTTATGTTCTTATTTGCTGCTGATCATTTGTGATGTTGTGTGTTAAATTTCTTAGATATGGTGCTGGACCAACAGGAAGTGGCTGGGCATCTTGAAGATGATGTCAGGAAGAAAGTCAAAGAGGCTCTTCTGAAGCAGCACCATCATCAGAACCAGAAGAAACTGGCCAATCGGATTCCCATCGTCCGCTCTTTCGCTGATATCGGCAAAAGGCAGTCTGAGTCCAACTGCATGGACAAAAACGGTATTCATTTGCCTTTGCACAGAAAATAAAGGAGGTTACAGGTCTGATTATGCAAATAGCATCAATATACAACTACAGTTTAAAAGTTTGGGTTCGGTAAATGAATATGAACTGAGTACTATTATGAGCAAGTGACAATGAAAACAATAATGCTGAAAATGATGCTGAAAATATAGCTTTGCATCAGAGTTATAAATTACATTTTACAACATATTAAAATAGAAAATGGTTATTTTTAATTGTAATAATATGTCACAATTTTACTTAGTCTTATTGTAGTTTCAAAAACATAAAAAAACTTACCAATCAAATTTAGATTATTAAATTTGATGTATATATTTATATTTATAAATATTTATGTTTTTAAAATATTTATTTATTTTTTCATTTATTGCAAAATGGAAAAAAATAAGATGTATGTTATTTAATGCAGTTGTCACTCCTAAAGCTTCGCACTTAAATTAAATTGTCCAAAAAAATTGTTAAATTGTCTGTTGTTGTTGCAGTTTCATTAGAAATCTTTCACTCCCAAAAATCAACTCATGTCAGATTCACCATCTCAGAGTTTCAGTGTCTCTGTTGTCTTGTCTCCTCTTTCTGTGTGTGTGTGTGTGTGTGTGTGTCTGGCAGGCGCTTCATCTCATCTCTTTAAGTCTCCTCTGTGGCGATCAGTTGTTTCTGATGGGAATGATGGGCAGGTCTCATGCTGTTCTCCATGTTGGCCTCTGTGCTGCTCGTCCAGTGTGTCCATCACCTCCCCTCTCCCTCCTCCATCCTCCACATCCACCCACCCAAACCAGAACCCCACTGCCTCCTTCAGCCTGGACAGAGACGACGGCTTGGATCCAGGCAACTTTTAACTTGAGAGACTTTCCCTTCTGCTGTAGTGCTTCCTAAAACATAACGTGTGAAGGTGGTTATCTCAGCGGATAGGTTGCACGTGGTAAACAAAATGTAGTCTAACATGCCAAGACAGGCTGCGAGAATGCATGATTCTCTGAGATGATATTAATAAAAAATACCAAATGTTATTAAGTTAAAACCGTTGTAGTATCCATGGCTGGATTTATTTAGTTGCTTGTACCTCTAAAGGTGATTGTAAAAGTTTGCGGAAGCAACACACACTCATAATTTACAGTACACTGAAAAAATATGATGTTGAAACAATTTTCACTCAGAAATTGCTAGAGAATTATTTCACAATTAAGCAAGTAACACACTTTCAAGTAGAAAGCCTGAAATAATATTTTGTTGTAAAATCTACTCAGTAATCTGTGTTTTATTTACGACTTTAAATTTAAAAATAAAAAAATGAGCTGCAGTAACTATATTTAAGCTATCTTAAGAAGCACTATCTTTTAAATTATCTAATTATGATTAAAAGTTATGATTAAATAACAAATTATCTGACAGGTATATAATTTAGGGAGCATCAGTGTTATGTTAATATACATATATTTGCTTAAAATATCTCACAATAAATACCAGGAACTAAAATGAGTGATGATTCAAATGAATCATTTTTGCTGAACCAGTTAATTCAAATAGGCTGTCTGATTGAATCGACTCACTATAATTAATCCAAAAGATTTGCGAGATACAAATATTTCTAATATACATTAGATATTGTCATAATGATCATTATTATGAAGCAAGTGCACCAAAGTAATAATCACTGGATAGATGCTTTTCTTTAAGTGCATCAAATGTGTGTATACTGCCAGTCTTAATATTAATATACGTAAATGCATACAATAATGCACATTGAAAGGAGTGATGATTCAAATGACTCAGAGAATAATTTTACTGAACCGGTTCATTAAAATGAACTGTCTGAACGAATCAACTCACTAAAATGAATCTAAACATTTTTTGAGAGGAAGATATATTAAAAAAACTTCCATCAAATAATGCCAGAATGATCATTATTATGAAACAAGTGCACATGACCGGCACCAAAATAATAATCAATGGTGAGATGCTTTCCTTTAAATACATTAAATTTGTACATACTTGACAGGGACTTTCTAATGTGTTGCATTCAGATAATGTCGGAATGATCATTGTTATAATCATATATTGCATTTAGATAATGCATTCCGATAAAAAGGATAGATAAAAATGGATAGATGCTTTCCTTTAAGTACTTCAAATTTGTGTATACGGTCAGTCTTAATATGTTAACATACATAAATGCATACAGTAATGCACAGGAAGTTCCTGGAACTGAAGGAAGTGATGATTCAAATGACTCAGAGAATCATTTTGCCGAGCCAGTTCATTCAAATTATCTGTCTGAATAAATCGACTCACTAAAGTGAATCCAGACTTTTTTATAGAGGAAGATATTTTAATATACTGCCTTCAGATGTCAGAATGACCATTATTATGAAACAAGTGCACATGAACGGCATCAAAATAATAATCACTGGTGAGATGCATAATGCATAAGAAGAAACTAAGAAACTGAAAGGGGTGATGATTCAAATGACTCAGAGAATCGCTTTGCTGAACCAGTTCATTAAAATGAACTGTCTAAATGAATCGACCCACTAAAATGAAATCCAAACATTTGAAGTGCTAAAGAGTTTTTTTGGTACAATTTTCTCGTTTCGATTGTCCGATTGGTAGACATTTTTTTGCAGAATCATGGATAATGTAGTTTTTCACCAGGAATTCCACGTTTGAACACAATTATTTTTGAAAAAATGCAGGCTGATGGTTTCAGCAAAAGCATATACCATTGATTAACAACCTGTAGTAGATCTGTCGTTAATGGTTTAATCAATTTCATTGGAGAAAATGAATGCGATTTTTGCATTACACTGGGTGACAAAACTACATTTTTCATGATTCTCTTTGGCTGCACAACTCAAAAGGATAAAACACAGAGTAAAGTGTCAATTAGGCACCTAATGCACATCCTTTCCTCTTTATTTTTTTGCACAAATGCTAAAAAAAAAAAAAACATAATTAGCAATGAAGGCAGCAACAGTTGACTTACCTTCACGCTACTGAAAAATGTAGTTAAATTTAGTAGCATTGCTTCTTTTAGTTGGTTAAACCCAAGAGTGATGCTAAATGTATTCATTTTCATTAATGCATTATGCATTTTATACAAAGCAACACACAAAATAAAAGCAAATTTAAACAGTAAGTGCAAATGTAATATTATACAATTTGCACGAGTAGATAAGCAGTGTGATTTTGCAGATAAATGTCATGATATCGTGAGGAAGGTGAAGGCTATTCTGAATATTCATCACCTTTATACAGGGCTTATGTTTAGGAAGATTGCCAGCTTCCCACACGCTAACGCTAACGCATGAAGCGTACCAGACCCTTCGTTCTGTGCCGTGCAAACGCTCAGAGCATCATTAGTACTGTAATTCATGCAGCGCTGAGCCAAAGCTGCATTAAAACAGCAGCGAGCATGACTAATAAACACAAATCTGTTCATGTAAGATGCTCTCTTAACTAAGGGCTTTGGTGCTGCATCATGTGCTGAAAGCTGCTTTAGCTGCCTTTAGAATAGAGCGCAATCGAGTTTCCGTAAAGTGATGCTTGGTGATTTATACATTTATTTAAATACATTTTTGAAGGTTGCTGTAGTGAGCATACTCACAAAAATGTGAAATAAGTACTAGCCATCGTCTCCCTGCTCATTGTGTCTCAATTTATGTATGTAGTAATCAATAGTGATGGTTTAAACACACGTGAGATCATGACCGACCTCCATTGAAATCATTTTCTCTCCTACCAATCCATAAACATAATCATTTCAGTCTGCTACATTTAATGCAGCCGATGCTTACGCTGTGCTCCATTCGTCGGCTAATTAACATTGACTAGTATTGGCTTTGTATTGATTGATTGAATCAATAATGATACTGATAGCCTTTGTGTCTGCAGGTCAGATGATTCCTCCTCAGTCCCAACCATTGACCACAGAGGGCAAGAATGACGTGAGCCGTGAAAACAGTGCTGTGGACTTCAGCAAGGTAATGATGCAGAATTAAATATAATTATTTAAATAAAATACATTAATGAAAGTAAATAAAATACACAAACATGCAAAAGTTTTAAATAAAATATATACAAAAAAATATTTAAAAAAAAATGATATCAGCATATTACAATGATTTGTGAAGGATCATGTGACACTGAAGACTGGAATAATGATACTGAAAATTCAGGTTTGCATCACAGAAAAAAATTACATTTTAAATATATTCACATATAAAACAAACAAACAAACAAACAAAAAAAAAAAATATTATTATTATATATATAATAACATTATAAAGAAATAGTTTAATAAATTAAATTAATTTAATTAAAAAATGAAAAACATGCATTTATTTTCATACATTTTATGGACGTTATTAATTCTTTGCAAAAACACAAATGTGACCCTGGAGCACAAAAACAAAATAACGGCCAGTTTTGCTGAATAAATAAGCTTTCCATTGATGTATGGTTTGTTAGGATAGTACAATATTTGGCCGAGATACAACTATTTGAAAACCAGGAATCTGAGGGTGGAAAAAAAAAAAAAATCTAAATATTGAGAAAATTGCCTTAAAAGGTGTCTAAATGAAGTTCTTAGCAATGCATATTACTAATCAAAAATTAAGTTTTGATATATTTATGGTAGGAAATTTACAAAATATCTTTATGGAACATGATCTTTACTTAATATCCTAATGATTTTTGGCATAAAAGAAAAAAATAATAATTTTGACCCATACAGTGTATTTTTGGCTATTACTACAAATATGCCCGTGCTACTTAAGACTGGTTTTGTTTTCCAGGGTCACAAATCATACTACAATCTATAGTGAAATGTCCTGGTAATTCTATTTATATAAATATTTCACCATATATGGTGAAGTAACTTAAAGTTTCTCTTAAAATAACTAACACTTTTACAGTGTGACATGGCTTTCAGTTCAGTACAGTACTTTGTACTTTTGAGGATTTTCACTGAAGCGCTGCCGTGTGCCGTCTGTCTGTTCTGGGAAGAGAGATTACGCTTCAAACCCACTGTGTTTGAAACCCTCTTTACCTGACATTAGACTGTTCTGTTTCTTGTATTAAGTGGGTATTATATTGTGATCCCATGAACAGATGAGAGGGCAGCTGCGGTGCTGTCAGGGTTCACAGGGGTCGTGATGAAATGCTGCAGTAATATTGAGAGTAATGTTATGAAATCTTACACAACGTATATGCTTTAGCATTATGCAAACATACATAATCTCTTTGGATCTGTACATCAGTTTGACCTTTGACTCTAGACCAGTCTATAACACATTTCTATAGGAACCAGAATACTATTGAGAGATTTATGGATTTGTTTTTCATGCTTTTTAATATTCCATATCCAGATGTGAAAATCAAATCTCAGAATCCTAGATATGGATGCGTTGCATAATTATAGAGGTTTGACAAAACCAGCACACTGATGTAGTACAAACTTGGGTTTAAATTTTTTTAAAGTGTTATTTTAGTATCATTAATATACATTTACATTTACATTACATTTATTGATTTAGCAGATGCTTTATCCAAAGCAGTTTACAAATGAGGACAATAGAAGCAATCCAAACTAACAATAATGTATAGTAAGTATAGTATAGTAATGTAAGTGCTGTGACAAGTCTTCATTAGCCTAACGCAATACATGTAGTTTTTTTTTTTAATAAATAAAAAGAAAGCAAGTAGATAGAATAGAAAAAGAATAGGGACTGCTAGTGTTAGAGTTTTTTTTATTATTTATAAAATAATAAAATATCAATAAATAATATAAAATATGTATAATATACTATAGTAACATTTTTTTCAATGTTATTTTAGTATTTAGTTATTTTATATTAATATTTTGAATTAGTTTCTGTGTTTTGTTAAAGGTGTAGGAATTTTGTGTTTTTGTTTTTTTAAATAGTTTTTTAAAATGGCCATTTTAAGTGTCTATAGTTTTTACTGACTTTTATTTCAGCCTTAGTTATAGCTATTTTAGGACATCAAGTTAAACTAAATGAAAATAAGAAATTTTCCCTTGACAATTAGCTGAAATAAAATAGGTTACATTTTGTAAAAATATTTTAAAAAATATTTAATGTTTATTTTATTTCACATAAAAATGTTTTTAATGGTTTTACTAACTATAAGTGTTTTTTATTAACATTTTGATTTGATTTTTTATATTTTCTGTTTTCAATGAATTTTAGTTTTTAGTTTAGGAATTTTGTTGTGTTTTTGTCACTTTATTATTATTAATTATTATTTAAAATATGTCTTTAAAGTTTTAGCTTATTTAGTTTTAGTTGTTTTAAACTAAACAAAAGGAGAAGAAAAATCTTGGCAAGCAGCTGAAATAAAATCAGTAAGTTTTTTTTATTTCAGTTGTTAAAGTATGTTTATTTCAAGTATTGAAACAGTTTTTAAGGTTTAGTTTTACAATAACCCTGACTAAACCTACACATTCTTTTGATCTTTTCTAAATTAGTTTGTTAAATCTATACTAACTGATCAAACTTACATTTAAATCATAATCCCCCCCCCCCCCCCCCCCAAAAAAAAAAAAAAACGCTAGCTACTTTCTAACAGCCTTTAAAAACTGCAAAAGTATTCAATTACACAAGGCTTTCAAAATCTATTTAGTCTGTCCATTTTTTTTTTAATTAAAACAGCTTAAAGCCTGTATAACGAACCTGTTTAAAACATCCGTGCAAGACTTTGTTCTCAGTGTGCACGTGTATTTCTCATGTAGTGATGCAGTAACCTGACTCTGCATGATGATTTGTGTGTAGATAGATTTGCACTTCATGAAGAAGATTCCTCCGGGTGCAGAAGCCTCTAATGTTTTGGTTGGAGAGCTGGAGTTTCTTGACAGGCCTGTCGTGGCGTTTGTCCGCCTTTCTCCTGCCGTGCTGCTGAACGGCCTGGCGGAAGTGCCCATTACCACCAGGTGAGCATAGAACTAGATCCTTTAGTCTGTATTGATAACCTGACACCAGTTACATTACTGTTTTGTGTCTGATCTGTCAGGTTCCTATTCATACTACTGGGGCCTCTGGGTAAAGGACCACAATATCACGAGATTGGTAGATCAATTGCTACTTTGATGACAGATGAGGTAAGAGGACATTATGTTGTTTTATAGTTGTTTACAGCTTTTAACGATGTACTGTTTGTATTGACTTTGTATTTGTGATCCAGACACATTTTAGAATCATTTAAAATTGATTTTATAAAAACTGATTCCAAATTCTGGTTAAATGAGTTGCATTTTAAGTTGTTATAAAAATGAAGGTCCACTTAGACCTACATCAAATTTGTCAACTCAAAATTATTTTATTAAATAGTAGACTATTTTTAACTGTTAATATTTTTATATTTAGATTTTTATATTTAGATTTGTGTAATTTGATCAAACAGGAATTTTTAAAATGACACAAAACAACTAATTAGTTATGAAAATGAAAGTCCACTTACATGGTTGTCAACTTGAATTTATTTTATTAAAATAATTTTTGTGTTTTTTTTTTTTATATATATATTACATTTATTTATTTTTTTTATTTATTTAGTTTTATTTTATAATAAACCTGATTTCTGTAATTTTTTTGAACAGGAAGTGATTCAAAGTAACTAATTAATTATGAAAACTAAAGTCCACTTACATAAAGTTCTTAAAAAACTTATTGATATATATTTTTATTTTTATATATATATATATATTTTATATATATATATACACACATTTATGTATATATATTTATTTATTTATTACATTTATATTTTATTTTATTTATTTATTTTTATTTTATAATTCCGATTTCTGTAATCTGTTCGATCAGGAATTTTTAGAGTGACACAAAGCAACTAATTAATTATGAAAATTAAAGTCCACTCACATAAAGTTGTGATCTTGAAATTATTTTCTTTTCTTTTTTTTTTTTAATATTTCATATTTTTTATATTTATATTTATATCTTTTTATTCTGATTCCTGTAATTCGATCAAACAAGAGCTTTTAGAGTGACACTAACCAACTAATACCACAAAAAAATCTTCAAAAATCAACAAATCTGTCAAAAATGATGTCACTTCCTCAAAGATGATGTAATCTAGGAACTGTTTAATATTAATATTAATCACCGTAGCTCATTATTGAAGACTGCCATCTGTTGCTTTTCTTTGCATTGCATTGTACTGTCTCTAAAAACACCCCACAAATTCCCAACCGTGAGTGGCTTATTGCTTTAATAAACCGGATATGGTGCAGACTGAAGCGGTCTCACAGAGATGAGAGGACTGGAGACTCCTGAGGTCTTTCACAGCTCAGCAGATTCTCTCTCACTTAGTCTTTGAGGTGCAGAGGAGACGTACAGAACAGCCCTAATAACATGCAAATGACTGCTAATTAGCCAGAAAACCACCCTCGTGCCAAGCTGCTGCTTGATGTTGCTAAGGCAACATCTTAAGAAATTATTGAAGAGCGTGAAAATATGAATATGTACTTTTTTCTGGGCTTCCGGTGTGTGTAGTTTTACAGAAAATAACATGAAAATCATTAATTTGAACACATTGTTTTCTTTCTTTAATGAAACACAAACAGAGCTACTAGGACGAATGCATTTCAGCATTTACTTTTCTTTTCCTCAGATTTATGAGTTTAAATCTCGCAATTTCAGTTTACATCTTGCAATTTTTACTTTTTGCTCTGAATTTTGAGTTTATATATCACAATTCTGACTTTTTAATTTGAATTTCGGAGTTTACATCTTGCAGTTTTTCTCACAATTTTGTTTCTGCCATGAAATAGAAAAAATATAAAAGGTAATTGCGACTTTACATCTCACAATTCTGACCTTTTTCATTGCAATTTACTTTTTTCTCAGAATTGGGTTTATATATTTATAGAAATATAAATAGAAATGAAAAACAGAAATGTCTACAGTACCAGTCAAAAGTTTTTGAACAGTAAGATTTTTAATGTTTTTTAAGTCTCTTCTGCTCACCAAGCCTGCATTTATTTGATCCAAAATACAGCAAAAGCAGCAAAATTGTGGAAGATTTTTGCTATTTAAAATAACTGCTTTCTATTTGAATATATTTTAAAATGTAATTTATTCCTGTGATCAAAGCTAAATTTTCAGCATCATTACTCCAGTCTTCAGTGTTTCATGATCCTTCACAAATCATTCTAATATGCTGATTTGCTGTTCAAGAAACAATTATTATTATTATTATTATTATTATTATTATTATTATTATCAATATGTAAAACAGCTGAGAACATTTTATTTCAGGATTTTTGATGAATAGAAAGATCCAAAGATCAGCATTTGTCTGAAATAAAAAGCTTTTGTGACATTATACTCTATGCCATTTAATAGATTGGAGTCAGTATAATTTCTTTTGAAGATCATTTTTTTAAAGAAATTCTAGAAATTATTCCTTTTTAGCAAGGATGCTTTAAATTGATCAAAAGTGATGATATAATGTTTCAAAAGATTTCTATTTCAGATAAATGCTGTTCTTTTGAACTTTCTATTCATCAGAGAAACAGCAGCAAATCAGAAAATTAAAATGATTTCTGAAGGATCATGTGACTGGAGTAATGATGCTAAAAATTCAGCTTCGAAATCACAGGATTAAATTACATTTTAAAATATATTCAAATAGAAACAGTTATTTTAAATAGTAAAAATATTTCAAAATTGCACTGTTTTTGCTGTACTTTGGATCAAATAAATGCAGCCTTGGTGAGCAAAAGAGACTTCTTTAAAACATTAAAAAGCTTACTGTTCAAAAACTTTTGACTGGTAGTGTATTATACAAAAAGGTCAGAAATTCTGAGATATAAAATTAAAATAAACATGGAAATAAACATCTACACATTTTTGACTAAGAATGTTGTGTTTTTGTCTTTTGTAGGTTTTCCATGACGTGGCTTATAAAGCTAAAGACCGCAATGATCTGATTGCTGGAATTGATGAATTTCTTGACCAAGTTACAGTTCTGCCACCAGGAGAATGGGACCCGTCCATCAGGATAGAGCCGCCCAAAAACGTCCCGTCCCAGGTCAGTGGAACAAAAACTACTGTATAAACCAGACAAACTTACAATAAGAAAACACAGAGCTGATGTAGGATAGAAAACAGGAGGATTGAAGGTTACTACTAAATTTGTTTTTCTCATGATATTAAAAGGCTTGGAATACTTAAAGGTGTCATCGGATGCTAAGTTCGCTTTTACATGTTGTTTGAACGTTAATGTGTGTTTGCAGTGTATGTACAAATCTACTCTATAATGATAAAAACCCATGCAGTGGTTTTTAATTAATCTGTAAAAATAATATTCCCTTTTTCAAATCAAGCCGTTCTCAGATGCCTGTCGTTGTGGCGACACACCCACAGAGGCCACTCCCATAATAGTTGATTGACATGAGCGTTTTACCTCAGATCAGCGGTAACAGTCCGCCCTCTTTGTTTGGATGCCGGAGCAGGGATGTAAGTTAGACAAGAAGACCTCCGATTGAGCGATTGAGGTGTTGTGTTGGTGGATGTAATAATGAACATAGTGGTCATCATTTACCCCTGACATCTGAGCCGCTGAAGATGCAGTGGATTACATTTGTTTGTGAAGGGAATGCGCCTCCCGATCTACACATATCCGTCTATGTTCGCGCAAATCATTCGTGATCCAGCTTCACATACAGCAGAAGTGAGTATAAGGGTTTGTTTATGAATCTTTGCGATCGCCTTTCCTAATAATGTGCTAGTTAGCAGGTTTAGTGGCTAAACGCGGCTAAATGCTGCTAAAGTAAACAAGCTCGTCACTCCAGAATGAGATGATTTTTGCAGAGCTGATTTTGGCAAGGTAAAAAGAGTGTTGTTTTACACTACCATTGAGAATTTTTAACCAAAGTATATTATAGACTTTTCATTAAGACCCTAAAGAATCATATCAGCTTGTGGAAAATGGGCATCCGATGACCCCTTTAAAAGGTTTTGTACACAAATACAAACTGTGCATAAGTAAACATTTCTGTACAAAATAAAACTTTTGACAGGAATGAGGTGCGGTGCTTAGTGAATGAAAAGCATCATGAAGTGCTCATCACACATTTTACTCCTTCAGAAGTGGTCATTATAAAATGAGAAACTGTTAAGTCAAATTCAGTGTTTTCTGCCACATGTGCATGTACAGTAAGTCATGTGATGTAATGCACTTGATTTATAAAAGCACAGCTGGCTGTGAATCTCCATCTGGTTATAAAGATTAAAATGGAGCATTTACTGTTGATTCTCTATCTAGAAAATATTGAAGAGAGGATTAACTATAACACTGTACTGTAAAAAAAAAAAAAAAAAAAGGACGACAAAACCAGTCTTACGTAGCACGGGTATATTTGTAGCAATAGCCAAAAATACATTGTATGGGTCAAAATTATTGATTTTTCTTTTATGCCAAAAATCATTAGGATATTAAGTAAAGTTCATGTTCCATGAAGATATATTGTAAATTTCCTGCCGTAAATATTTCAAAACTTAATTTTTGATTGGTAATGTGCATTGCTAAGAACTTCATTTAGACAACTTTAAAGGCGATTTTCTCAGTGTTTTTATTTTTTTGCACCCTCGGATTCCAGATTTTCAAATAGTTGTATCTCTGACTAATATTGTCCTATCCTAACAAACCATTCATCAATGGAAAGCTTATTTATTCAGCTTTCAGATGATGCATAAATCTCAGTTTCATAAAATTTACCCTTATGACTGGTCTTGTGGTCTAGGGTCACACAGACATTAATCTGAGCAACAAACGAGCGTACAGTGATTTATCTGAACCCTGATGATCTAAATCATTTGTTTGACATGCCCCTTGAGATTTGAAATGCTTTATTTGGGATACTTGACACCACAATTAAAATCCTGCCATTATTTACTTGCTGTCATGTTGTTACAAACCAGCATGACTTGTTTCTAATTCAGAATAGAAAAAGAAGACATTTTTGGGGAGATTGTCTTAAAAAAAAAAAAAAAAGCAGAAGAAAATCCTTTATACTACTATTTAATACTTATTTTCAGCAAGGATGAATTAAATTGATCACAAGTGACAGTAAATGCATTTATAATGTTACAAAATGTTTCTAAATGCTGTTCTTTTGAACATTCTATTCATCAAAGAATACTGAGAAATAAAATGCATCACTGTTTCTGCAAACATATGAAGCAGCGCAACTGTTGATTGATAATATACTACATACATATGTAGTAATATACTAATAATATATCATATATCATTGATATTATTCAGAAATGTTTATTGAGCAGCAAATAAGCATATTAGAATGATTTCTGAAGGATCATGTGACACTGAAGACTGGAGTAATGATGCTGAAAATTAGTTTTCATCAGAAAAATAAATTATATTTTATAATATATTAACAGAAAACAGTTGTTTTAAATTGTAAAAAATATTTCACAATTTTACTGTATTTTTGATTAAATAAATGCAGCCTTGATGAGCAAATATTACCAACCAAAAACGTTTGAATGGAATAGCCTGTGGTTAATAATGACAACACAAACTATGCAGTGTAATTATGGCTATAAATGAGCTAAATATATGCAATTAAGACAAGGCCAATCGTAATTCACTATGCACATTTCATGATGACATCATAGCTGTCTACAAAACAAATGTCTGCATGTTAATCAGGCTGAATTAACTGCAGTATTTTAACATGTACAGTCACAGATTTAGAAGCAACACTAACCAGAACGTTTGAGGAATATCACTGCAAACTCTCTGCTGCTTGCTGTCAGAACTCCTCTCGCAGTTTTCTCTGTCTCTGTGTCTGATATAACAGGAGAAGAGAAAGATCCCTGCAGTGCCTAATGGAGAGCTGGCAGAGACGGAGGAACATGGTGGACATGGAGGCCCTGAGCTGCAGCGCACCGGGAGGTCAGTCTGGAGTGTGTGTGTGTGTGTGTGTGTGTGTGTGTGTAGACACATCACAATCACATGTCAGTTTGTGTGAAAGCCTTTGAATATAAAAATCATAAATGAGATCGCTTTAATGTCTATTTTTGGGGGAAATGGAGGTGTTTGCTGAAGTCTCCTGTTTCTTTAGATGTTTTTTCCTGTGTCCTCTAAAGTTTTAGAAGAGATTTTAATGTAATCTTAACAATTGTGTCTAGAGACCAAAGTCTGCAATCAAATGTCTGATTTATCAATACATTTTTTTCTAATTATTTGAGCTGTTATTTATAATTTGTTGATCTATACTCCTATTTCTTTAAGTAGAATTTAGAAGGAACACGTAAGACAAAGTTGATAAATTTTTTATTACCATGGTTATTATAGTTAATTAAAAAACGTTAATAAAATATTTTCATTACTGAAATAAATTATGATTTTTTTAACAAACTATTATTTCATTTAGTTGCCAAAGCAACATTTCTCATGTTCATTTAGTTGAACTTTATGTACTAAAACTGAAATAAAAAAGAATAAACATGAATGTAGATATATTTAAGAAACACAAAAAATAATCAAAATAAATAAAAATTACAAAAACACAAAAAAGTTCTAAAACTTTAGCTAAAGTTAAAATTAAAAACAGAAAATACAAACAAAAACTCATGCAAAATATTAATAAAACTATAACAGTATTTCAATGATACATTACTAACACTGTATTACATGTTTTCTGAAATGTTATGTTTAAATATGCAAATTAACTAATTAAATATTAATTAATTTGCATACATTTTGGAACAGAAATCTGAACCTTGAATAAAGCCAGGTTCAAAATTCTTGTTTGATTTTGATGACGTTAGAGTTAAAAAATTGTATTTCTTTTTCTTTTTATCAGTTCATAAATCAGAAAATACTGTCAACATCCAGAAAAAAAAAATTGCCATGTTTTCAAGAATAATGTGTTGTAAAAAAAAAAATCATACAAATGATATATGAGCAAACCCTTCTATAAAAGCCTATACAGATTAAAACTGTAAAATCTGTAAAAAAGTGATAATAAATTGTAGAAAAAAACATATCAGCCTTTAAACGTATGTATTTTAATTGAAATCGATGGACGCAAATAGATAAAGCGTAATAAAATAAACACTTAAACGTGTAATTTATTTAATAAAATAAAATAAAATAAAAGTTAATGAATAATGAAGCCTATTTTAGGTGCATTACAACTGTATAGCTTATTTTTTTCCCAGATTCCCCAAATTATTATCATTACTGTAATACGGTACTGTAAAAAATAACATGTAAATAACTATAGTAATAAATAAAATTAAAATGAACACTTAAAAGTGTGTTTTGGATGTTTTCTGTCAACTAATCTGAAACAATGTTATGAAAAGCAAAATAATCCAAAATCTCAAAAGTTATCATTGCATGTAAAACAGTGTGTCTTCCCTTTAACACAACAGCTCAATTCCATGAACTATGAAAGAGCAACCTCTGAGAAATAAAATGTTCCTTTCAAAGCCAAATGCATGTAAAAGGTCACACAGCTCACCGTTGCGTTCATTCTGACAGTTAAAGGGCACATAATAATGTAGATCATTTATGATGATGGTTTCATTTTATAGTACAATGTAACCGAGAGCCGTGCCACTGAAGACCAGGTTTTCAACTCTCCAGTGAACTGGACAGACGCCATGTTTGACATTTGGTCACACTCTTCCTGTTGAGTGACAGTTTTCACAACTTTGAGTGACTTTCTCTCTTCTCACAACAATAATCCCCTTCTGTTCTCAGATGGCTCTTTTCTCCCAAATGGTTCATGGCGATCATATCTGATCAGCCCTAATTAATATTTCTTTCTGGTTAAAGAATTATGCCTTATATAGTATAGTATACACTGTGCACAAAATGTAGCTTTTCTGTATGCATGGAATATCTGGATGAAATTTGCCAAATTGTGCTACCAAAAAGCAGTGCTCTCAGTTTGACCTTGCATTTCCAATGCATTGGCTGTAATATCTGTTTTGATTTTAACATCTCTTTTTTTGACTAATTTTATTCAGAATGACAAATATTAAGAGATTTTCATACAAAATTCGATTAAAAATTGATTAAATAATGGATTAAAAATGTAAAATAGCTAAATTGTTTGAATATTTTTACCTTTTTATCCGTATATTTTTGTCCTACATTGATTTCAGTTTTTAATATTACGCTGAATTATATCATTATTTAATATAATTTGTTGCCACACTAGTCAATGGCGAGTGTATAAAAATTTGCTATTTAAAGAAGCATAAAAACAGTCCATGAAATTATATTAGCATTTACTTAATTAAAATATATATTTTGTCCATATGACAGTGCAACTGTTTTTTCATATGCAAGACGCACCAGACTTTCTGCCTTACTGTGAAACAACACTGGTCAGAAAACCGTGACTTCGTGTGAGGAATATTTCACATATGTGTCGGCACATGGAGAAAAAAACTACAGCCATCCTATAGATCTTCTTTTTCTGTTTGTTGTTGTGATGTGTGACATTGCACTCCAAAAATAAAATAAAATAAAATAATAGTTTGAAAATAAAGCCTTTATTTGGTGCATTAAAAGTGTTTTGCATTGTGACATTATTTTAATGATATTTTACATTTGAGTATTTTTTTATTCATATTATTCTCATTACTGTAATATAGTACTAAAAAATAAAATTTCTATAATAGTAGATTTTTTTTTTTTTTTTTGCATTATAGTAATGGCATTATAGTTTGGAAAGAAAACGTTTAACTGTCATGAAAATAATTGCCTGGTGAAATTAAATTGCCTGGTGAGTGTTTATTTTGCATGTAATTCTCTGTGGAATGTAACACTGCGAATTCGGTTTAAGCCAGTTTTCCACCTCTTTCCGCAGCTCAGACGGCAGTAATCTTGTGTCTGGTGTTTTTTTGTCAGGTTTTTTGGTGGATTTGCACTGGATATAAAGAGGAAGGCTCCGCACTTCCTGTCGGATTTCACAGATGCTCTCAGCCTGCAGTGTTTGGCCTCTTTCCTGTTCCTGTACTGCGCCTGCATGTCCCCTGTTATCACCTTCGGAGGGCTGCTGGGTGAAGCCACAGAGGGACGCATAGTAAGAACACCTGAACACATGCATGCATCTAATTGGCCTGGTTGGCTAGTCATTAATATTTGAATCTGTATTAGTGTAGTCATGTAAACATGATGCTTTGTGACATATTCTCCCCTGTTCCCAGAGTGCAATTGAATCGCTGTTTGGAGCCTCAATGACTGGAATTGCTTACTCGCTTTTTGCCGGACAGCCTCTTACTATTCTGGGCAGCACCGGACCCGTCCTGGTGTTTGAGAAAATATTGTTCAAATTCTGCAAGTATGTCTAATATAAAGAACTCTGTGTTTTATATATTTCTATCATTTGTTTTATTTATTGACTGTCTATCTATCTATCTATCTAAATGTCATCTATCTGTCATTAGTTAGTCAGTTAGGTGGTTAGTTTAGTTAGTTTCACTCGTTTGTTCTACTGTCTATCTATCTATCTATCTATCTATCTATCTATCGTTAGTCAGTCAGTTAGGTGGTTAGTTTAGTTTCACTCATTTGTTCTTCTGTCTATCTGTCTATCTATCTATCCATCTATCTATCTAGTCAGTCAGTTAGGTGGTTAGTTTAGTTTGTTTCACTCATTCATTCTACTATCTATCTATCTGTCCATCCATCTATCTATCATTAGTCAGTTAGTTAGGTGGTTAGTTATTTAGTTTCATTAATTTGTTTAATCTATCTATCTATCTATCTATCTTTCTATCTATCTATCTGTCGTTAGTCAGTTAGTTTGTTAGTTTCGTTCATTCGTTCTACTGTCTATCTATCTAATCTATCATCTATCGTTAGTTAGTCAGTTAGGTGATTAGTTTAGTTAGTTTCACTTGTGCATTCTACTATCTATCTGTCTATCTATCTTTATCTATCTATCGTTAGTTAGTTAGTTAGTTAGGGTGGTTCGTTTAGTCCGTTTCACTTGTTCGTTCGACTGTCTGTCTATTTATCTATCTATCTATCTATCGTTAATCAGTCAGTTAGTTTAGTTTGTTCTGCTATCTGTCTACCTATTTATCTATCTATCTATCATTAGTTAGTTAAGTGGTTCGTTTAGTTCGTTTCACTTGTTCGTTCTACTATCTGTCTGTCTGTCTATCTATCTATCTATCTATCTATCTATCCTTAGTCACTCAGTCAGTTCGTTAGTTTCATTTGTTCGTTTTACTGTCTATCTATCTATTTATCTATCGTTAGTTAGTTAGTTAGTTAGTTAGTCAGTTAGGTGGTTAGTTTAGTTTGTTTCATTCATTTGTTCTACTGTCTATCTATCTATCTATCTATCTATCTATCTATGTATATATCTATCTACCGTTAGTCAGTCAGTCAGTCAGTTAGTTTGTTAGCTTTGTTCGTTCGTTCTGCTATCTATCTATCTATCTATCTATCTATCTATCTATCTATCTACCGTTAGTTAGTCAGTCAGTCAGTCAGTCAGTTAGTTTGTTAGCTTCGTTCGTTCGTTCTACTATCTGTCTATCTATCTATCTATCTATCTATCTATCTATCTATCTATCTATCTATCTATCGTTCATTCATTTGGTCATCTGTCTAATCTAACAACCACCCAGAATGCCATAGCAGTGCTCTAGAACCCATCCAAAACTAGAAATTGATTATCAACCTCTCAGAAAATCATACTAACCACTTAGCAAGGCCTGCATCTCTTTAGACTCGAAATCTCTCTCCAAACTGTCCAATAAATCAAACTACATATGGCCTGTGCAAGTTTCAGACTGTGTTAACATCACTCATGGTTCCCCGTGTGTTTGTTCGCAGGGAATATGGGCTGTCGTACCTGTCCCTCAGGGCGTGTATCGGGCTGTGGACGGCATTCCTCTGTCTGCTGCTGGTGGCCACTGATGCCAGCTCCCTCGTCTGTTACATCACACGCTTCACGGAGGAGGCCTTCGCCTCTCTCATCTGCATCATCTTCATTTATGAGGCCTTGGAGAAGCTCATTCATCTCGGGGAGACGTATCCCTTTAATATGAACAACAATCTGGAGAAACTCACCACTTACAGGTCAACACTCTGAAAGACTCCAAAGCTATATAGAAGATTAGTATGCTGTAGTATTATAGAAACAAATGCATTTTACCATCAATATACTGTTTTTGTAGATGTTCCTGTATTGAGCCTGCAAACCCCAGCAATGCCACTCTTCAATATTGGGAGCAGAACAACATCTCGGCTCCAGAGATCTTCTGGGAGGCTCTGGAAGTTCAGGTCAGAATTGCATTTGTGGCTTTTGAGAATCCCTGACTGGTTTACAACTGATTTTTAGATGCCATTGATTTATTCTACAAGCTATCCAAATTTTATCTTACTTTTTGGCCATATAAATGCATATTTTTGCTCAATATGGGCCTGTGAATATAACCAAGAAGTTTTTTTTCACCTCAAGTACAAGCTCTTTTAATATATCATACTTTTTGAGCCTTAAAAGCCAGATGCAGCAAATATAAGACTCAACAAAAACACCACATGCGTTTTCTAAGATTTTGTCTGAAGGTTCATTGTTTTAATGATTTTTGAACAGTTTTTTCATGTCAGGCTTTACAGGGTTAAAATCATCAAATTCCATATTTGAGACATTTTGAGAATAATGCTAATTGTTATTTTAGTTGTATAACCTGCATTGCATCAACTCCACATTTGCACATTTAAACCAAGTTATACCAAGCATGTTATGTTTTATAGGAATTAAAATGTCTCATTTGAGTGGCATGATGGAGCGGGGCTGTTAAGTGAGATTAAGGAAATTTGAACTGGATTACATCTGTTAAATTACCATAAGATAAAAAAAGATCATTGCCGCTGCTCGTCTTTTAATGGCAAGAGTGAAAATAACAGCATGTTGAGCAGATGTGTGTTTGTGCGTGATTTGAAAATTCAGTAATGCATAGCATTTAAAGAGTTAAATGAATCAGAAATGAATAATTTATCATTTACTCACCCTCATGTTGTTGTGAGTGAACTATTACTTTAAGAAAAAGAAAAGGCTAGTCTAACCAGTTATTTCTCTTTGTCATTTCAGGACTGCATTGAAAAAAAAGGTGAATTTGTGGGTTCGGCTTGCGGGCCTCACGGTCCATACGTTCCCGACGTTCTCTTCTGGTGTGTAGTCCTCTTCTTCTCCACTGTGGCCATGTCAGCATTCCTCAAAGAATTCAAGACCAGCCGCTACTTCCCCACCAAGGTACTGCAGTCATAATCCGCCCACCATCTGTCTGAGAGCTGCTGCTGCTGCGGTGCTTTATGTCACAATGCTGTAGTTATTTGCGCTCTGGCGCCCTCTAGTGTTACTGTGGAGTATCTGCTGCTGCTGTAAGGAGGGGAATAACATTTGAAAATCCTGTTTCCTCCAGGTCAGAGCCATCATCAGTGACTTTGCAGTCTTCATCACTATTGTTACGATGGTTCTGGTGGATTATGCTTTAGGAGTGCCTTCTCCCAAACTGAAGGTCCCCAATGAGTTTAAGGTTTGCTTATCTATCTGTCTATCTCTGTCTGTCTGTCTGTCTATCTGTCTGTCTATCTATTTATCTGTCTGTCTGTGTTTGTCTATCATTTGTCTGTCTGTCTATCTATCTGTCTGTCTGACTGTCTGTCTATCTGTCTGTCTGTCATCTGTCTGTCTATCATTTGTCTGTCTGTCTGTCCGTCTGTCTGTCTATCTATCTATCTATCTGTCTGTCCGTCTGTTCGTCTGTCTGTCTGTCTGTCTGTCAGTCAGTCAGTCAGTCAGTCATCTGTCTGTCTATCATTGTCTGTCTGTTTGTCTGTCTATCATCTGTCTGTCTGCCTGTTTGTCTGTCTATCTATATCCATCTGTCTATCTATCTATCTGTCTATCTGTCTGTCTGTCTATCTTATCTATTTGTCTGTCTGTCTGTCTGTCAGTCATCTGTCTGTCTATCATTTGTCTGTCTGTTTGTCTGTCTGTCTATCCATCTATCTGTCTGTCTGTCTGTCTGTCTGTCTGTCTGTCTGTGTTTGTCTATCATTTGTCTGTCTGTCTATCATTTGTCTGTCTGTCTGTTTGTCCGTCCGTCTGTCTGTCTGTCTGTCTGTCTGTCTGTCAGTCAGTCATCTGTCTGTCTGTCTGTCTGTCTGTCTGTCTATCTGTCTGACTGTCTGTCTCATCTGTCTGTCTGTCTGTCTGTCTGTCTGTCTGTCTATCTGTCTGTCTGTCTGTCATCTATCTATCTATCTGTCTATCGTCTTTCTGTTTGTTTGTTTGTCTATCTATCTATCAGTCTGTCTGTCTGTTTGTCTGTCTGTCTGTCTATCTATCTGTCTGTCTGTCATCTATCTATCTATCTGTCTATCGTCTTTCTGTTTGTTTGTTTGTCTATCTATCTATCAGTCTGTTGTCTGTCTGTCTGTCTAGCTATCTATTGTCTTTCTGTCTGTTTGTCTGTCTGTCTGTCTGTCTGTCTGTTTATCTGTCTGTCTATCGTCTTTCTGTTTGTTTGTCTATTTATCTATCAGTCTGTTGTCAGTCTGTCTATCTGTCTGTCTATCTATCTATCTCTTATCTATCTGTCTGTCTGTCTATCATCTGTTCGTCTGTCTGTCTGTCTGTCTATCTATATCTATCTGTCTATCTATCTATCTATATATCTATCTATCTATATATCTATATATCTATCTATCTATCTATCTATCTTCAAATTTCAAGATTAAATTTTTATTTTAGTGTTTTAACTGTTTTAAACTTTCAGACTAGGCTTTCTCAAGCCTACTTCTCTTCTAAACTTTACTTTGACACTTCACTTTCTAGTTTACTAATACTTAATTTAATTAGATTTATTTTTATCTTAATCTAAATTAATTTAATTAACACAAATCAGATAATGTGGGCTGTAAAAGTAGAATAAATTATAGAAATAAAACATTTTAGAAAATGTGAAGGGTTATCATCTACGAAGGGATAAATTAAAGAATATACAATATAAAATTACAAAAGTTGTGTTAAAAATATATGAAAAAGGAACCAGAATTTAATATATAATGAAATATACAGCTTTATGTACAAATAAACAAAAAACTCGATGCACTAACTTCACAAAAAAAAAACAATGCTCAAAGTTTATTATGTTAGCCATATGTTAACTGTAACATAACAGTATTTATATTAATAGACTGGATAAGAATAGATTTTGCCTATTTATTATATTCTTGCAACATGTTTCCAGCCAACTCGTGACGATCGTGGGTGGTTCGTTAACCCGTTGGGTCCGAACCCGTGGTGGACGTGTGTGATTACAGTCGTACCCGCCCTCCTCTGCACCATCCTCATCTTTATGGACCAGCAGATTACAGCTGTCATCATCAACAGAAAGGAGCACAAGCTGAAGGTGCTGCTAGTTTCTTCAAACTTCCAGTCAAGTCTGAATTAAATGAGTTAACTCTTCATATGACATCTTGTTCCTGCAGAAAGGCTGTGGCTATCATCTGGACCTGTTCATGGTAGGCGTGATGCTGGGCGTCTGCTCTCTGATGGGGCTGCCGTGGTTCGTGGCAGCGACGGTTCTGTCCATCACTCACGTCAACAGTCTGAAGCTGGAGTCTGAGTGTTCGGCGCCCGGAGAACAGCCCAAATTCCTCGGGATCAGAGAGCAGCGGGTCACCGGCCTCATGATCTTTGTCCTCATGGGCTCCTCCGTATTCATGACCTCAGTGCTGAAGGTCTGGCACTCACTGATTAAGATATTCATAATTGCGTTAACATTTATGCATTATGCGTCTAAAATTAGTTGCATTCCATTTAAGCGCATTTTATGTGCACACCCTTGTGAAAAAGAAGTGTACTTAATTATATTAAATGTGCAATTGTAGATAATTCAAATCTTAAAAGTATCTTTTTTAAAAATTGTAGTTGCAGATAATATACCATTGAAATAAAAGGGCACTTTTTAATAATGTTAGATTAAAAGTGGGTCAAAAAACACTCTTAAAGTTCAGCTAATTGCATTTCATATACATTTTTTACTATTTAACTATTTAGAACTAAATTTAAACCAACAAATTAATTGCAAATGAAAGTGATTAAGTGAACACATTTAGTTCTAACAGTAAGGCGTGCATGAAGTTCACACCTAAGTATACTTTCTTAAAGTGCATTGTTATTATTATTTCCATAATAAGTACTAAAGTGTACTTCTTTTTTACAAGGGTAGTTAATTTCCTGAGAATTCAAACCACAACATGGGTTTTGCTTGCGTTGTGCTCTGCTGTTTGAGTTATACTGTAGAAATGCTGTTTTAGAAGTGTGCGTTAAAAGGGTTTATCAAATTTTACTTGAACATTTAAAAAGTAAGAGGTCATTATACAATAAAAGGGTCATTCTATAATTGTGGGTACATCTCATGTGCATGAAGTATATTTTTATTTTATTTTCATCAATATAAAGCCCCAATGCTTAATTTTTTTAGTACACGATTATATTTTTCTCAATCACACTACTATATGTTGAAAAAGCCATATCTTTTGTTAAAAAAAATGATGTTCTTATCACATACAACCCTGGTATTCAGCTGTCCGATTTTATAAATTTGCTCATTCTACTCTGCATTAAGCATGAAAATTACCTCAAATATAAATTAATTTCATAGTTTTGCCTTCAGTTAGATTATGTTATCATGATATTTGGGTGTGCGCTTCAAAAATAATAAGTGTTTATTGTGATGTAACTTGTTTTATTTGTGTCCTAAAAAACATTGTCAACCAAGTTACCCACTAGCAACCCCCCCTCAAAAAGGAATGGTTTGTCCAATTCTCGCATAAATTGCACAGTATGATGATATTTCCTCTAGAAGCACATGGATGAAACACTAGAAGTTATGATCTCTCTCTTTCCCCTAATATTGGTTAAACTAGCAAACGTGTGTCAGGAATGGATTAATTGACTGTCAACTGTGTTACACAAGTATTATTGCTGCAAATTTTCACGAGACAATTTAACTAAAACTTATGTTTTATTTATAAAAATATATTTCTAAACATACCATATGCTCAGTAGTTCTAGGCTTCCATGTTGAATACAGGCCCAGAACACTAAAAATGTCAACTAAGTTACCTGTCAACTGTGTTACCTAGTAAGGGTAACATGGTGGACAGTAGCAAACATAGATAGTATTTTATGCACATATTCCTACAGATCACCTTTAATTATATAGCACTTTATACAATATAGATTGTTTCAAAGCAGCTATGTAAGGTCATGTTTGAGTTTTTGGGAAAAAGAAAAACTTTTTTCTTCACACTTTCAAAACTCAAAACTTAATTGGAGCGAGGGTGGAAAATGATCATATAGCACTAAATTATGACGCAAAAAAATTATGGCACAAACATTTGCACTAACATTTTAAGAAGACCTGAAAATGTTTATTTTGTTTGCTTCTTAGTTTATTCCAATGCCGGTGCTGTATGGAGTTTTCCTTTACATGGGTGCATCTTCACTGAGAGGAATACAGGTAAAAACACTACAGACAATGTCTGTTCGCATCTCCAAGTTTCCAAATTTTCTGTAATTGTTAAACGCTCATGTTAGATTACCCTTTAATGCAATGTTCACAATACTATTCAAAGCAGTGATATTTTAGAATCATTAGACTAGACTTTACTAGACTAGACTAGACAATAGACTTTAGACTAAAATAGTTTTTATTAATATTTTGAACCATTTTTATTTTTGTATTTTCCATTTTTAGTAATTTTGTGTTTTTGGTAGTTTTTTTTTTTAAAATGCATATAAAGTTCTGAATTTCTTATTACACTTTGTTATTTTACTAAAACAAGTTGCATTTGGAACTGTTAACTGAAATTAAAATTAAATGTATTTTTTATATTTTATAAATATTTTATATTTTATAGATGTATATTCAAATAATAAGATTTTTTAATTTCCATGACTTTTTCAGGTCTAGAAATCACACTTTTAAAATTAGGCTACCTCATATATCCAAGATCATGGAAATCCTTTAGGTTTTTCAAAAACCTAAAACAAACGAATTAAAATAAAAAATATAGTTTTGTTGTTGTTGTTGTTGTTCTATCTTGTTTTAAAGCTTTTGTAGTCTTATTTTGAGGCATCTTGAGGGCCCTTTTGAAGTTTGCTGAGGCCCCTGGTTAAGAACCACAGCTCTAATGTACACAATTTCTCCTTTTTTCTGTAATTGAAGTTTTTTGATCGTTTGAGATTGTTCGGGATGCCGGCTAAACACCAGCCCGACTTCATTTACCTGAGACACGTTCCACTCAGAAAGGTTCATCTGTTCACCATCATCCAGCTCAGCTGTCTGGTTCTCCTCTGGGTCATCAAAACCTCCAGAGCTGCCATTGTCTTTCCCATGATGGTACATTCTGAACTTTTTGTATTATTGTTAATATTTACCATTGTATGCAAGTGTAAAAGTAGCTTTTTCCATCATAGAGTTCTAAAAAAATTGTAAAATTTCTTTGGACAAATTTACACTACCAGTCAAAATTTGTAAGTATCTTTTTGTTCAGCTACTTAATATTTTTCAAATTTATAAAAATGTTTAAATATGCTTTAAGATTTGTAAAGAAATTCATATGTAGACTGGCACAAAAAAAACTAATCAGAAAGATCATGAAAACACACCGTCGGTCAAACGTGTCTAAGCATATGTCTTCTAGTGTGATTGCCTCGTGAAGCAACTGTTTCGACTCATGTTTTTCGAGTCATACTGTATGTGATAATTGAATTAGCGATTTGCTGCCGGCAGGTGTTGGCGCTGGTCTTCATTAGGAAGCTGCTGGATTTTATCTTTACAAAGCGAGAGCTCAGCTGGCTCGATGACCTCATGCCCGAGAGCAAGAAGAAGAAACTGGAGGACGCTGAGCGAGAGGTGAGCTATACAATTTATTATCTAAATGTAACGTTCACTGCGAAAAAGCAGTTGTAATGTGGCTGCAAGCAGCAATTTGCAAGGTCCAAGCAGAGCAGAAAGAACAAATGAAATACGCAGATGTGCCTGACATCGAAGATGAGAAGAGGGATTTTAAAGGAAACACTGTATATAGACGAAAGACTTCTAATCGAGTCCTGAAGTGTAAAAAGAAAAGTTTGGGGTTGGTAGGATTTTTTTTAATGTTTTTGAAGTTTCTTTTGCTCAACAAGACTGGATTTATTCGGTCAAAATGTAATTTTCCTGTGATCAAACTGCATCATTACTCTAGCCTTCAGTGTCACATGATTCTTCAAAAATCATTCTAATATGCTGATTTGCTGTTCAAGAAATATTTTATTTTTGTGGAAACCATGATACATTGTTTTAGAATCCTTTGATAAATAGAAAATATTTATTTGAAATATATGTATATTTTTGTCATAATAAATGTCTTCACTGTCAATTTTGACCAACTTAATTCATCATTGCTGAATAAATGTTTTAATTTCTTAAAAATAATGAAATCATTTTTTAATATAATATATTATATTTTTAATATAATATATTAAATAAAATGTTTTATTATATATTATAATATAATATAATATATAAAAATTATATTAGGTGACATTTTCAGCAACTTGTCGCCCTCTGTCAGATTTTCGTGCTATGACACACACTCATATTTTACTTGCGTATTTATTAAACATGTGCAAGATAAATTTCTGTCTATTGCATTTCAGTTAATGCTTATTTATTTCAAGTGACTTATTTTTAAATATAGTTTCATTTCAGTGGCTTTTACAGTTACTCATGATATACTAAATAAGAATTAAGGACAAAATCTTTTTAATTTATATTGTTATTTTTACACAATTAGAAAAAAAAAATGAAATGATTTTTTTATTATAAAAATGCCCAAAATTATAAAAAAAAAAAATATTATAAAATTTATTATAAACATAATGGAGTTTTAAATTTCTAAATAATTCTTTTTTCCAGGTCTAGAAATCACACTTTAAAAATTAGACTACCTTGTATCCAAGACTGTAGGAAACTTTATTCTTAAAAAACATAAAACAGCTGGAATAAAATGAAAAATATAAAAAAAAATTTGTTGTTGTTTTAGCTTATTTTAATGCTTGTTTTGTACATTTTCATAAAGAATTTCTAAATAATTGCATTTTTCCAGGTCTAGAAATCACACTTTAAAAATTAGACTCTTGTATCCAAGAAACTTGACTCTTTAAAGACAAAACTGCTGAATTAAAATGAAATCTCAGTCTTCATTTTTAGTTGTTCAATCTTATTTTAATGCTTGTTTTGTACATTTTTCATAAATATTTTTGCACAAATTTAAACTTGTTTTTAAATCATTGCATACAAGAATCTCTCACTCGAATATTTTTGCAATGCCAGGCTGTCAGATTTTAAAATGTTACAATTTAAAAATTTTGAATAACGTCCATTCATTCACTTGGAGTTAGCTTTATGTCCAAATAGCATGCATGCACAGTTTTTTGCAAATTAGTTGTATGGCTCATGAGAAGATTTTTGCATGTTTTACACATTTCCTTAAAAATCCAGGCAGGAGAATTGGAAGAACTAAGAAAAGAAACCAAAAAAATTCTCACATCTGTCGTTCAAACCGACCGGCAGCATTAAGTGATTATATTTCATATTTCGGAACTCTTGTTGCTAGGCAGCACTAATCCATCACATAATTGAGATTATTAAAGTTTGCCACTGAATTAACCCCCACGCAAAATTTGGTGACTCTCTGCCACACAGCGACCAAGTTTTAAAAGAAAAATAGGGAACAAATAATAACCAAATCTTCACCGTTTGGACCTCTAATAACACGAGTAATTAGCATTTGGAAGACAATGTCCGTATAACTGAATGATACAACATGACTGCTGCTTGAGTTTATGTAAGCTGAATGAAAGCAAAAGCATGATTTTTCTTCGGCGAGTATTTGAGGTCCTGCTTTAATGAGGAGCTCTGATTTGTGCTCCAGTTTTGCAGTTTGTTTTTTCTGCATCCAGAGACTTTCTGACCCCCTGGCACATAATCTCATGTTTTACTCTTGCTAAAATTGCCATGATACGTTTCTTATAGAGAGACCCCGATTCACCCACCTCAGTATCCGAATGCATTCATTTCATGCCAAACAAATGGAACATGAATCGATCTGCCAAAATGTCCTTCAGCAAAGTTATTTAATCTCAAAGGGTCTCTGAAGTTCTCTTTGGCTGGACGGGAATAAAACTCTCTCTCGCTCCTTCTCCCTGTGTTTACTGCCAGGAGGAGCAAAGTATTTTGGCAGAGGAAGAAGGAATCGTACAAGTGCCATTGGAGGGACATTACAAGTATGGACCAGATTTTCCTAACTAACTCTCACAATAGCAAGCAATACTAGTGTTTGTTGTTTTTTTTTAAAACAATAGGGCAATACTTAACAGTAATTTTTACCATGGGTTCTGTATTTTTACATATATACTGTACATAGACACTACAGAAAGAATTGAATGAGTAAGAATTAAACAAACATTAACGTGATATACATCAATAAGTAGAATTACGGTAGGAAAATATTACAGTGATAAGCTTTACAAAAAGACACTGGAATTAGCAATTGTTTAGGATTCACCAATGCATTACTAATTATTTAAACATACTAATATGTTTTTATTGGATATTTTCAGAGATGATCCTTCTACTATCAACATTACTGATGAAATGTCCAAAGGCTCCTTTGGAAGTACTTGGAACTCCAAAACTGATCCGAACTCAAAAAGGTTCTGATTTATTTTCATATGACCTTTTTTTTTTATATATAATCTCTCTGCAACCATGCTGAAAATCATTTACTGTGCATAATTTATCGTTGCTGGTCAAAAATGACTGGCCTTTTAAAAATAGCATTACCAAATCTTGGATTCAACCTTTTTGTTTTCTTTCATTTTACACAGTTTTTTTTTTTTTTTTTGGAACTGATTGATCATAGGCCTTATTGGCCTGAGCTATGCACCTCAGTTTCTGAGTGAGTTTTTTTAGTATTTGTGCTTTTCTTCATTCATAAACTGAGGTGCATGAGCTCAGATCATTGAGCCCTTCAATTAATCAATGGCTAAAACAAATACAACTGAAATAAAAAATAAAAGTTGATAAAAAGAATATGCAATATTTGCTAAAGCTGTTGCATAAAGTTTTTTTTGATGGCTGGTCATTTTTGTCCCAGAAAACACCACATGTGTAAAAAGGTGAGGGGAAAAAATCCCCAAAAAGTACAACTATTATCACATTTTTGGGGATGTTGTTATGCCCTGTGTTGTAGTTCAATGCATAATGTTAACTAGCATTTTTTGGGAAGAAGAAAATCAACAACATGAGGATTAAATCACTATCCAAAAGAATGAGAAATAACATTAGTGATGCACCATTCAGAGGGAGATGTAAAAGGTCCAATATTAAATGTTGGGGAAAGTTGCTTTTAAAAGTAATGCATTACAATATTGCGTTACACCCAGTAACGTTTACTTTCACATTACCTTTTAAATCTGGGCAGGGCTTGCTTGTTTGTTTTTAATATGAAAAGTTATATTTTTAGCTAATGTAAAAGCCCTTTCACAACAAAAAGTGAAATGAAATAGCTTAAAAGTAAATTCAAATCTTTACAGTAGAACACACAAAAAGAAAGTTCAACATTCTTCAGCAATATAAAAACAAAATGTTCGGTTATCTAAAGCCACATCTTGGATTCAGCCTTTTTGTCAACTTGTTTTCTTTCATTTAACACAGGTTTATTTTTTATTTGTGTTGGAACTGATTAATCATAGGCGTGATTGGTCTGAGCTATGCACCTCAGTTTCTGAGTGAAATTTTTGAGTATTTGTGCATAATTTTGTTTTTTCTTCATTCATAAACTGAGGTGCATTAGCTCAGATGAGGCCTGTGATCAGTCGATGGCAAAAACAAATGCAAAAACCTGTGCTAATTGAAATAAACCAAGTTGATAAAAAGATTGAATCCAATGTTTGGTATTAATATAGCACGATGAGAAATTTATAAGAAGTTTTTTTGAAGGCCAGTCATTTTTATCTGGAAAACACCACATGTGTAACAAGGTGGGGAAAAAATCCCTAAAAAGTACAACTATTATCAGTTTTTTTGGGGATGTTGTTATACCCTGTGTTGAAGTCCAATGCATAACATTAACTAGTTTTTTTTGGGAAGAAGAAAATCAACAAAATGAGGGTTAAATCACTATCCAAAAGAATAAGAAATAATATCAGTGATGCACCATTTAGAGGTAGATGTATTAACTAATTACATTACTTAGTTACTTTTTACGTCAAGTAATGCGTTATGTTTTTTTTTTTGCGTTACTTTTTTAAATCTTGGCAGGGCTTGCTTGTCTGTTTTTAACCATTTAAAGACGCCCCCATTTTTGAACATAGACCTGAAAGAGCACTATCCAAACTTAAATGGTTATAATTTATAAACAAATACATCTTCTAATATGATCTTGAAGTGCCATTTCTATGGTAATGCAATGTCAGATTTGAAAAGGGGGTTTCAAAGGATGAATTTTGCGGTTTTGGTGACAAAAGGTCAGAACTTCTGTTATGATGTAGATTTTTGAGGTGCACTCTTGTCATAAACTAATCTATTACTGTTCCTACATAATTTGTAACAAAAAACAGTGGTAAAATATCTATTCAGGAGTTTGTCATTATTAGAATTGTAATATAGTGAAGTAAAGTTAGGCGTCCCTCTGAGGGGATGGGTGACAGTTAAAAGGTTAATATAAAAAGTTCTATTTTTAGCAAATGTAAAAGCCTTTTCACACCAAAAAGTGAAATGAGCTTCAGGCTGAAGCAAAAATAAATTCACGTCTGTACAGTAGAACGCAGGAAAAGAAAGTTCAACACTCTTCAGCAATAAAAAACAATGTAGCACTGTTACCTTATCATTTTTGCTTATTAGTATGATTGAACAGGATCATCAAAGGTCAGCAGCAAAGACATTCGTTAATAAAATGGAACTAAATACATAAATGATATTAGTGTTATTTAACATATATAATTATTGCAGGTTTTGTGCATATTCTGAGTTTGCATTTCACTGTTAGGTGAATTCATTTTTAGTCACATTTAGTCTAGAACATGGGGTCAGGAGAGCTGTCAGTTGATAAATGGGAAAACAAAGTAACTGGTGTTTCTACTTTAAAAAAATACCTTTTTTTTTTTAAAAAAAAAAGTAATGCGTTTCTTTCTTTATATGAAATGAAAGCAGCTTCACAGTATTAACAGGAAAATAACAAAATTAATGATGCAAAGCATTTCAAATAAGTGACCAATCCAAATTATGCTTTAAAGCAGCTTTAAAAACACAATGGTGTCATTATTCGGCATAATAACTGAAATTCATCAAACATTATAAAGTGTGTTTGATTTAGCCATAAAGCAGCTCTATAGGACATTATTCAGCTCAAGTCGGACCAAATGTCATTCTAATTGTCAGTGAAGTCAAATCAATAATATTACTGATTGCAGGTAGTTTCCTGTGCACTAGCTTTCAAAAAATGTTGTACTGCACCTTTAAATTGTCATTGTTTGGAAACCCACTTTATTCTGCATTTTAGCACATTTTGATTTAAATACTTATTCTTTCTTTATTACTAGCCCCCATTCCTAAGCTTGCAGATGCTGATCCCCAAAGGTAAGCATACTGGACTGTTCTCATAGCAACATCCCATGTCACTTTACAATCTCATCATGTCTTTCTTTTGCATGGCAACACGTATTTTGACCAAATTGGCGGCGTTTGACAGATTTGATTGTAATCCATCTGGAACAGGCATTTACCATTATGCGTCTCTCCAAGAATGTTTGAATTCACCCCAATTTTTCCATCCAGTTAGTCAGTCGAAAACAATAAATCATTCACATCTCTCTGGAAGTGTCAGACAAAGATAGACAGCATGTGATCATCTTTTGTTGCTGTTGTTGTTGTTGTTTTTACTACGCAGACAGGAAAAATGTCTAATCAGCCATGAGCTTGTTAAGTGTGAATGTGTGTCTGGTCTGTTAGCTGCTAAACTGAAAATGGATTATTATTAAGATCATCATGTGTTCAATCTGTTCAGAAGGAAATGTTCTGCACATAAAGTCTTTTTGACACAAATGCTTAAAGGAATAGTTCACCCAAAAATGAAATTTGACGAAAATATACTCGCCCTCAGTCCATCCAAGATGTAGATGAGTTTGTTTCTTAATTAGAACAGATTTGGAGAAATGTAGCATTACATCATTTGCTCACTAATGGATCCTTTGTAGTGAATGGGTGCCGTCAGAATGAGAGTCCAAACAGCTGATTAAAAACATCAAAATAATCCACAAGTAATCCACACCACTCCAGTCCATCAATTAACATATTGTGAGGCCAAAAGCTGCTTGTTTGGAAGAAACAAACCCATCATTAAGGCATTTTAACTTTAAATCATTGCTTCTGGATCCATAATCTGCTTTTTCCAGTCTGCAGAAATATTCCAAGCTTATGATAGGTCTGTCTTAATAGATTTACAGTATATAGTATTGTTAAAAATCAGTTTTTCTTTGGAGAAAATGAACTGTATTTGCTAAATTGATAAACAGTCACTTAATATAGTCATTATGCACTAAAAAGCTATTGCAGTTTAGGGTAACAGACGTGAACTAATTCCCTTTTTATGTCATTTTGCAGCCTGTCCAATAAGAAAGTGCACAAGGAGCATTGATGGAAAGAAGATTCACTGTGTTCACGCGCACAAACACACAAACACACACACAAACACACACACTTACGTACCTAGCTATCCAAATGGACATGCATTGTTTTTAAATCAATAGTTCACAAAAAAGTATATATATACAGTTGAGGTCAAAAGTTTACATACACCTTGCATCTGCAAAATGTTAATTATTTTACCAAAATAAGAGGGAACATAATAAAATGCATATTATTTTTTAATTTAGTACTGACCTGAATAAGATATTTCACATAAAAGATGTTCACATATAGTCCACAAGAGAAATTAATAGTTGAATTTATAAAAATGACCCCGTTCAAAAACTTACATACACTTGATTCTTTATACTGTGTTGTTACCTGGATTATCCGCAGCTGTGTTTTTTTTTTTTTTTTTTTTATTTAGTGATAGTTGTTCATGAGTCCCTTGTTTGTCCTAAACAGTTAAACTGCCTGCTGTTCTTCTGAAAAATCCTTCAGGTCCCACAAATTCTTTGGTTTTTTAGCATTTTTGTGTATTTGAACCCTTTCCAACAATGACTGCTTGATTTTGAGATTCATATGCAACTATTATAGAAGGTACAAACGCTCACTGGTGCTTCAGAAGGAAACGCAATGCATTAAGAGCCGGGGGTTGAAACTTTTTGAATTTGAAGATGAAGGTAAATTGAACTTATTTTGTCTTCTGGAAAACATGCAGGTATCTTCTGTAGCTTCTGAAGAGCAGTACTAAAAAAAAAAAAAAATATATATATATATATATAATATTTAGGCAAAATAAGAAAAATGTACACATCTTAATTCTGTTCAAAAGTTTTCACCCCTGGCTCTTAATGCACTGTGTTTAACATCTGAAGCATCAGTGAGTGTTTGAACCTTCTGTAATAGTTGCATATGAGTCCCTCAGTTTTCCTCTGTGTGAAAAAATGGATTTCAAAATCATTCAGTCATTGTTGGAAAGTGTTCAAATACACAAAAATGCTGAAATGCTGTGGGACCCGAAGGATTTTTCTGAAAAACAGCGGGCAGTTTAACTGTTCAGGACAAAACAAGAGACTCATGAACAACTATCAATAGAAAAAAGTGTGGATCATTCAGGTAACAACGCAGTATTAAGAATCAAGTGCATGTAAACTTTTGCACAGTGTCATTTTTATAAATTCAGCTTTTCTCTTGTGGACTACATCTATGTCTTGTACGTGAAATACCTTATTCAGGTCAGTACTAAATAAAAATAACATGCATTTTGTATGATCCCTGTTATTTTGGTCAAATAATTAACATTTTGCAGATTCTGCAAGGTGTATGTAAACTTTTGACCTCAACTGTATATATATAATGAACTATTCTTACAGGTATAAATAATGCACATTATAATTGCTTCAGACTAACTCATACATATATTCAACCCCTAACCCTACTCTGACAAGTAAACACATTTATGTTATAATTTTATGTTCTCACAGTTTTTTTTTTCTTTTCTTTTTTAGCATTTTTGACCTTAAAGTATTGCTAGTTTACAAGTAAATGCACATATAAAGTCTTATAACTCCCTGTCTCGTCTCGTGTTTCTATATTTTTAAAGTATATCACAATGCTAAGCTTTTTAGCTTCTAGGTAAAAAGCCTGTACAAACATAATAGTAATACCAGCAAATAAAGTGGAGATTGTTGTGTGGGAAAATGAGAAGAAAGAGTGGCAGAATTTGAAATTATTTTCAACTTTCATTTTAAATGCTCTCTGAAGTATTTTATATGTTTTGTATTTTTTGAAAATGCCATTCCTGCACAGCTTTCACTTCCTTAGAGGTACAGTAGGAGGTTAAATGTGTAGACAATATCTACAATATAGTTGAATAATTAATTTAACTGCATTACAAATAGCCATCTTATCATTAAATTGCATGCATTACTGTTTTTGTATTCATGTTTTGAGGTGGTGAAGAAACTTTCTGTTCATATAAAGACAATTCACCCCAGGTTACTTGAGGGTCAGTATTAATGCAGTCAGTGTACGCTTGAATAAAAAGCATAAGAACGTATTGTAAAATTCTTTATATTCCTGCAAAATCATCAGTATCAGAAAATTGCTGTATTTTGTTTGACCATCTTTGCATTTATGCAATCGTAATCATAAAAAAAATCCATTTTAGCTATTAATATTTTTTTTGCAAAAATTTGTACGAAGAATGCTGCTTGTGTAAATATTATTTCCATCAAGAGTTTATACCTCTATTTTGAAGGCTGTATGTTGATATTCACAATGCCAAAGTGTGGGTGTGTTTTCACGCTAATAATGATAGTGGAGAGACATCTGAAATCATATCAGCTGCACATCAGTAAACTGTCTACACCCCTCAAAATGATTGTGTGTATTATCTCTTTGAAGCAATTGAATGCATCAACTGGATACTGTAGATACAAACTACATTCCCTTTTCACAAAATAAAGCAATAGTGTTTTAGAAGTGCGGGTCCATCAAATAATGAAGGTTTTTGCATGTTGAGCTCCTCATGCAGTGAATCATTTCCATTGAAGAACGTTTAACTTCTGCCATTTATAATATTGCTATGTGTATTTATAGCCAAATAGACAAGAAATACTTTTTAAATCATTCATACTGTAATATCATTACCATATATTGATTCAAATGTTTTGCTCTTATTATTATGCATATTTGTTTTGTATGGATTATATCTTCACGCTCAGATGGTTTGATTTTGAAAGACGAGAGTGATTATCTTGATAATATTTTCACAGTTTATTAAAATGTTCATTTACGCTTAAGTCATATTGCAATATTGTAATAATATGTCTAGTTCTTTTGACTGTGTTTTGATGTTTCTGTAAACTAACTTGAATGAACTATCACTATATCCTCTTATGTCTGTATGGTGTTCTTTGGGATCTTTTATCTGTATGCTTTAATTGTTTTTTGGGGGATATGACATAAGCATTACCTTCATATGCACTTGTATTTCATGAACTGTGAGAGAACTGGGTATAATTAGACTTTTCTGGAGATTTTGTTCCTGCTATTTCTTCTACAGTGAAATAAAAAGCTCTGCCGTATGAATATGGATGTGTCCCTTGATTATGCATATCTCATATCATGTTTCTGTAATCATCAGGTAAAAATGTACAGTTCAGTCAAAGTCATATATCAGTGTGACACAAGATACAGCTGAGTAAATGTGATTTTAACAGTAAATAATAATAATAAAAAAACTCTTGTGGATGAAGAGTGACAGTTCAGGAAAAAGTTTGAGTGGCATTTGAGGTTTAATGCCCAAATGTGACCCTGGACCACAAAAACAGCCAGGGTCCATTTTTCTTAAATTGACATTTATACATCACATAGAATAAATAAGCTTTCAGATGTATGGTTTGTTAGGACAGGACAATATCTGGCCCAGAAGCCTGGCAAAAATCAATAATATTGAGAAAATCGCCTTTACAGATGTCCAAATGAAGTTCTTAGTAATGCATATTACTAAGCAAAAAATAAGTTTTGATATATTTACAGAACATGATCTTTACTTAATATCCTAATTATTTTTGGCATAAAAGAAAAATCAAGAATTTTGACCCATACAATGTATTTTTGGCTATTGCTACAAATATAGCCGTGCTACTTAAGACTGGTTTTGTGGTCCAGGGCCACAAATCATTCTTTTGGGGCCAAAGTATAAATATTTTTTGTGAGGAAATACTGATGTTATCAGTGCAAACATCCTCAAATACATCCTCATATTTGTTGATAACAATAATATAAATGGTGAGTTGCTGTACAAGTCCAACACAGAGAGTAGTTAGATAAAAAAAAATAGAAAACAAGTACAAGACAGTGTAAAGTTCTGTGTAAAAATAAAAAAAAACTGTGGAAGTGTAAGTAAATATTAAGAAGTATGTGCAAATGTTTAGGTGCACAAATATTGAATACAAAAAAATGTGTTAATTAGATTATGTTAAAATGTTTCCTGTTGACCTTATGTAGCTCCGCCCTTTTAAGCGCTGCGTTCGTTGTCTTCCGCCGCACGCCACAGAGTGAAGGTAAGTTCGTACGAATTTATGAATAGATCGCTCGTGCGGCTCTACAGGACCGACGTTCGCCACCCCTGCTATAGAGCTACCGCAAAAACAGAAGAGATAAAAAATAATAAAAAAAAAAGATGGCTGCTCACTACAGGCCTAAAAGCGTCAGCAAGCGGACCGAGCTTTTTACCCAATCAGAAACGCTGACTGCCTGTCAATCATTTTGCGTGTCGGTGTTTGCTGGTTTGTATTGGGGGCGGGGTTTGCTGAGTGTTTTGTCGCATTGGCTAAGTAGTTAATACGCTAGTTAGGAGCATCTTTTCTGACGTTGTCTTATTTTGGGAAGCTAGTGGACGATTAAATCGTTCTTGTACACTTGAAATAACAATGGTGAGTTACTTAAATTGTTATTATAATGGTTTCACAAAGACTGCATACTGTTTTTGGACAAACAGAAACAGCTTTGAATGTCTCACAAACATGTCAGTTACATTCGCTGTTGAAAAACCACAAACGTAAACACATACAGGATTTTTTAACCTGTTTCTACTGAATATGGCGATTTAATGTAAGCTGGGACACTTTTTGCCATTTAGATGACTGGGGAAATGTCCCAATTATGTTGAATTAACCTACGTGGGAGGTATGACTTTCAGCATTATTGTATATCTTTTTACACTGTATTATAATTTATTTTATATTAATAGATATTTATTTACATTTTTAGTATTAAGAGTTGATAAATCTTGTAAATATAAGTAGTGTAAAAATAATTACAATATTTCAAAGAGGGTTTGCACTTGCATCACGATTTGGTCAGTTACCTGGATGCGCGGCGATATTGGCGATACTCAGATGTAAACAACAGCATGTATTGCATGGTACTGAACACACTGTATTGCTTATTTATGCTCTAAACCACAGAAAAAAAACTGCTAAATCATATAGAGAAGCAGGAAAGGGCACAATATTTTGACAAACTAAAGTTAATAGGTGGTAAAGATACCTGTACGTACGAGCAGTATTAATTAAGATATTAGCTTAATATTTCACCTACCTGACTGGAAATGATAAGAACAAAAACGAATGTTGTCAAGATTCTTGCCCTGGAAATCCTGGATCAGTTTGGCCAACCACAAACGCTTTTTGTTCCTCAGACAATTTTTTGCTCTCTTCTCCTTGATTTGATACAACTTTCGGCAGTCTATAGTACTCCAAATGTTTTTCCCGGTCTGACCGATTAGTACAGCCCAAAACATGTCAATAATTGAGTATTTTCAGCAGCAATAATCACCAAAATATGCAAGTTTTGTTAGGTTCAGTGGCATTGTTTACGTTCAGTGCTGGCAATATGGCCGACTGATGACGCGTTGTGAAAACACTTCTATTTCAGCCTTTCTACTTAAAAATTCTTCATTTAATAATAATTTTACTTGCAGTTTCATTGTAATTAATTGTGGAATTTACTAGTAATTTCTGAGTCAACACTGTTTCTACACCAAATGTTTTTCAGTGTATGTAAATAAAGTGAATGGAGAGGTTGTCAATCTCCAAACTGACAAAAAAGGCAGCATAAAAGTAGCTCCAGGTACATCATATTTTTTGAATTTCTAGGCAAATGTTTGTCTTGACAAACAGCTAGTGTTACATTCCTGTTCAATATATTTATATAGGTTCTCTTCTATCAAAACGAGTGAGTACAGTTGGCTTGATATTTAGTGTTATTATTTTTTTTTTTTTTGGTGAACAGATGGTTTGTAGCATCAGCTGACAGCTCAGAGAGAGAGACCTGCTCCCAGGGCGGACTGCATCTCTGGCACTCTTGCTGTTTTCTCCTTGTTGAAGGACCGGAGACGTGCGGTCCCAGGGTGCCTGACAGTGCTGGATAATTGACACATTTCCACAAGGCTTTGGTGACTCCCATCTTCTGTCAGTGTCATGTTAGATACGGTGAGGTAAGCAGAAGTGACACATCGGGCCAGTTTAGAGCGTTCAAGTTCCTTCTCCTCAGGGATTATGAGGATTATACCTGAGTGGAGTTCAGGCTTGACTTGCGCAGAACTCTGAACTCCGTTTGTTATACTGACAAGAATGATTGAAGCCATTTGACACGTGGATATTCTGTTTGATTGCAGTTGTTTTCCCACATGAATTTGCAGCATTTGCTTGCATGTCAACTTGACAAATAGCGTTTTAACTGCTCATGAAGTGTGTTTCTCAAAGGGACAGTAAGGTATTATCTGGATCAACGTCAAATTTTTGCCTTTTAAGTTCTTAAACTCTGTGCGGTAGTGCTTTTCGATGTGTTTTTCAGATTTGCATGATGTTAATCCAACACGGTAGCCATCATATAGTTGTTTATCATATAGGTTATCTTTGTTGAGAACTTGTCCTTGGCATCAAAATATTGGAGTGCATTACCATGAACAACTTAGATCAAACAATATTCAAGATTATTAGCATAAAATTTTAGTTTTTAAAAGTCTTGAATTTCAATTATTATGCCAATAATTGCCAAAAAGCCAATAGTTGAATATACAAAACACAATGCAGTTTGCACAATCCATTTTTAACCATGTTTATCCTCAATTGAAACATAGTCTGGATTGTATTTTTAAAATTGACGCTCAAAAACCAAAACATCAAGTGCCATTTTTGAAGAAAGATTTATTTGCATGATTCAATGAAACCGACAGCACTAGTAATTATAAAACAGCGTCGAATATCACAGTTATGCAGGCTAGGTTTTATCTCGTGAATCCTCACTCGCGTCGTCCTCTCCCTGTTTTCAGCCAGGACACAAACTCTTTTGCCGCCTGGTCCTGCAGGTAAGAGCTGACGTCACTGGTGAATGTGCCGTCTGCGTGTCGTCGTGTGGGAACTCTGGGAGGAAAAATATATATTCTTCGTGTCTGATTTAAAAAGGATATTGATAATAAACGGTATCTATTTACAGTTCCGTTCAAAAGTAAAGAAATGAATGCTTTTATTCAGCAAGGATGCATTAAATTGATCAAAAGTGAACGTGACAGTTAAAGACATTTGTAATGTTACAAAAGATTTTTTAAAATCAATGCTGTTTCTATTCAAACAAAATTCTGAACGGAATGTATCATGGTTTATCTGAAGCAGCACAGTTGTTTTCAGCAATAATCCGAAATGTTTCCTAAATTCTAATTATATTTCACAATATTACTGTTTTTACTGTATCAAATAAACAGATACAGATCCACATTAGTGGGTAGAAGAGATTTTCAAAAACTATACTAAAAATACTTTTGAATTGTAGTGTAAATGTAGTATAATTCAAATTAACACCAATGCTGTATTTATGTTATGTGGGAATTGCTGTACTATACAAGTTAAGTTTCTGAAAAGTAAGACTTCTTTGTGTTTTTAAAAGAAGTCTGTTTTGCTCACCAAGCCTGCATTTATTATATCAGTAAAAAATTTAAATATTTTTACTATTTAAAATAACTGTTTTCTGTTTGAATATATTTTAAAATGTAATTTATTCCTGTGATCAAAGCTACATTTTCAGCATCATTACTCCAGTCTTCAGTGCCGCATGATCCTTCAGAAATCGTTCTAATATACTGATTTGCTGTTCAAGAAACATTTATTATTATTATTATTATTATTACTACCAATATTTAAAACAGTTGAGTACATTTTTTTTCAGGATTCTTTGAATAGAAAGATCCAAAGATCAGCATTTATCTGAAATAAAAAGCTTTTGTAATATTATATACTATACCATTCAAAGGTGGAGTCAGTATATAAATCCTGTTTTTCTGAACTTTGTTCAAAAATTCTACTTGGCTGTTTTCAAAATAATAATAATAATAATAATTGTTTTTTGAGCAGCAAATCAGAATATTAGAATGATTTCTAAAGGCTCATGTGACTGGAGTAATGATGCTAAAAATTCAGCTTTGAAGTCTTTAAAAAAAAATCATAAAAAATCTTACTGTTCAAAACTAACTGGTAGTTTAGTCTATACACATTTGTCAGATATGCCATTTTATTTTGTTACTTGTTCTTAAATATTTCGCAGAATTTAAACTTACCCACTTCTCTTGGAGTTCATTAACCACTGAACAAAGTCTTGCGCTCTCCTGGTCTCCAGGTATTTACTGTAATCGTTTGAGAATGTGCCTTCTGAATGTCTCTTCATGTTGTTTACTTCCCTGGGGTCATTAAATAGTGCGTCCTCAGACATAAGGCTGAAAATTTATATAAAATTCATCATTTTCCAAAAATAAAAACCATGTTAGAGATATATTTCAATCCCAAAATCAAAAGAAAAAAATAGTTTTCAAAAAAGGAAACCTAGCAAAAAAAAAAAAAAATTAATTAATTAATTAAAAATTAAAAATTAAAATTATTAAGATTATGCTTGGATAAAGGATAAAATTAAAAGCCCTGCTGTAGAAGCCAATAAAAAACGAAATAATTTAGTTGCTCTTACCTGGAATTTTCTTCCATGTTTTCTTGTATGGGAATCTGCAGGCTGCTCTGGATCAGAATAAGAAGTAAAAGTCCAATGAAGGCGTAGATCCTTGTCATCATCTTACCTGTGGATCAGACCAAACAGCTACTCAGTAAACCTTTAATTCATCCCACCTGTAAAGATGTATAGCTTAGTGCCAAAAAGTTCTCAGGCTCACCTGGATTGCGTTGGGTCGTGACAGAGAAGTAAAATCAGAGATTTTAATCTTGCCTTGCTGGTTTCTCCTCCTTGGCTCCCAGTGCGATTTCACGGTCCCAGCCTGATGTTCTGAGTCTTATATAGTGATGCCCAGGTGGCATGATCCACACACACACAGACACTGACACACACTTATTAGTTTCAATCCATTAATCTCAATGCATCAATGTATTTGCACTGTGAACTTGTTTAAAAAGAGAGATGGGGAAATGGTCAAACAAGTCAAAAAGTCACTTAAGGGAAAAGTCAAACATGATTCTGTCTTGTTAAAAACAGAGGAGAGCAAATAATTGCACAAGTACTTTCAGGATGAGATGCATTCAAGTCAAATTTCGAGGCAGTGATGTTTGCGCTCTGCAAAGCTTTTTTTTTTTAAGCATCAATTCATGTCTTTTTTCACAATACAGGGAATTTTACACTACACTGAGAAAGATGAAAAATTTAGGGCCTATAGGATAGGACAATATTTGGCTGAGATATAACTATTTGAAAATCTGGAATCTGAGGTTGCAAAAAAAAAAAAAATCAAAATCTCAAGAAAATCACATGTAAAGTTGTCCAAATGAAGTTCTTGACAATGCATATTACTAATCAAAAATTAAGTTTTGATATATTTACAGTAGGAAATTTACAAAATATCTTCATGAAACATGATCTTTACTTAATATCCTAATGATTTTTGGCATATAAGAAAAATTGATCATTTTGAACCACACAATGTATTGTTGGCTTTTGCTACAAATATACCCGTGGTACTTATGACTGGTTTTGTGTTCCAGCGTCACATAAGTATTTAAGTATTTTACTTTTATGTAGGATAGATGTCAGTTCTGTTCCATTGCTATTTCTGGGCTATTATTTCTATTCATTTATTTATACACTGATTATACAAATGCTTATAAGTTATGCTCTTCAACTGAATCTTTTCCACTTTTCCACTGCATGTCCTTATTTTTAACAGGGTTTCCGCGGGTCTTAAAAAAGTCTTAAAAAGTCTTAAAAATCAAATTTGGATTTTAAAAAGCCTGTTGACTACTGCCATTTATCTAAGGTGATAGTGGATGTTTCATATTTATTTGGCTCCACAGTATTTGCTGATTTGTATTTATTAAAACTGTGTCATTTATTTATTTATTTTAATATATATTACATCAAGGTGTATGCCGTGCTTCCAAGCCTTCTTATTCGTTTTGCTAATAAACGTTCAAAGTTTCTTATTTATTTGGTTACACAGTGTTTACTGATTTTTAGTTTTGTATACCTATTTGAATGTTGTGTAAGTTATTTTATATTAGGCATATAACATGCTGTATTTTTATTTGTTTTGTTAATAAAAGTTATGTTAATGCCGCTAATTTAAAAGTGAAAGTAAAATACGCACGCTTTTACCAGCTACTTAAAACCGAAGGAAAGTGAAGAAAAGAGGGAAAACTCCAACGAACTAAAAACAAACAGCTTGATGGCGAATTGCCGCTAATTTGAAAGTGAAAGTAAAATGTGCTCTGCATTTTTACAAAAAGGAAAGCATGGAAAACTGAAATAAACTAAAAACAAACAATTGCTAGATGCTGAATTGCTGGTAATTTGAAAGTGAAAGTAAAACTTTTTTTTTCCCTTACATTTTCTTTAGTTGGTCATAAAGTCTTAAATTTACCCTTATAAAACCTGCAGAAACCCTGTTTTAAAGATTTTATCAGGTAATTTATCATTTTATTATTTATTCCTTAGTACGTTTCTACTCTTTTATTTTATTATTTTTTATCTTATCTAAATATTGTTAATTCTATTTGAGGATTCTCAGTAGAACTAGTAACAGCAACATTTATCCTTCTGTAGTAATAATACCAACTTTCTAAATTGGCCATGCTTTTAACTAGTAATAGCAGATTGACTAACACTTTATAGCAGCTTGGACTGTTTTTAAAAACTTAACTGGTGGTGCAATAAAGTAGTTGTGTTTTAGGGACAAAAACGTCTTGCATAATTATATATATATTTTTCCTTTTAAGGCCCTTTTTTTTTTACTGTCATGATTGGCTGACTGTACATTTTCATATTGTTAATGTTTCTTGACTCTTGTTAGATTGAAATTAATTAATCTAAACTAAATCTGTAGCATTAGTGATGCCAAATTCAATGGTTTTGAATGACATTTATCTGTGCTCTTGGGCCTGTCAAATCAATTCCCTTTGCCATAGATTTCAGTAGTTCAACCAGCAGGTGGCACTGTTCATATGCCCATCATATAGACTATGATATGTATGCAGTACCAGTCAAATGTGTGTAATGACAGAGATAGAAGTGTGGGAATTATGTAGTGAGTTTGACTGACAGAGTATAAAAATATACAAAATGTAAAACATAAAATGGAAATTAAGCATCCAGATGTACATTGTGCATGTTCATTTTTTTTTTTTTTCACACACAAATATTTTTCTTTTTTTTTTTTTCAGTTTTGAGGATATATGAAGCACGAGTCAAAAAGTTCAAATCCAGAATGTTTCATTGATCAGTTTTCTTACAGACATGCCCAAACCACACATTGAAGTCAGTGCATAAACACAACCACATAAAACACCATGGATTCCACAATCAATTTGTAAATGCAACATTATAAAACATGCCAGATGTCTGTGATATAAACTACATTCATATCAGGTCACATTTGTAGAGTAATCGTTACAGCAATTTGATAAGAAAAAAACAACAGCTAATACAAATTTCACATATTAAAAGAAACAGTATAAAATCTTACATGTGAATGTCATTGACTCTGACAAAAGAGTTTGTTCCCATCAACTTGTTTTATATACAGACTAACATGTAAAGCATCTGTCATTAACAGTGTTTGTGTCAATGTAAAAGGAATGCATCAACATGTTCATTTTTTCTCAGCAAAGCAGTTCTGCAGGAAATGGTTCAAATGTGTGTAGAGGTGGTAACGCGCTTTACCACTCAGTCCATGGTCCTTATCGGTGTACCACTGAAAAAACATTACACATTTAGGTATTTAGACTGTTTTAAAGAAACATCAGGCCATCCAAGATGTAGATGAGTTTGTTTCTTCATTAAATTTGGAGAACTGTATCATCACTTGCTCATCAATGGATCCTCTGCAGTGAATGGGTGCCGTCAGAATGAGAGTCCAAACAGCTGATAAAAACATCACAATAATCCACAAGTAATCCACACCACTGCAGTCCATCAGTTAACATCTTGAGAAGTGAAAAGCTGCGTGTCTGAAGAAACGAATCCATCACTGAAACATTTCGTAATGAAAGTCCATACCCATTAATTGAGTCTTTTGTCCTTTCACATCAAAATCAACCAACAAGTTGTCTTAGAACTAGTCTGGACTGTTTTTGCCTGTAAACGGTGCTTTATCTGTGCATATTTCTTTCCTGTTTCAGACAATATGACTTTTTCACTGGAGAAAGTAATATTATGGATTATGGAAGTTACACAGCTTTTGGTTTCACAAGATGTTAACTGATGGACTGGAGTGGTGTGGATTATTTTTTATTTATTTATTTTTTTATTATCTGTTTGGACTCTCATTCTGACGGCACCCATTCACTACAAAGGATCCATTGGTGAGCAAGTGATGAAATGCTACATTTTTCCAAATGTGTTCCTATGAAGAAACAAACTCATCTACATCTTGGATAGCCTGAGAGTGAGTAAATTTAAAGTGAATTTTAATTTTTGGATGATTTATTTCTTTAATAATTAAAACGGTTTTCCATCGCCGTCATCTATTCATTAATACTCACCATTGCTTCAAAGTCAACTTGACTTTCCACCAGGGCTTTGGAAATTTGGGCAGCTTGCTGGAAGTGGACGTTGTCTAGAGCAGCAATGTCAAAATGGCAGAAAAACATGCCAAAATGTAGTCAGTACACTAGGTTTTGGATCAGAGTCAGGTTATTAGATTATAAATGCATATCTATAAACTTTCCATTGCTTACCGTCTGCAGTGCCGTGCACCAGCATGTATTGCACCGACTTGAAATTTTTTGCCCTGTCGGTCACTGTTGACTGCTGCAAATAAGCGTATCAACCAAATAGTTGAATAACTACATTGATAATGGTTCATAATTTAGTGTTTTCTTACAGGTTAACTTACTTTATAACTTTCAGTGTTTTCCTCAGGGCGATGCATGTATCTCTCTGTATATACGGCATCTGTGAAGAATGCAGTTTGTGAGTTAAGTTTGCTAAATTGTTTGTGGCTAATGTATATTGTAAATAATAAAATCCCAAATTCCATACCATAATACTCCCACTTGGCAACAGGAGCCACGGCAATTCCACATTTGAACAGTCCACTTCCCGATCCCAGAACCATGGACGTCACATAGCCACCATATGACTGTGAGCGAGACAAAGGTTTTATGATTAATGTGATGGTTTTTTTTAGTCATCAGGCTTATCTTTTAGTGCTGGTTATTTTACCTTAATTAGAAAAGAGAAGTTCATCAAGACAATCTTTGAATGTTGGTTATGATAGATACTTATGAAAGTTTGAAATCTGAAAGTTTATATCTGCTTTAAAGAATTTTGACATTTTAAAGCTTGTTTAATATTTTTTGAAGATGGAAATGTTTTGTTACGCTTCTGGTCAAAAGTCTGAAATAATAATTTTTTTTTAAAAGAAGTCTTTATTGCTCACTAAGACTGCATTTATTTTATTAAGAATACAGTAAAAACATTAATATTGTGAAATATTATTACAATTTTAAATATCTGGTTTCTATTTTAATATTTTTTAAAATGTAATTTATTTCTGTGATGAAAAGCTGCATTTTCAGCATCATTATTCCAGTCTTCAGTGTCACATGATCCTTTAGAAATCATTCTAATACGCTGATTTGCTGCTCTGGAAACATTTTTTTACATTTTTTTTTTTTTTTTTTTTTTTATTATAATGAATATTGAAAACATGCGTTTTATGCATTTATTTATTTATATATATTTATTTAAGAAAAACGTGATACGCTAAAGTTTAGGCCAAGTAAGATATTTATTTTTTAGAAATAAATATTTTTATTCATCAAGGATGTTTAAATTGAGCAAAACTGATTTGACAGTAAAGACATTTATAATCTTACAGAAGTATTCTATTTGAAATAACTGCTGTTTTGAACTTTCTATTCATCAAAGAATTTTCAATGTCAATAATAATTGAGCAGCAAATCAGCATATTAGAATGATTTCTGAAGGATCATGTGACACTGAAGACTGGAGTAATGATGCTGAAATGACAGGAATAAATTATTTCTTAAAATATATTCAAATAGGAAACAGTTATTTTAAATTGTAAAAATATTTTACAATATTACTGTTTTTACTGTATCAAATAAACGCAGCTTTGGTGGGCACAGGAGACTTATTTTGAAAAAATCTTAATTATTTAAAACATTTGGCCATTAGTGTGGCTTGAAATCTTGGATTTAAAATGAAAAAACAAATTAAACCAGCAAACTAAAACCTATTGTTCAGATTTATAGGCGTGAAAGTATTGCACTTACCCAACCCCACATGCCAATTCGGTCTTTGTCAATAAAACCCATATCAATGAATTTTCTGAAATTAAACACATAGTCACACGAAAAGCAATCATAAAGACCTTTCAAAACAAAATGACTACTTTTGTAAAATACATCTTTGTAGTTGATAGTTTGTCTCTCTTTTTTTGAAAATCTCATGACCGCTTTGCTTTCAGTCAACTCTGCTAACGTTTGACCTCTTTCAACCTGTTTTTGACACATGCTTCATGACAAGCTTGTTCCCTTTTGTAGGAAGCTGACTGGACTCACGTCTGCCTCGTATCTCTCGTACGTCTGTGAGTGTTACATCAGGCTAAATGATTCTACATCGTCACAGATGGCAGCGGCGAGCGTGTGCACATCGTTCCCTCCGCCTCACCTCACGGCCGAGATTTGATCTTCCACCTCGTACGTTCCTAGCCGGCCATAGATGGCGTGCATTATCTCATCACCCTGGAAACCACTTCCCCTGCCGTCAAAGCTGGCGATGATGACCTTCTCTGTGCTGCACAGGTACGTGGCCCACTCCAGGCGAAACACATAGTCCGTATTCTGGCTGGCAGGACCTCCATATCTGTGATGGGAAAGTGTGCAAAGAACACAAATCTATATAATATATTTGCATTATGAAAGATATTTTTTATATTTTCTTTGAAATGCGGTTTGAGTAGTTGACATAAAATAGTTGCAATGATGCTATACGACATCCAAGCTGATTTTTAAAATCATTTTGCTTATTTTATAATTATCATGCATGCAGCTTGTTCATTTTAATTGAGATTAGATATAATTGGTACTTTTAAAATAATGAATTTGTCTTCAAAATGTGTTTGTTTTTAAATGTGTAAATTTATTACATACACTACTATTCAAAAGTTTGTGGTGAGTAAACTTTTTTTTTTTTTTTTTACACTTTAAGAAATGCTTTTTTTTTGTAAAAAAAAAATTGATCAAAAGTGACAGTAAAGACTTTTACATTTGTACAAAAATCTAAACAAAACATTATTTTAAATAAATGCGATTCTTTCGAGCTTTCTATTCATTAGAAAATCCTGAAAAAAAGAAATCACAGTTTCCTTAATAATATTAAGCAGCAAAAAGGTTTTTAATGATTACTGAAGGACCATATAACACTGAAAACTAGAATAAAGGCTCATGAAAATTCAGCTTTGCATCACAAAAATAAATTGACATTTAAAATACATTAAAATAGTGAACAGTTATTTTAAATTTAAATAATATTTCTAAATACACTACCAGTCAAAAGTTTTTGAACAGTAAGATTTTTTTTTTTTTTTTTTTGAATTGCTATTCTGTATCCTGTATGAATTGTTATTCTGATTGCTGCTCAAAAAACATTATTTTATTATTTATTTTATTATTTATTATTATGTTGAAAACAGCGGAGTATAATTTTTTTCGTGTTTCTATTATTTGTTGAATAGAAAGTTCAGAAGAACAGCATTTATCTGAAATAGAAATATTTGGTAACATTATAAATGTTTTTATCATCACTTTTGATCAATTTAAAACATCCTAACTAAATAAAAGTATTCATTTCTATAATTTCTTTTCCAAAAAAATAAAAAAATAAAAATCCAATCTTTTGAATAGTATAGTGTATAATGTTACAAAAGCTTTTTATTTCAGATAAATGCTGATTTTTGGATGTTTCTATTAATCGAAGAATTCTGAAAAAACTCAGCTGTTTTAAATGTTGGTATTAATAATAATAATAATAATAATATTAATAAATGTTTCTTGAACAGCAAATCAGCATATTAGAATGATTTCTGAAGGATCATGCAACACAATTTTTTTTTTTTTTTTTTTGCTGTAATTTGGATCAAATAAATGCAGGCTTGCTGAGCAGAAGAGGCTTCTTTAAAAACATTAAAAATCTTGCTGTACAAAACCTTTTGACTGGTAGTGTACATGTATATGTGGATAAAATGTAAATATAATATACATAAAAAACATAATATAAAAATAATGCAAAGAAATTGTAACTCACACTTGAATGAGAAGAGGGTACTTTTTAGAGGAGTCAAAATTTGGTGGAAACATCATCTGATACCAGAGGTCTGGAGAACAATAAACATGAACCATTTTAGACAAATATTGTACTGGATCCTATTTGCCAAGAATGCTTAAAAATGTTGCACATACTGTATCCTGCGATCTTCATTGTGGCACGTTTGATGGTTGGCATCAGGAGCTCAGTAGTCAGAATTTTTTCCAGTTTTGTATTGTCCTCAAGGACCTGAATCTCTAATCCAAAAAAATAAAAGATACACATTAATAAACAGCATACAAGTTTTGAACAACTTTAAGGTTAGGAAATGAAAACAGAAATGTTATTTGCGATACTAGCGCAAACCTTTAGCAGGCCCTCGGTTGTCCATCAGTGTAAACAGCGGAAGTCCTGGTCCTGCAAAATCAGTGTTTATTAGACTGAGCACACACTTTCCTCTCACAGTCACCTCAGATCATCCAAGGTATCGTTCAAGTGTTTGTCATGAGTGAATCTCACAGGCTTGAAAGCGTGTACACTAACCGTAGCAGTCCATACGGAAGAAAGAGGCGTTCAGGCTGAAGTAAGCAGAGTTATACTGACACCTGTCCTGGTATAGCGAACAGGTGAGGCACTCGGGGGCAGAATGTCCACTCTTACTTATAGAAATCCTGAGAACAAGAGAAAGGTGTTTTTATTTCGCAGTGACGATTAGGAATGGGGATTATTAGAACATTCTGAGAAATTCTAAATTCTAAATTTTAAATTCTACCTAATGTAAAATATTCTACTCACCCCCTTGTCATCCAAGATGTTCATGTATTTCTGTCTCTTTAGTCATAAAGAAATTGTTTTTTTCAGGATTCTTCTCCAAATAATGGGCTTCATTGGTGCCCCAATTTTGAACTTCTAAAATGCAGTTTAAATGCAGCTTTAGAGGGCTCTAAACGATCCCAGCCGAGGAAGAAGGGTCTTATCTAGCGAAATGATCGGTAATTTTTTTTTGAAAAATAAAAATTTGTATACTTTTTAAGCACAAAAGCTGGTGTAGCACAGGCTCTGGGATGCATGTCCACGATGCTACAAATTAGTGATGGGTCGTTCATTCATTTTGAATTCGGGAAGAATGATTCATCTTTGGGAGTGATTCGTTCAGTCGTGCATGCGCAACATCCTATTAGGTTCTGTACTGGAATTAGTTCACCTGTTTCGAGTCTTCGGGTTCGAGCCGTTTGTTCATCTTATGGGGCTGTCATGCGATGAACGAACGACTCGAACCCGAAGACTCGAGAGATGAACTAATCAATTCTTTTTCTGACTCGCACTGCATCGGTTAAGCTTACGGGGGCTGTCATGGGATGAACAAACGACTCAATTCCAAAAACTTGTCAGAAAAAAAGGTGAGGTGAGCTAATCATAGACTAAAGACTAAAGGTAAACAATGAATTAATCTTTTCTGTTTCTTATAGCATTATAGTTTTGTCTTGTTTGTAGTGTGATCAACGTTTGTGTAAGCAGAAGATGTGTTAGGGAAGTAACACGTAACATTTTAATTATATTTTGCTAAAATGAACAAAATGACTCAAAATATTTGTTCATTTTGCTGAAAGAGACTCAAAGGTCCGAGTCGGTAAAATGATCCGAACTTCCCATCACTACTACGAATCAAGTCTAAGCTCATCGTCTGTGTACTCCGGCTCAAAAAAGTAGAGTATGGCGAAAAACTCCGTCTTATTTTCTCCTACAACTTCAGAATCGTCTGACATCGTTGTGCCTTTTTGTTTGTAAACAGCGTTTGACTTACTTGCACTTTCTTAGTCTTTGCACGTTCGCTTTGTAAACACTGGGTCTGTAGTTCCACCTACTTTCCGCGTGACCTTTCGATGTGATTCAATAGTACGTAGCGTCGTGAACGCGCATCCCAGAGCCTGTGCTACACCAGCTTTTGTGCTTTAAAAGTATACAAATTTTTATTTTCCGAAAAAAAATGACAGATCGTTTCGCTAGATAAGACCCTTCTTCCTCGGCTGGGATCGTTTAGAGCCCTTTGAAGCTGCATTTAAGCTACATTTTGGAAGTTCAAAATCAGGGCACCAATGAAGCCCATTAAATGGAGAAAAATCCTGCAATGCTTTCCTCAAAAAACAATTTCTTCACGACTGAAGACAGAAAGACATAAACATCTCTGATGACAAGGGGGTGAGTACATTATTTGTGAATTGTTGTTCTGGAAGTGGACTTCTCCTTTAAGCTGATGCAAAAAAAGATATTTTTTACTTGTAAAGGTTTCTCTGTCCAGGTCTTCCCATGTGTTCATTACTCACGTAGTATCTGTGGAAAGAACAATTTTAGATGTGCAGGAAAGTTTGGAAATAAAGGCCCATGAGATGCTCGTGACAAAACAAGACCTATCTTTTCCTATATTGTCCTATATTTTCATACGCACATGGAATCTTTGGTTACTTTTGAGATGTATATCACTTCCCATTTGCCTGAGGTGATGGGTGTTGCTTTTCCCTACAAAGGAAACAACACAGTTGACAGATCAACAGCCCGATAAGCTTGTACCACACCGTTTCTTTGTGTCTGACTTTTAACAATTATTGGCCAAAGGATATAACATGCTATAGCCTGTAATACAGTGTAATAAGATATCTGAGGTTTGCACGATAGATCGCAAAAGTGATCGCCTACTGTTTCAATGGCATTGGTTCTGGATGTATTGTTCACATTTATATTCTCCTTAGGGATTTCAAAATCTTTTGTAATAAAGAGTTCAAAGTCATGCACCAAACCAACCAGCTCTGAGAGAATCACAACAAACTTCTGTTTGCATATGTGACCACAAAACCAGCCAAGGTTCAGTTTTTTTTTTAAATTGAGCTAAATAAATTGAGAAATAAATAAGCTTTTGATTGAAGTATGGTTTGTTAGGTTAGGACAATATTTGGCCGAGATACGTTTATTTAAATATCTGGAATCTGAAGGTGCAAAAAAATCTAACTATTGAGAAAATCGCCTTTAAAGTTGTCCAAATGAAGTTCTTAGCAATGCATATTACTAATCAAAAATTAAGTTTTAATGATTTATGTCATAAAGGAAAAATCAATCATTTTGACCCATACAATGTATTATTGGCTATTTCTACAAATATACTCATGCTACTTATGACTGGTTTTGTGGTTCAGGGTGACATGTAATCATTGTAGGTCTGTTTTAAAAGGTTTTTACAATAGCATTAAAACCAACTTCCATATGGAGAAAATTAATGATTTTTTTTTTTTTTTTTTTTGGTACTTCTGGGAACCATTGCTTTAAGATTTAGAGCTGTAACTTAGCTGGTGTTGGAATATAATGGAACAAACAGGATTAAAAAATTACAAAATTTAATACTGTTACTTACGGCATCCACATAGTGGAGATGTTTATAACCATTGTCATTGCTCATAACTTTGTAAAAACTCATGTTATTTGCAGCAAAGTAAGGAGCTGCAGGAAAGTACTGTGAAGGGGGAAAACACAGACAATGGATTATAAGGTTATACAGCAGCATCTTTAGGAAAAATGAAAATAATCTGAAAATTTTATGTGATTGCTGAATACACTCACCCGTCCAACCCATCCAGTTTTGCTCTTTTGTTCAAATTTCTGTAAAAACAAACAAACAAAAAAGGAAATTGTTGAATCACACATTTAAATTATTATTAGGGCAGTGGTTTTTGAAGTTTTGATGAAATGTGCATTACTGTATGTAAACCCAGTGAGTTAATGATACGGACAAAAACGTTAGTGTACTTGTCTCTTTTACAGGGTTCGTACAGATACTAAATGAAATTCCAGAACTTTCAAGGACTTTTTAACCACTACTTTTTTGAATTTTCAAGGATCTCACTTATCAAATGTCTTATTCCATTCTAGAATATTCTATTCTAGAAAATTCCAAATATACAGGGGTTGGACAATGAAACTGAAACACTCGCCAATATAGTATTGGAGGTTTCATGGCTATATTTGCGCTGTCTGGTGCCCAATCTTCACTTACTGTACATTACACCAGTTAGAGCAGAGTGTAAAGTTTCATTATGTGCACCCAATGGTTCAAACATTGTACCTTGAAGGTAGTGCTCTGTATCAGGATAATAATGCACCAATACACACAGCAAGACTGGTGACAGACTGGTTTAATGAACATGAAAATTAAGTTGAACATCTCCCATGGCCTGCATAGTCACCAGATCTGAATATTATTGAGCCACTTTGGGGTGTTTTGGAGGAGCGAGTCAGGAAACGTTTTCCCACATCAGCATCACATAGTGACCTGGCCACTGTTCTGCAAGAGGAAAATGGCTCAAAATCCCTCTGGCTGCTTTGCAGGACTTGTATTTGTCACTCCCACGATGAAATGATGTTGTATTAGCTGCAAAAGGAGGCCCAATATCATACTAATTGTGATCTAAAACCAGGTGTTTCAGTTTCATTGTCCAACCCCTGTATATATACTAATAAAACAAAATGGCAAAAATAAAGTGAAGCAAATGCAAAGTATTACTATAAAGTATTACAAAGTATACTACACTTTTACAATAGTAAAACCATGGTTAATTTCCTTAAGGGATTTGTATTTTTGTGTACCTTATTCTTTCTTTTTGTTTTTATAACTGTGCTGTGCTGCTTCGAAATCCTAGAAACAAATGATTCACCATACGTGCTCCTAAATCAAGCAATTATTCAAACTCACACAGAAGTTCCGATCTGAATCTAATGATTCATGATCCACGCTCCGAAGTCCCAATCTGAATAATGATTCACGAACCATTGGGACCTCAAACTGCGTATCGCAAAACATTTGACTTAGATTGGAACTTTGCGTATCATTAATCATTTGATTTAGATCGGGACTTCAAATTGCAGATCATTAGATTTGAATCATTCAGTTCGTGAAATGATTCACAAACCCAAAATCAAATGATTTGCAATACTCACTCTGAAGTCCCAATCTAAATCAGATGATTCAAAATGCACGATTTGAAGTCCCGATCTGAAACAAATTATTTGCGATCCAACTGAAGTGCTTCAAAACAGTGAATCATTTTGTGATGCATTGGTGTTTAGAAAAGTTCATTCTGTGTTTCGAAAAGTTCCCTTTCACCCATCACTACGTGATTTTTAAAATCATTACAAGTGAAGCTTGTGATCTGGCTTTTGCTAGTGAATTGCTTGAAATGAATAATCGAATTCACAAGTTTGAATCGAAGTGGCTCCAGCGTAAATGACTCAGTTGATTAGTTCATCTGTTCCTCTTTTCGCAACTTCAATGAAAGCATTTACAGTTTACTCAGTGAATTGTCAGTACTACTATTAGCTTAGCTTGCTAGTTTTATGACATTAACTGAAATAAGTGAAAAAAGGTATGCTTTTCGAAATGCATGAAAAGATGTGTGCTTATTGAAAAAATTGAACACTTATTTCATAGATACATTGCCTTTCAGTAATTCAAGCACTTTCCAAGTACCTCTTCAGAAATATGGCTATTTTGAAGGGTTTTCCAGGCCTTAAATTTCAAAAAGTCAAATTCAAGTACTTCAAGCACTTCAAGGACCTTGTACAAACACTGCTTTTACTCATAGACACTTTTATTATACTTCTTTTTCTCCTTTTGTAGACAAAACTGTTTTGACAGTCACAATCTTAGGTGTTTCTTTTGGGTTTGAGCAAAGTGCTTAAAGTGCTCGAAGTAATTGAATTTGGCCTTTTGAAATTTAAGTTCTGAAAACAGACATGTTGAAGAAGAGGCACCTGTGCTTGAAATATTGAAAAACAATATATATGAAACCGGGCTTGACAATAAGGACTGCCTGATGGCCCGGGGCTCACAAGAAAGAGCCTCAGGACAGATGAGAGAATTGTCATTGTCAGATTAGACCAGTATACAAAAGTTTATCATTTGCACATGTTTTTGTCTTTTTAGTCTTTTTATTTTAAATATTCAAGGTGATTTATATATATATATATATATATATATATATATATATATATATATATAAAGCCCTGATAAAATGACACAGTCATTGCATAACTGTACTTTACTTGTACAATTGTGGACCACAAAACCAGTCTTAAGTAGCACAGGTATTTTTGTAGCAATAGCCAAAAATATGTTGCATGGGTCAACATGATTGATTTTACTTGATTTTACTGCCAAAAATCATTAGGATATTAAATAAAGATCATGTTCCATTTAAGATATTTTGTACATTTCAAAAAACCTATAAATTTTGAAAAATTGACCCTTATGACTGGTTTTGTGGTCCTGGATCACAATATTCAAATAATTATAGTGATTATAATCTCTGATTATAGTCCTTGAAAAGCAAATAAAGTAGTGCTTAAAGTCCTTGAGAGTCCTTTAATTGCATTATACAGTATCTTGTTTTTGTGTGGAAGATTAAAAAAAGAACAAAAAGTTTGAATTTGAATTTGTTGTGTGGGTTATTTATTTAATATTGCTTTTTGGATTTGACAGCATTAATTATGTGCATTTTTGCCATTTCAGTTAAGAAAATTTTGTGGGTTTTATTATTAACACAAACTGGGAAAAGTAATGTATGGAGTTATACTGTTTTTGTTTGTTTTGTTTTTTTAAACCGTGGCAAATCTGAAAGAAAAAAGCATTTGAAGTAATTTTTTAAAAAATATATTAAATTACGTACTAAATACTCTATGTGCAAAAGTCTGCAACAGTAGAAAGAAACCTCAAACGAGATGATTGTATTCTGATTTGTTGATTGGCCAGACTGAAATAATGAAGCAACCATTGGCTGAAGCAATTGCATTGTTGATTCTCACCGAGGTTTCTTTCCAGTTAGTGCCATCGTAGTCATAGATCTGCAGAAGGACGCTGTCCTGTCGGCGCGGAAGCCACTGAACAGCCAGTCGTTGATCTGTGACCCAAGTGACTGTTCTCAGATAGTGATCGCTGAGAAAAGAGCAATAAAAATAACATTATTCTGACCTCTAATGCTGTGAAAGCTTATGTTTCAGACGTGAGGCTTTGTGTGACCATGTGAAACTAGAAACATAAGAGGGACACACCCTACACCGACCGACTTCGGTACCACCACTTCTGTTTGTTTGGATGGATTTTCCATGTCAATTACAAACAGTCTTGCTCTGGGAATAACACAGCCTGCCTTTGTAAGCAGAACAACAGTTTAGTAGAGAAATTATATTTTGAATAAAATTGTAAAATGAGACAATTAGGCCAACAGGACCAATAATGTTTCACCTTGCAAATTTAAATATATACATTCTGAAATTTGAATTTGTTTTTCTATGTTAAACTCAAAATAAACTAAATTGTAAAATCACTGGGAAAACATTGGGATAATTCCTTACTTTTGGATAAGGGATAAGTACTGTGGTGGGATACTGGTCATTTCCGTACAATGAGTATTCGATGTTGTGAACTCCAGTGTCATTGATTTGTAGATAAGCCAGATATTTCCCCTGCGGAGACCACCAGATGGCTTCGTTGGATGCAAATACTTCCTCTGTCCGGCAAGAAAAGCAGCAGATGGCAGATGAGCAGGTATGAATGAATGTTTGTGTGTGTGAATGCATTATGTGACGTTACCTTCATAAACCCAGTCTGGAACCCCGTTGAGAATTTCGTTGGCTTTTCCATTATGAGTGACTTGTACGGCCTCAGCAGTGGCGTTCTTTTTGAGGTAAATATTATAATCCCAGACGTAAGCCTGTGGACGATGCATGGTCATCAACACAACATAATAAGGTAACACTGCTATATTGTTTGATTGCAATCATTAAACAGCATTTCTTCCTGAATATACTGGGTTGCATGAGATCAGGGGACACATTAAGGTCCTCTATGTTATACAGTAGCTTACTCATTAAAGGGGATCTAGAAGTAAAAAATACCATTAATTTGATGAATAGATTTTAAAAGTAATCTACCATAAGCTCTGAGGTCAAGTGATAAAACCAGAATTTTGCTTATACCAACAGCTTCATAAACCAAAGCTAGGCAAGGAATAGGCATAGCAAGTGTATTTATATAGCCTAAAACCAAAAAATCTAAAACCATATTTGTGATGCTGGACCACAAAACCAGTCTTAAGTAGCACAGGTATATTTGTAGCAATAGCTAAAAATACATTGTATGAGTCAAAATGATTGATTTTTTTTTTTTTTTTTTGATAAATCGATAATTATCAATTTTTCTTTTATGCCAGAAACCATTAAGAGATTAATTCAGTTTTATTTTAAATATTCAAGGTGATTTTGTCAATTTGATTTTGATTTTTTTTTTTTTTTTTTTCCCTGCAATTTGTTGTGCTAGAAAAAAAAAAAACATTCATGATTAATATCAATACATGATCTCAAAAGTCTTGGTGAGTATCTTCATAAACAGTAGGTTATGTAGAAAAAATCCTTAGTGTGAGCCCTCATAAAATGACACAGTCATTACATAACTGTACTGTACTTGTACAGTTGTGGACCACAAAACCAGTCTTAAGTAGCACAGGTATTTTTGTAATTTTTGTGGCAATAGCTAAAAATATGTTGTATGGGTCAAAATGATTGATTTTACTTTTATGCCAAAAGATCATGTTCCATTAAGATATTTTGTAAATTTCTCAATTATTTGATTTTTATTTCTTTTTTTGAACACCCTCAGATTCCAGATTTTCAAATAATTGTATGTCGGCTAAATATTGTCCTATTCTAACAAATATATTTGTTATTTTATTTATTGTATTTTTTTTTATCTTTAACCCTTTTTTCCTCTTCTTTTTCTTACCATCAACCTCTAAAACCATAGCTTTTTTTTTTTTTTTTTTTTTTTTTTTTAAATAACACCATCAGCCTGGGTCTACATATGAAAAAAACAAACAAACAAGCAAAAAAAAGTCTGTATGGCTACAGATGTGCACTGTCCCTTAAAATAAAATAAACATAAAAAGGCTCAAATAAAAAGCTTAACCGACGCATTAGTTGAATAAAATACAAATAATAATAAAAAAAATTAACAATAATAATAATAAAAAAAAAATTAATATAACAATAAAATGTAAAAAAAATTTAAAATGTATTGAAAAACAAAGAAGAATAAGAAAAGCTCATTTTTTTTATTAGACATTATGGAAAAACCTAAAGTGAGCTTAAAAACTTTTTATTTTAAATTCTGTCATTTGCAATGATTTGAGGGAACTAGAGCCTTCCAATAATGTAATATAATAATTGGATTATGATCTGTATCTTTTTATTTCTATCTATTTATTTATGTGCTACTGTTTGTAACTCACCAGTTTATTTCCTATTGGTGCCCACACTAAGAACTGCGTTAAAGGTGGAATCTTAACGTTGGAGAGAAATTCCCTGAATCCAACAGAAAACAAGAAACATTAAAGTCAGTATAACATTATCAATAGTTGGAATTAATGTATTCACAATATTATACTTACTAGTGTACTAAGGTCTCCAATGAAACAAAACATTTTCTGAGATTACATTTTCCCCTAAACTCAATCACACTGAACACTCTCATTAAAAGAAGTACTTTAAGTACTAAAACATATACTTTAGGTATTAATATGTACCTTTTAAGGTACTAATATGCAGCATTTAGGGGTAAAGAAGGTACAAAAGTGTACCTTATGAAAATGTACTGCACCAGTGATCAACATATGTACATTTTTTTTCTGAGAGTGAACAATAATGTGAGTGAGTTTGAAATATACTGAAACATTTTTAGGGCTTTCCCAGGTCTAGAAATCACTGTTTCAGAATGATGTAATTTTGCCATGCACATGGGAACCCTATATTTTGATAGCCTTATTGTAGTAACATCTTTACTCACTGAGACTCCATGTTGTAAATATGGTAGGAGGCAGTGTAGGAGTGTCGCCATAGCTGTTGATGCATTTCACGCATGTGTTAGAAACATCAGCATGAGTCACTTATGCACAGTATTAATGTTCGGTTATGAAGTGTTTTTAGTTTTATTGCAGTTAAGTTACCTTTGAGTAATTGCTCTCAAAGGCGACAAACTTTCTGTCTGCTGACAAAATGTAATCTGTGGCATCCACTTGGCCCTGAAAATCAATTCCAATCACAGCAAATGAGTGGAATTTACATGCATGTTAAACAGGAATAAAGATGTGAGAAATTAGATTATTATGTAAAAAAACGAATTTCAAACAGTTATATGAGGGAACCTACAAATGTTGAGTTGCTCAGGTACATTGAGCTTTCCTTCGTTTCAGCATTGTGCAAGTAAATATGGCCTTGGCTGGTTTTGTGGAGGTATTCATTGTCTGGTGGAAAATGAGACAGCATAGTATATGTGTCAGGGTGATTTAGAGGTCATTACGGAGAAAGAAAAAAAAAAAAAGGGACCATGTGAAGCGCCTTCAGGAGTCGTACCTGATATCCAGTGGAGACTGTATGTTTTATACCTAATGGTATCATTGTAAAAATCATCAAAAGAATATGTTCTCTTTAATGCAGAGTCATCTCCTGAAAACAAAATGAAGGAAAACAGTTTAAGTTTCAGTCTTCAACTATTTAGAAATTCATATTTTATAGTTTATATATTAGGTTTTATTTTATGTATCTAATATATTTTAATATACACCGCCATTCAAACGTTTGGGATCAGGAAGATTTTTTTTCAATGTTTTTTAATCTCTTATGCTCATCAAAGTTCCATTTATTTGATCAAAAACACAGAAAAACTGTAATGAAATATTATTACAAGTTAAAATAACCGTTTTCTGTTTTAATATACTTTAAAATATAATTTATTTCTGTGATGAAAAGCTTTATTTTCAGCATCATTTTCAGCATCATTATTTCAGTCTTCAGTGTCACATGATTCTTCAGAAATCATTCTGATATGCTGATTTATCAATTCTTTGATTCTATTCTTTGAATAAAGACTTAAAAAGAACAGTATTTATTAAAAATAGAAATCTCTTCTAACAATTAACGTTTTTACTATCACTTTTTATCAATTTAACACTTTGTTGTTGAATAAAAGTATTCATTTCTTTCAAAGAAAGAAAAAAGGAAAAAATGTACTGATCCTAAACTTTGAATGGTAGTGTATATTGCTACAAAAGATTTCTGTTTTAAATAAATGCTGTTCTTTTTAACATTTTATTCATCAAAGAATCTTGAAAAAGGTATCACAGTTTCCAAAAAAAAAAATAAAATAAAATAAAAAAATAAAAATTAAGCACCACAAAACATGTGACACTGAAGGCTGGAGTAATAATGCTGAAAATGCAGCTTTGATCACAGCAATAAATTCTATTTTAAAGTATATTAAAATAGAAAACCACTATTTTAAATTGCAAAAATATTTCACAATATTATAGTTTTTTTTCCAAATAAACCAAATAAAAAAAAGACTTCTTTTAAAAACATTAAAAATCTTACTGATCCCAAACTTTTGAATGGCAGTGTATTATATTATATTATATTATATTATTTTTATTTAATTTTATTTTATATATATATATAATAATAATATTTTATTATTATTATTATTATTATTATTATTATTATTAATAATAATAATAATAATAATAATAATAATAATAATTTATTTTTTAAATATAGCCTTATATACAATATAACTAATTTGTAAAATATAATGCAGGTAAGGGCATTCACATTACAACAACAGTTTCTTTGCTGTCCACATGGGGTCGCTAGTTGGTCAACTCACTTTTTTTTTTTTTTTTTTTTTTTTTTTTTTTAGAACATTTTATTAATACAGATATATACAGTACATATACGTGACAAGTAAATCTACAACGTGATAAATTATGACAGTTTTACGTTTTATTTATTTATCTTCCTAACGGAAAGCGATCGAGCAGCTGTTGCTATGGCTACCTCCTCACGGATAAGCGATTTCCAATTTCTGCTTTCTGACTAACTTTAAACTTTTGGGATTACGGTGTTTGAAAATGCTTCTTTTAACATTTTTTTTCCCACTATTATAGACTTACACATCACAAAAATGATTTAAGTGTGTTCTGTTCATTGAGGTGTTAGAAAATCGATGTTAAAGACACAAAAGCATTATGAGGGAGATCGAACCTCATCAACAGATTTCGCGCCGCAAAAATTACCGTTACAAAATCTTCAACAAGTAAAATAACGATCGTTTGTGATTTATCTCCACATGATTGCTCCATTATTTGAATCTTACAAAAATACCAAGATTAATTCATTGTTAACTGTAATGCCAAGAAATAACACGTTTAAGACAGTGTCGCTTACTAGGTTATGATGTACAGACACTTTAAAGTGATTTCTTATAAATTATTTAAAATTTCAGATAAGGTGAAGAAGATGCCACTCACTGTTTACGTAAATTGCCGTGGGAATAACGATGAGCGTGATGACGACAACCGCCCCGACCAGCGCCACGCACACCTTATTACAGCCCTACAGGTGAGGTAAAAAACACTGCGCTTCACAGATCACTTCAGAAAAGCTTACTGTGTTAAAACATGCGTTAATGAATTGCTCTAGGTATCACAGAAGTTGCGTTCAAACTGATACACCCATTTTTTTTTTTTTTACCAAAGTAACTTTTTAGTCCACACCGTTTGTACAAAACGTAACAATCCTCAGGAAAACAAAATCAAGTACTGACCATAATTGCGCAGGAACTTCTAAAAAGCGCATCCAACCTCTAGGAATCCACTGACGCTGAGTATTTCTGACCTCCAGCTGTCCTGAAACAGATCGTTAGTCACCTTTGTCTGGGTTAAAGCAAGAGTTAGACAGACAGCTGCGCTTTATTCCGTCCGATTGCAATGTTCCAGGTTAAAAATGTACTTCCTCCGATGCATCATTGAGTCTGGAGTGAAGGAAGGGTGGCAAAACTTCCTCAGAATCAGCATTCCGCGCAACTTTCCATCGGAGTGCGTTTAGCATGTGCTTCCCTCCGTGAGCGCTTGTAACTCTGTTCTATTTCAGTACAACAGATGTGGCTCTCGAGTTCAGCCCAGCCGGTCTGCTTTGACTGTAAGAGATCAAATTAAGACAGACTTACTTTCAGTTTGGTCACATTAGACTTGAGTTTTTTTCATTAAATGCAATGGCTCCAAAAGTCTAAGGCTGTCACTAAAAATGCTTCAGTGCATTGTTTTATGAACTAATTCAAACATTTTCATTACATATTAGATAGTTATTTAATGGCAATGTGATCTTGAGCTGGCATGAACTCCAGATGTTTGTGCGAAACATGATCATCCTGTTCTCCAGCGTCTTTAAGATAGTCCAGAGAGCATCTTGGACTTCAGTGCATGGAAAAACATCTAACCGTATGTACAAAGCGTCACAAAATCTACTGATTTACTTGCATTTTATTAGTCACCAGGGAATAGTGAGTGAGTGTTAAATATTTTGTCATTTTACCTCAGCTTTTCTTCTGAAAAGTTTCTTTGGAAATGTTTTTGTATCATAACTTAAAAAATGTTCTCAGGCTTTCAGTATGATGTCAGAGTTTTGGATTGTTCTGTGTGTGTTCAGTTTATAGCATCTATGCTTTTTGGTAGATGGATTTATATGGCAGGTTTCAAAATATGAATGCAAGTAGCAACTGCAACTGCAGAAATTTTCTAAAAATAGTTACATTTAATTATAGATGCAGTCATAACAATGCATACTGGATAATATGAGTTTTATGTTTCTTTTACTGTATGTTTATTTTTTATTGAGGACATGCATTATTAGTCGAAACTTTGCACACGCTTTAGAAAGGCTTGATTTATTTACAGTATGTACAAATAATAATATTTGTAAACATGAATATTCCCTGTCTATTTACAATGTGCAAAATAATATTATGTATATAAATGTAATATTAAAAATACATAGTTTTTATATATATATATATATATATATATATATATATATATATATATATATTTATATTATATATATATATATATATATATATATATATATTTATATTATATATATATATATATATATATATATTTATATTATATATATATATATATATATATATATATATATATATATATATATATATATATATAAAAACTATGTATTTTTAATATATTTTTATATATATATATTTAATATATATATATATATATATACACACACACACACATACATATAACATTTGTAAACATACTTCCTATGCATTTTTACAATATGCATAATTATTAGTGTTGGGAAAGAAGGTTACTTTGGACGTGTAATAGGTTACAGATTACAAGTTACACTATTTTAAAGGTAAAGAGTAGTGTAACTACTTCACTTACTTTATTAAAGTCATTTGATTACATTTGATAACTTTTTGATTACTTTTCTAAATATCTAATTAATGTTTTTAACTGTTATTCATTTTCAAACATTTAAACCAGGCTGGAGTAGTACTAAACACTACTTACTGTCCAACTTCTCAAAATCCTTAATCACTTGAATTAAGATTATTAAAAAATTAAGCACAGCCACCACAAAATCAGACTTTACCACCTCTTTTTTACTCTGAGATCATTCAGAGTTTAAATACCGATTTAAAGTCGTAAGATATAGTTTAATAGCTATAATACTGTGTTTAAAATCAAATCTGATCTGAGATATATGATATGATACAGTTGAGGTCAAAAGTTTACATACACCTTGCAGAATCTGCAAAATGTCAATTATTTTACCAAAATAAGAGGGACCATACAAAATGCTTGATTTAGTAGTCTCTTGTCCCTTGTTTGTCCTGAACAGTTAAACTGCCCACTGTTCTTCAGGAAAATCCTTCAGGCCCCACAAATTCTTTAGTTTTTCAGCATTTTTGTGTATTTGAACCCTTTCCAACAAGAACTGTATGATTTTGAGATTCATCTTTTCACACTGAGGTCAACTGAGGGACTCATATGCAACTTTTACAGAAGGTTCAAACGCTTATTGATGCTTCAGAAGGAAGAACCATGCATTAAGAGCCAGGGGTGTAAACTTTTGAACAGAATGAAGATGTGTACATTTTTCTTATTTTGCCTAAATATCATATATATTTTTTTCTTTCATTATAGCCCTACAGAACCTATAGAAGATACTTACATGTTTCCCAGAAGACAAAATAAGTTAAACTTACCCTCAGATTCTAAAAGTTTCCACCCCCCGGCTCTTAATGCATTACGTTTCCTTTTGGAGCATCAGTGAGCGTTTGAACCTTCTGTAATAGTTGCATACGAGTCCCTCAGTTGTCCTCAGTGTGAAAAGATGGATCTTAAAATCATGCAGTCATTGTTAGAAAAGGTTCAAATACACAAAAATGCAGAAAAACCCATGAATTTGTGGGAACCTGAAGAAAACAAGGGACTCAAAAAAACAAACAAAAAAAAAAAACCCACACAGCTGTGGATCATTCAGGTAACAACACAGTATTAAGAATCAAGCGTATGCAAACTTTTGAACAGGGTCATTTTTATAAATTCAGCTATTATTTTTTCTTGTGGACTATATGTAAACATCTTTTAAGTGAAATATCTTATTCAGGTCAGTACTAAATAAAAAAATAACATGCATGTTGTGTGATCCCTCCTACTTTGGTATAATAATTAACATTTTGCAGATTCTGCAAGGTGTATGTAAACTTTTGACCTCAACTGTATGATAAGATATGTGATATGATGGACAGTATGATGAATGTCTAGTGTGAGCAGAGCTGGAATCTGAAGAAAGAAAAACCTGAAATATAAGTGGGATTTCATTTGTATCACGTTTTTAACACAACATCATTCCCAGACATTCCAACTTGTAGAAAATGATCACAAAAAAGAAGGTGTAGGTGTGTGCAAATGTTAAATGATTATGTGTTTAAAGAATGTATAAGAATACGGAAGTACTTTGACACTGGTAAAACTTGTTGAGCATTCGGGACTTGTCATGCATAATGAGAGCCAGTTTCTTGACAGGTTTTCTCAGGTGATGTTTGCTCAATGGGAGCCCGTGTTCTCCTGAGAACACCTGAACAGGTGTGTGAGAGAGTATGTGTCACACTCTGTCCTGATGGTCCATCTCTTTTTTTCTGTGAATGCATGATTCATAGTCAAAGACTGTTCATGCGAGAAAGAGAAAACAGATGACGCATAAAGAGTTATTTTAATGTATTTACTCCTAAAAGCATGCTGTACGATATCCTCTAGAGTAAATCCGCATGTACAGAACACTCAAGACATAAAATCAGCATGACAGACAGCGATTGCACAGCTTCACTGTGATTCCACATGCATTAGATGTTACAGTGCAAAACATTTATTTCAAAAGCCCTGACTGGAAAATAAACCAAAATCACTTAATTCAGTGCAGTTTTAGTGAATGTAGTTTGCCAATGAGTGGTGCTGATGCAAACCTTTTTTTTTGGGCTTTGTTACAAGACTTTCCACTGACTTCTGTGGAAGCCCATTTCTGCTAAGGGATTTAAAAAAAAAAAAAAAAAAAAAAAAAAAAAATTAGGTTGCCTAATTGTTTCACAGTTTGTTGCAATATCAGAATTGCAAGACATAAAGTCAGAATTGTAAGATGTTAACATGCAATTGCAAGATATAAATACGTAATTCGGAGAAGAAAAGTCGAAATTGTGAGAGATAAATTTGAAATTCCAACGAAAAAAGTCTGAATTGTGAGATTAAAAAGTCACAGTTAACTTCATTTTTTTATTCTGTGGCAGGGGAAAAAAAAGAATTGCAAGATGTAACTCAGAATTGTGAGATGAAAAGTGCGTTAGAGTTTCAGAAGTGCCACCTGAGATGAAACGCACGATGGAAATTAGAGTCCATTGACCCACATCATGTTGAGAAGTACCAGTGCTTGCAACAGAACAGACATGGTAGATGCATTATTTTACATGTTATGACATCTAATTGTGTCAGAGATGAGTTTTAATATTTTCTGCTCTTTATTTTCAGTCAGTATCCATGTCTTCTTCTCCTGAGTCCTCTACAAGGTAATCAGCATGCTGAGTGTAATCAAACGCAGGGAACTTTATGGGCAACTCGCTCCATTTGCTGAACGTCTTCTTCTTGGAGCCATAAGTGACCACAAAGTTCCTGATATGGAGGCAGGGACACTCAATGCTCTTATACAGCATCATCGAGCCCCATTGCTGCAGGAACGAGACAAAACGTAAGATTTAAAACAAATCCATATGAAAGTAAATGCATACTGCATGATGTGTATAGAGGACTGGGTGATGTACAAGGTATTTTACTTGATATATGAGGAGTCTGATGCAAAAGGCTCTAAGTCCATCTGACGTTTTTCTTTAAAATAAGCATTTACTCAGTATCATTGGCTTTTAGAGCATTTTGCATCTGAACTCTTTATATATATTTGCAATTATTGTGTTACCAGGATAAAATTGCACAGCATAATGAAATTTTACTGTGAAACTTTGGAAAACATGCCTTGATTATATTCAGCTAAATTTTGTTTCTTGTATGAAGCAACGTAAAGCAACTTAAATCTACATGGCTACTTTAAAAACCATCCCAGTTTTTGCCATTTCAAAGCAAATGCATATCTATCTATCTTAAAAGTATAAGTAAAAAATACTTAATTATATTTATTACATTTATAATAAATAAATAATTATACATGGATAATTGAATCATGTATACCTAATTTTAATATTTTAATCATACATTTATAAATATACTGTGTATCCCTAATATAATTTTTTTTTTCTTTACAATATTTCCTTGTTTTGTTTTTGTTTTTTTGTAAACAGTTTAAATGACCTTAATGAAGTAGCTCACCCCAAATAAAATTTGCTGAAACTGTACCCGCCATTCAACATGTAAATGAGTTTTTTTTTTAATGGGAACAGATTTACTGTAGCATTTGCTCACCGATGGACCCTTTGTAGTGAATGGGTGCCGTCAGAATGAGAGTCCAAAACAGCCGATAAAAACATCACAATAATCCACAAGTAGTCCAGTCCATCAGTTAACGTATTGTGAAGTGAAAAACTCTGTGTTTGTAAGAAACAAATTCATCATTGAGGCATTTTTGACTTTTTAGCTGTTGCTTCAGGACAAAACATGAGTTCATAATAACGCTTCCTCCATCCAAAAACCATCCCCTGTTGTCCTCTCATAACAAATTCACCAACATATTTGTTTAGATACATTTTTTTTGACTGTTTTTGCTTGTTTGCTTTACTTGATCTGTGCACATTTCTTTCTTGATTCAGACGAAACAACTTTTTCACTGGACTTAAGCTAAAAGCAGTGGTTTCCAAGTTAAAAATGCCCTAATGATGGATTTGTTTCTTAGAAACATGCAGCTTTTGGCTTCAATGATGGACTGGAATGGTGTGGATTATTGTGATGTTTTTATCTGCTTTTTGGACTCTCATTCTGACGGCACCCATTCACTGCAGAGGATGCACTGATGAGCAAGTGATGCAATACTACATTTCTCCAAATCTGATGAAGAAACAAACTCATCTACATCTTAGAATTATCTCAGTGTGTGTACATTTTGAGCAAATTTTCACTTTTGGGTGAACTATTCCTTTAAGCCAAGTGTTTTTTCTCACATTACTGTGGTTCTATGAAGTTCACAGATGTGTAATAGGATGTTTTTAAGAGCAAGTCGAATTTTTTGCCAAACCACTTTTATGCTCAGCAGTAATGCGAAGAGTGTTTATTTGAAGGGAAGAGTTAAAGTCAGCACGCACCTGTCCGCAGTTTTTGCACGCAATGACTCCGTTGGTCTCATAGTCTAAGAGCCGCTCCTGTAGTGATGTGTTCTCTCGCACTGTAAACAGCTTACTGCAGACATCAACAACATTTATTTTTATCAATTTATTACTGTCTTCACCTCCATCATCATGCAGGACAAACATTTTTTTTGTGTGAATGTCTGAGTTTTATGAGAATGCAAATCAAAAAAAAGTATCTGTGACAGTGTTTTTACCTGAATTGATTTGTGACATTGACATGGTGCATGTTCTCGATCTTTTCAATGTCTTCTCCAGAACAAACAAACACACTGCATTGCCTGCAGCTCAGGCTGATTTTAGACGGGGGCTCCTTCATCATTCCCTTCTGCTGTTTCTTCTTTATCTTCACCTTCTCCTCCATTATGGCCTGAATCTGAAACTCTCTGATCTGCACAGAACCAAAAAATGTTTTTTACGTGTACATGAGGTATACTGGCGTGTTTATTGAAGTAGATTCTCACTTTCTTCTCGTAGTTAGCTGGATTCATCTTGCACACTTTGGCGATGGCTTTGCTCATCATTTTCTCCCTGTATTCGTTAACGCTCTCTCTCTCTGCCACCCCAGATCCTGCCTCCGCCACCAGCGTGTAACTACTGTCCTCCGCTCTTCCTCTACCACGGGCCTGCGGAGAAGGAAAAATGGCACTTCTTACCTCTTCATTCATGTTGATACTTCAGATACTTTAGCAGTGTTCAATTAGTAGAGTAAGTCTCTGATCACTTCATTTGCTTCAGTAGTGATAGACTGATATGTTAGACACCAGGCTGAAAATCTCAATATTTGGCCTTTTTTTAAATTGTTCAAAAGTTTGGGGTCAGTAATACTTTTATTTAGAAAGGATGCATTAACTTGATCAAAAGTGACAGTACAGACATTTAGATTGTTACAAATGATTTCTATTTCAAATAAATGCTGTTCTTTTGAACTTTCTATTCATCAAAGAATCCTGAAAAATAAAATGTATCACTGTTTCCACAAAAATATGAACCAGCACAGCTGTTTTCGTTGATAATAGGAAGAAATGTTTCTTGAGCAGCAAATCAACATATTAGAATGATTTCTGAAGGATCATGTGACACTGAAGACTGGAATAATGATGCTGAAAATTCAGCTTTGCATCACTGGAATAAATTACACTTTAGGATATATTAAAGTGAAAGGTTGTATGCAGGTTTGGTGAGCATGAGAGACTAATTTCAGAAACCCCTAACTTTTTGTGAATTTTGAGTAAATGATAGGTTAAATAACGAATGAGCATCATTAAACAAAATCATTAAATTTAATGTGTGATTTGCTATAATTAAATTACTTCATTACATCATTACTCCAGTCACATGATTTTTCAGAAATCACTGTAATATTCTGATTTGCTGTTCAAAAAAAAATATTTAAACTTTATTATTATTATTATTATTATAATGTTGAAAACAGCTGAGTAGAATTTTTCAGGTTTCTTTGATAATTAGAAAGTTCAAAAGAACATCTTTTATCTGAAATAGAAATCTTTTGTAATATTATAAATGTTATCATGTAACACTATAAATTATAAACATTATAAATTTTCTATTCATCAAAGATTACTATAAAAATAATTAAATATTCCTAATAATGATAATGTTTCTTGAGCAGCAAAGCAGCATATAAGAATAATTTTTCTTAAGGATCATGTGACACTAAAGCTTGTAATGATGCTGAAAATTCAGCTTTGATCACAGGAATAAATTACATTTTAAAATATATTCAAATAGAAAGCAGTTATTTTAAATAGGAAAAATATTTCATAATATTACTGCTTTTGCTGTATTTTGGATCAAGTAAATGCAGGCTTGGTAAGCAGAAGAGACTTCTTTCAAAAAACATTAAAAATATTTTGACTGGTAGTGTATATTTTGCCATTCATGACATATGTCATGTATTACTGTATGTACTGTATTGTACTATAATACTGTACTATACTAATAGTACTTTACTGTGTGTAACCGTATCTGGCTTCATAGTGACTGTTTATTTTGGGGAAAACTATACAGGAAGTTATTACATTGAGTTTTTCATTTGATAATGGCTGTTAAAAATTGGTATTAGAAGTTGGCCTATTACTTGTTGTGAAAATTATGAACACATGCTATAGCTGTAGACTGCTTAATTTGATTGTTGAAAACTTTTAGTTTGGTTTCTGTAACACATTTAAGTGCTGCAGATGTGAGGTGTGTGAAACCAGCCTGAGAGCCATATGGCATCTATTTAAAGTAAATACTGATTGAAGCAAATAACACAACTACAAGCCCTTAGAAACAGGCAAAAAGAGTGTAGCATCATGTTGAGCATCTTTAGAAGTGAGCACCTGAATCATGGCGATCTCATTGGTCACAAGGCAATAGCGTATGACGAAATTACATTCGGCGATGTCCAAACCCTCTTCTGCTACAGTGGTGGCTATTAGCAGATTGATCTGTCCGTCACGAAACTTGTTCAGCACATCCTTCTGCTCTGCCTAAAGATGTCAGGACATCATTTTATTGAAATCGATATTATGTCACAAATGTAGCCTGGAACAATTATTTAAATGAATGCAGAACAGACACATTAGTTACTCAGTTTGAGAGTGACTTACAGCAGTCATTGGTTTCACCACACTCTGATCTCCTCCACCGATCAGATAGCTGGCACTGACTCCCACTTCATCAAACTTGGAGTTTTCTTGAATCCACTGGCAGAGAGCGATGGCGCTGAGGCGGGTCCGGGTGAATATGATGCCTCTCGCTCTCTCTCTGGTGGTAAATTCCTTCAGGATGTTGGTTTTCAGCTGGGCCAGACTGTTATTTTCATACTGCGGTTTTCCCATCAACTCCTGCAACTTTGCTTTATTATCTGTTGTTAAGAGAAACAGATACAAAGAGTGAATCAGTGTTGGCCAGCAAGATGTTTAGCACATCTGGACATGTTTTAATCCTTTATTTTTAATCCTTTTTTTTTAGTCCTGTAGTTCATCCAAAACCGTGTCGTTTTAGTATTATTTATTAATAATTTGTATTATTATATTATTCTTAAAGTTATTTATTAACTAAAATAAATAAATAAATAAATAAATATGAACTAAAATAATAAAATAAAATAATAAATAAAATTTATTCAATATTTTTGTTTTGTTTTGTTTTTTTTCCTCTCCCTTAGAATTGTGAGATATAAACTCTAAAAGTCAGAGTTGAGAGTTTTGTATCATGCAATTCTGGAAAAAAAAAAATGATACAATACAATTAAGCTTTATTTTTATTTCAGTTTTGTTTTATTATTTTATTTTAGATTAGATTAGATTAGATTAAACTTATCTTATTTCAGTTAAGTGCCAAAGGAATATTTCTTTTTTTTTTTTTTTAATCCTTTTAAAATTTTAATGCTTTTAAAATGTAGCATTTTTTAAATTTTTTTATTTAATATTTATTTTATTTCAGCTTTATTTAAATGACAGAAAACAGTTTTTAGTAGTTTTGGTTAACTGGTTATTATTGTTAACTAAAAAAAACATTTAAAAAATTCAGTACTTAAATAGAACAACAAAAACACCTAGTATTATCAGTAAGATTTCTCATTTTTGTTTAGTACTTAGTACTAAATTACCAAAACTTTTGCTAAAAAGTAAAATAAAAATACAAAATATAAAACTTTATAGGATATTATCGATACTAAAATAACATTTCCCCATTTCTGAAACTGAATAAAAAAAAAAAAATTTTTTTTGGTCAGAATTGCGTGATACTAAACTCGCAACTCTTGATTTTTTTATTTTTTTTTCCTCAGAATTGTGAAATATAAACTCCATAAAAGTTAGAGTTGTGAGTTTGTTCTGACAAAAATTGCATGATACAATACAATTTAGCTTTTTTATTTCAGTTTTAGTTTTAGTCATTTTATTTTATTTTATTTTATTTTAGATTAAACTTATTTTTAGTTAGTTGCCAAAGGAATATTTCTATTAAACTATTATTTTAATATTTATATTTAATATTTATTTTATTTCATCTTTATTTAAATGACAGAAAACAGTTTTTAGTAGTTTTGGTTAACAGGTTATTATTGTTAAATAATAAAAAAAAAAAAATCATTACTTGCTTGTATTTTCAGTAACATTTCTCATTTTTGTTAAGTACTAAGTACTAAAATAGTACTAAAGTACTAAAACGGAATAAACTAAAACATAAAACCTAATAATAATAATAAACAAAAACTATACAGACATTTAAAAAAAAAAAAAAAAAAAAAAAAAAAACTAAAACTAATAACAATTACAAAAACACAACTAAATTAACAAAACTTTTTTTTTAAAAAAAAAGTAAAATAAAGACAAAAAATATGCAAAAAATATAAAAATAAAGCTTTATAGGATATTATCAATACTAAAATAACACTGTTTAATATGGAAGCCCATTTCTGCCACTGAATAAAAATACAAAAAGGTAATTGCAACTTTTTATCTCACAATCCTGACTTTGATTTGGTCAGAACTGCGTGATACAAACTCACAGCTCTGACTTTTTCTCAAAATTGTGAGAGATAAACTCTCTAAAAGTCAGAGTTGTGAGTTTGTATCATGCAATTCTGACCAAAAAGGTCAGAATTGTGAGATAAAAATTAGCAAAAACCTACAGGCTTCCATAGTTTAACAATAACACTGTTCCAAAAACAAAAAAAGTCACTCTAATGTTGTTCCCATGCTTGTTCTCTTTCTTAGAATATAAAGCAACATCAACTTTCCACAGAAGTGCTCAGACATTACTAAACATTTTCTTTTGTGTGTCACAAAGAAAATACAGGATAGCCACAACAGGAAGATGATGAGTAAATGATGATGATAAATCTTCCGCTTGGCTCACTGCATTTTTATTTTAACAGATGTAATTGCTAGATGCCCGTAAAAGACTATTTTCACACTATTCCAGGGAATTTGACTCTGATCTGTGCATCTATTTTTGTGATACCTTTGAACAAAGTGAAGAGGAATCGCTCCGTGTCTGTGATTGTAATGGTGCCTTCCTCATCGGGGCTGGATTTGGTCTTGAGCTCTTCGTTGTGATATTTGTCGAGGAAGCGGAAGGCGTCCGACATGCGTATGGTGTTGCTCTGATGAAGAGCCTCGTTGTATTGGCGGAGATGTTCGGCGCACACGCGCACTTTCTGATTCTCCTCCTTAGCAGCTGGTCAACAACACAGACAGTCAATATTTATAAAAGTTTAGCAGTAAAACTCCTGTTAGGCCCCAAGATCAGCCCATTAAGGTCCTTTATTTTATAATCCACTCATTGGACTATAAAATAAAGTATTTAGCAAGTCCACCATTTTTTTTTTTTTATTTGGAAATAAAAATCCCATCCTTTTTCTCCACATCTAGCCGCCAAGGCAGTATTTTTTTAAATACGTTAACTTAATTTGAAGTACTAAAATAACTAAAAGTAAAAAACCTAAAACCTAATAAAGGCTATTTAAAAAAAAAAAAAAAAAAAACTGTTACCAAACACAACAAAAACAAACACAAAAACCAAAACAACAAAAACCAAAACTTTAACTAAAATTAAAATAAAAACAGAAAATATAAAAATAAATTTCATTCAAAACAAAAACTATTGTAGTAAATCAGTGATACTAAAAAAAAGAAACTCTATCCGTAACCAAAATTAAAAGGTAAACCAAGGTTATGAGCTTTATACTAGAATACTAGTTAGTTATAACCAGTCTCTAAGGATGTTTGTTTTTTTCGGTAACACTTTACAATAAGGTTCATTAGTTAACATAAACTAAGAATGAACAATACTTCTACAGCATTTATTAATCTTAGTTAATGCTAATTTCAGCGTTTACTAATGCATTATCAAATTTATGCATTATTAAAATCACAAGTTGTGTTTGTTAACATCAGTTAATGCACTGTGAATTAACATGACCTAACAATGAATGACTATTTTCATTAACTAACATTAACAAAAATTATTAAATACTATAATAAATGTATTGTTCATTTGTCTGTTCATGTTAGTTAATACATTAACTAACATTAACTAATGGAACCGTATTGTAGTGTTACCAAAAACAGTATTTTACATTTTTGTTTATTTGAAAATTACTAAAACGAAATAACCAAAAACCTAATAAAAACAATAAAAAAAATTACAAAACACAACAAAATTACTAAAACTTTAACTAAGATTAAAATAAAATCAGAAATATAGAAATAAATGTAATTCAAAATATTAACAAAAAACTATAATAGTAAATCAGTTTAAAAAAAAAAAAAAAGCAAACTCTATTAGTAACCAAAGTTGAAATGTAACCAAAGGTTTTGAGCTTTTAGTTAATCATAACCAGTTTTTGAGAATGTTTTTTTTGCCTATAGTTTTCTATGACCACTCAATCTGTTCTGCCATTCTAATAAGAAAGAAACTTTGTTGGAATTCACAATAAAATAGCAGCCTCTTACTTGAAAAACAGGAAAGAGACTCTATTATTACAGCGGCTTATTGTGACACATTTTGCATGAGTGCATGACTGTATATGAAATTCTTTTCATGACTTCCACAGTATGGTGGTTAAATGGTGGTGAAATCATGGTTTCTGCAAAGAAGGCAGGAGGCAGAGGACACAAAGAGAAACTGCATTTTAGTAAGAGCTTTGCAAAGATCCTCACCAATTACCAGGATTTTGTTTGTGGTTACAGGATTTCTACAAATAATATATTTATGCAGTTAAACTTAAGTGTACAAGACAGATGTTCATGTTTTAATTTCTACTCCAATACTCAAAGACGTTGTTAATATCTGGCCACTTTCTGTTTTTATAGCCTTTATAAAGTATCCAAAAATTAGTGTTGTTTTTTTTTAAAGGTATATATATATAATATATTGCAGATATTTATTTATATTATAGTAGGAGACCGGTGAGAGATTTACACGTTATTAAAACTACTTAATGGTCTTACATTTTCTCTGTCTGCTGTGTTTAACGTCACAGCTCATAAATGAAAGTTTAAAACTGTGTTTTTGTGGTTCCACCATCAATTTGTATTTATGGAAATTTATATGCCGCTTTTAAAATTTTAATACTTTTCATGACTTTTCCTGATATTTCCAGGTTTCTAATGACCCAGTAAACCTTCATATATCTGAATGTCTTTGTAAAAGGCAGTAAACTCACCGTTTTGCTCTTTCTGTACGACCCACTGTTCGTAGTTTTGTGTGCCGGGTTCACAGAGGGGCTTCAGTTCTGCATGGTTGTGGATTTCATCCATTATCTTCTTGAGCACGTCTCCAAACGGGTCCTTTAATGTGCCATAGACACAGAAGGTTTTTATTGTGTCATCTTTTGAAATTCACATCTAAAATTAATATTTTAGCATCATAACAGTACAGTATGCATGATTTCCTGTTTTATTGTTGACAGAGCAAAAGTTTAAATCTGTAAGCCCTAGTGTTGTTATTGCTGTTTATACAGACTTTGAGAAATATCTAAACAATTCTAAAATGTGAAGTGTTTCATTTCTGCACCATTAGTGGCACCAAAATAATTGTAAAAAATCGTGACGGTTTTCAGACAAGTTTCTGAAACATTGGTGCCAGATTCATTAATTCCAAGTGCAATTCTTAAGAAGTTCTCAAATATTTTCAAAACAAGGCGGTATGGGCACTCTTATATGTGCTAAATGCTGCAAAAATCTGTTGTAATTATACATTTAAAAAAAAAAACAAAAAAAAAAAAACAAGGTCCCTTGTTTTGAAAATATAAAATAGCGATTTTATTCTTTTTAGGATCTTTGTCCTTTAAAATGTTTTGTGAATCTGATCTTGGAAAAAGTTAAGAAGTTAATTTTTTTTTTTAACATAAATTCCCAGAAGTTTGTAAACATTTTCCTAATTGCAATTATTGAAACATTTTTAAGAAGTTCTGAATCTTTTTTGTTTGTATGATTGTTCTTGCAGAAGCCTTGCTGATCAACAGTTAACTTGAAACAAGCCAGTAAATTAATTTAATGTGTTACTTTTGGGGATTTAAGACATGTTGGAGGTCTCCATAGCTTTAAGAATTTATTTAAGATGATATTTAACAAAATTTTTTTTTAAAGATTTGAATTCTTCATGAATTTTTTAGTCTTAAGAGCAGTCATAAGAACATTCTTCAGGGTTTGTACAAGATGCTTAAAAAATGCTTGAAATCCTTGAATTTGACTTTTTGGATTTTAAGGCCTGGAAAACCCTTGAAAATGCCAGTATTCCTGAAGAGGTACTTGAAAAATGATTTAATTATTGGAAGACAATATATCTATGAAATAAGTGTTTAATTTTTTCAATAAGCACATATCTTTTCATGCATAATTCACACAATTAAAAAAACAACAAAAAAACAATACTTTTTTCGCTTATTTCAGTTAATGTCATAGAACTAGCTAGCTAAGCCATTAGTAGTACTGACAATGTCGTGTAAACATGGCTGAAGATGCGAAAAGAGGAACGGATCAATTGAATCAACTGAATCAATTGAGCGAGCCATTTACGCATGCTCCGATTGATTCAAACTCATAACTTCGATAGAAAAAGCCATTTATTTTCAAATTTCGATTTCAGATCGAGACTTAAATGTGTGTTGCGAATTATTTGGTTTAGAGCAGAACTTCACGTAATGCGAATCATTTGATTTAAGATCGAGACTTCAGAGCGTGTGATTTAGATCGGAACGGGTTTGTGAATCATTTTGTGAACTGAATGATTCAAATCAAATGATTTGCGATACTTGATTTGAAGTCCCGATCTAAATCAAATGATTGGAGTCCTGATCTGATATTATGGTTTGTGATCGGGACTTTTCAGTTCTTAAACCGTAAAAAACATCAAACAATGAAGGCAGTACAGGTATAAAAACAAAACAAAGAAAAAAGAAAGTATACACGCATGCAAATCTTTTTAAGAAAATTGACTGTGGTGAAATATCCCTTTAAGAAGTACAGTATTTTGGGAGTATAAAATATTAATAACTTTTTCTCTTAGGTAAAAAAAAAAAAAAAGCTAAGTATTTTATTCTTAAGAATGTTTTGGAAATTCGGCCCCTGACTACACTGTAAAAAAAAAAAAAAACAACTTGAGTCAACTTAAAATAATTTTTAAACTGGCTACCTTTTAAAATTAAGTTCAGTCAACTCAAAAGTTTAGTCAACTTAAAATGTTAAGTTGTACTAAGAGGCAACTTATATATTTGAGTTGATTTAACTTAAAATTTTAAGACAGCTTGGTAACAAGCCCAGCTTTTATGTTTAACAAACCAAATTTTTAGTTGTCAACTCAAATATCGAAGTTTTGACTTACTACAACTTAACATTTTAAGTTGACTAAACTTATTTGAGTTGACAGAACTTAAAATTTTAAGGCAGCAGGGTAACGCATTATTTTAAGTTGACTCAACAAATTGTGTTTTTTTTTTTTTTTTTTTTTTACACAGTGTAACAGATACTCCCATCACAAACTAGCGGTGCAGAAATGACACACTTCACCGTTAAGATGAGACTTATTCGATGGCACACATTAAGTGGAATTACCTCCTTCCTCTCTTGTGCTTTTGCAATCCTTTTGTATGGCGTTTTGGCTTCCTCTTCTTCGAAAGTCTTTGTTTTTATTGTGGAAGCGTCCAAGTTTGCACAGATCTGTAATGAATCAAAATAATGAGACGCATGCTGTTGAACTCACAGTTCCAGTTTGGAGATGGCTAACAGATGAGCTGCGAATCGATCAATAGCATCACACATCAGTGGACATAAACTAACCTTGAATGACTGAATAGCATTTACAAATAGCTAAACGTTAGTTTTGTCTATACATTGGCATTTGATTCTTGAATTAACTGTTAGAATCACTTCTTTTGACTTGTTTTTAAAAATATCCAATTCGTAAGTCATTTGATTGTGGATCAAATGACTTGCGTCACTTAAGTCATTTGATTGTGAATCAGACTACACTTGTTGTGCTATACGGTGTTTGTTGTTCCACTTTGTTGGACAAATGCAGATTTTTTTAAGAACCGCTAATGTATTGACCCTATTTTATAGTACTAGTTTCCTTTGGCTTTGGTGCTGTTGTCATAAAGATTCATGTTAAAGCAGGCCAGCAGAGTAATAATGTGATGCAGGGTCCTGACTGGAAAGGCATGAAAGGCATGCGGAGGTTTATGGCTGCCTCCAGCACAGGGGCCATGCAGAACATTGGAAACAGCTTTGCGGTGGAGAAAACAGAGATGTGGGAGAGGAGTGTGTGTGTGGAAAAGTCAAATTAGAGAAAAACACTTAGGGAAGATCTGGGTTTTTGAATTGAGAGATGAGGGGAAAAAAAAATATTTTTTTATTTGGATAAGAAAAGCAGAAACTGGATTTTGTGTATTATAGAGTCTGTGTTTTGAGAACATGTACATTATGTGCATTTGCTAACATATGGATTTGCTAAGCCTTGTTTAAATAACATGTAACATGCACATTGGTGGTAGGCATGGGACTTGTAAAGACCTTAACAATTTGCTTCCACTTAATGATTACAGTTCCTTAACAATTACATTCAAAAACTAAATGCTAGAGTACACTACATGACTTTTAAAGCTGAACAGATTTTAAAATGCTAGGCATCATAATAGTCACAGAGATTAAACTGGCCATCATACACTAAACAACTGAGGATCACACACTACCAGACTTTCAAGTCTTTATGATCAAAACAGACTCATGCAGACACGTGTCTGACGATTAAAAACAACATTTGTTCTGAAACCAGCTGAAAATATCAAACATGTTTGATAACCTCTGACTGAATAAAATCAAAGTCTGTGGCCATCTTAAACTACACAATGATTATTATTATTTTTTATTTATTTTATTATTATTATTATTTTTAATGAAATCTGTCAACTCAAATCTGCAGACTGGCTCTGACTTTGCAAAAAATCTGAGCAAAATCATATAGTGTAATCCATCCGTTAGGTTCTTGTAGTGCGTTAGTAAGGAACTAACTATACAGTACATCATTTATTAATCTTAATGTTAATTTCAACATTTACTAATACATTAGTTAATGCACTTTTAATTAAAGGCTAATAAAAGTTGTCAAAATATACAGTTGAGGTCACAAGCTTACATGCACTGTGCAGAAACTGCAAAATGTTATTTTACCAAAATAAGGGGTAAAATATGCAACTATTACAGAATATTCAAATGCTCACTGATGCTTCAGAAGAAAACACAATGCAGTAAAACTTTTTGAATTTGAAAACCAGGGTAAATTTTGCTTATTTTGTCTTCTGGCAAACATGTAAGTATCTTCTGTTGGTTCTGAAGGGTGGTACTATATGAAAAATATATTTAGGCAAAATAAGAAAAATGTGCACATCTTCATGCTGTTCAAAAGTTTTCACCCCTCGCTCTTAATGCATGGTTTTTCCTTCTGGAGCATCAGTGAGTGTTTGAACCTTCTGTAATAATTGAATTATCTCTGTTCTACCATTTGTGTCTAAGGTTTTGGAAAAGATTGTGTTTTTCCAACTTTAGTCTTTTCTTGCTTTTAAACAGTTTGTTTGAGCACTTTCAATCTGGTTTTAAGGCTGCCCACAGTACTGAATTAGCCTTTTTGAGAGTGTTAAACGACATCTTTTTAGCCACTGATACGGGGGACTCTGTGGTCCTTGTTCTCTTAGATTTATCAGATGCTTTCGACACTATCAACCATTCTACATTATTAAATAGACTACAATCTTGGGTGGATCTCTCTGGCACAGTTTTAAAATGGTTTCAGTCATTTTTGTCTGACAGGAAATATGTGGTTAGGCTAGGAGAATTCTTCTCTTCCACTTCTTCTTTCTTCTGTGGTCTTCCGGAAGGCTCTATCTTGGCCCCCACTTTATTTTCATTGTATATGCTACCTCTAGGCTCCATTTTTAGGAAACATGGGGTGTCATTTCACTTATGCTGATGACACGCAAATCTATCTACCTTTTAAGAAAAATTATCCTTTGGCCATGAACGCTCTGTTGTCTTGTTTAGATAAAGTTAAATCTCAAAATTTCTTATCCTTAAATGAAGAGAAAACTGCGGTGATTGTTTTCGGCCCATCAGAAAATATGAAGGCCTCTGATTTTGGCCTAGGACCTTTATCGGCTTTTAGGTCCTCACAGGTATGGAATTTGGGTGTTCCTTTAGATGACTCGTTAAAATTCGATAAACAAATTTCTGCCGTGATTGGATCTAGTTTTTATCAGCTCCGCACTCTTGCAAAAATCAAACATTTTCTCACTGACAAGACTTTGGAGATATCCGTTCATGCTTTTATTACATCGCATCTAGACTACTGCAACTCTTTATACTGTGGCATCTCTGAATCTCAAATTGCCCGTCTTCAATTGGTCCAGAACGCCGCTGCTAAATTTCTTTTAAAAAAGAAAAAAGGGATCATGTCACTCTGCTCTTAAAGGCCCTTCACTGGCTGCCTGTCCAATTTAGAATACACTTTAAAATTATATTATTCGTTTTTAAATCTTTGCACCATCAAGCACCCATCTACTTATCTGAATTGCTGCACCAGTATACCCCCCTGAGAAGTTTAAGATCCAGATCCAGAACCTTCTTTTAATTCCACATTCTAGACTCAAGCGTAGAGGTGACCATGCCTTTTCAGTAATTGGGCCTCGTCTTTGGAATGATTTGCCAGTTGAGATCAGAACGGCTCCTAGCCTGACTATTTTTAAATCACTTTTAAAAACTCATTTGTTTTCAGTGACCTATTAGGTTTTTATTTTGCCTTTTATATTTCTTATTTGTGTGTTATTTTTTTATTTTTTTTCCTCTTCTCTCTTTAGTTGTAATTTTGTACTCCTAATTTTATGATGATGTCTCTAAGTGTAAAGCAGTTGGTTAGTCTTGTGGCTGTTTTACATGTGCTATATAAATAAAGTAAACTTGAAACTTGAATGTGAGTCCCTCAGTTGTAACAACACGGTATTAAGAATCAAGTGTATGTAAATTTTGAACGGGGTCATTTTTATAAATTCAGCTATTTTCTCTTGTGGACCATAAACATCTTTGATGTGAAATATCTTATTCAGGTCCGTACTAAAAAAAAAAATAACATGCATTTTGTGTGATCTATCTTATTTTGATAAAATTAACATTTTGCAGATTCTTCAAGGTGTAAACATTTGAGTTCAATTGTATTTGAACCTTCTGTAATAGTTGCATGTGAGTCCCTCAGTTGTCCTCAGTGTGAAAAGATGGATCTCAAAATTATAGTCATAGTTGGAAAGGGTTCAAATGCATGAAAATGCTGAAAAACCAAAGAATTTGTGGGACCTGAAGGATTTATCTGAAGAACAGCGGGCAGTTTAACTGTTCAAACAATTGACTCATGAACAACTATCACTGAACAACAACAAAAAACAGCTGTGGATCATCAGGTAAAAACACAGTATTAAGAAACAAATGTATGTCAATTTTTAACAGGGTCATTTTTATAAATTCGTCTATTATTTTCTCTTGTGGACTATATGTAAACACATTTTATGTGAAATGTCTTATTTAGGTCAGTACTAAAAAAGAAGTGACTGTTTTTTAAAGAAGTGACTTATGCTCACTAAGGCTGCATTTATGCAAAATATTTTTGCAATTTAAAATAACGGCTTTCTATTTTTATATATTTTAAAATATAACTTATTCCTGTCATGCAAAGCTTAATTATCAGCATCATTACTCCTGTTTTCAGTGTCACATGATCCTTCAGAAATCATTCTAATATGCTGCTCAAGGAATATGTTTTTATTATTATCAATGTTAAAAACAGGCATGCAGCTTTATATTTTTGTGGAAACTTTGATACATTGTTTTCAGGAATAGAAAGTTCAAAAGTACATCATTTGTTTGAAACGGTAATCTTTTGTAATATGTGACCCTGGACCACAAAACCAGTAATAAGGATCAATTGATTTATACATTTATACATAAAGTTGAATAAATAAGCTTTCCAATGATGTATGGTTTGTTAGGATTGGACAATATTTGGCCGAGATACAACTATTTGAATATGTGGAATCTGAGGGTGCAAAAAAATCAAAATATTGAGAAAATCGGCTTCAGATTTGTTATTGATATTACTAATCAAAAATTAAGTTTTGATACATTTACGGTAGGAAATTTACAACATATCTTCATGGAGCGTGATTTTTACTTTATTTTTCTAATGATTTTTGCCGTTAAAAAAAATGTCAATGATTTTGACCCATACAATGTATTTTTGGCTGTTGCTACAAATATACCCCAGCGACTTGAGACTTTTAACTAACTTAATGCATCCTTGCTGATTAAAAGCATTAATTTCTTTCTTTTGTGCAACAGAAAGATGTGTTGCCTGCAATATCTCAATTTAAATAACACATGTTTTGTCTTACTGTATTACTGTAGATTAGCGCAACAACGCAGAAGTTTAAGAAGCATTACTGAAAGTGAGCATCGTTATTACCTGGAGAATGTGTTCCTCTGCCCTCTCCTGGCTCATCGCTCCTCCCACACCAGGTGAGGCCGTTAGACCCAAAATCTGAGGGAGCGGAACTGGATTTTTGTCCTGCTTCTTCAGTAGTTGGTTCTGATGTTTTTGTTTTAGGTAGCGAATCATGATGTGGTTATACACACCGCCCTTCTTCGTGTGGTGACATTCGTCAATAACCATCAGAGTGAACTCTGCAAGTATAGGAATTGAATCAGAATTGAACATCAGAATCAGAAAGAGCTTTATTGCCAAGTGTGTTTTCACACTCAGTAAATTCGTCTTGGTCACAGGAGCTTCCAGTGCAGGAAAAAAGTACAGATATAGTGCAGGCATACTTAAAATTATAAGGGATAGTTCACCCAAAAATAAAAATTCTGTCATTAATTATTAACCCTCATGTCGTTCCAAACCCGCAAGACCTTTGTTCATCTTAGGAACACAAATTAAGATATTTTTGATGAAATCTGAGCACTTTCGGACCCAGCATAGACAGTAGTTTAATTACCATGTTCAAGGACTAGAAAAGTAGTAAGGACTTTGTTAAAGTAGTCCATCTGACATCAGTGGTTCGACTGTAATTTTATTAAGTTATGAGAATACTTTTTGTGCGTGAAGAAAACAAAACTGTATTCAACAACTTTATTCAACGTCGATTGACATGGAAGAGAAGTTGTTGAATAAAGTAATTGTTTTTTGGGTTTTTTTTGTGCACAAAAGTATTCTCAAAGCTTCAAAGCATTACAGTTTAACCACTGATGTCACATGGACTATTTTAACAAAGGTCTTATGGGTTTGGAATGACATGAGGGTGAGTAATTAATGACAGAATTTTCCTCTTTGGGTGAACTATCCCTTTAAGGCAATAAATGAAATATAACACTAACTCTAAGACAATAAATGAAAATAATAACTGGTAAGAAAAGAGAATATAGAAAAAAAATACCAATAGACAGGGCAATTTATAGCACGTTTTATAGTACTGTACCAATTTATAGGGCATTTTAAAGTATTCCTAATATTGTGATATTTAAAATGATTAATGGACTTCTAGTGCAATATTTCTTTAGTTTTAATTTAATTTGACTTAGTTTTATGTTTTACAAAATACAAGTTTAATGTGATTAAGTGGCTTCTTAAGGCAAGACACTATAGGCAAAAGTATGAGGCTTTTTATGTTTGTTTTTTATTTTTTAAAGTTTTTGTGAAGATGGCGCCAGTGTTCTTGGCAAGCCATCAGTATGTGAGACTATTTCCAAGTTTGCTTGTTTTATGCAGTTTTATGAGCCCCTTTTGGAAAGAAAACATCCAAAATACTTACTTAAGTGTTTGTTATTGTCTATTTGCAACTGTAGGTTTCAATTATGTATTGTTTTCTCTCCACTTCAGCAGCATTTAAATACACCAAACTTTACAGTTTTATTCCTGTCTGTATTTTGAAAGTATTTACAGAAGGGTTTGTACATATCATTTGCCTCATTTATACAACATTTTATTCCTTAAAACATGGTGAAAATGTATTTTTCCTGTTTCCTGTGTTTTTATGGAGTGATAAATCAAGATCCAAAATCCCTCCTTTAAAAATATCTAATACTAATATGGTTATCCACTGGTTAGATTTGTGTCCTGGAAAAATATGCAGATGAGTGCATATTTAATTAGATAATGTCTCATCTGCATATTTAAAATTAACATTTCAGAAAACTTGTAATACAAATCAATTTTCTCAATATCAGTGCTCACCAGCATGGGGCAAAAGGCACACAGTATTGATATACATACTTCAGCTAAAATAATGTTTTTCAATAATGTCCGAGTTAACACTTGTTCAAAGCAATCACTTTAGCAAAGTTTGTACTATTTTCTGCTTATTTTAAAAAAATTAAAAGAATTAATTTTTGTTCAATAAATATATTGTCAATAATATATTTAATAAAAATATATTTTAAAGTACAGAAACAAAATAATTTTAATAAGTAAAGATTCTGAGAGCGTTGAAGGAGATCCCATAATAATTTAATATTGATTTACAGTAGTAATAACAAATTATATTTTATTATATGATATGATTAATAGCATGTTTTTAAATATGATTTCATTACAAACATGGTGATTATCTCTAAGATGGACACCCAACATAATATGTGATATTTACCATCTGAATCTAACAATGTCATGTCAACAAATGGAAATGTCAGCCATCTATTAATTATCATGTTAACTGTGCCTTTTAGTCCCAACAGCAGGGGTGCATTTTACCCCAAATACCATACTTTTACATATTCTTTTGTTATTTAAAAATTGTTGCTTTAGTTATCTTAAACAAAACTGAAAATCTTTAAGAAGACATTTGTCTCAAAATATATGCATTCATTTTAGAGATTCTCATTTGCTACTTAAATCTACAACGTTTTAAAAAACATCAAATATTAGAGCAAGTAAGCATAGAAACAACTTTGCGCTGCTGTCAAGATGATCAGACAAATTTGCATGTGCGTTTTGAAAAGCGAATGTTTTGGAAAATGCTACGCCACATTTTTGTGCTTTAGAGGAAAATAATATCAAAGGCGCCTTTTACCCCGGGGTGACTTTAGCCCAGTGTACCCTATGTATTTCTTAAATATATACATGTATGTATAAATATACAGTACATATTATATAAACATAAACTTTTATATGGATGCGATTAATGATTGCCCTAATTAATACTTCCTTTTTTGGAGCCCCAATATGAAAGTCAATGGGGTCCAATGTTGTTTGGACCCCACAGTACTTCAGAACACCTTATTAACACGTTATTTGTATTCGTACTATTAATTTCCAGCTGTAATTTGATGACAGAACTGTCAATACAAAACGCGTTAAAGGAGAAGTCCACTTCCAGAACAAAAATTTACAGATAATGTACTCACCCCCTTATCATCCAAGATGTTCATGTCTGTCTTTCTTTAGTCGTAAAGAAATTGTTTTTTGAGGAAAACATTTCAGCATTTTTATCTATATAATAGACTGATATGGTGCCCTGAGTTTGAACTTCCAAAATGTAGTTTAAATGCCACTTCAGACAATCCCAGGTGAGGAAGAAGGGTCTTATCTAGTGAAACTAAGAATAAAAATGACACAATTTATATACTTTTTAATGTCAAACGCTCATCTTGTCTTGCTTTGCCTAAACTGTTTTTTTCCGGTTCATGTCAGTTAGGGTATGTCGAAAAACTCCCATCTCATGTTCTCCCTCAACTTCATAATCATCCTTTATGGCTGTTTTACCTTTTTTGTTCAGGGTGTTTGATCTTCTTTGCATGTTCACTTTGCAAAGACTGGGTCGGAACTTCTGCAGTGATGTCGGATGATTTTGAAATGATTCTTGAAGTTGAGGGAGAAAATACGATTTGAGGTTCAGGGAGAGCAAGATAAGATGAGTGTTTGAGATTAAAAAGTATTTAAATTGTATTTTTTTTTTTTTTTTAAATGAAAATAACCAATCGTTTCACTAGATAAGACCCTTCTTCCTCAGCTGGGATCGTTTACAACCACATTTGGGATCGTTTGAAGCCACATTTAAACTGCATTTTGGAAGTTCAAAATCAGGGCACCATAGCAGTCCATTATATGGAGATTCTGTAAATTTTTGTTCTGGAAGTGGACTTCACCTTTCTTGGAGCCTCAACATTGGACCCTTATTGTTTGGACCCCAAAGTTCTTCAAACACCTTTTGTTTTTCCGTGAAAGAAAGTCATACAGGTTCGGAACGAAGTGAGGGAGAGAAAATGATGGCAGAATGTTTATTTTTAAGGGACCTTCCTTGTATAATTGCAGTTATTTGTATTTGTACTATTAATTGCCAGCTGTAATTTAATGATCATGACAGAGCTGTCAATACAAAACCCATGTAACAATTCGTTCATAGTCCTTATGCATCATTTTTTTTCTAGCATGTGTTTCTAATCAACAAAGGCGGGTGCTGTAAACCTTCAGTCCACTCTCACCGGCTCAGTTTACAGGTTTTTTGTGCCGCTTTCCGACACTCCCAGGGGTCTCTGGGAAAAAAAAAAAAAGAAGCTAGTCTGCATTTCACACACTGACAGAGAGGCGGTGGGTGGATGGGGCCACGTTTTACAAATCAGACTTTAAAGGTGCTGCCTGTTTGGCCCCTCAGGGCTGGAGTGGGATGTGAAACGAAGCTCAGACTCGGAAAATGACAGCAAATCTCCACTGAATTTGATCAGCCAGACATGTGGACGGGAAAAAAAATTAAATAATGAAGGGTTTAAGAGTAAAACGAGGGGGAAAAAAAATCAACAAACAGCATATGCCACAGAGGAGGAATCCCACCTTGTGGCGGACGCTGCCAGAGAGACTCACAGGAGAGCTGAATCTGCCAGCAAAGACTGATGGGGAAAAACACTGTCACATGAAACCTCAGAGGAGGAGCTCTGGTCTCCTTTCAGCGTCTAACAGAAGCTGAACCCATTTGACTGGACTCAGACTCTCAGAGTGTTGAAATAATTGTTTGAAATGCTGGGAGAGGAGGAAAATGTGACTTACGTGATAATTTAATCCCGTCCTCGTCGCCGTTCTTGGCTTTGGCCAGAGAGTTTTCCAGAATCTGTGCTGTGCAGATGATGATGTCATTTTGTTCGATGATTTGCGGGAAGGAGATTTTGAGCTGCGAGGCTCCGCTGACCCGCTCCAATGAGTACTGGTGCTTCAGAAACCGCCCAAACTCGGCCTTGTAGTGCTGCTCGACCAGGGGTACCTGGAAAGACATTATATGGCATTATTAGGTGGCTAAGGTGTTCTGGGTGGTCACCAGGGCATCGCATGGCATTTGTCTGTGGTTGTTATTCAGAGGAAGTCTGCACCAACTGAGGTGCTGAGTTGTATATTTGCACCACACTTCTGCTGATATGGATCTTTTATTATGCTCGGTGATGTTTTGCAGTTCAAGACATGATTCAGCAGGACAAAAAGTCCCTCTGCTGCCACAGAAAACACTCAAAATCATCCAGTTTCTGTTTTTTTTTTTTTTTTCTTTTTTTCCAAGCGACCTGAAAAAGAATCTAGTTCAGTGCCTGTTGATCTAATCAGCCTGGCCAGTAAAGAACATTATTGCTCTGAAGTTGCTCGTAAATGGCTCAGAACACTTGATGTTTCATCTGAGAAACAACTTTGTTTCAGATGTTTTTCTTAAAATTCGAAGAAAAAACGCAAATGATACGAGAGCTCGGCTTAAAATTGTTGTTGATACCAAGATCATTTGGCCTTGTGAGAATTTTGATGAGAAATGTTTGCGTTTTAATAAAATAAATAAGTAAATAAATAAATGAAATCAGTATAAATAGTTATTTATTTTAACAAAAGTAAATATAAACCAAGTTGATGAGTTATACGAGTTTTAATAAAATAAAATGAGTAAAATCAATATAAATATTTATTTTAATAAATAAAAATATTTCAATAATTCATAGATACCGAGATTATTTTGACTTGTATTAATTTGGCGAGAAATGTTATTGGAATGAATGAATGAATGAATAAATAAATGAATAGACACCTAGATTATGTTGCCTTGTAAGAATTTGATGAGTAATGAGTTTAATAAAATAAAATGAGTAAAATCATTATAAATATTTACTTTACTAAATAAAAATATTTGAATAATTTATAGATACCAAGATTATTTTGACTTGTTTAATAAAATAAATAAATAAATATTTCAATGAACAAAATATTAAAATAATTAACTTGTAAATAGATTGTTGCCTTGTAAGAATTTGATGATGAGTAATGAGTTTTAATAAAGTATTATTTTGACAGAATTTAATGATGTATGTATATATATATATATATATATATATATATATATATATATATATATATATATATATATATATATATATATATATATATAAATATATATAATATTTTTATTTTATTTATATTATTTATTTTACAATAAATAAATAACTAAATAAATAAATAATTTATAGATACCAAGATTATGTTGCCTTGTAAGAACTGGATGGTTAATTTAAGAGTTTGGATAAAATAAAATTATATTATATTTATATGTATATTTAAAATTAATATAAATAAACAAATAAATAAGAAGTTAATTAATAAATTATTATATTTTTGATACAGAGATTATTTGGCCTTGTAAGAATTTTAATAAAATAAATGTAACAATTAAGTTTAGATTATAAATTTAAATAATGTATTGATACCAGTATCATTTGGTCTTGTAAGAATTTAGTGATAAATGTTTGAGTTTTAATAAAAATAAAAAAGATAAGAAAATATAAATATTTGTTTGAACAAACAAATACTTGATTGACTGATACCAAGATCATGGGGGTCCTATAATAATATGATGAGACATGTTTGGGATTTAACAAAATAAGTATAAAATATTTAAATAAATAATTTAACCAAACAAAATCGGAGAATGTCTTGTTCTATATTCTTGATTAGTACTATAGTTTAAATTGTTATTAACAATAATGTTTTATTATTTAACTATTATGTGTTACTGGTGATTTTGTCATATTTGTAGTAAATGGATGGGAGTGCAGCACCTTGTTGACCAAAACAACAACTTTGCCTGGTTGTCCCATCTGCTTCTTCTTCTCCAAATGTTTTTTGGTGATATATACAGCAACTCTGGTTTTCCCACTTCCTGTAGGGAGGCAGATGATGATGTTCTTTTCATCCAGAGCTGGTTTCGCCACCTCCATCTGATAGTCACGCAGTACAATATCCCTCTTACTTTCCTCTGTGTGTGTGAGAGAGAGAGAGAGAGAGAGAGAGAGAGAGAGAGGGAGGGGTAATCCTGTAAATAGACAGTTGTTTGCCTGCAGCATCAGTGCAGAGGAGGTTGTGTGTTTCGGTGGTTCAGCTATTACAATTACAGCTGTGTTTTCTTTATCCCCTGCTACTTAGAATAACATAGTTGTTTATGAAGTCACCCACTCTGAAACTCATGCAGACTGTCTATAAACCTCTCAAAGTCTCACAAAACCTGTAAAGAACATGAGAACATGTCAGTATTTACCCTCAAAATCAAAGTACATTTTTAGTACAATCTTATTTTTTGCTCATTATCATAACTGTAATATGAGGAAAATGTCACATTTATTTTGATATAATAATATAATTCATGTAATGATATTTTTAATATTAGTTAAATATTTTATTAAAAGTGTGTGTATATACACGGTATACACACAGTGGTCTTTACTGTACTGCTTCTGTTCCTTAATTAAATTAATTACATTATATTAAGCATTACAGATTTAGGAACCTAATAAGAATCTATTTTAAAACATATGAATCTTTTTTTTTTTTTTTATTTAAAAAAAATGCACAAAAAAAATCATTTTTATTTAACTAAAAATATTATATATTAAAAAATATATACACAGTATTTTTATTATTATTATTATTATTTATTTATTTTTTTTTTTTACAATATTTTATACTTAAATTGTGAAGTATTTTCTATTTAAATAGTTTCCTTAATGTGGAAACATTGTGGTTTGACAATAATAAATATTAGTTTAGTCTGTCAGTCTTTCATTTATGTCAAAATTGTAAGAAATGTAAAAGTATTACATTTATTTAAACAATAAAGTATTAAGAATCTAATGAAATCAGTTTTTTAAAATAATCATAATAATTAAAACTCAACATTAAATGTATGAATGCATTAATGTGATATAGAAACTAATTTATGTAATAATAGTAATAATAATATTAACAATAACTTTTATATTATTTAAATATTTTATTAAAAGTGTGTATATACACACAATGGCCTTTATTGTACTGCTTCTATTCCTTAAATGAAAAATTAAAAAATGAAGCATTACAGTGTTAAGAAGCTAATAAGAATGTTTTGAAATGTATAACATTTTTATTTTAATTTTATAAAATGCAAAAAATATAATTTAATATTTAATGTATTTAATAAAATTTAATGTCATTTATTTTATTAAAAAAAAAATATAATTTATATATATAATTTTTTTTTACAATATTTTATACTTAAATCGTGAAGTTTTCTTTAACTTTTAAGAAGTTTAAAAGTATGACGTTATTAAAACAATACAGTATTAAGAATCTAATGAAATCAGTTTTGAAAATAAACATAATCATTAAAACTCAACGTTAAATATCTTAATGCATTACTGTAATTGTAAATGTTTAATTGTAAAGAGAATATCACCCCAGTGCAAACGTATAAAATATTTTAGATTTACTTTTAAAATAAAATATTATTTTACAATAATATTTTACAATCAAATATATATATATATATATATATATATATATATATATATATATATATATATATATATATATATATATATATATATATATATATATATATAAATTAAATAATTAATGAAGTGTTTTTTGAAGTACTTCGTTTAATTAAATGACCTGTATATGTTTTTGTAAGATTCCCTGTGTAAACATTATTTTATAGCCTCTAGCTCTCAGTACTATTTAGACTGATTTAATGAATTAAAGTGGAAATGCCATATTATCCAAACACAATGACACAGTTATCTTACTGAGGGCTATTTGAGTGCATATACACATCTGTAAATGGTTTTCACTTACAGAAAGGCAGAATTCATAATAGAGTTTAGAAAAGAGACCATTTTGCTTTGGTCTGGGGGAACAGTTACCCTAAAAACACGCAAACTGAGATTTTGGCAGAGGACAGATGAGCCACTGGAGCAGGTCTGTGCTTATTCACGTGGCTGCATGTGGAAACTTAATGTTCTCTGCCAGTATTCAACATTTATTTAGTCTGTCAGCATCATCAGTCCAATCACAGAGCTTTAAAGTTCCGTAGTGAATGAAGCTCACAGAGTTGTTCATTTTTATTTTTTTGTCCTAAATCTGGAAGATAATTTAGCATGAGTCATTTTGAAAGACTTTTTAGAATAGCAGTTTTTCAATTTGTGAGTCAAACGTTACTTGAAGAGACTTGCATTTTTGGTGAATTTTGTGCTTTGCAAATGTAAAAAAGTTGTTATGCAATCTGAATACCCAAATCCTTGTGGTAGTTGCAACTAATTTAGCAACTAATACCACTTTTTAAGGCAAACCTACACAATATATGTATATAGTTGTTCAGATTATAATCCAAAGGCCCAGAAGAGAATTTTAAACTATCAGTTCATTTGGATTTCTGTATTATCCTATGGGTTTTTATAATGCCAGTTTGGATTTATAAGTAAAATAATGTCTGGGGTAGACAGTACTTGAGGATATTTGGTGTATCTTCATTGGAAATATGAATTTAAGTTAATTTACATATTTTTATTTGGCAATATGTCACCCCAAAATCAAAGAAAATAAACTAGAAATGATTGTAATTTAATTAAAATATTTTTCTTTTAATAAAATAAAGCATATTTTTCTTGCAATATGACACTTATTTTAATAACCATTAAGCACCCCTTTTATTTTATTCTTTGTTTATCATTTAAATATATATTTATATATTTTATACATATGACTTATTTTAATAGCAGTTGAACTAAAGTTTATGAATATGTCATGCAATTTATTATTTAAATTGTAAAGCTTTTATATACCATGGTGATACGTGCTGTGCTGCATTTAGTTTGCACAAGAAAGAAAAATAAAGCAATTAAAACAATGTAATTTTTTTAAATGAAGCCTATTTTTTTTTTGCAATATTACTTTTATTTTAATAACTAATAAAAACAAATAATTAGCCACTCTTTTTATTTTATTTAATAAAACGTAATTAATAATAAAAATATTATATTATAAAAAATATTTATAAATATTTTATGCTTTTCTTTTTTAATTTAAATTGTGAGTATATACCTTGGTGGTATATCTAGTACTACCTTTTATTTTTACACTTTTTTTTAATACAGTTTTTATTACAGGATTTTAGGGGGTATATGTGCTTAAATTGTCATTAAAATGATATATAATGATCTGAACTTATACAAATGTCTTGACCTTATTGTACTTAATATTAAAATACGTATTAAAACCTGAATAAATATGGCTTATCAGGCAGTATTTCCACCCGAAATCAAAGGAAATAACTGAGAAATAATAGTAATTGAAATATATATATATATATATATATATATATATATATATATATATATATATATATATATATATATATATATATATATATATATATATATATATATATATATTTTTTTTTTTTTTTTTTTTTTTTTTTTTTTTTTAATAAAATGAACACTATTTAAAGACTTTTTTGCAATATGACACTGATTTTTTTTTTTTTTTTTTTTTTTTCACCATTAAGCACCCCTTTTATGTTATAAAAAAAATGGCATAAATCACTTATAAATGATATTATTTACATTTTAAAGTATTTATGTACTATGGTGGTATTTGTTGTACTGCCTTTAATTTGTATTTTGTACAGTATTTATTACAGTATTTTGAGGGATAAATGCAATGAATTGTCATTTAAATAATGCAGCAAAAATCCTTAAACACTAGGTAAATCCATGGTGAATTAGTCTTCCACATTTGCCTATAATTTGATGTCATGCCTGAAGAGATTTTAGCAATCACATTGCATTCATCTTTGGAATATACTGTCTTTTAATACTGCGCTTTATCAGTTACATTTCACATGCCATTGTGAATCATTGGAAAGCAACACGCTATTTGATAGTTCTGAACATCCCCTGAACTCTGTGTCCTTATTCCATCTAAAAACACTCTCATTAATATGATTTGACAAGGTTAAATCACATGCAAGCTCTTGGAAAGTGCTGTTTTATTCAAAGAGATTGAAAAAAGTCTTCATTCATAAAGGAATGCGTTAAATTGTGGGTCATAATGAATTTATCAATCAATATTAAGTCAAGCTTGCAGGAAAAGCCTACCCTTTCCAACCTGGCTGTCTGATTTACGAAACGGCCTTTAGTTTAAGGAATTCATTACACAAGAAGGAAACAAGGAAGCAACAAATCAGGTTCCCCAGAGTGAGAGTTCTTTTACAACTCGAGACACTTGATGGATTTCTCAGTTATGTTATGCAAGTATTTACGTATCAACTTCTGTCTCTGAAGCTTTTCCTAAAATTCCGTAGGAGACATAAAAACAGGCACAAATGAGACAGTTGTTGACATGTAGTGAGTGTTTAGAGCTATAAAATTAATGTGGATAGCAGCTTGGAAGAATTTGAACTTGTTTGTTCATATTAAAGGAATAGTTCACCCCAAAATGGAAATTTGTTAAAAATATCCTCACCCTCAGGCCATCTAAGATGTAGAGTTTGTTTCTTCATGGGAACAGATTTGGAGAAATGTAGCATTGCATCACTTGCTCACCAATAGATGCTCTGCAGTGAATGGGTGCCGTCAGAATAAGTCGTCCAAACAGTTGATTAAAAACATCACAAATGTCCACAAGTAATCCACACCACTCCAGTACATCAATTAACATCTTGAGAAGCCAAAAGCTGTGTTTGTAAGTAACCATTGCTTCCAGCTAAAGTCCTCTATCCAAAATATTGTCTGAGTCAGGAGAGAAATATGCACAAATAAAGCCCTATTTATAAGCAAAACAGTTCAAAACATGTATGTTTGTGGATTTTGATGAGAGAGACAACAGGAGATGGACTTTTTCACTAGAGGAAGCGTTCTGGACTCGTATTTTAAAGTTGAAACCCCTTAATAATGGATTTTTTCCTATACAAACAAACAGCGTTTCACTTTTCAAGTTGTTTACTGATAGACTGGAGTGGTGTGGATTACTTGTGGGTTATTATGATGTTTTATCAGGCGTTTGGACTGTCATTCTGACGGCACCCATTCACTGTAGAGGATCCATCGGCGAGCTAGTGATGAAATGCTACATTTCTCCAAATCTGATGAAGAAACAAACTCCTCTACATCTTGGATGTCCTGAGGGTGAGTTCCTTTTTTTTTAGCAAACTTTCATTTTTGGGTGAACTATTTAAACTTCTGCTCTTTTTACTCCCTGTCTAGTAGATAATTTATGTGCTTAGAGAAATGTTGATGAAATCTCCATTGTGATTATTATTATTTATTTTATTTTTTTTCCATTCTTATGGGTCGTGTCCTCCCTAAATGTGTTTTCTTGGAGTAATGCAGTGGACTGTTGGATCTCCACCCTCTTTAGTTGTGAACATATGGAACGTGGTCTTAAAACGAATGTGCCTGAGGATCACTGAGGACATTCACAGCTCTCTCGTCCATCTAATGCATTAAACAACTTGGTTTTTAACTAAATGCATGTGAATTTTACTGCTCTTGTAAATCTTCCACGGTGGTTTTCTGAATGGATGTTGGTTGGTCCATCTCATTTTAACATGCTAACAGGAAACTCAGAGTGTTTATAATTCTCTGACAATATGACATTCCTGGAGAAGTCATCGATCTGGACGAGCGGTTTATGAGCACGTGCAGTCGCTGATGGTTATGCTAACAGCATTTTTGGCAGTAGAATAGAATGCACCTTAAACAAATAATTAGAATGTGGTTTGACAGTCGCATGCATCCGGGAATTCCTCAGCTGTTAATGTCCAGGAAAAAACACCTGAAGCGGTTAGCAAGTATGAGTCAGTGCATGAGTCCATTACGTTTGCCATTTGTCTCTGCAAATGTATGTTTTATTTTAATTTATTCGAAATGTATCTTTTAAAAAAATATTCCAATTTAATTTAAATAGACGCTGCATATTGACATTTGACTTTCCAGTGTATATTTGAGGCAGTACTAAGGCTCAGTGATGTACTGAATACTGATAAAATATTTGCATTGATTGTGCTGGCAATATCATGATTTCAGTGCATGCTACTTTTATTTTTTATTTTAATTTATTTTTTAATTGAACAGTAATGTGTCTCAACAAATATGATTTAATTTAACTTCATTTCATTTCATTTGAAATCTATAGTAGCATTTTTAGATGCATCATTTGCATTTAGCTTACTATTTGTGTTTGCAATATATGTTTGAGGTAACACTAGGGCTCATGCCTCATTTTATTTTATATTTATTTTTTTATTTAATTTATTTTGAAATGGACAGTAATGTGTGTCAGCAAATATAATTTAATCTAATTTAATTTATTTTAATTTAATTTAATTTAATTTGAAATGTATAGTAATTCGTTAGTAATGAATCCATGCATTTGTTTTTAGATGCATCATTTGCATTTAGCTTACTATTTGTTTTTGCAATGTATATTTTAGGTAATACTAAGGCTCAGTGATATATTGAATATTTATAATATATTTGCATTTATTGTGCTGGCAATATCATGCTTTTTATTTTATTTTATTTTATTTTTAAATGTATAGTAATTCATTTTTAGATGCTGCATTTGCATTATGCCTGCTATTTTTGCTATGTCTTTGCAATGCATATTTGAGCCAGTACTAAGGCTCAGTGATATTGAAATGTAGGGTTAGAAAGAAATGTATAGAAACTAGCGAATAATTTGAAATGTATAGTAATTAGTGAGTAATGAATCCATGCATTCGTTTTTAGATGCTGCATTTGCTTTTTGCATATTTGTCTTTGCAATGTATAATTGAGGCAATAATGAGGCTCGGTAATATTGACTATTTATATTTTTTGCAATGATTATGCTAGCAGTATCATGACGATTTTAATGCATGCTTTAATTTTAATTTCAAATGGACAATAGTTAATGAGTTTATGCAACTTTTTTTTGAAAAACAAATAATGTCATGATTTTAATGCATATTTTAATTTGTTTGAAAATGCACAGTAATTTAATGTGAAATGCATAGTAATGTGAGTAATGAATGAATGCATGCTGCAGTTGCATTATTTGCATTGCTTGCTATTTATCTTTGCAATATATTTGAGGCAATGCTATGGCTCATTTCTACATAATGTATTTGCAGTAAATGTTCTAGCAATGTCATGATACAAATGCATGTTTTATTTAGCCGTTAATTAAAAAAACTGGCTTTTAAATCTCTTTTTTCATGCTTCTTGTCTCTAAAGAGCATTATGCATTATGTGAACAATGTTTGTGTTTTACAGAAATTTACAAATGCATCTTTACTCATTTAAAACACGTCCTCTTTCTCTCTCCTGCAGACCATGGCGCCCCGTTCTTGATCACTTCAATATGCACTCAGACAAAGCCTCAAGTTAGCGGCAGGGCTTGGTCAGGAAAAGGCGTCTTCGCTGAAATCCGAGTTGAAATATTCCCTGGTTGTGACAATGATTTAGCGCTTTGAGGAGACGGGTGAGGTCGAGGGCAATGTCACACATATGGAGCTCTAACAAAACCACAAAGAATCCGACCGCTGAACACAACTAAGCCATTCTTTTCCATATGTTATACAATAATAACTCAATGAAAATAATTTCCGATAATTGCTCGCAGGAACATTTCTCAAGCGAAGGCTGGATTATGGGTCATTAGATGTATTGCACAAAAGAGTGAACAGTAAAGCTGAAATGTCAAAGAGTTAAGAGATCTAAATTGCTTTTTTTATCCTTTAAAACAACGAACTGGACAATAAGTTATTAAACGCACAGTTAAAGGTCTTGACCACTATTAAAGCAGGGTTAATATTCATAATGCTGTTAAATAGGGTTATGTGTTGCTTAATTCAGTTACAAATTGGTTCACTTTTTTGATAAATGGATTTCAATGATTTTTCCAAATGTATGTCCTTAGTGGATAACGTGTTGCGCAAACTTAATATAGGAAATGGTTTACTTGTAGTTCACTAGTGTGAATTTTAATTGAATTGGCCAGATTATACAGACCCAACTATGCATCATCTGTATTGCATTTTATTGTATTATATTGTATTGTATGTACAGTATAATACCAGTCAAAAGTTTTTGGACAGTAAGATTTTTATTGTGTTTTAAAGAAGACTCTTCTGCTCACCAAGCCTGCATTTATTTGATCCAAAATATAGCAAAATCAGTAACATTTTGAAATTTTTTTACTATTTAATATTAGCTATTTTCTATTTGAATATATTTGAAAATGTAATTTTTTCCTGTGATCAAATCTAATTTTTCAGCATCATTACTCCAGTCTTCAGTGTCACATGATCCTTCATTCTAATATGCCGATTTGCTGTCCAAGAAACATTTTTATTATTATTATTATTATTATTATTATTATTATTATTATTATCAATATTTAAAATGGTTGAGTAAATTTTTTCATGATTCTTTGATTAATAGAAAGATCAAAAGATCAGCATTTAATCTGGAATAAAAAGCTTTTGTAACATTATACACTATACCATTCAAAAGCATTTATAATGTTACAAAAGATTTCTATTTCAGATAAATGCTGTTCTTCTGAATTTTCAATTCATCAAAGAAACCTGAAAAAAGTCTACTCGGCTGTTTTCAATATAATAATAATAATAATACAAATAATAATAATAGTTTTTTTTGAGCAGCAAATCAGCATATTAGAATGTGACTGGAGTAATGATGCTAAAAATGATGCTGAAATCACAGGAATAAATTATGTTTAAAAATATATTCAAATAGAAAACAGTTATTTTAAATAGTAAATAATTAAACATTTTTCTTTTTATTTATTTATTTATGTTTTTTTTTTTTTTTTTGCTGTACTTTGGTAAGCAGAAGAGACTTTTTTTTTTTTTTTTTAAAAAGCATTACAAATCTTACTATTAGTATTAGAAATTAGAAATAGTATTTCAGAGAAACTATACTACAGAAAATCCATGCAATTTGTAATTTGACTAATGCTTTTATGCATCTTTTACGTTGTGCTAATTGCTTGGACTGCAGCCAGGACCAGTGACTCTTAAATGTTTTGCAGATGGATGGAAGTCATGTGACTGTACCTGACTGATCTTCATCATCCTCTGTGAGATCTTCCTCCTCACCTTCTTTGTACATGTCAACATCTGTAAGTAAATATATGTGCTGTTGTAAGTTTTGCTTGAGCCTAGGAAGATTTAAAACACTGCATTTGGTCTTTTACATTTTGCATTACATTGCATGTGTTTGTCCAGGCTTTGACGATTTTTCCAGTAATGCAAAGAATGTTTAGGGCAGGATTGTCTATTTGCCCAAGTGTATTATGATTCATGAAAGGGCAAGCTTCAAATATTCACCTTCATTTTCCGCAGACGTACCCAGACCGCTGCTGTCCATGCTGGTGTCCAGATCCTCTGACAGAAGCGAGCTGTTCGGCGAGAGAACAGTAGGGACAGTCGACATAGAGCCATTCATGTTAGTCTCTGTTACAGCAGCCGAGCATAACTGTTCAGCCTCCTCAACAATCTCGACTGACATGGCCTCTGAAACACACAGGTAAGTAATAAGGGTTAAATTAACAGTAACTCTCCTTATGCATAATGATTATGCACAGAATATCTGCCAAGCAATTATTGTCAAGCATGTCTCTGAAGAAAGATGTTAAATGACCTGAGCATCATCTGTCTCTGGAAATCAAGAAATGTTTTCTAAAAAGCAGCAACAAATAGCATGACCAGTGTAGTCATGAATGCAACACTCAAATTGATCTCAAATTCATTTTTTATTTTTTTTTTCTTTGATGCGCTCTAAAACTTGAGGCCTGTTCACAAGAAGAATGACAACTATAACGATAAATACTGTATAGTAGGTGTTCACACCAATGCACAATAACATTCTGTTTAATGTGCAGTTTTGTTGTCTGTCCCTTTAAATGCTCAAGCTCATTAAATTAGAGTGGATTCTCATTGGCTGTCAATGTTTTTATTTTTGAACAGAGGAAAAAAGTTGTTGTGAAAATGATTCTAAGGATAATCTCTGTGTTCATATCATTATAGTTGTTGTGTGAATTCTGCTATTTTACATTTATTTTAGGGCTGTCAGTTTAAGATTTTAAAATGTTTTAAAGCAGTTAATGCGCCGACCCGCCTCCAGACCTGTAAGTCATCTTGCATTTCATATAGTTGACTGTTGACAAATATGATGCAGGGCAACAACTAAATGCAGTTATGCCCTAAAATTCAAGATACTGGTGCAAAAAATGCCCCTGTATGTTTTTGTCTTATATTTATATCATATGCTAAGCGATATCACACGAATGCTCATTTTGTCCTGAACTATCACGAGTTTAGATGTGATTTATACAACAGTTCAGTAAATAGGAAGTTGATATTGTTATATTTTAAACACAATATTATGTGTTTTTGTTCAGTTTTGCAGAGAACATATACCTTTAAAGCCATAGCAGAATTGTTGCGTCTGAGCAACACAGCGGTGTTTAGTTTCTGAATGAATCCTCGTTTTGAATCAATATTCAAACGGCCATTCATAAAGAGAGCCATTTACTTCTTTCTTTATTGAATCAGCCATTTGAAAAATCATAAAGGCATTTATCGCCACCTGCTGGCAGATTTAGTTTCTTATTTCTTAGATTTAGAGTATAATTTCATTAAAAAATAATAAAAATAATCATAAAAATGAAAACATTAAAGTGATTGTTCTCCCAAAAAATTTAAATTCTGTCATCATTTGCTCAGCCTCATGTCGTTTCAAAACTTTCTTTTGTGAAACATAAAAGAATTTTGAAGACTCTTGGTAACAAAGCTGTTTTGGTTACCTTCACTGTATGAACAAAAAGTACTGAGACGTTTCTCAAATTATCATCTTTTATGTTCCATAGTTTGTTAGGCTGTTATAGCCTAAATGTTTGTGTAATTAATTTTATGTTGAATCAAAAATGTTTCATTCTAAAGCTAAAATTTGTAATCTCTACTTGATACTGTCTCATTTAACACACAAAAAAAATAGCTTTAAATAATCTTTTGTGGACATTTTCACAGTCAAATTTATTTTGTGATTAATTAGATTAATTAATGAAAACATCATGTAATTAATTAGATAAAAAATGCAATCAACCAACAGCTCTAATTTATTTACATTTTAGAATAATAAAAAATATATATATATATATTTTCCTAGTTATCATTGGTGTTAATGGGCCTTTTACAAAAAAAATATTTTCTTTTTTCTTTTTTTTAGAAATTAAGACTTGTTACTGTATTGTGTACTTTGCATGAGAACATTAATAACATACATTAGTGTTCAAACGTTTGGGGTTGGTAAGATTTTGAATGTTTTTGAAAGAAGTCTCTTTCCTGCTCACCAAGACTGCATTTATTTGATTAAAAATCAGTACAGTAAAAACAGTAATATTGTGAAATATTATTACAATTTAAAATAACACTTTTCTATTTGCATACATTTTAAAAATATAATTTATTCCTGTGACCAAATCTGAATTTTCAGCATCATTACTCCAGTCTTCAATGTCATGTGATCCTTCAGAAATCATTCTAATATGCTGATTTGCTGCTCAAGAAACATTTTTTATTATTATTAATGTTGAAACTTTGCTTAATGTTTTTTAAAAGGTATGATAATTGTTTTAGAATTGGTGAACAGAAAGTTGAAAAGAACAGTATTTATTTAAAATAGAAATATTTTGTGAATGTCTTTACTATCACTTTTGATTAATTTAGTGCTGAAAAAAATAGCTGAAATTAAGATTCTTACTGACCCCCAACTATTAAATGGTAGTGTAGTTTTGATTTTTGTAATGTTATTTTTGTTTGAGTTTACAAAGAATACATAAGAATTTTACGGTAGGTCCAGTTACTTTGTTGTTCCTCAAAAGTACCAAAATGTATTAAGGAACTGAAATTAGATGGATTCCTCATTGTTAGTTCTCCACATTTCTTAAACACATTTGAAGCATATTCTGTTGAATCAATCTCAGGATTAATTTTTTTTTTTTTTTTTTTTTTTTTTTTTTTTGCAAAAGCTGGTTTGTTTAGTAGGGTATCCAGTCTAAACGGCGAAGTGACGTTTGACCTCTGCTGGTTTCCTGTTTCCAACTTCTGTTTTTCTAAGAGAGCCTGAGGCAGCTTGATGAGAAAGTTCCACTTATTTATCAATCACTAGGGATGATTTGTGCAGGAAGCTCACCGTCCTCATTACATGGCTCTCCCCGTAGCTCGCGCACCAGGTCATGGTGCTCCGTGTCCTCTAGTGCCTGAAGGAATTTGGAAAACCAGCCAACTTCGTTTTTCACCAACCTTTTGAGGAGCAGCCGAGCGCCACCTATGTTCCCTTGATTCTCAGTGAGTTTCATAATCTGCCGGAGTAATAATGAACAAATAGTTCATGAATTTTATATGAGTGATGGTGCAAAGAATGGACAGAATGAGACTGACAGACACACAGGAAGGTTAGTTAAACTCAGTATGGGTCATCTGTGATATGCAGATATACAGAAACTTTTATTAAATCATGTTTTTATAATAATAATAATAATAATAATAATAATAATAATAAAGGATTTCTATAAAAGGTCATGTTCAGAAATATTTTTTTGTTCAAGCTCAGACACTTCACCTTATTTAATTAATTTTTAATTAATAATTTATGAATATTAATTAAATATTATATATAAATAATTATTATAAAAATAAAGTATATTACATCCATAATAATAATAATAATCATCATAATAATAATTCATCAGTAGTAGTATATTACATGCAATATATAATAAACACCTCACCTTTAATTAATTTAATATTATAATAATTTATAAATAAATTTACATATTTATATTCATATTTATAATAATAATTAATAGTAGTATTACATAAACTATACATATACAATATACTACTACTTATACGCACAAATCATAAAGTAAATAATAATAATGAAATAATATTTCTTTGTAAATTAATACAAATTACAAGTAAATAATTAATATTATTAATGATTTTATATATATATACACACACGCGCGCACACACAAGATTATATAATATATGTAATTTATACACACATCATAAAGTAAATAATAAAATAATTATTATTGTTTTTGTAAATGATTACAAATTCTATATAAAGTAAATACTAATCTTAATATGAATTTTTATATATATATATATATATATATATATATATATATATATATATATCTAAACATATATATATATAAACACAAATTAATAATCATTATTAATAATTACATATTTAATATACTGCTAGTACTAATTAATATATTTTATATATATATATATATATATGAAAATAATCATGAAATAAATTATTATAAATTATTACAAATTCAAGTTTAAAGTAAATTAAATAATATGACAATTATTTTAAATTATTACAAATTCTATATTTAGTAAATAATAATATATTTTAATTTTAATATCTATTATAATTTTATATACTATATATATATATATATATATATATATATATATATATATATATATATATATATATACATACAAATTATATATGAAGTAAATATGAAATAATAATAATAAATAAAATAATATAAAAATAATTATATATAAAGTAATTAATGATGATGATAATCATTAAATAGTAGTAGTAACAATAATAATAATAATAATAATATATTGCATTTAACATTTTCATTTTATGTATTATATTGCATTTTTAACGTTTTCTTAAATTGAGTTTAATATTTTATCTAGTATGCAAAAGCAAATTTGTATTGTTTGGTTTGTAGCGCCCTCTACTGATGATAATGATTTTTACGTCTGTCTGTCTGTCTGTCTGTCTGTCCTATCTATCTATCTATCTATCTGTCTATCTTCTATCTATATCTATCTATCTATCTAATGCAATGATTCACAAACTTTTTTGTCAACCCCTTTGACGTCAAATACTTCAAAAAAATCCTCGTGAAATCCTCATTAAATTTTAAATTAATATTTCAATAGTATAACAACGCATGCGCACGTTCTCTGATTTCAAACGGTCACGTTACATGCAGATAAAAATAAATAAATAGATATTTAGATAGTTTTGCTTTTCACCCATTCACGACCCCCCCCCCCCCCAGTTTATGACCCCTGACACCTGATCTGTGAGAGAGTGTGTGTAAATAGTGAAGTTAGGTTACTGACATTCTCCTGGTCCTCCTGGGTCAGGAGCTCCAGCGCGCGGCAGTGCGCGCACACGTCTCCGGTCTTCATGTTGACCAGCGTGAGCTGCAGGAGGTCGATGAGCCGGACGCAGCTGTCGTTCACGGCCTCTTCTGTGGGCTCCGGTGGGCTGTTCAACACGTACTTCGCAGCGTTCTTGCACCCGACAGTTTCCAGTGCAGTAATCAGCTCTCTCGACCATCCTTGTTCGTAGTTTTTTGAATTAATAATCTCGTCTATCAGAAATACCGCGGCGTTTATATTCCCCTCCTCTCGGAGTTTGGCTTTAATCCGGTCCTTCCGATCTGGTTCGAGGAAATGCAACAGATCCAGAAGTGGCTCGACCTGAATGAGCCTCTTCAGTCTTTCTCTGAAACAGGAGAGAACGTGACGCGTCTCGGCGTCCTGATCAGAGCTCATTTTGATAAGATATTGCTGGATAGATCCGTCAGAAGTTCTGCTGGAGTTCACCGGATCCCCGTTTATAAGAGCCGACAGAAACCGTGCTCAGTTTCCCCGGACTTGTTTACTTTCGGTTTCGTTTCTCGCCTTGGTTTTCAAACGTAATCCGTCAGATATGCGACGCGTCTTGCTAACACTGTCAACATTATATAGATCGAAATAAATGAAGAAAAACAATGAAAATAATACATTTATTTATTGATGGAATGACAACTTTGAGACCATATAAAAATATATACACTAACACTATTTTGCTATTTTAAATAACAAATAAACACTAGATGGAGACAGAATACATTATGCCAAACCGGGAATTCCCTACATTTAATAATATGGAATAAAATAGTATATATATGTATATATTTATTATTATTATTATTATTATTATCATTATTATTTTTTTTTATTTTTATTTTTTAAGTTGTAACATTACAAAACAAAGATTATTCAAGTAGATTTTACCACAAAATACAATATTAGTCTTTGTACTTCAACATTTTAAGTTTAATTACTGTTAGACTATGTTCAAAAAATGCTCAGACATTTTATTTATTAATTTAATAATAATAATATAGTTATAATATTTATTTTTGAATGTGATTAAATCTGAAAAAAGTATACTAAGCTATAGTTTGTAATTATTTTTTTGAAATCTTAAAAGTATTATTGTAGTGTTTTACAAAAAAAAAAAAAAAAAAAAACCTTTTGCTGTTTATTTCTGATTAATTGTGAAATTTGCTACCAATGTGAGTGAAAATGGTTATGTGTTGCTGTTGTTGTTGTTGTTGTTATTATTATTATTATTATTATTATTACTATTATTTTCAGGAGTTGATGGCAATTAGACTAAGCAGGGATTTTCATAAATCTGCAACTTTTTTTTTTTTTTTTTTTTTTAATAATACATTTAATAATTTAATAAAATTTAAAATCAAATGGCCACACAGATCAGGGCATTTCTACTAGATACCGTTGTTAAAGGTGAAATAAAATAAATATTATATGAAAAACCTGAGTTTCAAAAATGTAAATGAGTGAAAGATGTTGCCTCTGAAATATTTAATTTAATAATAATTTAATAATGTTTTATAATAATATGAATATAATATATGTTGGGGTACTAAAATTACACAAAACAAACTAAAAATGTCAAATGTAAAACTGAAACTAAAATTAAAATAAAACGTAAAAATGTAAAAAAAAAAAAAAAAAAAAAAAAAAAAATCAAATAATAAAATAGCATTGGTGTTTATAGAAGTGCTGTGATTTTTCTTGCTATTTAGGGTTTATTTTTCACCTCTGGCCGGCAGTTTCTTTTTTTCTTGGATATCAATTTTATATTTCAGCGCTTCTTTCTTAACAAACTGATTTTGACTCCACAAACAGCCATAGAAACAACAGTGAGCATAAAAACTGATATGCATTCCTTTTATTTATATACTTGTTTATACAGTTAGTCAAAAGTCATCGCCTAAAGCAAATGCATCAAATATATAATAAATAAATCTTTAAATAACAGACACATTCAAAACACCTGTAGAGTATTGCGGTGTACAAACTATACAGTGCAAACTATAAAAAACATGTCAGTCCAATTGAAACACTGGGATAAAAAGTGAAAGTGTTACGTGCAAACGTTTGCAGTGTAATTAACAGTTTTAAATATATGTCCCAAAATAAAAAAAAAAAAAAAAAAAAAAACCTCTGCTTCTGGCGGTCTTTAATATATGATTATTATGCAGCAACACATGTCACATATAAAATAAAATTAAAGCAATAAATTAAAAATTAAAGACAGACATACATACTCACTCACTCACACATCCATGCAGAGGTTGGAAACATTTATTATAAGGGCATGGAGTTTTTGAATTTTAGAATAAAGTGCAGATAATAATCGCTTGATGCAGAAATGATATTCCAGTGAGATTTAATGCATTTTATCTGCAGATTTGATTTTTTTTTTTTTTTTTTTTTTTTTTTTTTGGGATGTGATTATTCTTAATTTGACTTGTTTCTGTGCAATTTAATCCAAAATACAGATTTACAGTGGCTTATAAAAATAAACATAAATAAAATAGCTTAAATCAAAGCTGTAACTTTGAAATCAAGATGCGAAATCTTGAAAAAGTAATTTAAGAAAGTGTTTATTGCACATAAAAAAAACTCCAGTATGTTACTGGGTATAAATATATATTTTAAGGTATAAACTAACATTACAGAACAAAGAAAACAGATGCAAAATATTCCCCTCAGATCATGATGTTAGGCAGTGAATATTACAATCTTTGCAACACAAATCAGCAAATCAACCCGTTAAATGGGAAACATGAGTGTAAAGATCCAGTGTTTTTTCCTTATTGCTAGCAGGATTTGTGACAGAAGCTTCTCTAGACTAAAAATTTGGAAAACAAAGTGATTTTGTTGTAAGAAGATTTTAAATGAAGCCAACATTATTGTAGCTTTTAATCAGAAGTTGATAAATGTACATGTTCTATTATGCATATATATTCATACTGTAGCTACATATGAGACTAACATGTGCTTTGCAAACAGTGGCGCACCGCAAAACTGAGCAGTGACATCAAACATGAACGCTTGTTGCGTTTTGTGCTCCGCTACAATGTGTTCTGTGCGTCTTTTTCAATAATTGTTAATAGTTTTATGTGTCTGTAATTCATTATTTAATTAGTTTTTAAATGACAGTTTAGCTGCATTAAAAAAGTATGTTTGTATTTGCTTTCAGCACCTTTAAGATGCATCTTCTTTCGCAGCACAGAGGCAAAGCTAACCCCTCATATGAGGCCGTCTTGTACGCCAGTGCCTGCAAAGAAGCTGATCAGTGTCATTTTGTCGTGCAGAGTTTGGTTCAAGCTAGCATGACCATGTGCAAATAAACCTAGTCGATTAGAAAGGAGTGCATTCAGCTATTAGCTCTGAAACATGCCGACATACAGTAAACCTGCTTTCCAATATGTTGCAGTAAACATGCAACATGTAAAACCATCAGCCATGCATCCCTTTTCATTTAATAGAGGGGTATCATGTATGTACATGGCAGCTAATTAAGATTAAAAAAAAAAATACTAAATAAATAAACAATGTTTTGCTGCAGTGAGGTCCAAAACTCAGAGAGAACATTGAAAACCTTTTTTTTATTTATCATAATGAATAAATGTTTAAAAATGCATGTTTTATATATATTTATGTTGCAATTTAACCCTTTTACTGAAATTAGTTATACTGATTGTAATGCAAATATATATTTGCATTACTTTATTCAAGATTTAGTCAACTGAAATGTTTAAATTTGTATATTTTTTTTTTTGTCAAAAATGTTTGTTTAGCATAATTTTTAAATCTAGTGAAAAATGTAATAAATAATAATATATAAATATTATAATATAATTTATAATTATTATAATATAAATATAAATACAAACAATAATTTTCACTAGTGGGGTCCATAACTCAAAGCACATTTCCAAAATTTCCATTCTTTACATTTACATATGAAACTTTGATGTAAAATGAATTTACTTCATAATGCACTGAATGAATAAAAATTAACATTTAAATTAATTAATTTTTTTTTCTTTTATGTGGTAATTTTGGTTTGCTACAGTTTGACATGTTTGCAGTTTTTTTTTTTTATACATCATCAACTGAAATGCTATATTTGTCAAATTAATAATTTTAATTTTTTAAAAATATATAAAAAATATTTTGTATAACATACTGCTTACTAGTATTGAAAACACTGTATTAAATTGGAAAATAATGCAAAAAAATAATTAGTGGATCACTTAATGCAGTTCCACAGGGTTCTGCAAATGTGTTTAAAATTATTATAATTTATAATGATAATGATAAAAGAGGGAAGAGATTCTGCAGGACGCTGAGTATATTAACCGTCAACAATGTCCTGAGTCTTACACCAGTGTAAAAGTGTGCAGAACACAGAATATGTGGAAAAGTGTCCAAGACACTCCAAGAAGTGTCTTTAAGAGACTGACTTCCTGAAAACGGAAGTGTTGTCCAGGAATCCGTTCCAAATCTTCCTCGACAGCATCGAGGAGCGTAATTCAAGAGAAGGAAGAGGAAGCAAATGTACAGGCGAGAGCCAGCGGTGAATCCTAAGTTGCATTAGTGTTAAAGTTTTGGCCAGTGCCTGTTTTAAAACGCCCTTTATGCTTCCAAGTAGGTCTGGAAGAGCTGTGGGACGTCCTGGGCTTTCCCTACGGTAGACGAGAGAGTCAGTGCAGTCCTGGATCGGACGGCGGTCTGTGGAGCTCCAGATCGGCTGTCGTGTCTGGAGGGGAGGAGTGCTGAACTGGAAGCAGGGATCTGGACTGCTGTCGTGTCAGAGGAAGAGTCTGGCTGTTTGTGAAGCGGTATGTGGTGCTGGAGTCCTGTGAGGAACGTGTCCTGTGGCTCTGCTTTGGGTTGGAGTCCATAAGGACCAGACCTGATAGAGAGTCTTTGGGGTTCGGATGGGTGTTTGTCATGGCCAAAAAGTCGGTGTCCTGTAAAAGAGGGAATTATTGCAGTATTTATTGGTGATCATGGACATTTTGAATGTGTGTTTCAGTGTTGTGCATCATTCAGAGTTACCTTAAAGTCAATTATATCCCAATTTAATCAAAACGTCTTAATGTCTTCCCTGTTTTTTTTTTTTTTTTTTAAACGAGTAACCGTCAAAATAAATAAATAAATAACTGTTATATTGTACTGTGAACCAGCACTTACAATATGCATGCATTTTTGCAATTATTTATAGTTTCTTACACTATATACAGGGATTTACGCTTACTTTCTAACTTTCTAACTTTCTAACTAAAATTTAGGAGCACAGTCGAAATTTAAAGAGCACCTTCTAATCAATAATCAAAAAATCTGATAAAAAATTAGCCTTCCCATTACAAGTTGATATTTGACTCCTTAAAGTGATTTACAGGGGAATTTTGTTTTTACTTGTGATTACATTTTTCTAACTTTATTAAAAGTGTGTCATCTTTTATGTCAGTTTTTTTTTTAATTCTATTTTTTAAGCTTTTTAAAATTTCTAATTAAAACCAATCAAATGAAATCAGTATTAACAAAATTAATTTGTACTAGAGAGGTGGCATAGAAAGAACACAAAAGTGGCTTGTAGGTGTATGTTTAATGAGGCTCAGAGGTGGCATGAGTACAATCAAATTCATAAATTCTTGTAGAGATTAATGTTTTAAATATAAAATTTTGAATACAGAAATATTAAATGATTTAAATAACTGAAAAGATACTTTAAAAATTAAACTAAAACTGCCAGTAGGTGGCGGTAAGTCACTGATTTAATTACTGAATCATTCATTCTTTATGAATAGGAAATTGAATCATTGATTCACTAGATTTGTTTAAAAACGCACGTTTATTCCTAAACGAAACACCGCTGTGTTTAAATGGAGATGCACAACGGCTCAGTTGTGTCTTGTTTCAGGCTATTTTTGACAATGAAATAGAGTAAAATCAGGCAATAGTATTATAGTCATACAATTTAAGTCACTTAATATTAACTTCTTGTTTATTTAACTGTTGTATTAATTTAATATCTCATTTACAAACTCCCTTAAAAATCATTAAAAGCTGTCACTCATCTTAGTTCATCACAATCTCACAAAGTTCCATTATAATCAACAAAGCTCTCTACACTGCACAGTCAATCTCTTATTTATACTTTATAAAAGGATTCGTGAGAAATGTCTGTGATACATTACTCAACATGCAGTAGTTTTCAGTCGCAAATTGCACTGTAGAGCCAATTGGCAACTAACTGAAATAAATTAATTTAGGGTAAAAAAGTAAAACTGAAATAAAAATCTAAATCGTATTTTTATATATATATACAGGGGTTGGACAATGAAACTGAAACACTCGCCAATATAGTATTGTGTTATAATATAATCTTCACTTATTGTACATTACACCAGTTAGAGCAGAGTGTAAAGTTTCATTATGTGCACCCAATGGTTCAAACATTGTACCTTGAAGGTAGTGCTCTGTATCAGGATAATAATGCACCAATACACACAGCAAGACTGGTGACAGACTGGTTTAATGAACATGAAAATTAAGTTGAACATCTCCCATGGCCTGCATAGTCACCAGATCTGAATATTATTGAGCCACTTTGGGGTGTTTTGGAGGAGCGAGTCAGGAAACGTTTTCCCACATCAGCATCACATAGTGACCTGGCCACTGTTCTGCAAGAGGAAAATGGCTCAAAATCCCTCTGGCTGCTTTGCAGGACTTGTATTTGTCACTCCCACGATGAAATGATGTTGTATTGGCTGCAAAAGGAGGCCCAATATCATACTAATTGTGATCTAAAACCAGGTGTTTCAGTTTCATTGTCCAACCCCTGTATATATATATAAATATACTTTTTTTTTTTTTTTTTGTTTATACCATATATATATATATATATATATATATATATATATATATATATATGGTATAAACAAAAAAAAAAGTAACTAATAAAATTACAAAAGTGCATAACAAGATGACTGAAACTTTAAAATTAAAATGAAAACTGAAAATATAGGCTAATTCAAAATATTAATACATACTATAACAGTGTGTAAATAATACTGGAATAACACTGGGTTAGGGTTGCCAAATGAGCTCTTATGATATTCTAATAATTTTCATGACGTTTGTTTTTGATTTCTTAAGTGAATTCGGAATCATTAATTTCCTTATGTTTCTCATCTCTAGGTGTGTATAAGGATGCAGTGTGGTACCTGTGCTGTGGGATGCTGTGGGTTGGTGGGAACAGAAGCGACGGGCTGCACTATGATGGCTGGTCTTTTGTAGTCGGGACCGCCTGTGAGGCTGCTGTAGGCCGGAGGTCCTAAACACGTCTGTCTCTGCAGCAGCTGGAGGATACTCTGAATGTCTGAGGTCATCTGAGACTCTAACCTGGTGAGACAGGAACCACAGTGTTGTGTGAGAACTCACCTAAAACATACTTCTGCGTTGCAGTAAAAATCATTTATGCCTTTTTTTTTTTCTTTTTTTTTTTTTATTCAGCAAAGATGCATGAAATTGTTTTAAATTTATGACATTTATGCTGTTGCAAAATATTTCTATTTCAAACAGATGCTGTTACTTTGAACTTGTAGCACAGTTTCCGTAAAAATATGAAGCAGCGCAACTGTTTTCAACAGAAATGTTTCTTGAGCATCAAATCAGCATATTAGAATGATTTCTGAAGGATCATGTGACACTGAAGACTGGAGCTTTGATCACAGGAATAAATTACATTTTATAATATATATTTAAAAAGAAAAATAGCTATATTCATGTAGATTAGTCATCATAAATATAGTTCATATGATTTGTGCATTAAATATGGTTCTTATAGATACCAATGACAACAAACTTTATTGGTTTTAATTATATAATTGCAGTAAAAAGTCTTTGTGTACAAACTTGGATTTAGTGGGGAAAACATTAACTAAATAAAATAAATATTAAAAGAAAAAATATTTGAGTAATTTAAAAACTCTGAGCCAATATTTCAGCTCAGAAGAAAATTTTTATTTTATTCATTTTAATTAATTTATATAGCGCTTACAGGAAATAATTGCAGTAAAATGTCAGCAATGATCCAAGTGTTCAGCTCAAAAGAAAATGTCTTTTATTTTATTTTTTAATGTCTTTTATATTATTTTATTTTATAACCACAATAAATAAAAAAATTAAGTAAGTTAAATACTCTGAGCAAAGAGCTGTTTTATTTTATTTTATTTTTCATCTTATTTATATAGCACTTCTCAAAAACGTGCTGCTTTCAAAGTGCTTTACAGACAATAATTGCAGTAAAATGTCTTTAATTCCAAAAGGTCTTCATTTAGCAGTTTAATGAAAGGAAAATGATGCCTTAAAGGGTTCACCCAAAAATGAAAATCTGTCATTATTTACACACCCTGATGACTTTCCAAACCTGTAAGACCTTCGTTCATCTTCAGAACACAAACTAAGATATTTTTGATGAAATCTGAGAGCTTTCCATGTGACATCAGTGGTTCAACCATTATTAAGCTATGAGAATACTTTTTTGTTACTCTCAATAATGGCGGCAGACTCCCGGAAGAGAAGAAATCGTTGAATAAAGTCATTATTTTTGTTTCCTTTGCACACAAAAAGTATTCTCGTAGTTTTATAAAATTACAGTTGAATCACTGATGTCACATGGACTATTTTAACTATGTCCTTATCAGTGTTGGGGAAAGTTACTTTTAAAAGCAATGCATTACAGTTTTGCGTTACTCCCTGAAAAAGTAACTAATTACGTTATTTAGTTACTTTTTATGGAAAGTAATGTGTTACGTTACTTTTGCGTTACTTTTTAAATCTGGGCAGGGCTTGCTTCTTTGTTTTTAATATAAAACAATTCTAATGTAAAAGCCCTTTTACACCAAAAGTGAAATGAATTCACCTCGGGCTGAAAGAAAAGTACATTTATTCAGGAGATCACTCTTCAGCTATAAAAAAAAAAAATGAAGCACAAATATTAGTTTATCTAAAGTCATTTTTTCTTAGTATGGTTGAATTGCATCATCGAAAGTCAGCAGCAAAGACACTGGTTAATAAAATGGGATTAAATACATAAAGAATATTTGTTTTATTTAACATTTAATTATTGCAGGGCTGGGTCATATTATGAGTTTGCATTTCACTGTTTTTATTCATTTGGAGGAATACTGAATCTGTTTTTTTGAGTGAGATGAATTAATGCATGTTCACATTTAGTCTAGAATACAGTAACATCATGTTTACTCCCAATTTCCCGACAGGAGACTTGTCAAGCAATAAATGGGGAAAAAGTAACTGCCATTACTTATTGGAAAAAGTAACTCAGATATTTTCTTAGAAATTCAAAAGTAATGCGTTAGTTTACTAGTCACTTGAAAAAAGTAATAATATTACGTAACTCGCGTTACTTGCAATGCGTTACCCCCGACACTGGTCCTTATTACGTCTCTGGCCCCTGAACGTGGATGAACCCTCGATGTCCATGCAGGGTCTAAAGCACTGGGATTTCATCAAACATATCTTAATTTGTGTTACGAAGATGAACGAAGGTCTTACGGGTTTGGAATGACATCAGGGTGTGTAATTAATGACAGAATTTTCATTTTTGAGTGAACCATCCCTTTTTATACTGTATGTCCATAGTTGAGTTGTGCTGACTATTGTTGTCCAGCAGGGGGAGTTCTTGCACTGATCCTGTCAGCATTGCATGCATCTGAATACTTGTTTCCAGTTCATCACTTCACCTGTTAAACTTTCATGATGAAAGGTATTGATGACCTGGATTGTAGGGCAGAGTAGAGAGGGAGATGACCGCAATACAACACCAGTTCTGCTCTGGTGAGGTTTCAAGCATAAAAACCATGAGCTGGCCTTTCATGAACATTTCAGAACGAGGCTTTCATTATTAACACTCTTCAAAAACTGACATGTGAGGTTTGAGAAGGCATGTTCATTTTCCTTCCAGGTAATGGACATGTGCAGAGGGAGTATGATTTCTAGTTCAGCGGTGTGATATGAGGGTTGATCAGAGTTCATATGAAGTGTTCAATGAGCTGGAGAAGGTAAGACACACCTAGTCATTAAAACAGAGAGTCATTAACCGGAGCTCTTAGAAAACAAAGGAATAAGACGTTCTCTCCTTTCTTGGAGTCTGCAGGCTGGCGCTGTTCCCGCAGACCAAAAACACTCGAGACTCAAAATGATTGCTTGAACTGAGTTGAATGGTTAGCGCTTCAACACGGCATGTCTAATGATTTTCCATATGAAAGTGAAGCTGTAATAAATCTTGTGTGCAGAAATGCACAGCATGGATTAAATTTATGAGACACAGACTGCATCTATTTCAAGTTCATAGTGGTATCAAATCCAGAAATGAAGTTTTGAAACCACAGAGGACATGCATATTATTTTCTGTTTTGTTTTCTCAACATCACAACCTTCTTTCTTGTGATCTTGACGTACACTGAAAAAATAAAAGGAATCACTAAGCAGTTTCCACTCAGAAATTGCTAGTAAATTTCACAATTATAAACATAAAAAGGCAAGTAACACTGGATTAAATGCTATATACACTACCAGTCAAAAGTTTTTGAACAGTAGGATATTTAGTGTTTTTTAAAGAAGTCTCCCCTGCTCACCAAGCCTATATTTATTTGATCCAAAGTACAGCAAAAACAGTAACATTTTAAAACATATTTAGTGTTTTTTAAAGAAGTCTCCCCTGCTCACCAAGCCTATATTTATTTGATCCAAAGTACAGCAAAAACAGTAACATTTTAAAATATTTTTACTATTTAAAAAAGTTTTCTATTTGAGTATTTTCAGCATCATTACTCCAGTCTTCAGTGTCACATGATCTTTCAGAAATCATTCTAACATGCTGATCTGCTGTTAAAAAAACATTTTTATTGTTATTATCAATATTTAAAACAGTCGAGTAAATTTTTTCCAGGATTCTTTGATAAATAATAAGATTCAAAGATAAGCATTTATCTAAAATAAAAAGCTTTTGTAACATCATACACCATACCATTCAAAAGCCTGGTGTCGGTATAATTGTTTGGGGGAAAGAAATTATAGAAATTAATACTTTTATTTAGCAGTGATGCTTTAAATTGATCAAAAGTGATGATAAAGACATTTATAATGTTACAGAAGATTTCTATTTCAGATAAATGCTGTTCTTCTGAACTTTGTTCATTAAAGAAACGTGAAAATTCTACTCAGCTGTTTTCAACATCATAATAATGTTTTTGAGCAGCAAATCAGAATGTTAGAATGATTTCTGAAGGATCATGTGATTGGAGTAATGATGCTAAAAATTCGGATTTGAAATCACAAGAATAAATTACATTTTAAAATATATTTCAATAGAAAACAGTTATTTTAAAAAGTAAAAATATTTAGGCTTGAAGTGAGCAGAATATATATATATATATAGTCAGTTAAACATGCACCATGTAAGCATATTTTTTGTTTTTACCATTGAAGTGTATCACATTGTGACATTATTTTCATGATTATTAAGCATAATTTCAACACAAATTATTGTTACCGAAATGTCCAGATGCCTTACTTTAGAGATTTTTGCATTTCAAATTTTTTTTTTTTAAATAAAATATAAAAAAAAAAACCCCACTCAATAATTGTAATTATATTTTTCATTCTCATATATATATATATATATATGTAATATTGTGAAATATTATTACATATTTAAACAATGGTTTTAAATTTTAATATATTTTAAAATATAATTTATTTATCTGATGCAAAGCTGAGTTTTCATCAGCCATTACTCCAGTCTTCAGTGTCACATGATCTTTCAGAAATCATTCTAATATGCTGAAAATTCAGCTTTGTATCACAGGAATAAATAACATTTTAAAATATATTCACATAGAAAACTGTTATTTTACGTTGAAATAATATTTCACAATATTACTGTTTTTTTTTCTGGATTTTTGATCAAATAAATGCAGCCTTGATGAGCATAAGAATCTACTTTATAAAGAACATTTTTTACTGATCCCAAACTTTTGAATGGCAGTTTTCCACAATGCAAATAAATAATACTGCTCCAAAAACAGGCTTCATTGTTTTTAATACAAACCTAATGTTAGATGTTGTGGTTGAATATGACCTGTACTTGTGCTTGTCAAGTTTCATCTGATTCTCTGCTATAAGATGTGCAGTGTGGAGCTCAGCTGATGCAGGATTTTTGCTGCCTGGTGCGTCTTTCTCTGTAAGCCAGTGTTACAGCTAAAAATACCACCTGCTGTGATTCTGTTCACCCTGCTGCTCCTTTGTCATTGTGTGTGTGTGTGTGTGTGTGTGTCTGTTTTAACTGCTGTTATCTAAACTTGTTTTGTCAGCTGAGGCTAATTTTCATGTGCATGTGAATGATAACCACGAGCAATGTTTTGTTTTGTAATGTTTATTGCAGGCGTGCATGTGGTTAGTGTAATTTGTTGTAGTGTACGGATCCCCTGGAAACATGGTTTAATGCACCGGAAGACTCACACAGCTCTCACAGATGCAAACAGCATTTTACCATATCAGATGTTTCTTAAATATACATATGTGACTGAAGGGAAGCTACTAATATAATCAAAATAAATCTAAATAAATTATTTCATGCTGCACAGCAATGCATCATGAATTGAAAGTCATTTTAAATTTCAGTAATTGTTCTATATATTTTATTAATTATTTAAAAAATGTATTCAAATTTAACAGATTTATTAAATAGTTTAAAAATCAAACTGAATACATTTAAAAGTCTCAATTTTTATATTAAAATATTTTTAATGTATTTTTAATTATTTCATTTTAATATTTAAATTATTATAATTCACATTAACAGTGTTGTCATAATGGTGAACATTTATTTACTTATTTCAAAAGACCTGTTTACTTATTTACTGGCCTAAATCCTGACATAAAATGTTCACTTTTCCATTCATTCAATTTCCATTTTAAATAAGGTCAATCATAGCATCTAAGCATTAATATAGAACATGCATTCACAAGTTTGTGTTTATAATCTTTTTCAGTGCAGCAATGGCTCATCCGCAGCTGTGTTTCCTAATAAAGCTTGATCTAGGTTTTACCTGCTCAGGTGTTCCTGCAGTTGGTCTAGTCTCTGCTCCACTTCTCCATACGTGATGTCACAGTCCAGATCATCATCTTCAGCACCACCCTGCTCCTGCGCAGCCGTGTCCATGTCTGCTTTCACAGTGTCAGCTAACCATCCTTCAGTCTGGATCTCTAAAACGGGTATTACACGTGCATTATGTTCACATCCAAGAGTTGCTACATAATTGTTACATGGTTTGATGTTTTGTACTGTTTATTAAAAACATAAAAAATAAAAATTAAAAAAAAGATTCGCTATACACTCTCTGAAGTCCCAATCTGAAGCAAAAGATTCACAAATCTGCTCCGATGTCCCAATCTGAATTAAATGACTCTCGATATGCGGCCGATCTGTCTTAAACGATTCACGATCTGCGCTACCAAGTTATGATTTGAATCAAAAGATTTGCGAACCCGCTCCGAATATTGAGATTCTCAAACCATCAGATTGAGAATCATTTAATTCGCGAAGCCCGCACCAACGTTCCAAACTCAATCAAAAGATTCACAAGCCCACTTTGAAGTTCCGATCTAAATGAAATGATTCATTAACCCGCCATGAAGTTACATTATGAAATCAAATGATCCTGAAGTTCCGATCTGAAAATTATTCATGCTCTGTAGTCCTGATCTGAATAATGATTAGCGAACCATCAGAATGCGAATGATTCAATTCGCGAACCCGCACCGACGTTCCGATCTCAATCAAAAGATTCACTAACCCACTCCTAAGTCACAATATGAATTAAATGATTCACAATCCCCACTCTGTATTCTCGATCTGATTTGTAAACGGTCATTTCCAATCGGGACTTCGGTGCGGAGATGGCGAATCATTGAATTCCCAAACCCCCTCCGATGCCCCAATCTGAATCAAACGACTTGAGATATGCGCCCGATCTGTATCAAATGATTTGCGATCCGTGCTCCGAAATTCTAATCTGAATCAAAAGATTCACAAACCGTAACATTTGAAGTTGCGGTGTGAATCAAATGATTCACAATCTGTGCTCCGTAGTCACGATCTGATTCGCGGACCATCATTTCCGATGCTCCAAAGTGCCGATTCAATCAAAAGATTTAAGTACCCGCTCCGAATTTCCGAATTTTCCTAAAAATGATTCACGCTCTGTGCTCCGTAGTCCCGATCTGAATAATGATTTGCAAACCTTCAGATTGCCAATTATTCAATTTGCGAACCTGCACCGACGTTCCGATCTCAATCAAAAGATTCATGAACCCGCTTCGAAGTTCAGATCTAAATCAAATGATTCACGAACCCACTCCGAAGTTACGATATGAATCAAATGATTCACAATTCTCGCTGCATAGTCCCGATCTGATTCACGAACCAGCATTTCTGATCGGGTCTTCGGAGTAGAGTTCATGAATCATTCAATTCAAAGTTCTGAGCAGAATCAAAAGATTCACAAACCCACTCTGAAGTTCCAATCTAAATCAAATGATTCGCAATACGCGGTCCAATAAGAGCGTTTCGAAACAGTGAATCATTTTGCAACGCAATGCTTTAACTGATTCAGATTTTCAAAAAGCTTCCTTTCACTATACGTGCTTATTAAAATCATTACAAGCGATATCAAAATTCAAAAATGCATGGCTTTTTGATTTGGTTTTTGCTAGTGAATCTCTTGAACTGAATAATCTTGAATCAATCGGTGCAGTTCCAGCGTAAATGACTCACTCAATTGAGTCTTGCAGTGTCAGCTTAGCTCATTAACTGAAATAAGCAAAAGAAGTATGATGTTTACAAAATAAATATCCATATTTCCATTCCAACTGTAACGTCTAACACAAATTTACGAACATATTCAGGTGAGATAACCGGTTTACTGCTTACTAGTAAAACGCTGTTAATATGTCGAGCTGCACCTCAAAATACATGTTAAGTGGAAACACAATATTATTTTTATTTCAATTAGCATTGATTTTCTCTGTTGTTTGTGATCCTCAGAACACACCTGTGGCCCGTAAGAAAAGCAGAATGATGCTGTGGAGGAAGAAACAGAAACTGTTCGCATCTCAGGTGCGTGTGAAGGGCCCCTGTCTCAGTGTTAGCGCTTGCATTGGTGTTATATTGCTGTGACTTTCCTATCGGTGAGACTCAGGACTAATAGAAACACTAAAGCTGGTGGTTATCTCTCACACACACCTGCTCCAACCAGAGCCAGAAGCACACGCTGATCACAACGGCTGCGGCCAATTTCTGTCTGATCAGAGACTGTGGAGGAACCAGAGATGAGCAGTGTAGTGAAATTAGATTCCTGCAGTACAGATTCACCTTCATGGATGGTTAGACACTGAGGAGATGCGACCAGCACAGGGCGATGGGCGAGGATTTTTCTTTAAAAGCACCATGAAAAGTACAGATTGAAATGGGATGTTGGGGCATTTTCGAAGATTTGAAGCTAAATAGCATCAATTGTTTTGGTTTATTATCTCAGAAGAGACCTTTTAAATGTGTACAAATCTGCTTAAAGTACTTTTAAAAGCATAATAGTATACAGACAAGCTTAAAATGTCCAAAGCACCACAGCATTTATACTATTCCAAAAAGGTCTTACTAGTTGAGTCTGCACCAGTGTTATTTTAGTATACTGAGATACTAGTATAGTTTTTATTAATATTTTAAATTTTCATTTTAATGTTAGTTTTTTTAATTCGTTTAATAAAAAACTTGCCATTTTATTTATTTTTTTCATACAAATAAATATGTATTAATTTTATGATAATACATGACATTAATATTAATGATGATAATAATAATTGTAATAATGATAATTGTCAAATAATACAAATTATTCATTTTTATTTCATTTTAATGTTATTTTTGCATTAATTAAAATTAAAAACAAACTTCAAACTAATTTTTATTTTACTTCAAAAAATGAAATTTGTTTTACGGTTTTAGCTTTAGTTAACTTTGGTCTGCATGTTAACACATTATTTGATAAAGGAGGAAGTGTTTTTACATACAATAATGACGCATCAGCTTTAAATCATCAGGGAAACTTGCATGACCTCTATTATGTCCACTCATATCAGATGAAATATTGTACATATTCATGTATTATGTCTATTACATGAACAGTTGAGTTGAAAGGAACATGCCTATAAATTCATTTAGTCATTTACTAATCCTTATATTTATAAACTGTATATGCACCGGCCTTTTATTTGTTTATTTATTTTTTTAACTTGCATGTTTGCAAAATGAAATTTTGTACAGTAGTAATATAAAAATGTATTTTTGCTTTACTAGTACTACATTGAAAAAGTTATTTTGTGTGTGCTTAGCAACTTGTTCCATTAGGTTCAAATATTCAGGAGACACAATGCATTAAAAGACAAGAATTCAAATAATAATAATAATAATAATAATAATAAAAATTGAATTTAAAAAAATCTTTTTGAATTTGGTAAACTGTACTTATTTTGCCTTTTGGGAAACATGTAAATATCTAGCTTTGAAAGTCTGTGCTAAATTATATTTTTGAACAAAATAATATCTAATATCGATAATATTTTTTTTTAATGTAACCATATTATTTAAAAAAAAAAATCTGAAATAGCTTTTACAGCAGTACTATATTTTAAACAAATGTGACCCTCCTTTTGTCATTTTTATTACTTTTTAAAATGTATTATTTAAAATATTAATATTTTACTGATTCTGCAAATGTATAAGCACAACTGTAATGATAAAATGGCTTTTATTAACATGGCACATTGGTACTGTAGTAATAGTTTGACACTTCATGTTGCCACCAAGTTATAAATAATATGGATATAAAATTAAATAAATAAAAACTGGCAGTATTTTAAAAAGTAGTTTTAAAGAGAGTGCAATTTTAATTATCCCTCTTTTGCAATTTTTAAAAAAGATTTTTATGCTTGATTTATGCTAAATGTATGATTTAAAATGTTTAATCTTTTGCTGCTCTTACAAGGTATTTGTAAACTCATGAGTGCAACTATAATTGCCTTTTATATTTTCAGGAACAGTTTTAAGTTTGGTGCCTCCACATCATGAAGGAAAAAGTTTCAGTGAATAAGAACAACATTTGTCTTTTCCTTACACAAAGCTATAATGTGACTTTATGAAAATATTTTAAATATAACATACAATGTTTTACCACTTTCATAACTTTTTCATGTTTGTGCCTTTTTTTTTGTCCTCTTGAAAAAGCCCTTGAAAGCCTCATTCATATAGAAAAGCGTGTCCCAGGTTCAGAACAGCATGAAGGGAAATGATTACAGAACTTTTTTTGGTTGAACAATTCCTTTAATATAACAATGGCATTAAAGTCACGTTGAGTTGAGTGTGTTTGTGCACGTGGAGGTCATATTCCAGTGGTTGGTGGGCATTAGTTTGCGTGGATGTAGTGCGGGAGGGAACACTGTGTGCTTGTTGAGGAGAGTTAGGGAAGAGCTGCTGCCCAGCGGATTTTCCTAAAGCCTGTAAAACGGGCCGCACTGTGCCGTAAGCTCCTGAAAGAGCCTGTTTTACCGTGGCATCTACTTCTCTCTCTCTCTCGCGCTCATCATGCTGCTTTAGCCTGGATTTAGAAACAGACTGATTCGATCAATACTTTTTTTTTTAGCGTCTGAGCTCCGCTTTCCTTTTATACCCTGTCAAGCAGTGTTTTAAGGACTAACAATGTCTGAAAAGTTTTAAGGGCGAATGTACAACGGCTTGTTTGTTTTGAAGTCATCCATCAAGCTGAAAGCACAGGAATATACAGAGTATTTTATAACACGTGAAGGTCAATATGCTTTCCCTTTTTTTACATAATAATATTGTTTTGGCAGAGATTGTTCTTGAAGGATTACGAAAAAGTAATTTTTTAGGGACATCACTAGACAAAAATGACATCAGAAAGGCATGGACAAGTAAAAATGATTTAACATTTCAAGGTAAAATAAATATTCATTTAAAAAAGTATCTAATCAATGACAGAAATTAAAAAGAAAAATAATAATAAAAATTATATATATATATATATATATATATATATATATATATATATATATATATATATGATCCACCAAATGTTTATAATCAATGATATAATTAAAATGTTTATGTTTAATAAATGTTTAAAATGTTCATTAAAATTTATTTCAGGATCTTCTACTGGTTCTGACTTAGGGACAAAATAATATTACATATTTTATTTGAAAAAAAAAAATAAAATAAAATAAAATAAATATATGTATATGTGTGTGTGTGTGTGTGTATATATATATATATATATATATATATATATATAGTAATATTGGCTATTAATGATGCCATTTAGGTAAAAAGAAAATATGAACAATCAGCTAAATATTTGCAATCAAAGATAGAAAATATACAGTTAAAGTAAACTAAAGCCTAATAATAATAATAAAACTAAAACTTACAATAATAATAATAATATGTGTGTACTGTGTGTTATTATGTATGTATTTCAGAAATATTTACAAGTATATGTATTTATTATAATTTTTATATAATTTCTATTATACATAAAAATGTTTTGTACATAACATATTTCTCTTAAATTGATACATTAATTTGTGTGCATTTATATATGCATAATAATTACACCCATTACACACACATTTATTAGGCAAACTAAAACTTTTGTTTTGTATGCAATTAATCACGATTAATTGTTTGACAGCCCTAATGTATATATGTGTGTGTGTGTGTGTGTATATATATATATATATATATATATATATATATATATATATAATAAAATGTAACAAATAATTAACTCCAAAACATTCACTTATTTCAGGATCTGCCACTGCCACGACTCAGGGATAAAATATTATTTTGTATTATTTCCATATTTTATATATATATAAAAAAGATGAATTTTATTATATTAAATTTTAAAAACATAGTAAAGCTAATTATAAAATAAGTCAAAACATCATATAAAAAAAGCATTGCTGTTCTTCAGTGATAACTCCAAGCACCTTTAACACATTTATGCCGAGAAATATGCAATATGCAGTGTGATTTGTGAGCAAACTTATCTTTCCACTCAATTCTTTTTAGCGTTTCAAGCCGAGTCTTTACAACAGATTCACAAATCAGTCTCAATGACTCATTAGTGACTATTAGCGGCACAAACTGTTTTGTGAATGAAAGATTTTTGTGATAGTTGAGGGAACTTTATCTTCTGTTTGCCTGAAGTTGTTGAAATGTCAGAGTCAGACTCGATGAGATCGACCGAAACCTTTATTAAGCAAAATGGGCTTTTGGGAACAGACAGGAGAGCGATGTCTCCCAAACAGACCACGTAATGAACACAATGTTCCTCTAGACTTGATTTCACTCACTGTTTTTGACTGACTTTGACATTTCTCTCCAATTCCCAACCATGTGCATCTGGCCAAATTAGACTCATTTTAGAATGAATTAGGTTGCAATTTATAGAGCGATTGTATTTGTCCCTTCAGGTTTGCTGTAGAAACCCAGTGTTATGCCGCGGAAATGGACAAGACACAATGATGAACAAAGATGAGCTATTGAACACTGAAATCTCACCATCATATGTCGTCTTTATCGTGTCTTCGGCAGGAGGACTGCAGCCCGGTGTGGATGCGTAGCTCAGTAATGATGGATACTCTATTATTCCTGCTCCCAGAAGCCTTTGCTGTTCCTCTCTGGAGGTGTGACGGTCCTCTGAGCTTCTTTTAGAGCTGAGACGAGACTCTCGTCGCTCCTTCCTGCACTCGCTGTCCGTTTCCTTCAGGCTTCCTCCTACGGGACAATCAGAGGTACAAGACATACTTGAGATCAATTCTGGGAGAGACTCCATGGAAAACAACAACAATGTCTGAACATGTTTTTAATCAGAAAGAGATTTAGCTATAATTTCAGAGTATATTGGAAAAAAAAGAACTTTGGATCAACTTAAAAAAAAAAACTTTTTTGAAACCAAAATTTACTTTCTATATTATAAGCTATAATATGAGAATTTGAGAAATTAAATTTTCACTTCAGATAGTAAAATTATATTTATGGTTTGTTTCAAACCTTAAATGTTTATTTTAATATAAAAAAAAAAAAAATTCATGAAAATAATGTTCCATAAAGTCACTCAATTTTATGAGTTTGTCTTTAGGAAAATTAACTATTACAGATATTATCTGTCAGGGCTCTATGCTCACTTTTCTATAACTTAAAAAATTTAGGAGCACAGTCAAAATTTTAGGAGCAAAATCAATAATCAATAATCAAAAAATCGGATCAAAGATTAGCCTTTCCGTTACAAGGTGATATTTGACTCCCTAAAGTGATTTACGGGGGAATATAATTTTTAACTTTGTAATGGCATTTTTCTAACTTTATTGAAAGTGTGTCATCTTTTATGTCGCATTTTTTAAAAAATTATATTTTTTAAGCTTTTTAAAGTTTATAATTGAAACAAAAGAATAAGAACAAGTAGAATAAGCTGCAATCAAATGAAATCAGTATTAACAAAATTAATTTGTACTAAAGAGGTGGCATAGAAAAATACAAAAGTGGCTTGTAGGTGTATTTACTGTGTATTTTTGTTTTAAATATAAAATTTTGGATACAGAAATATTAAATGATTTAAATAACTGAAAAGATATTTTAAAATGAAACTAAAACTGACAGTAGGTGGCAGCAAGTCACTGATTTAATTACGGAATCATCCATTCTTTTGATTGAATCATTGACTCACTAGATTTATTTAAAAATGCATGTTCATTCTTAAACTAAACACCGCTGTGTTTGAGATGCTCAGTGGCTCAGTTGTGACTTATTTCAAACTATTTTCGATTATTTTTGATTATTTTTATTTTTCAAAATCAGGCAGTAGTGTTATAATCAGACCTTGTACGTCACTTAATATTTTCTTCTTGTTTATTTAACTGTTGTATTAAATCAATATCTCATTTACAAACTCCCTTAAAAATTAAAAGCTGTCACTCATCTTACTTCATCACGATCTCACAATGTTCCATTATAATCAGCGAAGCTCTCTACACTGCACAATCAATCTCTTATTTATACTGTCTCTTGACTGTTTATGAAAGGATTCATGAGATACGTCTGTGATACATTACTCAACGTTGCAAAAACACATAGAAACTTTGAAGCTTCCCTGAGAACAAACACAAATAAGCCGATCGGGTCACTCGCACATGGTGCTCCTAAATATTTTTTCATAGTTGCACGCAGTAGTTCTCAGTCGCAAATGCAACCGAAATGGTCTGTCTCTTCTTCCTATAGAAGCCTTTTATAAGGAAGTAGTTTAACTTTGCTAAACACAACAAAGCAATAATATAGTAGCACAAAATTTTCTTTCAAACCTTGAACATAAATCATAAACACTGTCTACAATTATAAGGTCGAGGCATAATCATTGTTAAGCATTACAGAAATGTACTTTCCACTAGCTGTTTTATTATAATACACAAGACTAAGACATTTAGGGCTTAGAGAGGGTATTTATGATCAGTGAGGTGCAAAAACAAAATGGTCTGTCCAGTCACTGTCTCAGTACATTAAGCAGCGCTAAGCCGTTTTCTTATAATAGGCATCTATGAGGTCAGTAACACTTCACATAAAAAATATTGTCTTTCTCCTTGGACCACAGAGTGGATTGTTTTTATGACCATATATTTGGTTCTCCCTGGTGGTTGTAGTAATGCATTTAAGCCACATTGAGTGTCTTTTCCACATAGAGAGTTTTAAAACGTCCCCACAGTGTTTTAAGAGCTTACCAGAGATATAGATTTTCATCATGATTACAGCTGTAAAAAAATAATAGTGCATCCTGCGCGAATACTTCTTCAATGTGCAGATACACCACTCAAAAGTTTTGTGGTCAGTAAAATATTTTATTTTATTTTATTCATAAATCAGAGCAAAAAGTCTTTAATTCATAAAGTCATGGCATTGAATGTTGCATGCACACCAAAAAATGAATTTTATTTTATTTTATTTTTTGTTATTTTATTTTATTTTATTTTATTTTAGAAAGGTTTTTCTTCACCACAATTGTTTTCAACATTGATAACAACAATAAATGTTTCCTGAGCAACAAATCAGCATATTATATTGACTTGTGAAGGATCGTATTACACTGAAGACTGGAGTAATGATGCTGACAATTCTGCTTTAATCACAAAAAATACATTACATTTTAAATATATATTCAAATAGAAAACAGTTATTTAGTGTTGTAATAATATTCCACAATATTGCTGTTTTTACTATATATTTTTTTTTTATTAAAGAAATGCTGCTTGTGATGAGCATGATTTGTTGAAAAACTTAAGCTGATATACAAGTTTCTGCAACAGTGGCATTGAAGAGTTCATCGTAAGGGTTTCTGCTGGACTTTAAAAGGTCTTAAACCATTTTAATTTTCTCTTTCACAAATCAAGTCTTTAAACAAGGTCTTAATTCAGAGCAGAAAGTCTTAAATTCATAAAGTCATGGCATTAAATATTGCATGCACACCAAAAAATGAATATCATCCTTTGTATTTTCATCTTGTTTTCCTATTAAAAAATATTCCTTCCTTAAATCAAGATACATTTACTCGAGAAGATTTTAAATCTTGTTTTCTGAGTAACTGAAAATTGAAACTGTAGAAAAATCATTTTAGTACTTTCAGTTTCACTTTTCAGTTTAACTTGATGTATAATATGGAAGGTTTTTTTTTGCCAAATGTAAATTCAATTGAATTACAATTACAAAAGAAAACCAGATTAACAATTTCATTGTAGAAAACTATGCAAAATGGGCCAAAATTGAAATGAAATTAAATGATTTAATTTTCTTTTTAATTTTTACTGACGCAAATGCATCATCCTTGTCAAATTAACAAATGAAATGCAGTTGGTTATTTTACATTTCAATTTCACTGCATCTCACAGCAAGACTGCCAATATTAAAATGAAAAGGCAAACGTGAAACAGAAAATGCAAATAATGCTTTTTAATGCTCATGCAATAATAGACACAATTCAAATTAAAATGAAAAGTTTAGTTTTCATTTTTGGTAGAAAATATCATCCATAGTACTAAAATAACTAAATAAAAAAGCTAAAATAAAAATGAATAAAAATACATAGACATATATATTACAAAAAAAAAACCAAACAAACACAAAATGACTAAAACTTTAACTGAAATTAAAGGTATTAAGGTCTTAAAACATCTTAATTCCCCCTTTCACAAATCAAGGCTTTAAAAAGCAGAAAGTCTTTAATTCATAAAGTCATGGCATTAAATGTTGCATGCAAACCAAAAATAAATATTTTATTTTATTTTATTTTATTTTATTTTATTTTATTTTATTTATGTTTTCCACATTGATGATGTGAAATGTTTCCTGAGCAACAAATCAGCATATTACAATTTCTGAACAATCATGTGCCGCTAAAGACTGGAGTAATGATGCTGAAAATTCAGCTTAGATCACACAAATGAATTACATTTTAAAATATATTCAAATAGAAAACAGTTATTTGGAGTTGTAATAATATTCCACGATGTTGTTTTTACTGTATTTTTTTCTTAAAGAAATGTAGCTTTGACAAGCGTGATTTGTTTATAAATTAAAAGAACTGATATATAAGTTTCTGCAACAGTGGCATTGTGTAATATAATTAATAAACAGACTGTATTCACCTTTGGATGGTTTACGTTTAAAGGAGATCTTCCTTCGGCTCTTGGTCTCCTCTCCGTCTGAATCACTGGCTTGTGAATAAGTGGCCTGAGAACAAGATCCCAACAACACAATAATGATGTTTTAATTATTTAATCTATTTTGTATATACAATTTCTAGCTATTAATGGGAAGTACCTTTGAATTCTCATCCCGTAGGTTGAATGTCAGCTCCAGATTTGTAAGGAAATAGTCAGCGAACTCTGGATACATGTCCAAAACCTCCAGGAGCTCCTCTCTCTGGATGGTGTGCAGGTCGCAGTAGCTGAGCGCTCGCACGTCTGCGTTCGACTTACCGGGCTTTGCATACAGGTGGATCATCTCTCCGAATATGTCATTCTTACCTGGAGAACAAAGAACATGTTCAGGTTTGGTATTTTATAACTCTGCAATACAGATGCATGACATGTTTGGACATCTGCTGTGTCCTTGAGATCTGTCAAAGTGCATACAATAGCATGCATCCACACATGTTGGCATGGAATTTCAGATGTTGATTGTGTCTTTATAAGCGTGTCTGTGCAGGCAGTGTCAGTTTAGGTCAGAATCTGTGCATGCGGATTATCAGCACTCGCTCTCTCTGTGGAGATTATGAATGGGAGGATGTCAGGTACAGTATATGCTCTCTTCTCGACCTCTCATTGAATATCAACTGTGTGTTCTCTTGCATTTTTTTTAAAGTAAGGGTTTCCGCTGGACTTAAAAAGGTCTTAAAACATCTTAATTCCCCCTTTCACAAATTAAGGCTTTAAAAAAAGGTGTTAAATCTCAGTAGAAAGTCTTTAACTGATAAAGTCATGGCATTAAATTTTGCATGTACAACAAAAAATGAATATCATCTTTTGTATTTCTCTCTTGTTTTTCAATACAAATATCTAAACTTCCTTAAATCAAGATATATTTACTTTAAGTCTTGTTTTCTGAGAAACTGAAACCTGAAAGCATACAAAAACATTACAATACTTGCAGTTTCACTCTTCAGTTGAACTTGATGTATAATTTGGAAGGTGTTTTCTGCCAATTTTAAATAAATCAGTTAACTTACAAAAACGAAAACCAGATTAACAATTTCATTATAGAAAATAGTTTTATTTTAGTACTTTAGTATTTTAGTTATTTAGTACCAAAACTGAACACTAAACTTTACATTTTAATTTGAATTGTCACTATTATTGTGCAAGCATTAATAAAAAGTTTTGTAAATAAAATAAATAAATAATCAGTAAAAACTATAATAAAATAATAAAAACTAATTCAAATTATTAATAAAACTATACTAGTGTAAAAGTTGCTAAAAAGACTTTAACAGTTAGAGAACACATTGGCATGTTGTATTTCCTTTTTATTCCTTTTATTGATTACTGCTTTTTATTAATGAAACCATGAGCAAACAGGATTAAAATGCTTCAAGAGGGACAGTAGATCATTTTAGCCTTAGCTCTGCTTTTTATAAAAAAAAAAATAAAACAAAAATTTATAAAAACTTTAGACATTAAAAATATTAAATTCCTGAAACTTAAAAAATGTAAAAATATATTTTATTTCAGCTAGTTTCCAAGCCAACTTTTCTCATTTGAATTTATTTTGACATTTTTTTTTATTTTCATTTATCCTGATACTAAAAGTATAACTCAAACTAAACCTGAAATAAAAATGAATAAAACTGTATAGACCTATTAAAAAATAAAAATGATAAAAGACAAAAAATGCAACAAAATTACTAAAACTTTAAAAGTAAAATAGAACTGGAAAATTATAACTAAAACTGAAATGAAAATGTATGTGTGTGTATGTATGTGTGTGTATATGTGTATATATATATATATATATATATATATATATATATATATATATATATATATATATATATATACTTTACAGACATAACAACTTGTAGATATTAAAAAATATAACTTATTTTACTTCAGCTAGTTTCCAAGGCAACATTTCTCATTTTCATTTATTTTTGATATTTATCTTGATGGTTATTTTTATTTATCTTGATACTAAAAGTATAACTCAAACTAAACATGAAATAAAAATTAATAAATAAAAAAATGTAACATGAGATATTACTACAGAAATAAACCTATTAAAAAAGAAACTAATAAAAATGACAAAAACGCAACAGAATTACTAAAACTTCAAAAGTAAAATGGAAATGGAGAATTATAACTAAAACTGAAATAAAAATGTATAAAACATAAATGCTGTTACTGTCACTTTTGATTCATTTAATGCATCTTTGCTGAATAAAAGTATTAATGTCTTTGCAAAAAAAAAAAAAAACGTATTGGCCCCAAATTTTGAACGGTATTGTATTAAAAAATAATATTTTTATATATTTAGTGAGAATTGTAATTATAAATAAAATAAAATAGAGTACTTCAAACTTTACTCTGTTTTTCAAACTGTTTATTTCAGTAAATGCAAAAATAGTTTATTTTAATTTGACCTTTTCCCTAATCATAGTCTATTATAAAATGGCAAAAACTTTGCCAAAATACTGCACTAAAGTTCATTCAAGTTATAGTTTATCTCAAAAAATCAGCAGGCTCTCAGCTGGGCCGCTTTCCAGCTAAATGTCAGGCCCTTGGAGCGATTCTGCTTTAAATAAGAGAGACGTGACCGAGCTGCAGGTGACATTCAGCTCAATCGGCTAAAACGGCTGACACAGCGGTTCATGAGAGATCTGACACCTCTCTATATCTCACCATGAGAAGCAGACACAAAGCATTATGGGGAGAGGAGCGATGAGAAGCACTTTCTCTTTTTAATGGCTCCAGAGAACATTATTAAACGAACGTTCAGGGTTCAACACGAGTTCGACGGCATTTCAGCATAAATAGTCGCTTTGTGTGGTTTGAGAACTTTTTCCCCGCGGCCGCCTGCGCCGTTCTTTGTTTTGACCTTATTATGTCACCGGATCAGCCGGCAAATATTCATCTGATGAGAAAACAGTGCTTTTAAACTGCGTTGGAGCTCAGAAACACCTGTCAGACGCACGCTGACTCTCTGACATCAGGATGAAAAGTGCTGGCTAATTATTGTTGCCATTAACTGCACATGTTAAGCTTAAGCTGAGTACGGTTTCTGTTTTACACAGCACTTGGGGGTTGCTTTCAGTACACGCATTTTATTTCAGCTAGGCAACATTTCTCATTTTCATTTATTTAGATTTTTATCAAAATGTTTATTTTTATTTATCTTGATACAAAAAGTATAACTCAAACTAAATCTGAAATGAAAATGAATAAAACAGTATAGACCTATTAAAAATGGAACTGATAAAATGACAAAAATGCAACAAAATTACTAAAAAAGTAAAATGGAAATGGAAAATTAGAACCACAAATTAATTAAAAATGTCTACATTTTTTTTACAAAAAATAATAAACACTTTACAGACATAACTTGTAGACACAAAAAAATATTACATTCCTAAAACTTATTTTACGTATTTTATTTCAGCTAGTTACCAGGGCAACATTTCTCAGTTTCATTTATTTTGATATTTTTCTTGATGTTTATTTTCATTTATCTTAATACTAAAAGTATAACTCAAACTAAATCTGAAAAAAAAAAAAAAACTGTATAGACCTTTTAAAAATTAAACTGATACAAATGACAAAAATGCAACAAAATCACTAAAACTTGAAAAGTACAGTGGAACTGAAACTAAAAATAAAATAAAAATGTATAAAAAGAATTAACAAAGTAATAAAAGCTTTAACTTTAGACATAACTTGTAGACATTAAAAATATTAAATCTCTAAAACTTTTATTTATTTATTTATTTATTTATTTTATTTCAGCTAACTTTTTTCATTTTCATTTATCCTGATACTAAAAGTATAATTCAAACTAAACCTAAAATAAAAATTAATAAAAATGTATAGACCTATTAAAAAATAAAAATGATAAAAATGACAAAACTGCATCAAAATTACTAAAACTTTAAAAGTAAAATGGAACTGAAAAATGATAACTAAAACTGAAATAAAAATGTATATTAAAAAAAATAAAAATAAAAATGTTAACTTTACAGACATAACAACTTGTAGACATTAAAAATATTAAATCCCTAAAACTTGAAATAAACATTTTTTTTATGTCAGCTAGTTTCCAAGACAACATTTTTCATTTTCATTTATTTTGACACTTTTCTTGAAGTTTATTTTCATTTATCTTGATACTAAAAGTATAACTCAAACCTGAATAGGTTAAGTATAAACTTAAACCTGAAATAAAAATTATTAAAACTGTATAGACATATTAAAAAGGAAACTGATAAAAATGACAAAAATGCAACAAAATTACTAAAACTTTAAATGTAGAAATTAAAAATATAACTTGTTCTATTTCAGGTAGTTTCCAAGGCAACATTTCTCATTTTCATTTATGTCTGATATTTATCTTGATGTTTATTTTCATTTATCTTGATACTAAAAGTATAACTCAAACTAAACCTTAAATAAAAATGAATAAAACTGTATAGACATATTAAAAAGGAAACTGATAAAAATGACAAAAATGCAACAAAATTACTAAAACTTCAAAAAGTAAAATGGAAATGGAGAATTATAACTAAAACTAAAATAAAAATGTATAAAAAAAATAATGAAAATGAATAAAAACTTAACTTTATAGACATAACTTGTAGCCATTAAAAAAATGAAATTGCTAATACTTTAAATAAAATATATATAAAACTTATTATATTGATATTTATTTCAATGTTTATTTTCATTTATCTTGATGCTAAAATTATAACTCAAACTAAACCTGAAATAAAAATTAATAAAACTATATCAACATAATTTAAAAAATAAATAAATAAATAAAAAATGATGATCTAAATGACAAAAAAAAAAAAAAAAAACGCAACAAAACTGCTTAAAGAAAAATGAGATTGGAAAATTAAAAATTGAAAACTAAAAATGGAATTAAAAAATTTATTAAAAAATAAAAAGACTTTACAGACATAAACATTTTTAGACATCATAAAACAACAAAATTCCTAAAACCTAGACTAGAATTAAAATAAAAATGACAATTAAAAATATTAAGAAGAAATGTTATAGTATCTCAATGAAATAGCATTGTTTATGAAACATTTTCTTGAGGATTTTTTTTGATGAGTAGAAAAACACTTTGCTTGAAACTGAATTTTTTTGTAATATTATAAATGTCTTTATTGTCACTTTTGATCAATTGCTGAATAAAATAACTGTTAGTTTCTTAAAAAAAAACAAAAAAACATACTGACTCCGAAGTCACTACTTTGAGTAGTAGTATATGTGTGCATCTAATTTGTCTGAATTAAATTGTATGACCCTATGTCACATATCAGCCATAAACTAATTATCAGAATTAGCATCTACCATTGGAAAAACCCATATGGTCGACCACTACATTGTCCATTTGGATCAGTCAGAATCTATAGCTGTTTCTTTTGTTCTTTCGTGTTCTCTAATGTTCAGCTGCAATCTATATGCTATAAAAAGCCCGGTCCAGCTTTGAGTCGGTGCAGCGAGTGCTTTGAAGATGCCAAACACATCCAGCGGGAGCCACTTAATAGAAATGTCAGAAAGCTCTTCTTATCAGACATGGATTCGAGACACAATGCAGAAACCCAGACTTGTTTGTAGAATAAGCTCATCTCTTTGACATTTAACTGAGAGAACAGTAATGTATAGGTTTGAGGAGTCAGGCTCCACGGCTCTCTGTGTTTAAGCATGTAAGGACAATGGCACATCTGCCTACTGGGAGATACAGCGTGTGCCCGCTCTCGCGTCGGTAAACAACACGTCGAGGCAGAAAGTCCTCTACAGGACGCGGCTGTGACGTGCTAATGTCTGCAGGCCGCTTTCGGCAAACAGATACTGCACTACTGTCTTTCTCTAAAACATCCATCACAAGAAACACAGAGCACAGTCAGAGATAATGAGAGATATTATGCAAGGTTTTAAATATAGTCTACCTCTGATTAAAATAGTCATTTCTAAATGAAAAAGTGATTCCTTAATTAAATAACTAAGGCAGAGATATTCAGTTTAACAAGAGATCTACTCTCTGAATTTTCTTCTGAAGGCAACTACTATTATGTATTTGATCAGTTTAGTGCAAGGATGCATTCAACTGATCAAAAGTGACAGTAAAGACATTTGTGTGCGAAATTTAGATTTATACATTATCTGAAAGTTGTTGCCCCAAAAACACATTAATATGCAAGTTAGATACAGTTTATAGATACATTGTTTATGGCCATTTTACACATTTTACACACATTTTGCATAAAGAAAAATGGTATATTCTATGTTTAATAATATAGTTGAGAATCATCTATATAAAAATTGGTATAAAAATATAATTTGATGTGTGATTAAAACTAAAATCCCACTGTTTTTGCCATTTTATGTCTCTGTTTTTTTCTTTAAATATGACTTTTTAAAGTCCTGGTGTCCTCTACAGAGGACATAGCGTAACATATGAATAAAATATCATTTTTCAAATATATATATGTAATTAGTATATGTATATATCAGGTTTATTTTTTATAATTTTCTTTTTTTAAATATTATACATTTTTGTATTTTCCATTTTCACTTAAATGTTTTAGCCATTTTTTTTTTTTTCCCTAAGTATTTTATTTCAGTTTTAGTTATTTTAGTACATCCGACTAAGCAGCATTAATATGAGAAATGATGCCTTGGCAAGTTATTTACATTTTATTTATTTTACTTGAACATTTATTTTATAATTTAAAAATGTATTATAATATTTATTATACTATTTTTTTTTTTTTTATCTTATCTCTCTCTCTCTCTCTTTCTCTCTCTGTAATAATATCTCATGTTACTTTTTTTGTAATTGATTCATTTAATTTGTTCATTTTGTGTCTGATTATTTATATACTATATAATATATAATTAAACTCAATCTTGCATCACTTTTCATGTCATTTTTTTCTTTAGTGCTTCCTAGTGGTACTTTTTATTTGATCTTTATTTATTTATTATAATTTTTATTTGTAGTATTATTATCATCATCATTTTTATCATCAAGTCTGATTTCTTAAAAACAATATATATAAAAAAAAAATACTAGGCTATGCATTAAATTCAAAAAGCTATTCGTTTTGTAATGAAATTATATCGCCTAGATAGACAGATATTTGAGAAATTGTTGAGAAATTATGCCTCTGTCTATCTATATGTGTGTGTGTGTGTGTGTGTAATAATAGCATATGTTACAATTATTTGAATTTAATCATTTAATTTAATTTAGTAATTTTGTGTCCAGTTATGTATATGCTATACAATATATAATTAAACTCACTCTTGCATCGCTTTTCGTATGTCATTTTCCTTTAGTGCTTCCTTTCAAACAAGCTCATGCTCTCTTACCCAGAATGGCCACCACTATGTCATCCTTGAGAATCTCGATGGATCCTCGAGACAGGAAGTAGAGCGCGGTGAGGACGTCCCCGCAGTGCACGAGCGTATCTCCAGGAGGAGCATGGGTGGTTTTGAAGCGTATTGCGAGAGCGCGCAGACATCCTTGAGTCGCACCTCTGAAAGCCTTACATCCCTCAAGGAGGCTGCTGTTCAGATGAAGACAAATATCTGCCTGTAAACACTCAGGAAAGCCTTTTAAGACCTGCGGAGAGACGCGAGAATGAGGTGACGCTCAAGGTGAAAAACACTCTATCGGTTCCATCACTGAAGATTAAAGCAAGTGCATTAGTGCAGACATTATCTACAATTACACTCTCTGTTATTCTGTAATGTTACGGGCTCCGTTCCAAAACATAGAGAGCTGCCTTACTGCCTTACAAGGTGGTGTTTATTTAATCAAAAATAGTGTAAAAATAATGAAATATTATTAGAATTTAAATTAATACATTTCTATGTGAACATATGTTAAAATGTAATTTATTCCCGTGATTCAAAGCTGAATTTTCAGCATCATTACTCCAGACTTCAGCATCACAATGATTCTTCACAAATCATTCTAATATGCTGATTTGCTGGATTCTTTGAATATAAAGTTCAAAAGAACAGCATTTTTTGAAACAGAAATCTTTTATAACATTATAAATGTATTTGCTGTCACGTTTGATTCATTTCAATGCATCCTTGCTAAATCCAAGTGTAGTTTGAGCATTATATTTCTTTATACGTAAATGCATTTTTTGTGTTTTTCATTCAGCTTTTTGCAGTGCATTATGTTCTTGGAAACATGATCCTGCTTTAAAATTTGGCCAGAAGAAGAGGCGTCTGGGTTTCTGAACAGCCTTCATGTCAGAAGCGCTTTTATGATGCTTTAAAAGTGACAATTCACTGTGTTTTGGAACGGAGCTGTGGTGTTGAGAGTGTTTTTCCAATGCTAATGAAATTATTTTGCATTATGATGTTTCTGCCAATGTATTCATGCGGTTAAAGTGGCAAGAAAGAGACTTTAAACTACACAGACTAATGTTCCAAGTGCCAATTACTGTGCTCATATTAGCGGCGCAATCATCAATTAAAAGAGAAGAAATAATGAGGGTTCAATAATGGCCAACAGTGCAGATTCAGTTTCTTAGTAACAGCAGACTTGCTTTAACAAAAGCTACTTTTAATCTTTGAGTCTCATCTAAATCAGATTGGCTACCATAGACCTCCATCTAATGTATGCTAATTCATGCTAGCATCAATTATGCTACAGCTGGGTGATATACAGGTTATTAGCAGTATATTGTCTGTGATTGGGCTTGAAATGTACAATATTTTGATGATTTTCATGCACATTTTATTCTATTGTTATTTATTATTATTTCTAATTTATATTACATTTAATTTTTTATTTATTTATTATTTTTATTTATATGAAATTTTATTATTATTATTAGTATTAGTAGTAGTAGTATGTTTTCCTAAAAACGGTATCATGAAACGTTGTTAAAAAGGTTTTTTTTTTTTTTCTCCAGCTCAATATAGGATATCATCATTTTTATTATTATTACTATTACTTTTATTTATTTTTTTTCTTAAAGAGAATGTCTAGTTTTATGTCTATTTATAGTTTTTATTATAATATATAGTAATAATATAAATATAATATATACAATATAATAGTATAGATTTTATTATATTTTTATTTCAGTTTGTTATTTTAGTACATCAAATTAAACTAAAATAAAATGTTTTTTTTTTTACATTTTATTTTATTATTATTTTTTTATTTACATTTTATTTTTTTATACATTTTTATCTCTCTCTCTCTTTCTGTGATATCTCATTACATTTTTTTTTAAAAATGTAATAATTTAATTTATTTTAACAATAAATATTTTATGTCTGATTATTTCTGTACTATATAATATATAATTAAACTCAATCTTGCATCACTTTTCATGTTATTTTTTCTTTAGTGCTTCCTAGTGCACTTTTTATTTGATCATTATTTGTTCATTTATTTATTTATGTTTGTAATTTTTATTAGTAGTATTATCTTTTTTTTTTTTTTTTTTGGTTTGGTTTCCTAAAAACAGTGTTAAAAGAATAAGTACTAGGATATGGATCAAATATAATCAAAAAGCTATTATTTTTGTAATTAAATAAATTATATTGCCTAGATAGATAAATAGTTATTTTAGTAAATCTAATTAAACTAAAATTATATATGAATTCTATATAAATTGATGAAGAAAGGTTTTTCAATATAGGATATATTTATTATTAATACTTTTATTTATTTTATTTTATTAATTTTAAGTGTCACAAAAATAAATATTAAGATCACCCAGCCCATTTTTTTTTTTTTATGGAAACTTTGATACACTTATTTGGTAATTTTTAAAATTGTAATTAATTTTCAATTATCTCACATGGCTAAAAAATGACAAAAACATGATAAAGTAAGTTATATTGGCCACAGAAACGTGCATTTCTTGCTAAGAGTGTTATACATGCACAGAGTGAAGGCTGATGTGTATGAGAGTCTCTGAGAGGCTGAGACTGAATGAAGATGAGACCTGACTTTATATAAATACCTCCTGCTCTTCCCAAGGCGATGAGGTCGTTCCATTTCATGAGGCAGACATGGAGAGAGAAAGGTGTTGCTTTCAGTACATACACTCACACATTTACACTGATGTGATGGCATGTGCAAATAGAGATTCAGAGATCATTGAGAGGAATAGTTCAGCCAAAAATATTAGTACAATCTTTAATTTTGATAATTTTCCAATGCAAAGTTGCATTCGTTGTATGTAGTGTTATGTTGGCATACTTATTATAAAGTTATATTTGTTAATAATACTTTAAATATTTTTTTTCTGTTTTCATTTACATTTTAAAGTTTTAATAATTTTGTTGTGCTTTTAGCATTTTTAGTATTTTTTTTAATTCATTATTAGATTAAAAATGGAAACTTATTTATTTTCTAATTCAATCTTAACAGTTTTTGTGTATTATGCAATTTTATATGCTTTTATGCATAAATAGTAGAAATGTAAATAAAAAGACATAGTGCACAAAAATATGTAATAAAATACTCAATTCTGAACTAGAATCTAAATGGATTTTATTTATGTATTTATTTAAATTCAAACTTTACTATCTCATTGAATAATTTTGTGTAGTATGCATTTTTTTTCATTTATCCACAAAGAAATAAATATATAATCTCTAATTTTGGTAATTTTCCAATGCAAAGTTGCATTTGTTGTATGCAGTGTTATTTTGGCGTAATTAATATAATGTTATATTTGTTAATAATATTTTGACTCAGCCAACCCCCCCCCCCTTTTAAAGTTTTAGTAATTTCTTGTGTTTTTGACATTTATTATTATTTTTATTAATTAGTTTTTTTATTAATTCATTTTTAAATGCAAATTTTTTTTTTATTTCATTTTAATTTTATTTCAGTTATTTTAGTACACTAAATAAAAATGAGAAATGTTGACTGAAATAAAATGTTTAATTTTTGTATTTTAAAATTGTATTTTTATTTATTTCAGATACAGTTTATTTATTATTCAGTTTTATTAACTAAAATAACCCTGGTTGTATCAGATAATTTTATTATTGTTATATGGTGCTTTTTATATATATATATATATATATATATATATATATATATATATATATATATATATATATATATATATATATATATACACACAGATAACTTTGAACTGTTGTTATATGGAAAAGAGCTGTGTAAAGATTTATCAAATTTCTCTTTTTCCACAGAACGAATAACAGCATGTAGGTTTACAACATTCAAGTAAGTAAATAATGTTAAAACTGTTAAAAGCACAGGGATTCCCAAACTTCATACGACCCCCTGAGATATTTTAGGTAATATTTAAATAATTTAACAGCACATTCACATGGTCACTGATGTTTGTTAATAGTCTAATGACATGCAGGTAAACAAATAAAATATTTAATATTATTTCTAAGCGCAAGTTTGTTTTGATTTTTATGTTAAAATTAATTTTATATTTTTTATCATCAACTAATAAACTCCAGTTTTGGAAACCCTGGCTTAGCAGACTGTCAAAAACATATTGGTTTTGTTTTTGTTCTATGATTGTTTTGAATTGACCTTATTCTCTGCCTTAAAACATCACTGACCAATCCTATCTAAGCCTAGGATCAATTCAAATAAAACAAAGAGTTGAAAACACAATGAAAATATCCTGGCTGAAAATGTTGATTAAGAAGAGCAGGATGTCTCAGACGCACCATGTTCATGTCGATGCCGTTGGTGTAGGTCCACGAGTGTTGGAAATATTCCTCCAGCCTCTGCCTGAGTGGGTTTGGGATCTGGTGGAAACGGATGAACTCTTTCACACGGAGCATCTGCATGTGGTAGCGCGCCGTTCCCGAATACAGCCGCTGGATGATGGCAGAAACGTTCCCAAAAATGCTGGCGTACATCAAAGCTGGAGAGGACAGGACAGTGTCACACAGATGAAAGCTAATGCCAGGTACATTTTGTCTGCGGAGGCCAATTTAGATCAAATCAGCAGTGTTTCCTTTATATATTATTATTAATATTATGCTTGATGTGTTTTTAAACAGCTATTTCTGATTTGATACCCTGTGTTTTAACTGTGCTGTCAGCTGAGGGATGATGGGATAGATTGCTGACCTCAGACCTGACTAGCATTAGTATGTCTCATTTTTAAAGGCCTAATAAATTGTTTACTAAAAAATATTTAAGGAAACAGATTATCTATCTATCTATCTATCTATCTATCTATCTATCTATCTGTCTGTCTGTCTGTCTGTCTGTCTATCTATCATCGAATTCAGTATTGGCTTATTAAATATTTTTGTGTTTTATGCATTTTTATTTACATTTTTGCATTTAGGAGAAATGTTAAATTAGATTCAAAATGGACTTACTAACTTTATTTTTTTAATCAATTTTTTATTTATTTCAAAATGTACTTTTTGTATCTTATCAAATATTTTTGTGCATTATGCATTTTTATTTACATTTATTCATAAATAGCAGAAATGTAAAAAAAAAAAAAAAGTATAGTGCACAAAATAATAAAATAGTAAATTCTGTATTAGATAAAAATATGTTTTTATTTTCTAATTCAAAATTGACTCTTATTAAATATTTTTTGTTTATTATGCGTTTTTATTTGCCTTTATGCATAAATAGCAAAAATGTATGTTATAGTGCACAAAATAATTAAATAGTCAATTTTGAATTTGATTAAAAATGGATGTTTAATTGTTTTCCAATTCAAAATTGACTGTCTTATTAAATGTTTTCGTGTATTATGCATTTTTATTTGCCTCTATGCATAAATAGCAGAAATGCAAATAAAAATACAAAGTGCACAAAAATATTACATCATTTATAATGTATTTAGAATTTAAAATCTAAAAGAAATTGTGTATTATGCATTTTATTTACAAATGCCTTTGGAGACGGCTTATGGTAGAGAAATGAACATTCAATTCACGGGCAACAGCTCTGGTGGACATTCCTGCAGTCAGCTTGCCAATTGTACACTCCCTCAAAATGTGCTATGTGATAAAACTGCACATTTTAGAGTGGCCTTTTATTGTGGCCAGCCTAAGGCACACCTGTGCAATAATGATGCTGTCTAGTCAGCATCTTGATATGCCACACCTGTGAGGTGGATGGATTATCTCGGCAAAGGAGAAGTGCTCACTAACAGATTTGTGAACAACATTTGAGAGAAATAGGCCTTTTGTGTACACAGAAAAAGTCTTAGATCTTTGAGTTCAGCTTATGAAAAATGGGGGCAAAATTTTGGTATAATTTTGGATATATTCTTTATGCTCAGAACATGACAAACACTTTGTTTTTTGAATTTTTTCCAGTAATTTTTCTTTAACAGAATAAATATCTTAATAAAAAAAAATAATATCTTAGTTCTGCATGTTTTAATGAGTAATACTGTTTCAAATCAAGAAACAGGTTTGTTACCTCATGACATGAACTCACTCATCTACTCTAGTAAGTTTGCACAGTACCGTCATTTGAACTTTGATCCGAGCGGATAAACGGAGTGGCGCGCCTTTGCCGCATAAGCATTATATCAAACATTTATCGAACTCTTGTTAGCGTTTATCGAGGAAATTCATATCGCATGATAATTATCGTTATCGATTGATCGCCCAGCCCTATATTTGATTAATATTTTCATCAGTAGTAAATGTATCTGCTAAAATGTATATCTTCTGCAGCATTTAACAGTGCACTAGCTGGACTAAAGACCAGCAGACATGGATTAAAGATGATGTAATGCAGTCTTTAAATGGAAAAACAATAAACATTGATTTTCAGCATTGTTTCAAAGTATTAGAATTCATCTGCTAGATTGAAACAGAGATTAATTATATCAGGATGAATAGTTTACAGATGCCTGGGTCATTTCAGATTCACTGCAGTCATCTCAGGACATGCATTTCCATTGAATTTTCCTCTCTGGTTCATAAGAATATTCATTTAACATCTTTTTCTTATGCTTTGTAAAATCTTTCTTACAATCAAACTGAATTTGAATGCATTCCTGAAAAAAACAAAAGCTATGCTATACAAAAGTTCAAAGGTTTGAGGATGGCAACATGTTTTAAAAGTCTCATCTGCTTACCAAGGCTGCATTTACTTGATTAAAAATATAGTAAAATTATAGTAAAAATAAAGTAACTGTTTTCTATTATAATATATTTTAAAATGTAATTTATTTCAGTGATGCAGTGTTAAATTTTCAGCATCATTACTCCAGTCTTCAGTGTCACATGATCCTTCAGAAATCATTCTAATATGCTGATTTGCTGCTCAAGAAACATGAAAATTATTATCATCCTGAAAACGGTTTATGCTGAAAAAGAGTGATGAATTTTTCAAAATGAAGTTCAAAAGGAACAGAATTTAACATTATACATGTTGGATGGTAGTGCATATATTGGCAGTTTTACCCAAAAAATACACTTTTGTCATTATTTACTCATAATAATGTTGTTTTTCAATAGAAATGTTCTCTTTTTGTGTTTCTCAGGAAAAAATAACAAAATATTGGTTTGGAACATCAGGAGGGTGAGTAAATGATGACAGAATTGTCAGTTTTGGAACGATTGATCCCTTTAAGCAATTTAATACATGCATGTTTTTCAGACTTACATCCGATGAGCATGACGCAGATGGAGAAGATCTTCTCTGAGTTGGTGTTTGGGGACACGTTTCCAAAGCCCACGCTGGTCAGCGAGCTGAACGTGAAGTACAACGCGGTCACGTATTTATCCTTTATGGTCGGCCCAGAGCAGTGTTCACTAGAGTTGCATCTTTTCCCAAGGGACACCTCGAGATTGTCGAGCCAGCCGATCTTATGCTCCAGGTACGGTTTCTCCACGTTTCCAATGGCGTACCAGATGCAGGCCAGCCAATGGGCGATCAGAGCAAATATACACATGAGGAGCATGAGAACCGCTGCGCCGTATTCAGAATAACGGTCCAGCTTCCTGGCAACGCGAACCAGCCGGAGGAGCCTCGCCGTCTTCAACAGGCCAATCAGAGTGGTCGTCTTGGGAAAGAGAAAAGGTGCGCATTAGTTACATTACAAACAGACTGGATTTTATCAAGAAAGACTGGCTAATACTCATTTAACTCATTCAGGCTGATTTTGGTTCTCTGTTGTTTTCTCATAGACTCCAAAACCTAGTGAACTAAATTTTAAGACCCAAAATAAAGGGTGTTGCAGAATTTAGGTACAGCCCACTACTCAAATATGCATAAAACAGCCCAATTCTCTACAAATGCATAGTACACCATAATAAAAAAAGTCAATTTTAAATTTGATTAACTTTTTTTTTTTATCAGTATTTTATCAGTATGTTTGATGTTTCTATTTTGTTTGCAATAGAAAGATTCTGTCTTTTGGACAACTATCCTGCTTAGAAACAATCCCATAATTCATTGCAATGCAAAGAACCAAATGATCGATATACTAATTTCATACAATAAAAATAAAAAATTGAGTACTGTGCAATTTTATTTACATTTATGCATTTAATAGAAAACAGATATTTACATTTTTAGATGTAAAAAAGAGATTTTTGGATAGATTTTTCCTCTTAGCTCATCATAATCCATTGTGGGACATAGTAAATGCCTCAGAAGTTGTCTAAAAGATATGCTATTTAAATAGAAATGTCAGTGATGAATATTTATATAATTATGAAAAATATTGATTAAATCAGTTTTATTATATCTGTTGTATTATGCCATATTTATTTATTTATTTTTTTTTACATTTATGCAGAAATGTAAATGTAAATAAAGATGCATCGCAATGCATTATGGCATTACGGGATTTATTATTTATGTTTTTTTTTTTTTTTATAAAGAAGGTTAAATGCAGTGCTGCACTGAAAAAGATGATTTTTTATGTTGCAAACAAATTAGAAAAGTCATATAGTTCTGTTTTAATTTTGTGTGTATATATATATATATTTATCATGCATTCAGCAGAAATTTAAATGCAAATAAAAATACATATTACACAAAAAATATTTAAAATTAAATTCCAAAATAATTTTTGGATAGATTTTTTTCTCAGTTCATTGCAAAGCATAATGGGATTGTTTTCTGTTTTGTTTTTTCCCTTAAGAAGTATAAATGCCAAGAGACATCTTTCTATTGCAAATGAAATTAATATAAAAATAATAAATATTCATACAATAAAGAACATTTTTTATATTTATAAAATATTTTTTGTACTATGCATTTACATTTACATTCAGATTTAAACGTTAGGCAGAAATGTAAATATAAACAAAAATGCACGGTACACAAAAATATTTTGTAAATTAGTCAGTTTTGAATCTAATGATTTTTTTTCTTCTTCTTAGCCCATTGCAATGCATTACAGGATTTAGTTTTTCCAGGAAGGATGAATACCTTGATGTTTTCCAAAAAGATTGTACTATTGCAAACAAAAAATATTTCATACAATAATAAAAAATATTAGTTAAAACATTTGAATCTAATTTAGAATTGATTTGTTTATGTTTTGTGTACTATTTATTTTATGCTTATTAGAGTATTGGGTCATTCAATTAGTAACATGCTAATTTAAAACTCTACTGAAATCGTTTATGAGTCAAGTAGTCCATGCACTTTCTACTTTCTTTCTTCCGAATCAGTCACTTACGAGATTCCATTTTGAGACTGCTGCCTATCTAGTCAGCTCACTAGGTTTTGGAACACAGCCATGGTCTTTTATAGCTTTAATTATTCACAGTTAACTGTATCAGAAAAGCCGGAACACACTGTATCCTAATATACCCAAAGCTCATATCTGTAATGTCTGTGCATGACTGCCACACTAATTAATATTTTGATAATCGTGTTTAATTTTAGCCCATTACACACTGCAGTGCCTGCTAACACCAGACATCCATCTCATCAAAATTTCGCACCGCGAGGATAAAATAAACACCCGACATGAGAGACGCGCCTAATGAGTTTTAGCATACTGTATCTCGTCCAGCTCTCACATTACCAAACTGAGGAGAAAAGAGATAAATCCTCATTTGCAGGTGAAATCAGTTCACTAGATGAAGACAAGGTCCCTGCGAGCCGACATCCGAAACGGCTCCTTCAACATCCTCGCTCGTCCCCTGGTGGGAGATCATTTGTTTAGCTGGCAATTATTCAGTGGCCTCACAAAGCGAGGTTAGGACCCGCGCCGGGTATTTTTAGAATGTGTCTTAATAGATGCATCTGACAGCAATGCTTAGCATGCATACTAGCGCTGACAGTGTGTTAGTGAGCTAGCATGTGGAGCGGAGCACGTGGGTTTTTTGTATTCTCACGTTGAGAAGTGGGGACACGGGCCCTGCTGCATCCGTCATGAGCGGCCCATTAAAAACTCATTAGCAGATACCGTTCGCAGCGAATCACGCATTTGAGATATTGCTGGACAGAGCAATAGGATGGACACTCAATTATACTGACGCTTCATTAAGCTTGACCTCACATGACTGGCCTATACTTTAAATTCCAGTCTTTAACTAGACGAGTAAAGTTTGAACAAAATTTAATGCTGGCTTGACAAAGAATTGTCAACAAGTTTTAAATAACTTTTACAAGCTTAAGAACCTTTTACTTAGTCAATTAAATTTTACTGACATGTTTTAGCACAATGCTAGCATGTATTTAGCATGTTTTAACACATTGATAGCATTAGTCAGGAGGTTTGCTAGCACCTTTATCATGATTTAGCACATTTCTAGCATGCTGCTAACATTGTACATTGCTTGTCACCAAGTTTAAATAACTTCTAAAAGTCAATGAAATGATACTGACATGTTTTAGCACAATGTGGGCATGTATTTAGCTTGTTTTAACATTATTAATGATGTTTGCTAGCATGTTCATGATGATTTAGCACATTTCTAGCATGTCTAATATGTATTATCTTGTAGCACATTGACTTACCATGACCATGACTTGACAATATAGCACATTGCTAGAGTGTTTCTGTTATCTTAACATATTTTTGCATGATGTTAACATAACTTAGCATATTGTTGCCATGTTTCTAACATGTTTCCGTCATGATTTAGTACATTGCTAACATGATTTAGCACATTGCTAGCACGTTGCTAGGATGTCAAATATGTTGCTACCATGTTTTTATCATGATTTATAAAATTGTTAGCATATTTTCTAATGTTCTAGCAAATTGATAGCAGCATGTTTTATCATGTTGTCAATGTTTCTAACATTTTTTAATGTTTTGCTAACATGTTTCTAACATAATGTATTAACAATTTAGCTAATATTAACAATTGCTAACAAGATTCATCACATTGTAAGTTACTTGTTTCTGTCACAATTTAAGACATTTTGGCATGTTTCTAACATGTATTATGTTGCTGCCATGTTTTTAACATAATTTGTATGTAGCTAGCTTTTTATTAACATGTCGCTAACATGAGGTAACATGTTTTAATATGTTGCTAGCTTGTTTCTAACATGATTTAGCATTTTGCCTGCATGTTTTTAACATGCTTTAATGTTTTTCCAACATGTTTCTAACAATCTATTAAAAATATTGCTAACATGATTCAGCACATTGCAAGCATGTTGCTAAAATGATTTAGCATTTTGCTAACATGTTTTAATATGTTGCTAGCATGTTTATAGCATGATTTACCACATTTGGCATGTTTCTAATATGTATTATCATGTGGCTGCCATGTTTTTAAGATATTTAGCATGTTGCTAGCATTTTCTAACATGTATTAACATGTTGCCAACATGAGGCAACATGTTTTAATATGCTACTAGCTTGTTTCTATCATTATTTAGCATTTTGCTAGCATGTTTTTAACATGTTTTAATGTTTGTCTAACATGTTTCTAACATAATGTATTAACAGTATTACTAACATGATTCAGCAGCATTGCAAGTATGTTGCTAAAATGATTTAACATAATGTTGCTAGCATGTTTCTATAACAATATATGACACATTTTGGCATGTTTTTTAACATATTATCATGTTGCTGCCATGTTTTTAACATATTTAGTATGTTGCTAGCATTTTCTAACATGTATTAACATGTTTTAATATGTTGCTAGCTTGTTTCTATCATGATTTAGCATTTTGCTAGCAAGTTTTTAACATGTTTTAATGTTTTTCCAATGTATTAACAGTATTGCTTACATGATTCAGCACATTGTGAGCATTTTCTAACATGTATTGACATGTCGCTAACATGAGGTAACGTTTTAATATGTTGCTAGCTTGTTTCCATCATGATTTAGCATTTTGCCTGCATGTTTTTAACGTGATTTAACATGTTTCTAACAATGTATTAACAATATTGCAAACATGATTTAGCACATTGCAAGCATGTTGCTAACATTTCATGATTTAACATACTTTAGCATGTTTGTATCATGATTTAGCATTTTTAATGTTACTAGCGTTTTTCTAACACGTATTAACATGTTGCGTTAACATGAGTTAACATTAACTTTTTGTTGCTAGCTTGTTTGTATCATAATTTAGCTAGCATGCTTTAACCTGTTTTAAGACATTGCTAGAGTGTTTTATCATGTAATTACCATATTTCTAGCAAGTTTAAACATTGTTAGCATGATGCTAGCATGTTTGTATCATTTTTAACGTTACATAGCATCTTGCACCGTAGCATAATTTGCCATCAAACACTCCCATCCTCCTGATGGTTTATGCTGTTTGACAGTAAAAGTGTGAGGTGATATAAGTGCTGATAATTACAGATGTGTCATAAAAGCCTGTCAGATATGATTCAGCGCTTGACTCAAGCTGTGGTCATCACCGCTGTGGTCAAGCCCTTCATCTGAGTGCTGTAAATGAGATGCATCCTGTAGCCACCTGCCATCTGTCTGGCCCAGCTCATTCCCTAAGTAGTACACAAACGCACACACACACCTCGCTCTAACCACTGACCACAGATCAAATCCATCTGTCTGACCACAGAAGCATCCGTTGACTATAGAGCTCCCTCACGGCTGCATTTGTGTAATGCAGAATATCAGATTCTTAATAAAGAGAAAAGCCTTTTAGTGCCAGAATGAAAGGATAAATAAGAAAAATAAGACACTGATTCCTTTGACTGCAAAAAAAATCACACACTTTCAGACATTCACAGATATATAAATATCAAGATGTTTTTTAGCTGTATCTCACAGCTCTAGTTGCGAGCAGAGACAGATGTGAGAGCGCCCGCAGTAAAAGCGAGCGCAGATGCAGAAAGCGTGAGGTTTGTTAACTGGGTGATGGCTGGAGCTCTACAGCCCTTTTCAGACAAACGTGTGAATGTGAAACCTCTGGGAAAGTATGACCTGAACAAAAGCAATGTACTTATATAAAACCACGCAGCAAAACCCTTCCATAGTCTAAAAATATACCCTGCGTGCCATCAAATAATGACATGCTGACATTTCCAGTAGGTCTTAATCTATAATTCCATTCTTTAATATTTTAAAAGCCGCTGTGTGTGTGTTTCTTGTCCTTAGGTCGTAAATGGCTCCGACAGAGTAGCTGTCACTGGAATGGACCACAAAGCGGGGAAACCATATGCTCCGATGTGCCAAGAGCTCATGATAGGCGATTGACGGACATGCCCACATAAACAAGCAAGGAAAGGAGCCAACCGGCGTGCCAGCGATTCAGCCTGTAAGCTGTTCAAACATCAGTTTTCTCTTTCCTCTCTCTCTCATCGTAATCATTGACTCCCATTTGGTAAGCCGCTAATCCAAATAAATGGATTCAGAAATGAAGGCCATTCAAAAAAAGAGGGAAAGACCACATACAGTATATTCGGATACTGTAATCCCTGATTCACTGCAATAGTTGTGCTTTCTGACCTTTGCAAAGTGCTAGATCTGATCTGATCTGTATAATGGACGCGGTACAAACAAACAATTGAATAAATAAACGGGTAAACAAATAGTTTAGGTTCCAAACTATCGGCCTACTGAAACTGAAAATGTACTCACCCTCAGTCCGTTCAAGATGTGGATGAGTTTGTTTCTTCATAAGTTTTGGAGAAATGTAGCATTACATCACTTGGCCACCAAAAGATCCTCTGCAGTGAATGGGTGCCGTCAGAATGAGAGTCCAAACAGCTGATTAAAACCTCACAATAATCCACAAGTAATCCACACCACTCCAGTCCATCAGTTAACATCTTATAAAGCCAAAAGCTGTGTGATTGTAAGGAATTACCATCTAACCATAATATTGCTACCTCCAGTGGGAAGTGGGAAAAAAAAAAAAAAAGGTCTTGTCTGAACCAGTAGAGAAATATGCACAGATCAAGCACTGTTTACAAGAGAAACCAGTCCAAACCAAACAAGTATATGGGTGGATTTTGATGTGAAACAACATTGGATGGACTTTTCCACTGGAGGAAGCGTTATTATAGATTATGAACTGGTATTTTGGTGTTGGTAAATTGATGGTTTGAAGTTAAAATGCCTTAGTGATGATTTTATTTCTTACAAACATGCAGCTTTTGGCTTTGTAAGACATTAATTGTTGGACTGGAGTGGTGTGGATTACTTGTGGATTATTGGGATGTTTTTATCAGCTGTTTGGACTCTCATTCTGACGGCACCCATTCACTGCAGAGGATCCATTGGTGAGCAAGTGATGGAATACTACATTTCTCCAAATCTGTTCTAATGAAGAAACAAACTCACATACATCTCGTATGGCCTGAGGGTGAGTACATTTCCAGCAAATTTCATTTTAGGTGAACTATCATGTTTTTTTTTAGTTGTTTTCTTAAGCATATAGCCTAAGCCTAAAGTGTAGTTACTTTAGTTCCACCTGTTTTTGTAGCTCAACCAAGGTCATGGATTTGATTTCTAATTAAATGCATAATGATAAAATAACAAATATATTAAATGCATTGTGAGTTGCATTGGATAAAATCATCTGCCAAATGCATGCACTGCCATTCAAGAGTTTGGAATGATTTTTAAAAGAAATTCCTACTTTTGTTCATCAAAAGCAATTGTAAAGACATTTGCAAAAAAATTAAATTTTACCGTTATAATAATAGTAATACTAACAGAAAGAAGTTGAATAATGTATCATTTGTAACTTTATTATTTCTGCAAATTTGGCAGAAAAAATTGCTGTGGAATTTATATATTAAAACATTTTAGGAAAAAAATGTGAAAATATGGATGTCAATAAACATGTTTTGTTATACTAGTAAATATATTAAGATTATTACAGGTGGAATATTTAAAAAAAAATTAAAATAATTTTAGAACATTTATTTAGCATAGGCAGCATACAGAAAATATTTAATAAAATTGTCAATTTTGAATTAAACTGACAATATTTTTCATTATTAAATGTGTAATGTATAATTTTTCAGTTTTATTTATTTTTCATCATTATTAACTTTCTGAGAATACTTAAATTCATCATGGTTTATACAAAAGTATGAAGCAGCACAACTGTTTTCAACATTGATAATAATCAAAAATGTTTCTTTAGCATCAAATCAGCATATTAGAATGATTTCTGAAGAATCATGTGACACTGAAGACTGGAGTAATGATGCTGAAAATTCAGCTTTGAATCCAGAAATAAATTATATTTTATAATATATTCAAATTGAAAACAGCTATATTAAATTGCAATAATATTCAAAAATTTTTAATGCATTTTTGATCAAATAAATGCCTTGATGAGCATGAGACATTTTGTTTTTTACAAAATATCAAAAAAATAAAAAAATAATTGCCAACCCCAAACTTTCGAACAGTAGTGTAAATTACAGGCCTAAAGCACAAATGCAAGCATAATTGCAGCCTCATTGACAACAGCACACAGGCCCGTTTGCTCATATCCATTGCAAAATTTGGGCACATATGTGCGCTAACTGCGTAATTGTGCCAACGTGAAGGAGAACACCACCTGGCGAGTGGTAATTTGAGTTTGAGATCCCTAGATTAGACCGGCAGCCAAGTGCAGAAGGAAGTAGATTAAATTCTGGCGTGACTTACATCATCTGATCCTGATCCAAATATGAGCAGGTCGAAGGGAATGGCCGCCACCATGTCTATAAGGAACCAGCCCTTGAAGTAATGGATGGCGATCTTCCCCGGATGGCTCACCACCTCCTCGTTCAAGTTCACGTAGGTGGTGCGAAAGTTTATGAGGATGTCGATGATGAACATGATGTCCACCATTAAGTCCACGACGTTCAGAGGGCTGCAGGAATAGCCACATTGGCGTCTTTTTTGCTCCTCGCTGTCGTTGAGCAGGAAGGCAGCGGAGTAAGGTGTGAGAATGGCTGTGTAGATCACCAGCAGGAGGATGAGCCAGTCCCACACCGCCTTGAATGGGCTGTAGTGCAGGATGGTGAACTTATCCATGCGTGGCGCCTGAAGCTTGTATTCTGGAAGCACGTCGGCGCCCAGCGACAACACCTGGAACCGGAGAGGAAGGAAAATGCGTGAGTATTGCGCCGTACATGATCACGGGTCTGTCCCGATAAAGACCGTCTGGAAAAAACACGGCAAACCGGTGGAGAATCACATTCCGCATCTAATGCTGATGAAATTCATTTTATTTAGAACAATAGCTTTATCTTTATTAGTAAAATTTGTATGATTAATGTTTATTTTTATTATTATAAGCTCAATTCCATCTGTTTTAGATGATAAACTATATGCACAAGTGCACAATTATTATTATTATTATTTGCATAACAATAATAATAACAAAGTTGAGTAACGTATCATTTTAAACAGATTGTTGGTTTATTTTAGTTTAACAGATGAATTATGTATATGTATAATAATATAAAGTTTTCACTGTTTATTCTTTATTTTTACAGTTTTAACAGATAATTGTTGAGTAATCGTGTCTTTTGTTTATTTATTTATTTTACAGTTATAATAATACTAACAGAAAGAAGTTGAATATTGTTAAAAAAAATTAATTTGGCAGAAAAAAATGCTAAATAATGTATAATTTCTTTCAGTTTATTTATTTTTACAATTTAAGATGTTGAGCAAAGTTTTATTTTTTCAATTTGCATCATGAATTAAAAATGTTCGCAGAAACCTTGTGGAATTTATATATTAAAACATTTGAAAAATGTGTAAGTAAATATGGATGTTAATTAACATGTTTTGTTATAATAGTAAATACATTATGATTATTACAGGTAAAATATTTTTTAATAATTAAAATAATTTAAAATTTTTTTTTAAATAATCTATTTTGCATAGGCAGCATACAGAAAATATTTAATAAAATAGTCAATTTTGAATTAAACTTAGTATTTTTTATTATTAAATAAAATTTTGGCAGAGAAAAATGCTGTGTAATGTATAATTTTTCAGTTTATTTATTTTTACAATTTAACAGATAAAGATGTTGAGCAATATTTTATTTTTTATTTTATTTATTTATTTTTTTATGATTCTAACAAGTAGTTGAGTAATGTTTAATTTACACTTTATTATTTGTTTTATTTATTAATTTTAACAATTTTAAGTTTATTTATTCATTTATTTTTTAGTTTTAACAGATTATGTATAATTTTTCAGTATTTATTAATCAATAAATTATTTATTAATTAATTTAATAATTAATAATAATAACAAAAAAAATGATTTTGATTTGCCATTGTTTATTATTTATTTTTTGTTTATTTTCACAGTTTTACAGATAAAGAAACTGAATGGTTGAATGATGTTTAATTTCCAGTATTTATTTAATATTACAGTTTAACAGATAATGAAGTTGAGCAATGTATAATTTTCACTGTGTATTATTTATTAATTAATAAATTCATTCACTCATTCAAACTTTTCCCATGTACATATACTACCATTTCAATACCACTATATAAAACTGTTAGTTTTAAAAGTAATTCTTCAGTTTGGTTTCAGTATCTAGGTTACCTTGGGAGATATTAAATCTGCAACAGTGATGCTGTTTGATGGTGAAAAAAAAAAAGTAACAAATAATAATAATAATGCTGATTTGAGCACTTTTAAACTAAGATCCAAGCAGAGCTGGATTATTAAAAATATCTTCTAATAATAGTTTGTATTGCATTAGTTGACAGCTGTCAGTCACATCCACAAGCCCATGTCATCATAATGCAGTCTGTGACAGTTTCACCGCGCCGCACATATTTCCCCACAGTTGTCATTTATTTCTTTCCGGCTGATGCAATATTTCATGGAAAGCACCAGCACAACTGAGTTCACATTTCACAAGCGTAGCGTGTCAGGGAGCCTCAGAGCATGACATAAATATTCATTTATTTCTCTATAGTTGCACACCACCAGCCGTCTCTGCTGTCAAAAGCGCTCACGTTACATATAGCTTTTTGGATTATAAAGTCTAGTTGTCATGCATCTCAGGTTGTTTCTGAAGTTATCAGAACGCTCTGCTCAAGGACAAAATGCTCCACAACACTTCACAAAATTGTGTTTTTCACACACTGAAATATGAAATATGCTATTCATGTAACTGGATGTCCTTTGCCTTAATGCAGTTCATGAAATGGAGAGTTCTAAATTCTGATTCTTACAGCAATGGAATTGATTTTTTTTTTTTTTTGCTAATAAAATTTCTAAGAAACAAATATTGGCTTTCATTTAGCAAATATGAAAATCTGTTATTTGCATTGTGCATTGTTTTTTTTTGTTTTTTTCATTTTGTGTTATTGTACTGTTTTAAAAAAAAAAATGCAAAATGAAAGCTAAAACAAAAATGAAATTAAAAACAAAAACTTACAAAAACTAAAAAACAAAAACTTACCATTCCTCGTATTATTTCATCGTATCTTACCCATATCTTTTTTTTTTTTTCAGGCAATTCAAAAACATATATTAAGTGGTAAATTGACACGGTACCAGATTTCTTAATTTTTTTTTTCTTTTAAACAAACAATGAAATATATTAATGGTTTATTCTTGTCAAAAGCAAAAATGCTATGAAATTCATCATATTTTGTGGTAAAATGACTTGCTTGAGTGAAATAGACACTGTTTTTGGAATAAGCACTTTAAAAGAAACAAATATTGGATTTCATGCAGCAAATATGAAAATCTGTTATTTGCACTGTGCATTGTTTTTTTGTTTGTTTGTTTGTTTTTAACAATGCAATGCAATGTATTACTGGTTTATTCTTGATTTTTTTTTTTTTTTTTTTTTTTTTTATTGAGAAAATGACTTGCTTGAGTAAAACAGACACTGTTTTTGGAATAAGCACTTTAAAATTGCTAAGAATATTTTTTTTTTTTCCTTTTTTTTTGGAAACAATTAAACAATTAAATATATTAATGGTTTGTTCTTGATTTTCGAATGTCACTGTATGCTTTCAGCATCAAGACATAAAAATATGCTTAAATCTGTATTTAATGTAGTTTGTGTCATGTTTTAGTGTAATAGTTTGTAGTTGTTTAACATATTATTAAATTGTTAGTTGCAATTAATAACACAGCCCTGCATTTTGGGGGAAAAAAAACACAAAAACAAAAATGTGCTTACAAAAATAACAAAAGCAGTCAAATGTCAAAAGTTTTGGTCTTAATGAAAAAAATTAATTATTTAAAAATGTACAATTTAATGTCCAATCTGCAAAGGAGTGGAAAATATGTTCAAATACTCCATTTAATGTGACAGAATATCACAAAATAAGCAACATCACAAAATGAGTTTTTTTTTGTTTTGTTTTTTTTTTTAAACTAAATCTGCCATTTTCTGTCACTTAGATGCAAGTAAAACACCACAGATGTTGCAGAAAACATCTGGCTCATGTTTGCATTTGTCAGTAATTCTAATTAATATTAATCTAATATTTTGAATTAGGATTAGGCACAAAATAATGTCTTCAGAATCATTCATACATGTGTAAATGTGATGAGAATTGAACAAATAGTTGTAATCTAACTCAGATTCAGACAGAAATCATGTTATAATGGCAGTTTTCCTGCTGATTAAGGGATAATGCAAGACCTTGCAAATGATTGTCAAAAGCAAAAATGCTACAAAATGCGTCATATTTTGTGAGAAAGTGACTTGCTTGAGTAAAACAGGCACTATTTTTGAAAACTGCACCTTAAAATTGCTAAGAAACAAGTGTTGCATTCCATTCAGCAAATATGAAAATCTGTGTTATGTGCATGTAGCACTGTTTTTCCTGCCGTTTGCGACTCTCAGAGCTTGCATAGTCAAAGCAATAGCACACGGCTTTCTTTTGCACTACAAAGGACTCAGCCGGGGTTTCATTTCACTGTTTTGCAAAGCCGCTGAACAGCAGAAGTAAAAGCATTAGGATGATAATAGTCTGTAATCCAGCAGTGTGTGTGTAATTGAGCTCTGAATGAGCACACACACAAACACACACCTTACTGCAGGATTTAACCACCTTTGACAGTCAGTAAATGAGGCGTCTTTTCCTGATAAATACTTTATTAGAAATTATAACGGCAGCAGCAGTGATGAGTTGCCCTAGTCAATTTTTCTCTTTCTCTTCTAAGAAAGTGATGAATTATGTATCTTTTTTCCTCTCGCAGACTCTCACACGTCCAGGCAGGTCGGAGAAGGTAATGTGAGAATCGCTCAGACGTGACAAGCCAAATGACCGTAGTGAACGAGTCGACGACTCTGAAGTGAGGACTCGTGTCATTTGGATGGGCTGTCATCGACTTGCTTCACGGCTGGTCAAGAGACGGACGCGTTGCGACAAGGTTTGACCCAGGACTGCGCGTTACGGACGTGCGGCGCCGTGACTTTGACTTTCATTAAAGGATATTTACAGAAGTCACTAACCTTGAAGCGCTGCCTACATAGGCGGCTGCCTTCCTAGACAGCATGCAGATTTATCATTTGAGTTTGGCGTTAGCATGTTGTTAAGCACATACAGCTGAGGTCAAAAGTTTACATGCACCTTGCAGAATCTGCAAAATGTTAATTATTTTATCAAATTAAGAGGGATCATACAAAATGCATGTTATTTTTTTTATTTAGTACTGACCTAAATAAGATATTTCACATAAAAGATGTTTACATATAGTCCACAAGAGAAAATAATTATAAAAATGACCCTGTTTAAAAGTTTGCATACACTTCTTTCTTAATACTGTGTTGTTACCTGAATGATCCACAGCTGTTTTTTTTGTTTAGTGATAATTGTTCATGAGTCCCTTGTTTGTCCTGAACAGCTGTTTTTCAGAAAAATCCTTCAGATCCCACAAATTCTGTTTTTTCAGCATTTTTGTGTATTTGAACCCTTTCCAACAATGACTGTATGATTTTGAGATCCATCTTTTCACACTGAGGACAACTGAGGGACTCATATGCAACTATTACAGAAGTTTCTAACACTCACTGATGCTCCAGAAGGAAAAACTATGTGTTAAAGAAGTCCACTTCCAGAACAAACATTTTCAGGTAATTTACTCACCCTCTTGTCATCCAAGATGTTCATGCCTTTCTTTCTTCAGTTGATAAGAGGAAAACATTTCAGGAATGTTCTCCATATAGTGGACTTTAGTGGTGCCCCGAAGTTTGAACGTACAAAATGCAGTTTAAATGCAGCTTCAAATGGCTCTAAACGATCCCAGCCGAGGAAGAAGGGTCTTATCTAGCAAAACGATCAGTCATTTTCTAAACAAATTGACAATTTATATACTTTTTAACTTCAAATGCTCATCTTGTCTAAGTCTGCGTGAACTCAGTTTTTTTCCGGTTCGATATGGTCAGTGCAGTTAGGGTATGTCGGGAAAACTCCTATTGTCCTACATCGCTGCAGAAGTACCAACCCAGTGTTTACAAAGTGAACATGCAGAGAAGATCAAATGCCCTTTACAAAAAAAAAAAAGGTAAAACAACGATGTAGGGCGATGTAAGAGACTGGAGTGGACCCTAAATGTATTGACCCGGATTACACAGACTATGCATGCACATCGCAGAGACGAGAGAAGACAAGTGCTTGAGGTTAAAAAGTAAATAAATTGTCCTTTGTTTAAAAAAATGACAGATCATTTCGCTAGATAAGACCCTTCTTCCTCGGCTGGGATCATTTAGAGCCATTTGAAGCTGCATTTAAACTACGTTTTGGACGTTCAAACTTGGGGGCACTATTGAAGTCCATTATATGGAGAAAAATTCCGAAATGTTTTCCTCAAGAAACAAAATTTCTTATCGACTGAAGAAAAAAAGACATGAACATTTTGGATGACAAGGGGGTGAGTAAATTATCTGTATTTTTTATTTTTTTTGTTCTGGAAGTGGACTTCTCCTTTAAGAGCCGGAAGGTGAAATCTTTTGAACAGAGTAAATATGTGTACATTTTTTACATTTTGCCTAAATATCATATTTTTTTTAATTTAATACTGCCCTTCAGAAGCTACTTACATGTTTCCCAGAAGACAAAATAAGTTAAATTTACTCTGATCTTCAAATTCCAAAAGTTTTTACCCCCGGCTCTTAATGCATCATGTTTTTTTGGTTGTTGTTGTTTTTGATTTATTCTTCTGGAGCATCAGTGAGTGTTTGAACCTTCTGTAGTTGCATATGAGTCTCTCAGTTGTCCTCAGTGTGAATAGATGGATCTCAAAATCATACAGTCATTGTTGTAAAGTGTTCAAATACACAAAAACGCTGAAAAACCAAAGAATTTGTAAAATCAGAAAGACTTTTCTGTCTTTTCTGCTTTCTGCGGGCAATTTAACTGTTCAGGACAAACAAGGGACTCATGAACAACTATCACTAAACAAAAAAACACAGCTGTGGATTATTCAGGTAACAACACAGTATTAAAAATCAGGGCCTTTTTTTTTTTTATAAATTCAGCTATTATTTTCTCTTGTGGACTATATGTAAACATCTTTTACATGAAATATCTTATTCAGATCAGTACTAAATAAATAAAAAAAAAAAAAAACATTCATTTGGTATAATCCCTCTTATTTTGGTAAAATTAACATTTTGCAAATTCTGTAAGGTGTATGTAAATTTTTGACCTCAACTATACAAATACTGGGTAAAATAGCTCATTTTAATTAGGCTGCACTGAGTTAAATGATCATTTTCAGTTGAACAAATCATAAAAATCTGTGAGATGTTTTTTTTTTTTTTTTTAATTACATCTCTTCTGCTCACCAAGGCTGCATTTATTTGATGAAACATACAGTAAAATCAGTAAAATTGTGAAATATTATTACAATTTAAAATAACTGTTTTCTATTTGAATATATCTTGAAATGTAATTTATTCCTGTCATACAAAGCTGAATTTTCAGCATCATTACTCCAATCTTCAGTGTCACATGATCTTTAAGAAATCATTCTAATATGCTGATTTGCTGCTCAAGAAACATTTCTCATTACTAACAATGTTGAAATCAGTGCAGCTTCATATTTTTGTAGAAACCGTGATGCATTTAGTTTTTCAGGTTGCTTTGATAAATAGAAAGTTCAAAAGAACAGCATTTATTTAAAATAAAAATCTTTTATAACGTTATTAATGTCTTTAGTGTCACTTTTTATCAGTTTAATGCATTCTTGATGAATAAAATTATTAAAAAAAGAAACACACTGACCCCAACTTTTGAATGGTAGTGTATAAATCACAGATAATTCATTACGATACAGTATATGTACTAATTTCTAATAAAAGTGTGAAATGGATGTGAATGCTAACAGAGATATTATAGACTCCCTCGGTTATGAACGCCTCACATTGATTTAGCGGAGCAAAATCGGTTGTTTTTCCTTCATGTTTCTCAATAAGAGCCTCAGGTGAGGATATGCTTTTGCTCTCTTTCTCCTCCATGGAGTCTGAGTTAATCAATGTGTCGCGAGCGTAATCTGTTTGAAATATTGCACGCGTCAAACGCTTCATGATTCGATTGGAAATCCAATAGTCTTGCGAGCAGGCACAAACAAGCTGTAACAAATTCTCCTGCACTATATAGCCAACGTTAAATGATGCTAACAGACATGTGTATGCAAATAAATGCTAATGAGGATACTACTTAACCTCAGGGACATTAAGATGCGAGCAAGAATACAGGGCAACCAGCCGTAATTATTCAGAGTCCGCGTGTCACGTCCTCGCTTACCTCGACCATATTTAGCATCTTTTTCTGACACCGAAATGCATCAAAAGAGCATCTGAGCATGAAGATGGATTTTCTAGCACCTCTGGGAAATGGATTTCCAAATAATGGCAAAACACAATTCAGTAGCGCTGCGAGAGTTTCTGTGTGAGAGACTTCAGTGTAAATTGAACTTTCCCCTTTAATCCATGAAGCTAGATGTGTGTGTGTGCACAATAGTTCTGTTCCAAAAGCTAGCAAGTCGTCTAACTAGACAGCATTTTAAGTCATTATACGCATGTTTCTAAACTACTTTCAGGCAGCATTGCCTGTGTTTTTTTTAATGGAGAAATACCAAAAAATAAAATGCAATGCACATAGTGGACGATGCAATAAAAATGTTAATAATAAATACAATACTGTCTAAAAAGTTTGGGATCAGTGAGATTTTTTATTTTTTTTATTTTTTTTTTTTAAGAATGTAATAGTTTTATTAAACAAGGATGCATTAAATGGATCAAAGGTGATATTAAAGACTTTGATAATGTGTCAAAAGATTTCTATTTTAAAGCAATCCTGTTATTTTGACACAAATCACACAAATATTAAGCATGATATATATATATATATATATATATATATATATATATATATATATATATATATATATATATATATATATATATAATGCTTAATATTATTATATTTTCTGGGGGTTGTTTTTAGTTAGTTTTTTTTTTTTTTTTTTCTTTTTTTTTTAAAGAATTTAAGTTTTATTAAGCAAGGATGCATTAAATGGATCAAAGGTGATATTAAAGGCTTTGATAATGTGTCAGAAGATTTCTATTTCAAATCAGTCCTGTTATTTTGAACTTTCTATTCACAGTATTCACACAAATATTAAGCATAATACATTATTTTGAATGTTTTTATTTTTAGATTTTTTTTAGTTAAAGTTTTTGTAAATTTGTTAAGTGTATTTGTTTTTAAAATATGTATAGTATTTTAAGTTTAAATTTGCTAAATGTTAATTTTTATATTTTAAATGTTAATACATTTTTAGTTATAATAAACCTGCAACTATCATGTAAACATATAAACGTGCATACTTATTATATAAAAATAAACAGATTTATTGACTTTTAAATTAGGAGTCAGTAAGAAATCAATAATTAAAAAATTATTCAAATAATTAAAAAAATTAAAGTAATTTTTTTTTTTTAAAGAAATCAATACTTTTATAAAGCAAGGAATTGATCAAAAGTGACATTAAAGAGATTTATAATGTTACAAAAGATTTTTATTTTAAATAAATTATGTTCTTTTGAAGAATCCTAAAAATAATAATACATCACCATTTCTATATAATATGAAGCAGCACACTGTTTTTCAACTCTAATAATAATGAGAAATGTTTCCTGAGCAGCAAAACAGCATATTATAATGATTTCTGAAGAATCATGTTACACTGAAGACTGGAGTAATGATGCTGAAAATTCAGCTTCGATCACAGGAATAAATTACATTTTAACATATATTCATATGGAAAACAGCTATTTTAAATTGTAATAATATTTTACAATATTACTGTTTTTACTGTATTTTTAATCAAACAAATGCAGCCTTGGTGAGCATTTTTGCCTTTGGAGTACTGTGCACTGAGGAATTGTTTACAATAAGACCAGAAGAGTGTATAAACAAACTAAATATGGTGAGTTTTGCATTCGTGTTGACTTCAAACAGTCTTACCTGTGTGACCTTTTCAGTGACGTTGTGTGTTCTGTCTTTGACCTTTGGTGCGATGATGGTTTTCTCTGAGGACGGAGGGGAAGGCGCTTTCTTATCGTTGGTTTCAGAGAAGTTGAGTGCGATGAGCGGGATCTTGTTGATGGTGCTGTATTTGTTCAGATTCGAGTCTGACGTCGATCCCAACAGACTGGACTTCAGATGATTGAACGGACCTGAAGGTAAATGGTAAAAGAAAATACTATGAATATCTGAGATTTTGTTGTTTATTTTCATTCATCTTGCATAAGGCTGGGTGATATAGCCAATATCCTCAATATATATCTCATGATGATTATTCAGGCGACATCTTTCTGGTGATATGCAGCATTTTGGATATTACTTACGCCTATATGGCCCTTAAACTCTTCACCTTCACCTAAAAGTAAAAATGATTTCATGATTTACCCACCCTCATGTTGTTTCAAATCTGTATGAATTAAATAAGTAAACAATGACAAAACATTTCCTTCAAGATTCATCCAAAGAACCAATGTCATTAAACTAGTTTCACATTCCTTTATTGTCTTGTGACTCCTGTGTTAAAAGTTAACAAATTTGAATGCTAAAAGTTTTGTTATTATTATTATTTTTCAAATTTTAATATTAAAAATATTTACATTAAAAATACATTTTAAATGTAAAAAGTTTTAAAAGTTTTCAATTTAAAAACCAAATGATTATTTAAGGCATTTCAGAGCTAATACTTAAATATCATAAGTACAATATAATTAAAAATGTGTAATGTATTAATTATATCAGCCAGGCTTGATCTTGCCTGCAAAATTAAATAAATGTGTAAAAACAGTACAGTAAATAAAAACATTTATATTAAAAATATACCTAAAAATTAAAAATGCATGATCTTGAATATTTAAATACATTTTTTTTTTTGCTAAATTAAATAAATATTTAAAAAGTGTATATTAAATAAAAGATTTACATTAAAAATACATTTTCTAAAAAATCCAAAAACGTATTTTTTAAATTCAGTTTAAAAATATAGTAACAATTTAAATAATTTCAGGGCAAATACCTAAATATTATTTAAAAATATTATATATATATATATATATATATATATATATATATATATATATATATATATATATATATATACACCGTATATAGATATATATGTATGTATGTGTGTGTGTGTGTGTGTGTGTGTGTATAATATTAAATAAATTAAATAATGTTTATGATTCTCTCTCTCTCTCTCTCTCTCTCTCTCTATATATATATATATATATATATATATATATATAAAATATATATAAAAAGTATAACATATATTAGTTATATCACCTGGGCTTGATCTTTCCTTGAATATTTGAAAACATTTTGTTTCCAAAATTAAGTAAATATAAAAAAAAAGGTATATTAAATGAAATATTTACATAAAAAATATTAAAAAAAATGTATTTTTTAGATTCAGTTTAGAAATAAAATAACAATTATTAATACATATTTATTATTTATTAATTTTAGGGCAAATACCTAAATATAATTTAAAAATCATTTTAAAAAAGTATAATATATGTTAGTTACATCACCTGGGCTTGACTTGAATATTTGAATAAATATTGTTTGCAAAATTAAATAAATATTTAAAAATGTAATAAAATAATAAAATATTATTTAATAATATTTTAATAAAATGTAATTATCATGCAATAAAAAATTACGTAAAAAACACATTTAAAATATTTTTAGAATGTTTTTTTGTTTTTTTTTTTTAATTCAGTTGAAAAACAAAATAAAAATGTAAAACATTTCAGGGCAAATACCTAAATATCATAAAAATTGTTTAAAAAAGTATCATATATATTAGTTATATCACCCAGCCTTCATTTTTTAATACATATTGTTTGCTCAGCTTAATAAACCACTTAAATACAATTCATCAATGTTAGAGTTGAATTAAAATACCATCATCTGAACTGTAGATGTGAGATTTTACTGAAAGAATCAGGATTTTTAGTGCATTTGAAGCTTGCCATAAACAACATCATCCATGCCTGAAGCGAACATATGCAGTTCTGTAAGCATCCGTTAGCAATCCATGTGCAATGTAAAAGAAAAATGCTAAATAACAGTAAAGGACAAGCTCTCTTGGCATACAGCTTTAACTTCAACTCTGATTAGAGAAATGTCCTCCAAAACCGACAGAGGCCATGCTGGTTAACAGCTGATGGAAGTCATTCAGCATGCAGCATTGATCTGCTGTCCCGATGCATCCGTCCCGTTCAATGGGATGTGAAGAGGAACTGCCTGTACAAGTCCGAATCACAACTGAGCCGTTCTAAACCACCTCAACGCAGGAAGGTCCAGACTAGAGCTTTATTGAAATAGCAGCAAATGTACTGTATGATCTAATCAAGACATCAATAACAGCTGAGAGGAGAAATCAGGCTGAAAATGGATAATCACGAAACGGCATGACGCCCCAGATGCTCTGATGATGCTCTGATCTGAAGTCTGAATGCGCTTTTAAGGAAAGATAAGGGGTTTGATCTAGATTTTTAGGTATTTAGTTTGAATCAGTCTAATTTGTTTTGATTACAACAGGGGTGTCAAACTTTATTTTAAGTTAAAAAAAACTGGACTTAAAGACATATGCTGGCTGAATTTGTGTTAAATATGTGAATGTGTTAAAGCTTCGGGAATTTATAAAAAAAAAAATAAATGCAGAAAATATGATCTAAAGCTTAATTAGCAATATTAAGACAACTTAGAAATACAAAGTGTTTTCTTTTAAAGACTGGCTTTTCTCCCAAATTCAGAAAGCATAGGCTTATTATATTTTAATGGATTATATACGATAAACATCAAGATTATTATAACTTAAGCTAAAACCTTAAACAACACATTTGTTTACCTGAAATAAATATTAACTGAAATAAATTACCTAAAGTTATACTTATTTCATTTCAGCTGGTTTCTAATATTTATTTAGTTTAAGTATTAAAATAACTCAAATTGAAATAAATAAAAAAAAAAACCTATACAGACTTTACAAAAAGAAAAAACCCCCACAAAATTACTAAAATTAAAATTAAATTTAATAAAAAATTTAATCAATTTTTTTTTTAAATATTACCAAAACCTATCATCTCAATCTCAGTGATGCTAAAATAACACTGATAGACATTAACAAAAGTACTAAAATTAAAATGAAATAAAAACAGAAATATTAAAATAAAATAAAGAAAATAATAAAAAGAAGATAAGTAAATAAAAATAAGTAAAAATATTACTAAAACCTATAATCTCAATCTCAGTGATACTAAAATAACACTGATTAACATTAACAAAATTACTAAACTTTAAGTGAAATAAAAACTGAAATATTTAAATAAATGAAATTATAAATGAGAAAAAAAATATTGTAAATACTACTAAAACCTATTATCTCAGTCTCAGTGAAAATAAAATAACCCTATAGATATGAACAAAATTATTTGAAATTAAAGTGAAATTAAATAAATCCAAAATATTTAAATAAATAAAATTAAAAAATTAATAAAAAAATAAAAGTAAATAAAATGAATTTAAAATATTACTTAAACCTATAATCTCAATCTCAGTAATACTAAAATAACACTGACAAACTAATAAAATCACTAAAATTAAAATTAAATAAAAACTGAAATATTAAAATTACAAATCAAATAAAAATTCAATGAAAATTAATAAAAAATAATATTATCTAAATCTCAGTGATACTAAAATAACACAGAGAGACATTGCCAAAATTACTAAACTTTAAGTGAAATAAAAACTGAAATATTTAAATGAAATAAAATAAAAATGTAATAAAAAATAAAAATTAAATGAAAGATAATTCAAAATATTACTAAAACCTATAGTCTCAATCTCAGTGACAATAAAATAACACTGCTAAACATTAACAAAATTACTAAAATTTAAATTAAATAAAACTGAAATATTTAAATAAAATAAAAATGCAATAAAAAATTATATAAAAATAATTATAAATATTACTAAAACCTTTCATCTCAATCCAAGTGATACTAAAATAACACACTGACAAACATTAACAAAATTGCTAAAATGTAAATTAAATAAAAACTGAAGTATTTAAATAAAATAAAAAAAGTAATAAAAAATAAAATTAAATGAAAAATAATTTAAAATATTACAAAAACCTATAGTCTCAATCTCAGTGATACTAAAATAACACTGATAAACATTAAATCAATTTTATACTTATATTATACAAAAGTTATAAAATGTTTTTCAAAACTGCTAATAAATTTCACAATTAAAAATGGCAAGTAACACATTGAATTAAATGGCAAATTTTAAGTTCCTGATCAAACTGACATTACTGGTACTGTAAGAAGATAATAATATGAAATGATTGTAAACCTGCTGTGCGTTTTTTAGCATGCAGCAAGCAGCCAGAGACGGTTCGTATGCATTCCCACACAATACAGCGTTACCTTTCGAACCGCGTCCGTGGTCTGAAATGGAGGAGTATAGAGATTAGAAAAAGAAAATGAGCAAACATGCCCAGGTTCTTTGAAGAAAACATTTCATTGAGAGAATTCTTCTGAAAAGTGAAAGCATACATGCTTCTTTTACATCTGATGAGTGCCAGCAATAGATAATTTCATATTTTGGTCCTTTAAAATGACTCTAATTGAAAATATCAACAAAAACGGGGCAGGGAGAAGGTCATTAATTATGTTGCTATTATAATTGCCATTTCTTGCTGTTAGATGTGATTATCATTCATCAATGCAATCACTATGCTGGAAAATTATACATTCCTGTCTACATTAATCGTGCAAATAATGCAGAAGCTAATGCACATTATGATGGTTGAGTTCATCAATTGCACAGCTTAAATGCAGTTTGTAATTCAAACTATTTTTTGGTGTAAGACAAGGTTTATATCAGGGTAAAGAAAATGACTTCAGAGATCCTATTTCATATTCATCTGCTTTATAATGTGCATTATAACCACATATGACTCAGAAAACCCTTGTATTTTAGTCTCAAGTCTCAAGTTGTGTTCTCTTTTTACAAGAACTGTAGCACAAATTTTATATAATTATTATATATATATATATATATAATATGCGTGTGTGTGTTCATTTGAAGAACAAAAAGAGAAAAAAATTAAAGTAATAAGTAAATAAAAACTAATTATTTAATTATATTTTACAGTTTTCACAGGAATTACTTCCATTTTAATATATTAAAACATATCATCTAAAAAATAAATTTATATACTTGTAATAAAAATATTTCTATAATACTTACTTTTAACTGTATTTTAGTTATTCATTCATTCATGTTATTATTCCATATTTCAGAAACCAGTTAAAAGATTGATTTAATTATATAATATTATAATTATCTAAAAAATATTTACAAATATTTTCAAGAATTAATAATAATTAAATTAAAAAAATAATTAAAATGATAAAACAAATTAAAAACGAATTGTGTTATAGTTTTCACAGGATTAACTTCCATTTTAATATATATTAAAATATAAAAAAAAAAAAACCTTTATGTGCTTCTTGTTTCATGTCAAACCAATGTCCTTGGCTTCAGAAAGTTTTCGTCAATTTTAGTCCAAAATATCACAAAAATACAAAAAGCTCAATTGAAGTTTTAGTCCTCACCTTCACTTGCATGTCTGTCCGTAAACAGGCGTTTGGAGTTTGCGCTCAGCCCTTCGATGTCATGAACGGAGGAGGCCCGTCTCCTGCTGCATACGCTGTCTCTAGAGATGGACTGGGCCAAGCACGTGGTGGACTGTGCTTGAGACGGACTGGGTCTGTCCCAGGGCTGCTTGGGCGACGAGTGGTCGAGGGGTACGGACGCGCTGACCGGGGACGAGTGAGGGCTGGAGCTGATGAGCGCCCGCGTGTCGTTGGCATCCGCTGGACTCGAACCGTCCTTGGTGGGCGATCGGACGTCCATCACGGTCGCGGAGTCATCACTGACCCTGGGTGAGTCCACCATCACTGAGTCTGGGTCGTCCTGCGGGAGGGACTGCTTGCTGGTTCCCAACAGCGTCAAGGCTGGCAGACGGAAGCGAAAGAATCTTCCTTTTCCTAGAGGTATTTTGAAAAAAAAAACAAGAAGTATTATTATTATTATTATATTTCTTTAATTGGGAGGAAAGTTGAAATAGAAATTGTCACAGAAAACTGTTGATTTTGTTTTGTTTTCCTTGAATTATTTATAATTGTACACACACAAATTGAAATGGTCTTCAAGTATTTCTCAATTTCCCTATTTCATTTTATTTTATTTTATTTTATTTTATTGAGAAATACTTAAAGGCTGTTTTTATTTTAGTTTATTTATTGAAAAATACTTGAAGGATGTTTTTTATTTTAGTTTAGCTTATTATTTTTATTTATTTACGAGAAATTGAAAAAATACTGGAAGGCTGTTATTTTATTTTTATATATTATAAAATGTATTAAATCAGCCTTCAAGTATTTCTTAATTACACAACTTTTATAATTTAATTTAATTTAATTCAGTTTAATTCAATTTTAGTTTAGTTTAGTTGTCAGAAATAGAGAAATACTTAAAGGCTGTTTTAATTTTGTGTTTTATTTATTAGCTCATTTAAGCTCATTAAACTCATTAAACTGAATTAAGCTGTTATTATTACTTTTATGCTGATAAACATAAACATAAATTAAAGATTACTGACAAATTAAATTAAATCAGCCTTCAAGTATTTCTGAATTTGTCTATTACTTTGTTTATTTTTACAATCTAAATTATTCAGTATATTTACACAATACATCATCATCATTATTATTATTTATTTATTTATTAAAGGAAAAATATTAAATTATGTATTATCTTTTTTTTTTTTTTTTTTTTTTTTTTTTTTCCCCATCATTGAGATTATCAACGTTGACTCTCCCCGAATGAAAAATGACTGTTTTATAGTGTTTCAGAAGTGGCTATTGAATACACTGAAGTGAGCTGGCAGCACCGCTGGCAGTATTATTATAAGAACAGGCATATTCAGCAGACGTGCAACTTGAGCGGTCAACATTCATTCCCACAATGCATCTCCCCCAGGAGAACAGCAATCTGACATATGGCTCATTTGTTCAGCCATGCCTTTAATTATCCCACCGGCCTTTGGTCTGAATTCATCCCTCAGCACGGACACAGATCACCGCTGCTTTAATTAGCGGCTCCTCGACACGTTTTTTCTCTTAAAACAGGATGTGATCAAACAAATCCAGCATTTCCCAGTGGAATTCAGTGTTTCCTCTCCAGCGCATCAGCGCTTTGAAGAGTAAATTGCAGTACACACTTTCTAATAAATAAGGTCTAGTTGAAGAGAAAGCTCATTGGACTGCACCACACTAGTTTGGCTGAAGTCTCATGAATGACGCTGGACTTGCGTTCGCTTTCATTCATTCACACACTCCAGAGAACCAGAACACAAGCTTATGTGAGAGCACTGGCTTTTATCTGCCTACAAAAGTTTAAGTTTAACCTGCAATTTTCATCTCATGTCATTCTGCAAGATTCAATAACAAACAGCGGAAAAGTGCCATAGCCATCATATTTGAACATTCTGAACTCTGAACTTTGTTATTTCCAGTGTATTATTTATTAAAAACAGAAGCCAGAGAGTGGTGCAGTGTCCTGCATAATTTCTAGACTGAGCAAAAGTTTCAATACAGATGTGTCCAACAACCAGAAAGAAATGCTTATTTTAAAGAAATATGTCAGATGGATTTAGCTGGTTTTATATATATATACTTTTATAGTATATAATTTCACTTTTATTCTTATAATTTCACTTTTCATTTTCTATGTAGTTTGAGTTTGTTATTTTATGTTTTTCATGTAATTTTAATATTGCAATAAGTTTTTTTTTTTTATCTATTATTTATATTGTCATTTATTTCAGCTTTATTTCCATTAACAAAAACACTACAAATGCTACATTTCTCACTTGATGATGAATTATTAATATGAAGGCTTATTTTATTTTTTTTTATTTTTTTTTATTTATGAGAACCTCATAAATACTTGAAAGCTATTTATATTTTATTTTATTATATTATATTAGGGATGTTATTAAAACTATTATGCTGTTATTAATTCAATTAAAACAGCATTCAAATATTTCTCAATTTTCCTTATTTTATTTTATTTTATTCTCACTTGACTGAATGTTTATTAATATGAAGGCTGTTTTTGTTTAATTAAATTTTATACTTAAAAGCAATTTTTTTTTTTTTTTCCATTAGGGCTGTTATTATAGGTAATGTGCTGTTATTAACAAATTAAATCAAAACAGCCTTCAAGTGTTTCTCAATTTCCCTATTTTATTTTATTTTATTTATTTTATTTTATTGTATTTTTTTCCTCACTTGACAGTGAATGTGTGACAGTGAATTAATACGAAAGCTATTTTTATTTTATGTTATTATTTTATTTTGTACATTTCTGTTTTTTAGGGCTGTTATTATAGCTAATATGCTGTTATCAACAAATTAAATGAAAACAGCTTTTTAAGTATTTCTCAATTTCCCAATTTTATTTTATTTTATTCTCAGTGAATTTTTATTTATATTTTGAATTAATGTTAATTTATGTTTTCATTTTATTTTTATTGTAGTTTAAGTTTTAGTAATTTTGGGATGTGCTTTATTTTTTTATTTTTCTATTTAAATTCTCGTTTATAGTGCTTTTAGTACTTCAACTTAAATATATTTTAATTAGTTTAAGTATTAAATTAGTTGCCAAAGTAGTATTTTTAAATTTTAATATTTAAGTGTTATTCAAATTTTAAGAATTTACTTCAGTTTTTATTTAAATTGCAAAAACGTTTAAAATAATTTTTCATTTGCAATAACAACACTGTAACACATTATTAGTGTTTATGCCATTTATATATTTATTTATGCAAAGTGGTTTAGCTATCTAATTGATCACAAATTAATTTTATTATTTTCATATTTTATATTTATTCTTAAGCTACAAATGCTATATTTCTAACTTATAAATTACTCATAAATACCTTTTTTCCTGTTGAATAATCTACATGCTTAAAGTCTAGTATCATTGCCCCTTTAATGCACTTATGAGTTTTTCTCTCCCATTTTACTCTTCGAACAATGTACAAAACCTGTGCTCAAACACCTGCAGCTAATTATCTAAAGACCTCTAACAGCTCATTATTGAGACATCACTGTATGTGTCATGCATTACAGTACACAGGTGTATAGCCAAGACCATTTCTGACTCCAACAGAATGACCCGAACGACTTAATCGCTGAATTATAGCTTCTCCCGACCATCAGCGCATTTAAAGAGGAGCACCTGTTAAAGGCAGGTGTTTAAGCTGCCGCTGATGAGGAGGAAGATCTCTGTTGTTGTGTTCAGGACTGTAAACACTCCTCAGGAGGGCTGTTTTGGATGCTCAGTCACAATGGAGGGTTGAAAGTGAGCCAGTGTTTGGGAATATGAGGATTCTTCACTCAGCGAGCCCTTCACGTCCTGTCACTGCCGCTCGCCGACCTTCTGCCGTCACAAACACACGATACAGGCGCACCGCTGACCCAAGCCCCCTACAGCGCTCACACATCACACAGGTACGCAAACATCAGGTGTGTGTGTGTGTTTCACAGTTATACAACAGCTGTTTAGAGCTTACAATAGAAGAAACAATATAATACCCTCCTTTATTATATTTACTGTACCTGACATTATTACCTGAATTATGCTATTATTTGTAGTGCTTAATGAGGCAAACACTTCTATTTTAAATTTTTTTTAAACATTTTAGTTTATAATAATTTTACTACTTTAACTTTTTATTTCAGTTAGTTGCTAATGCAACGTTTTCATCTTTTTTATTTCAGCTTTATTTCAGTTACTGAATCCATTTTTTATAGTTTTAGTCAGCAGTAACACTGTAACCAATTCCTCCTTTTCTTCTTATTTGTTTTTGTATTTGCATTTATCTATTTTTTTATGCGCATTATCTGTTTAGAGGTTAAAATGGAAAAAGCTGAATCATGTCATATAACATCCTCCTGAATTACATTTATTGTATCTGTGATTATTAACCAGATGCTTATTATTGGTTGTGCTTACTAAATATTGGTATTACTTCTACTTATATATTTTTTTGTCATTTTATTATTACTTTTTGATAATTCTCTATAGCTTTAATTCATTTTTATTTGTTTTATTTCAATTAGTTCTCAGTTGAACTTCTATTCATTTAACATTTTATATTGCATTTTATTTCAGCGTTTAATATTTTTAGTTAACAATAACACAAATTTCTACAACAAATTAGTAAAATTATTTTTTATGCCTTCATCTGTTTTGAGGTTTAAATAGAAGAAGAAACTGAATTTAGCATAGTATAACATTGGAATATAATATAATATTCTCTTGAATTACATTAACTGTATCGTTATTATCTAGATGGTTATTACTGAAAGTGCTTAATAAAATTACTAACATTATTTCTATTATTACAGAATGCATTTGTGGTATTAAGAGTCCACTCTCATCAATGTTGATAACGATGAGATATGAGTTATTTCTTTATCTTAACCTTTGTCTTTACAGTTTTTATTATTTTAGATTTTGAATAAGCTTTTATGTTTATATTTTCAGTTTTTGTTTTAATTTAAATTGTATTTCTTATTTTTTAATAGAATTTTTAAAATGTTTTTACATTTTTTATTACTATTTAAGTTAATTTATTTCGGTTACATTTTTTTGTTATTTACAATAATTTTAGTGCGAAAAAAAATTTTGTTTAGACATTCAGTGTTCTTTGTTTGTTTGTTTGTTTGTTTGTTTTTGTTTAGTTGTATATCACCAAAAACAACAACAACAAACATTAAGAAGTGCAATGTTCAGATTACAGTAATGATCATTTTTGGGCAATTTGTGCATAATTGGTATGCAAATAAAATTGGAATTTTATTTCTTTTTTGATTTATTTTTTTTTATTATTATTTTTAAATATAACTATTAGCGTTTATTTAATTTCTTTCTGTTTTAATTTTTCTTATTTACTGTAATTTTAGTGCGTAAACATTTCATGTTGAATGAGTTAAATGATAAAAGAATGAGCTTTTATATTTATATTTTCAGTTTTCGTTGTAATTTTAATTTTACTTTTTTTATTATTTATTTATTATTTTATTATTACTATTTAGGGTTATTTAACTTATTTCAGTTAATTTTTTTATTTACAGTAATTTTAGTGCGTAAACATTTTAATTAGTCTATTTTTTTTGTTGTTCTGTGTTTTTTTTTTGTTGTTGTTATATATTACCAAAAACAAACAAACAAAAAAACTCAAAAGTGCAATGTTCAAATTACAGTAATTAAATTTTAGAACAATTTGTGCATAATTGGTATGCAAATATATAATAATATATAATTTCTCATTTTGTTTATTTTTAAGTTGTGAAATAAAGTGTGAGAGTGGCTTCATATCTAAGATCTTTAATACACTTGCACTGCACTCAAAAGACTTTATTTAAGCTTCTGACAAAGATGAAGCTGATGTAGTAGTGAATGAGTGTGTGAACTCTACGTGGGGTGATTCTGCAGTGTGTTTGCATAAATTACTGCCGTCCAGCACTTCAGATGCTCTCAGAGAGAACCAGAGGACACAAGTATCACTGAAAACATCATTTACACGGCACAGAAAAGTCAAACGCAAAGCTTTGCGATCCCTGACGTTTGTGATGAGTGATGCTGACGGCGAGAGAGTCAGTCAGAGGCGGGAGCTTAATTAAGCATAATGAGATATTAAACCATCATGGCCGCTTTCCTTGTCTTCCTGTGACTGTAAGATATTAACACTCAATCATGTTCTCTGCACAAAATCACTGGATTTCAGTGCTGGAACTACCAGCAATCAAAAACACAGCCAGAAACGCTGCTCGGACAATTTTACACCATTTGGCTGTCAAAAAAATTTAAGTAAAATAATTTCAAGGACCATTTTACCCAAAAAAGTACATCATTTACTCATCCTCAGGCGGGCCTGTGGGTTTGTGAGGCCCTGGGCGAGATATTAAAAATCATGTTCACTGTGAAATAATTTAAATAATTCAGGGCAAATACCTAAATATCATTTAAAAATGGTTAAAAAAAAAAAAAGTATAATATATATTAGTTTTATCAGCCAGGCTTGATCTTACCTTGAATATTTGAAAACATATTGTTTGCAAAATTAAATAAATATTTTAAAATGGTATATTAAATAAAATATTTACATATATAAATATGTACATATATATATTTGGCTGTCAAATATATAAAAATATATAAAAATTCACATTAAAAATAAAATAATTTAAAAATGTAAAAATTGCATATATATATATATTTGAATAGATATGGTTTCCAAAATGAAATAAATATTTAAAATGGTACAGTAAATAAAATATTTATATTAAAAATACATTTTAAAAATGTTATATATATATATATATATATATATATATATATATATATATATATATAATTTTTTTTTTTTTTTTTTTTTTTTTTGAAGATACAATATCTTTTATATTGTATAAATCTGATAAATTATTATACCATAACTGGCTTAGGCTGTTAGTGCATATTTAATTTAGTTTTCATTTTCTCCTGCTAAAACTTAATCCTGATGCCTAAATTGGTTTGAACAGAAAATGAAATGGCAAACACAGGCGTGAACACTGGCAGTTTATTCCATTATAGTTCAGATATACTGAATATTACAAAAGGCTCTATCCTAACAAATTATTCATGACAGCAAGTTTGTGTGTGTGTACGCACTAACAGTCAGAGCGCATATGTAGGTTGCTTGATTTGAAGGTCATGTGCTGTTTGGTTAGCATGATTCTAATGTACATTAGCATGTAAATTACATTGCGTTTGCTGTTTTCTAATCATAGCAGAGGAATGATAGAGTTCTGGCGTCTAAGCATGTGACATTCTCATTCAGACTGATGGAGCTTCTATTTCAGAATACACTAGAACCTGGGGATTCCATCCCATGATTCCAGCACTTCCATTTGTTGCTATGATACTGGCAAGTTTTTGCATAATTACTTTCTTGTTTGCCTCAAAAATCACTTCATTCTAAATTGGAATGTGTCAAAGGAATTCTATACATAGATGTGGTGAAAATTGGTATATCTGATCTGAATCTGATGGTATCATGTTCTGCATATTAAAATCTATAGTTAAAGGCATAGTTCACCCAAAAATAAATGTTTTTTCTTTTTTTTTAGTATTTACTCAGGCCATCCAAGGTGAGTTTGTTTCTTCATCAGCAGTGGATCCTCTGCAGTGAATGGGTGCTGTCAGAATGAGAGTCCAAACAGTTGATAAAAACATCACAGTAATCCACAAGTAATCCACACCACTCCAGTCCATCAGTTAACATCTTGTAAAGACAAAAACTGCATGTTTGTACGAAACAATTCCACCATTAAGACACTATTAACTTTTGCTAAAACCGTTGCTAATGCATTTAAAGTCCACTATTCATAATATTACTTTCTTCAGTCAAGAAGAAGTTATCTTGTCTGAATCAGGAGTGAAATCTGCATAGATCAAGCACTGTTTACAAGCAGAAACAGTCAAAAACAAATATGTGAGTGGATTTTAATGTGAGAGGACAACAGTTAATGGACTTTTTCACTAAAGAAAGCGTTATTATGGATTATTAACTGGCATTTTGGACAAAAGTGATGGTTTAAAGTTAAAATGCCTTAGTGATCAATTCGGGGTTTTTTTTTTACCAACATGCAGCTTTTCGCTTCACAAGGCGTTAATTGATGGACTGGAGTGGTGTGGATTACCTGTGGATTATTATGATGTTTTTATCAGCTGTTTGGATTCTCATTCTGACGGCACCCATCCACTGCAGAGGATCCATTGGTAACCAAGTAATGAAATGGTTTGGATTTCTACAAATTTGTTCTGATGAAGAAACAAACTCATTTATTTCTTGGATGGCCTGATGGTGTGTAATTGTCCAGAAAACTTTTGGGTGAACTACTGAAAAAGCTTTAAAAAATTAATTTAAATCATTACATTACATATCACCTGGAATATTGTCTAATACTGTATATACACTGTCATGATGCTTTTTACTGCATTGTAGTTGTTGTTGTTTTTTTCTTTTTTTTATTGTCTGAGCATCTCAGCATTCTTTCTAACATTTCTTTTTGCATTTCACAGGAGGAAGATAACAGGGGGTCAGAACCACATGAGGGTGAGTAAATGACAACTTGAAAATGTTCATTTGTAAGTGAACTAGTCCTTTACAGTAATTTTACCAGCCACTTTACAAAATGCAATGGAGGAATCATTTTCACTTCAACCATTTCACTCTCTTATCACGCTCTGGGTTTCAATGCACGTTCTGTGATGTGCCTTGATGTGCCACTTTGAGTGGTTTGGGCTGATTTGCTGATTTGGTTTAGACCAGATATCAGTTTGATTACTCAAGATGCACGTACTTATGCTTAGTGCAAACGGATTCAAAGATCAGTGCAGACAACTCAACATAAAAGTAAGCGACCGCAGTCATTATTCTGAACATTTTTTTCCCTATTCTTCTTATATATACCATGTGCATGTATTTAACTCCTGAAATGTAATATTTAGCAAGCATTAGGTTGGCTTGAGAAAGAAACATGCTAGCAACAGACTAACAACTTGTTAATCATGCTAGAAACATGCTAGCAACTTGCTAATCATGTTAGAAACAGGTTAGCAACTTGCCAATCATGCCACAAACATGCTAACAACATGTTAATCATGTTAGAAACATGCTAGCAACATGCTAATCATGCTAAAACATACTAACAACATATCAACTTGTTAATCATGATAGAAACATGCTAGCAACATGCCAGCAACTTGCTAATCATGTTAGAAACATGCTAGCAACTTAATCATGCTAGTAACTTTCTAATCATGTTAGAAACATGCTAGCAACTTGCTAATCATGCTAAAAACATACTAACAGCATGTTATTAACTTGTTAATCATGCTAGAAACATGCTAGCCACATGCCAGCAATTTATTAATCATGTTAGAAACATGCTAGCAACTTGCTAATCATGCTAAAAACATACTAACAGCATGTTATTAACTTGTTAATCATGCTAGAAACATGCTAGCAACATGCCAGCAACTTGTTAATCATGTTAGAAACATGCTAGCAACTTGCTAATCATGCTAAAAACATACTAACAGCATGTTATTAACTTGTTAATCATGCTAGAAACATGCTAGCAACATGCCAGTAACTTGTTAATCATGTTAGAAACATGCTAGCAACTTAATCATGCTAGAAAACTTGATAATCATGTTGAAACATGTCAACAGCATGTCAACAACTTGCTAATCATGCTAGAAACATGTTAACAACATACTAACAATTTGTTAATCATCCTAGAATTATGCTAGCAACATGCCAACAACTTGCTAATCATGTTAGAAACAAGCTAGCAACATGCTAGCAACTTGCTAATCATGTTAGAAACATGTTAACAATGTGTCAACAACTTGCTAATCATACTAGAAACATACTAACAACACAATAACAATTTGGTAATCCTGCTAGAAACATGCTAGCACCATATGCCAGCAACTTGCTAATCATGTTAGAAACATGCTAGCAACTTGTTAATCATGCTAGTAACTTGCTAATCATGTTAGAAATATGTCAACAACTTGCTAATCATGCTAGAAACATGTTAACAACATACTAACAATTTGTTAATCATCCTAGAATTATGCTAGCAACATGCCAACAACTTGCTAATCATGTTAGAAACAAGCTAGCAACATGCTAGCAACTTGCTAATCATGTTAGAAACATGTTAACAATGTGTCAACAACTTGCTAATCATACTAGAAACATACTAACAACACAATAACAATTTGGTAATCCTGCTAGAAACATGCTAGCACCATATGCCAGCAACTTGCTAATCATGTTAGAAACATGCTAGCAACTTGTTAATCATGCTAGTAACTTGCTAATCATGTTAGAAATATGTCAACAACTTGCTAATCATGCTAGAAACATGTTAACAACATACTAACAATTTGTTAATCCTGTTAGAATTATGCTAGCAATATGACAACAACTTGCTAATCATGCTAGAAACATGCTAGCAACATATTAGCAACTTGCTATTCGTGCTAGAAACATCTATCTGACAGACTGTATTGCCTTCAAAACATTCAAGCTTTAAGCTTTAAAACTACTTTAAACTTTAAACTGTTTCAGAATGAAAACTGTCAAACTTTTAAAACTTAAACTTTTTTAAACTTTCTGATCAGGCTTTTTCAAGCCAACTTAAAGTTGTCTTGTCTTTTTATCTAGTTGTTTTTATAATTATTTAAAAACTGTTGTTTTTAATTTGGGATTGGCATTGAAATGAAAATTATAAAATGAAAATTATAGCTGATTATGAAAATCTGTCTAAATAAATCATTAAAAAAAAAAAAACCCACTAAGAACTGGTTGTTTTAATGCTACACACTATGATGTTGTGATGCCTGAATTAATTTGTAACTAGTTTTTGGTGTTGTTTTTTTAATCAGCTATAAATTATTTTCACTTTAATGCCAATCCTGATTTAAAAAATTAAAATCAGTCACACATGCACACTTTCTAATGCAGCAGGGTGCGAGTGGTGCTTCACTAGGTTTGGGTCTCATTGTAACACCTACAATCAGGGTTCAGCGGTGAGTCCTTGTTGACACAGACTCTCCATGACACCCAGAGGCCACAAAACACACACACACTCTCTCCAAACACTCGGCAACATTCTCCACTATAAATAACCTTCACCTAGAGCGGCGCATTTGCTAAGTGAGGATGCAGAGACGCTGAGGCGGACCTGAGGCCCGAGCAGCTGTAGAGCAGTAAACGAGCACACAACCCTCACGGACACTCACAGATGCGTCACCGCTGCCACGATCGTCCGGCCTGCGGCCCGCTGGCCCACTGGCCCTGTCAGAGCATACACGCCAGCAGATACAGGAAGTCATGGAGACGATGGAGATGATAAATGCGTTAATATTATCTGCTTCCGTTCTCATCCTCACTGAAGCTCTTTCTCTGTATGATCCGGTTAATATTAGCCACAGCAGTTCACTGTCTGTCTGATGCATATTACACACAATACTGCAAGGATTTTTTGGTTATTGGCCAATATTAGAGATTTTTTTTTTTTTTTTTTTATTCGTTTGTACATAAATGTAAAATTATATATTGTTTTAATTATTAACTTTTGTGCTTTCATTGGATATATACACACATTCCCCCCCTATAAAAATGTGCTTTTCTATAAAAAAAATGTGGTTTTAATATATATATATATATATATATATATATATATATATATATATATATATATATATATATAGATATACATTCCTGATTTTTTTTTTTTTTTTACCCCTTTTCATCATTAATGTAATTTTTCTTTTTACATCTAAACAAACAAACAATATTTTAATGCCAACCCCCAAGCATAATTGATTTTTTTTTATTATAAATTATAAATAAATTTGATTTATTTTTAATTTATTTAGACAAAAAGTGTAGTAATACATAATTCGTTTGAATTAATTTCAATGCCAACCCCTTAGCAAACTTTTTTTTTAAATTTCTGAAATATATATATATATATATTTGTGTTTTTTATATTTGTTTGTTTGTTTAGATGTAAACATTACATTAATGATGAAAAAGCTTTTGCTAAAATTAATATTTCTTAAATTTTTAAAATTCAATAACTTTTAAAAGTTACATTTAGCAAATTCTAAAATGAATATCTATTTTTTTCATGCTCCACATTATAATGTTGTGATGCATATTTGTGATTATTTGTAGCATAAAAAAAACAAACTTTACGTTTTAGTACTTTATTATTTAATTTATTTAAACAAAATAATCAGCTATAATCTATTTTCATTTTAATGCATAATTGATTTTTTACTACAGTATAAAAATGTTTAAAAGTTTTAGTTTTTATGACTTTACTTTTAATTTATTTACACACAAAAAAGTGTAGTACTGCATAATTAATTAATTTTAATGCCAACCTCTTATAGCAAACAATTATTTTTTTTTAGATTTATAATACATATTTATTAATTTTGTTTTTTAAATTTCTCATGCTACACGTTTTGTAATGCCTAAATTCCTTTAAAACAACCTATTTTAGTTCAGTGCTTAATATTTTCTAATTATTTAGAAAAATAGTGTAGTACTTAATTTTAAATCTATACATTATTTTAATTTCAGTGAAACCCATTTAACTAATCTGCTAGTTTACAACATAGTGTTTAACCTTTTAACTGTCACTCCCATTTTTGAACGCAGACATTAAAATGTACTATCCAGATTTAAATTTTTATAAATGTTTATAATTCATGAATGAAAACATTTTGTAATATGATTTTGATGTACATTTTCCGTGGTAATGCAATGTCTTATTTTTAAATTGCCTTTCAAAGGATGAATTTTGAGATTTTAAGTTTTGAACTGATATATAATTTCTTACGATATCTAAAGTGTGATAGGGAAAAAGGCAACGAAGAAAGTCTTTTGTGACAAAGGTCAGAACTCATGTTATGATGTAGATTTTTTAAGTTGCACTCTTGACGTATATTAATCTATTACTTTTCCTACATAATTTGTAACAATAATATGGTAAAATATCTAAACTTAGACCTTTTTCAACGATGTATAGTTTGTCATGATTAGATTAGGATTTATTTGTAATATAGTGAAGTAAACTTAGGCCTCCCACAGAGTGACAGTTAAAGGGTTAAAGAAGTTAAGGTTAAAAAAAAAAAAATCAAAAAATAAAAGAACAGAACTGAAGTTCCAAAAGTTTGCAGCATCACATTTAAGCTTCTAGTAGACATCAAACTAGGTGTCTATGAACAGAATGACACAATCTTTTTTCTGATGGACAGTAATTATGATGTAATTATGTTTGCACAATACTAATTTCTCCTGTGTTTGTGGATGCTGACATGCCATATTTTCTGAGCTTTTTCTGTTTATTTCAGATGGACCAGCATACAAAAACGCAACTAAATGCGATTGGCCACTTTACGTGTCAATCCGATCACCAAAGGTGCCAAAAAGAAGATCACTGGATTGTGCATGCCAGTAAAACACAAATCTGCACCTGCTGATGAGCGTGTTCAAGCCTTGATACGAAGCCAGTTCTGAAAGCATCCCTCGTGTGAGGCGAGAGCAGAAGATGCCAGCGTCCCACCTGAATCTGAGCAGTCTCAGCGAGAAGCTCCTGTCTAATTAGCACGCTCTGTTGAGGAACGCCTCGCTGCGCTGGCCAGTTAAAGCACTTCCTGATGAACATGACTCATTATAACGGCTGGTTTAGCACAGCAGAGGTGGGGTTGTGAAAGAGTCACCAGGAAGCAGCTCTACTGTAAGTTAGAGGGTGGGATAACGTAATTCACTCATATTAAATGTTATACTCAGTTTTGCATCTTTTGCATTTTATTTATAAATATATATATATATATATATATATATATATATATATATATATTTTTTTTTTTTGTTTTTTTTTTTGTTTTTTTTTTGTTTTTTTTTTGTTTGGTCAAATCAAAGTTTCAGGGCTGGTTGGTTTGAATCATGGTTTAAAACTTTTGACTGAAGGATTTTTGAACAGGTCTACTGAGAAAACAGATGGCATAAATATTTGCAGAAAGAGCAGCTAGTAGGGAAAAATCTGTGTACGAAACCAATCTGGCATTGCAGAAAAGTACATACATGCATACATACTCTACCAGTCAAATGTTTTTGAACAGTATGATTTTTAATTTTTTTTTTAAATCAGTCTCTTTCGTTATCGAGCCTGCATTTATTTGATCCAAAGTACAGCAAAAACACTATTTAAAATAACTGTTTTCTATCTGAAAATATTTAAAAATGTAATTTATTCCTGTTAAGGGCTGAATTTTTAGCATCATTACTCCAGTCACATGATCCTTCAGAAATCTAATTCTAATAATCTGATTTGCTGCTCAAAAATATTATTATTATCATTATTGTTATTATTATTATTATGTTGAAAACAGCTGAGTAGAATTTTTTTTTCAGGTTTCTTTGATGAAAAGAAAGCTCAGAAGAACAATGACTTATCATCACTTTTGATGAATTTAAAGCATCTTTGCTAATTAAAAGATTAATTTATATTATTTATTTTCCAAACAATAAATAAATAAATAAATAAAATTATAAAAATAAAAATATACTGACTCCAAACTTTTAAATGGTATATAGTGTATAATGTTACAAAAGCTTTTTATTTCAGATAAATGCTGATCTTTGTATTTTTCTATTCATCAAAGAATAATGAAAAAATGTATTCAGCTGTTGATAATAAGAATATTATTGATGATAATAATAATAATAATAATAAATGTTTGTTGAACAGCAAATCAGCATATTAGAATGATTTGTTAAGGATCATGTGGCAATGAAGACTGGAGTAATGATGCTGAAAATTCAGCTTTAATCACAGGAATAAATTACATTTTTAAATATATTCAAATAGAAAACAGTCATTCTAAATAGTAAACAATTTTCAAAATTTTACTGTTTTTGCTGTACTTTGGATCAAATAAATGCAGGCTTGGTGAGCAGAAGAGACTTCTTTAAAACTGGTAGTGACTGGTAGTGTACATGCATACATAAAAATAATAATAAACCCAGTTTGTACTCACTGAATTCAGATTTGGCAGGCGGCGTGAGGTTCAGTCTCTCCATAGAGTCGCTGCTCTCCTCGTCCAGAACGTAATCGAAGTTTAAGATGAACATCATCACAACGCCTTCCTCGTTCTTCACTGGGATGATGTGAGTGTTGCATTGGAAGTCTGAGCCTACAGGAGGAACATGAAGACATGTTTAGATTTTTTACAAGCACTAACTCTATTTCATCTTGTTAATTTGGTTGAGTTTCAACAGCTTGTCTACTATCTGGACCTCATCTAACTTGATAATGAAGATATGCAGCACAGTTGATTATACTGAGAGCCGTGAAGAGAACTGAAGAAGACTGGAGATTTCAAATTGCCATAATCAAGAGCATGAAGGTACTTCTTATAAAAATGGATGTTCACTCAAAAGTTCACCTAAAAAGGAATAATTCTATTATTATTCATTCACTCATGTAGTTCCCTGTAAAAAGATGGAAAGTATGAATTTTGAGAATTTTAATGCAAATATTTTCCATAAAATAACTAGTTTACCATAGTTCATAGTGGGGAAAAAAGCACACTATAATTATCATAACAGTATTGCATACTGTACAACATTCTTTATTCTATATACGTTTTCTGAAGTCACATGATTTTGTTCATACAGTAAACAAAATTACTAAAACTAGAATAAAAAAAAAAAACTAAAAAAGAAATAAAAATATTAACAAAAATGAAAATGCTAATATAAAATATAAAAAATGCTATATCAATGATGCTAAAATAACACTTATTGTATAATGGTTACACCAAGGTTCTGTGAATGTTATTATTATTATTTATTTATTTATTTTTTTTTTTTTGTAGCAATAGTACCAATTCATTGTATGGGTCAAAATTATTGATTGTTGTTTTATGCCAAAAATCATTAGGATATTAAGTAAAGATCATGTTCCATGGAGATATTTTATAAAATTGCCATAAATATATCTTAAACTTAATTTTTGATTAGTAATATGCATTGCTAAGAACTTCATTTAGATGACCTTAGAGGCGATTTTCTCAATATTTTCAAATAGCTGTATCTCGGCCAAATATTGTCCTATCCTAACAATCCATACATTGACGGAAAGCGTATTTATTCAAATTCACAATAACTGATCCTTATGACTAGTTTTGTGGTCCAAGTTATGTGCAGTAAATTTACATTTATTAATCCTGGTTCATTAATTTCTACATATACAGTACTAATGCATTTTTAGCATTTCAAATGTTATGTATGAATACTACTTAACAAGGAACAATAAATTAATATTAATACTCTAAAATGCTCTCAGTGTTCGTTGTTAGTTCATAATAGTTGATGCATTAATATAATTATATTAATATTAATTTGCATCTATTTGATTAAAAATACGGAAAAAAACAGTGATATTGTAAAATATTATTGCAATTTAAAATAATGTTTTCTATTTTTGTATATTTTAAAATATCATTTATCCCTGTGATACAAAGCTGAATTTTCAGCATCATTACTTCAGTTTTCAATGTCACACAATCCTTTAGAAATCATTCTAATAATGCTGATTTATTATCAATGTTGAAAACTGTTTTACAGATTTTTTTTTCTTTAAGAAATAAAAAGTTAAAAAGAACAGCATTTATTCAAAACAGATTTTTTTTTGTAACAATCTACACTACTTTTCAAAATTTCAGGTACATTTTCGGGTGCATTTTTTTTCTATCTTTTTTTGAAAGAAATTAATATTTTTATTCAGCAAGGATGTGTTAAATTGATAAAAAGTGTGGTTAAGACATACATTGTTACATTGTTATGCTTTTTTTTGAATGAATGTTCTTTTTTTTATTTTTTTACTCATCAAAGTATACAAAAAAAATGTATCAGCATATTAGAATGATTTCTGAAGGATCATGTGACACTGAAGACTGGAGTAATGATGCTGAAAATTCAGCTTTGCATCACAGGAATAAATTACATTCTAAAACACACTCAAATAGAAAACAGCTATTTTAAATTGTAATAATATTTCACAATATTACCATTTTTTCTGTATTTTTGATCAAATAAACACAGCCTTGGTGAGCACAAAAGATTTAAAAAAACAATCAAAATCTTACTGATCCCAAACTTTTGAACGCAGGATAAAACCCAACAGAACATAATTAGACCCCTCCACATACACTTTTTGTGAACTCCTCCTTCAAAGCAGACGGACTGAACTATAACAAACTAATTTGCACTATACAGGAGGAGAAGGTGAGATTTAGGAGCTGAAGCTGAAGGAGTGAAAAGGTGATGGCAGCTTTCATCTGCTGTCTGATACAGACGCCGCATTACCGAAAAACCCTTTCCAGCTCCCGCAACCTCCAAGAGACAAACAATGTGAGAAAGCACCAGTGAAGAGAGAGAGAGCGAGAGACAGCGGCCCTGTCCTGAGCTGGAGGGTGTGATCATGGATAAATGCGCTGAATCAGACCCAGAGGTCAGAGGTCACAGCCTGTGCCTCTCTCTTCAGGCTTAGCCCTGTTCAGCTGCCCTTATTCTGCGGCTCCGGCCACGTGGCAGTGGCGGGGACGACGGCACAATGAATCTGTCCACGTGGACGCCAATGTTCTCCTCTTATCTGTTTTCTTTTTTAGTCCAATCCATCCTTATCTCCTGCTCATTGAGTTCACTCCCAAAGCTCCTTTAGTGATGAAAGGATACAAAAATGCTCAGGCTCCTCATATCTGCTGCACTGAAGGATTATTAAAATGTTTGTATGAAAGATTGTGACTGACAAAATATACAGATAGTATCGGCCCTGGATGCTGATTGAGATGCTGAATGGTTGAACTTGACGTGATGTCTTAACACGCTGTTCGTGGCAAGAGACGTGAACGCAAAGCCTAAAAACATCAGTCTGCATCAAAACATATTGCAAACGGTGTTCACCTTATCCTTTAATGCAAAAGTAAGCCCATGGGTGAGACTTGAGGTTCATTATCTGCTATAGGTGGAATAACGAGAAGAATAACAATGTGCAGTAAACGGTAAAACAGTTTGCACTACAAACCAGTGTGCTCATTAATAAGATAATACATTAAAATAATTTGGTAAGACACAGCAATTTGCAATATTAAGCAGCAAAATGAGCTGTTTTGTACAGCTAAAAATAGCTGGGTGTGGATAAGACTGGAAGCCACACCCATATAATTAGAATATAATTACAAATGACCACTCTTACCGGAAGAAAAAGGTGGATACAAGAACATATTCTTTAAGAACCATTATAAAACTAAAACGATAAAAAACATTTGTATTACTTGAAATAAACATTAGCTGAAAATACATAGAATAAAATATTTAAAAAATGTAAACTTATTTTTAAGCTAGTTGCAAAGGCAGCATTTCCCATTTTTCTTTACTTTAAGTTAAAATAAAATAAAGTAAAAATAACTAAAACTAAAAACAAACTATATAGTCATATTTAAAAAAAATAATCATAATAAATTAAATAAAAATTACAAAAAAACAACAAAATTACTAAAACTATAAAATTAAAATCAAACCAGAAATTATAAAAATAAAATAAAATTTCAAATATTAACAAAAATTCATCATATTTGATCAATCATACTAGAATAAAACTGGTATGAATGATTTTACTTCAGACAGACTGATAAACTTAATTGCAAAATAGACCAATGAATTTCCATTATTTTTGAGACTGTACTTGCAAACGGCTGTGCATAAGTAGAAAAAAAATCACTAAATATTTCCAGAATTTTCTTTTATATGTATATATAATACAAGATAAAATAATAAATAAATAATTTTATCTAAGTAGAAAAAAAAATTGACTAAGTATTTCCAGAATTTAAAAAAAAACAAAAAAAAACAAAAAGGAAAAAAAACAAAAAAAAAAAAACAGTTTGTCACATTTGCTCACCAAGGCTGCATTTATATGATTAAAAATACAGTAAAAACAGTAATATTGTAAAATATTATTACAATTTAAAATCTGTTTTCTATGTGAATATACTGTAAAATCTCATTTTTTCCTGTGATTCAAAGCTGAATTTTCAGCATCAATACTCCAGTTTTCAGTGTCACATGATCTTTCAGAAATCAATCTAATATGCTGATTATTATCAATGTTGAAAACAGTTGTGCTGTTTCATATTTTTGTGGAAACTGATACATTTTGTTTCAGGACTCTTTGATGAATAGAATGTTCAAAAGAACAGCATTTGTTTGAATTGGAATCTTTTGTAACAATGTTGCAGACTGTCTGTTTAAAATGGTACTGTATTCTCTCTATCTTTCAGAGCCAGCAGGAGTCAAACCCATTAGTTTTTCTTCTACAGCGCCGAATCTCATACAGGACACAAGCAGGGGATCGTCTGGGGATCGTCATGAACATGCTGGACTAAGCATTTCCCCCATCCTGAGCAGTACATCAACGTCTCCAGCTCCAGCAGGTATCATTAATACTTCTAACACAACACCGACAAGAAAAATGGATCAAATGAGGTGTGGAATATTCTGCGGCAACTCTGCTCAAATGTAATTTAATCTACATGTTCAGTATAATCTAATGAGCACAGAGAGAAGTGCTCGGAAAACCCTCCGAACACGATGAACGTCACGGCCTGTCAATAAGAAGATGAGATCACAGAATGATTTCAGCCATTCACTAAGATGTCCTGATGCAAATATGTCAATCTGACAATGGCCTGAATGTAAAATTGAACATGCAGCTTTTTCTAGATAATGAAAAGTAAAAAAAAAAAAAAAAAAAAATGTATTTACTTACAAAATGACAATAAATACTTTGTAACAAATTATTTTATTCTTTTTAAATGTCATTTTTGTATGAACTGTAAGGTTATTAAAATAAAATAAATATTCATTCACTTACAAAATGAAAATAAATACTTTATCATTTCATTTGGTGACACAAGTGCTGTAATTTTTTTGTTTGTTTGTCTGGTTGTTTGTTTGTTTTGTTTTTGACAATAATTACTTCTACTTGATCTGACTCCAAAAATGATTTTGTTTCTTGTACCTTAATGATTTCAAGTTGATTAGGTCATACTGAATAATTGAATTGAATAAAACCAGATAATTTAGATGTTAGTACATGAAGTATATATTTTAGGTGATTAATTTCACAGCACAAATGTTTTATCACGTTTACCTTTTTTGCAAAGAAAGAAAAAATTAATTCTAGAAAATGAAAATTTTATATTTTATTGTTTGTATTAATTGCATATTAAAATAAGAAATATTTACTCACTTACAAAATGAAAATAAATGCTTCAGAATTTCATAATTTAATTTGCTGACACAAGTGCTGCAGAAATGATTATTTTTTATTTTTATTTATTTATTTATTTATTTATTTTGCCTAAATTACTTCTACCTAATCTGACCCAAAAATTGATTTTGTTTCTTGTACCTTAATGATTTGACGGTTGATTAGGTCATATTACATAATTTAATTGACTTGAATAAAACCAGATAATTTGTTAGCACATTAAGTATATATTTTGGTGATTAATTTTACAGCACAAACATTTTTTTTTTTCACATTGACCTTTTTTGCAAAAAAAAAAAAAAAATTCTAGAAAACGAACAATGAATAAACTACACTCAATCATACTTGATTTTAAACTAAAAATATTGTAAATAATATAAATAATGTTTGTATTAATTGTATATTAAAATCAAATAATTATTTATTAAATTATAAATTTACATATTTTATAATTTCATGTGATGACAGAAATTACATTCTACTCTGATATAGCACTTACTGCATTTAGTTTTTTTTTTTAGCACAACACACCCACTTTTTTTGTAAATATGCCAGATTGCATTCTTCACCAGGACTGTAATTCATCACACTGATTTCCCCTCTCAGCATCTGAGCTCTTATAAAGATCTCATGCACAAGGTGTGTTCACAAAGACATCCGTCTCAACCAAACCTCTAAAACTGCTTGCTTTTTCAGCGAGGACACCTCACGTGCCGTTTGCACACGGATCAAGAGATTCACACTGTGTAACATGCAAATGCAGTGTCTGCTGAGGCTCACAGACACATGTTCAAACGTCTCTCGCTCCTCTGTCTGGAGGAAACTATCGCTAGTCTTCATTAGCAGCATGCCGGCTGGCTGGCTGACTAAATATAACTAGCAGCGGCACGCTTTAGCAGGACCGAATTTTATTAGTCTTTCTATGAAATTTGTTCAGTTTTATGAAACTTTAGGACATTGCATGCAGATGTGGTTAACATGAGTGTCAAAATAAACATGCATCTTAAAAACAGGCCTTTATATCATTTTTTTAATGTGTTGCATGGATGCAACAGAGAAAGCCTAAAAGTAGGGCTGGGCAATAAATCGATAACGATAATTATCGTGCGATATTTCCTCAATAAATGATAACATGATCGTTGTAATGTTTATGCGGCAAAGGCGGAACAAAAGAGCGCTAGCCAAAACGCGCCACTCAGACCGTTTATCCCAGGGGTGCTCAACCCTGTTCCTGGAGAGCTACCTTCCTGCAGAGTTCAGCTCCAACCCTGATCAAACACACCTGAACCAACTAATTAGGATCTGAAGGTGCACTTGATAATTACAGACAGGTGTGTTTGATCAAGGTTGGAACTAAACTCTGCAGGAAGGTAGATCTCCAGGAACAGGGTTGGGCACCCCTGGTTTATCCGCTCGGATCAAAGTTTAAACGGCGACATGATGCGTTCGAATTCAGTGAAGAACACAAATGATTCGCTTTGATCTCATTACTCGCCAGATGAAGCAGCGCTGACAAACAGAAGAAACACTGTGCACAACGATACAGTCAGAAGGTTTTTTAATCTACAAATCGCCATAATTTACCATAGGTTTACTGTAGTAGCATAAACTGCACTGTGGTATTGTGTCAGAAATGTGGGTTATATTTGTCAAATTTTATTATGTTATTAATGTAGACGTATTAAATTTATTGGAGGAGGAGTAATGGAATATAATTACAGTATTTTTGTGTGATTAAGATACAGCATTTATGCATTTATACTAAATGTATTTAGACTACTGTTTTTCATACAAATACCTAGAAATCATATTACATTTTTACCATGGTATTGAGGTGCTATATTTGTGGTTATTATCATGATCTATGCATGATACTATGAAAGAGCAATGGTTAATTAAAAAAAAAAAAAAAAACTCAAACAGAATAATTACATTTCAGGTTGCTACAATTTTGACCGATAATACTGATTTTGATAATGAACATAAATCTGCATCATAACTCAAGCTACTATCAAATGTGTATTTCTAAGAGACAAAAAATGTTTTATTGCAGTGGTTTTTAATTAATCTGTAAAAATAATATCCTCTTTTTCAAATCGAGCCGTTCTCAGATGCCTGTCGTTGTGTCGTCACACCGACAGAGGCCCCTCCCACGATAGTTGATTGACATGAGCATTTTACCTGAGATCAGCTGTAACAGTCCGCCCTCTTTGTTTCGATGCCAGAGCAGGGATGTAAGTTAGACAAGAATATCTCAGATTGAGCGATTGAGGTGTTGTGTTGCTGGATGTAATAATGAAGGTAGTGGTTGTCATTTACTCCCAACATCTGAGCCGCTGAAGATGCAGTGGATTACGTTTGTTTGTGAATGGAATGCGCCTCCCGATCTACACATATCCGTCTATGTTCGCGCAAATCATTCGTGATCCAGCTTCACTTACAGCAGAAGTGAGTATAAGGGTTTTTTTTTATGAATCTTTGCGATCGCCTTTCCTAAAAATGTGCTAGTTAGCAAGTTTAGCGGCTAAAGTAAACAATCTCTCCGAGCAGCTCGTCACTCCACAGAGAGAAGAGAGGGGCGAGCAGAGCTCATTTGCATTTAAAGCAGCCTCGACCAGAATGAGATCATTTTTGCAGAGCTGATTTTGACAAGGTAAAAAGTGTGTTGTTTTACACAACCATTGAGAATTTTTAACCAAAGTATATTATGGACTTTTCATTAAGACCCAAAAGAATCACATCAACTTGTGGAAAATGGGCATCCGATGACCCCTTTGATAATATTATCAGGTAACACAAACTTGTTTCTTGATTTGAAACAGTATTACTCATGCAGAACTAAGAAATTATTTTTTCTATTAAGATATTTATTTTCCTAAGGAAAAATGACAGGAAAAAGTGTGAAGAATTCCAAAACATGATGTGTTTGTTATGTCCTGACAATAAAGAATGTTCTAAAGCCACATTTAACCGTTTGGTTTTTATAACTTTGACATTGTAGCAAAAATCTGCCTTTAAACTTGAAAGAAAAAAAAAAGTGACATTTATCGTGATAATTATCGACATCAACTGATATGAAAACAAATTATTGTGATAATTTTCTGCCCATATCGCCCTGCCCTACCTAAAATAATGACAAAACATCTTTCAAGTACTAAATACAGTGCTATAATAGAGTAGATAGAAATACCATATTAATATGCAACATCATTTTATTTCTTATTTAATAAATATTTATTTTAATAAATACCTTTTTTTCTTCAATTTTATAGAATTGATTTTTAATGCAAAAAAAGTTAAATGTTATTAAACATTTGTACTGTAAAATGTTTTGTCAAATGACCTAAAATATGTACTGCATGTGCAAACATCTACATTAACATGAGGAATGCAATTTGTATAATTTTATGAAAACATGAGGTCATTTTTCAAAGTGCACTTACCAGTAATACTATAGTAAAATCATCTAACACTTCAAGTTGACACCACCACTCTAGAGACTGATGACGCATCCAGACAGATCCTTTCTGATTTAAATGCTCATTTACAAATGATGTCCTGACAAATGAATTATTTATGGTGTTAAAATCATGACATTTGTGTTTCACAACATTTCCAGTCACTAATGACACTACGATGCCTCTTTCTCCAATTAATAATGGAACAGATGCAGCTCGAGTATCTGCTTGCCAGTCCGTCTGTTTGACAGTTTTTGGCACCACTGCAGGTCAGTCAGGTCTTGTAATGCTGCTCTACAACTAGTACTACAACTAGTATAACTTTAACACACTAACTAAACAAATAGGGTCATTCCTGTTGCACAGAAAGGTTTGAAATATTTTTATATAATTATACACCTGAATTTCAGAAATATGCTCCAGTGAGGCTCATACACAAGTGTTATTTTAGTCCTGATTGATTTTAGTATCTAATATTGTTTTGAATTTGTTTTTAGTTTTATATTCAGTTTTTGTATTTTTGTCATTTTATTTATTTTTTAATTTTTTGTAGTTTTTTTTTTTTTAATTAACTTTTAATGTTTTATTAATTTTATTTTAAGTATTTTATTTTATTTTTTATTTCATTTTATTTTATTTTAAGATTTAAATTAACTAGGATTAATTCAGGATAATTGGGACATTTTTCCCTAGTCACCTTAATGGCAAAATTTGTCCCAGTTTACCTTTATATATGAATTTTATCAACCTAATGGATTTTTTAGAGCGACACAAACAAACTAATATCACCAAATTCATCAAATGTATTGCTAATACTGATGTTTAGAGGTCCAGACTGTGTTTCACATGATTCATCAGCAACAGTTAAAGATAATTATACTCTAAACGTTACTGAACTATGTCCCTTGTATGTCTAGTGTCATTAAGTTGAGCGTGCTTTACGCAGTAAAGTGTGTGTAATTGTTCTCTGATATCTCACGACCTGACGGAGACACTGATAAAAGACACCACAGACGCTGTTTCACCGATAAAAGACACCACAGACATAGTGACAGAGATGTGATACACAAAGATCTGGTGTCTTGATGCAGGTAAAGTTGAGGGAAAGAGGTCAAGAGGAACAGTCGGAGATAAAGATAAGTTTTAATTACATTTTTTTTTACTACAAAGTAATATAATAACTCACACAATTTTTATGTCATATATTTAACAGGTTTTTGTGTCAAAAAGTGGAAAACTGACATTTATATATTTTTATTTATTTATTTATTTTTTATAATATTTAAAAAAATAAAAAATAAATACAAAAATTCAGCCAATGTTATTTTAGTTTCTTTGATTTACTATTTTAGTTTTTGTTAATATTTAGAATTGTATTTTATATTTTCTGTTTTTGTTTAAATTTTAGTTAAAGCTCTAGTCGTTTTATTGTGTATTTTTGCCATTTTTAGTTGTTTTAATACTTTGGACTAAGTAAATGATTTTTTTTCTTGATTATTTCAAATAATGAACTTTTTTATGGTTTTAGTTTAACAGTGATAATCCTAAAAATCCTAAAAATAGAATTTTGCATTGCATTTCCTGCCCTTGTTTGCAGAATTTCCACACTTCACCCTCAAATACTTGATTCTTTAAGATTCTAGTGGTTGTCATGATGTTTTATTTCTTATTTAGGTTGCATTTATGGGCAGCAGTAGTTAGTACCTGCCATTTCTGGCTGGAATGGCTCTGTCTGGGCATTCAGAGCAGAGGCAGATGGACAAACATGAGTTGAATAAAGATCTCCTTACATCCTGTACCGTGCTGAAAGTCACCTCTAATCTACAGAGTCTGGTGAATTAGAGCTGTCATGTGCGTGTGTGTGTGTTTACTGCAGCTAAGACTGAAACACTTTATTTTAAAGGAGATTTGGCTGCCAACAGCGGTCACTGATGATGCACTGTGGAAATGTTAAGAAAATGTGCACTTTATACATTTAGAGTGACAGCCACCAGAATCATAAAGACACAAGTTATTCATAATATCAAAAACCAGGATATTCAAAAATGCACAAGAGGCAGCAATGTAGATTGATTAAGCAGAACAGTTTTTTGCAATTTCATTATTCATGCATACAAGCACTTTCCACTACAAAATGTTTAATTTTAGTGGCAAAAATGATTCCTTGTCAAATTAGACTGAAGAATCTACATTTTCTGGCGTGCAGCATCCCATCTGTGGTCAAATTATGACTGTGACAAACTATGAACAGCTGTGAAGCTCACCACAAATTTTATAGAATGCATCACTACGATAAACAATGCAGCCATTCAACAACCTCCAATAATAAAAACAGCACTTAACAAAGATTCTTTGTTTGAAATGTAACAGCTTTTAAATGTTTCAAATGTGGCTTTGAAAAAGCTATCAACATTCCAACATTCCAAATAAGTTACCGTTTGTTGCCAGGTTTCTTATTCTTCACAAACATCAATATTAAAAATGCAAACAGCTCATGAACTTCAGGTGAACATAAGATATAACGTAAATTCAAACTTGTATACACTCCTAAAAATACATTTTTTTAAAAAAAGTTTAAGAAAAAAAGTTTTTTTTTTTTTTTTTTTTTTGATGTTACGCTAAAAAAAAATGGTTATTTTAAAAACTGTTCAGTGAAATGTTTTTTATGGCATCAATTCACAAAAAAACTTAGGAGCCTTTATTTTTAAGTTGTATGGACTAAGTTTTAGATATTTCAAAGTGTTTTTTTTTTTTCCTTTTCAGACATGGAGAACGCTTGGTCTCTATCTAATTTTATTAAATGGAAGAGAAGCAGCTCAAAAATTCAGCTACACTCCTTTTTTGGACAGAAGAAAGATAATCATACAGTTTTGGAACGGCATGACGGTAAGTAAATGATAACTGAATTTTCATTTTTGGGTGAACTGTCCCCTAAAAAGTAAAGGGTATACTTTTTGTGACTAATTTAAAGGTAAAGTGTATAATTTCCGTCACAAGTGGAGACATTCATTTCCATAATTGTTACACTTGCAACAATCTGCAGAAACCACATGCTTTGTGCTCAAAACAAGCCTAAATGCAAAATAATAAGCCTAATCAGAGATAGCCAAGATACATTTTCAAAAGCACAAACATAAAATAACAATTGACGTATACAGTACAGTATATTTGCAGTTTGTGAAAATCAAAATAATAAATACAATTATGCAATGCTAAAAGTGTTTTTAAACAGAGTTTTATTAATTACATTCTCATATTTGTTGCATTTTTGTAATGTGTTTTTATAAAGTTGTAATTTCATTACAATATAATATTGAGCTGTTTGCTATTTATTTACTATTTTTCAGTGTGGTTTTTGGTGAATTGTATTGAAAACAGTTGCAGTTGACCTGCACAAATCATAATACTAAAGAAAACATACAAACGTGTATTTCCCCATTTTTTTAATTCATAGATGATAACAAATGAAATTTTAATGATTTTTTTTGACTAAACTGTTTCAATTTCAGAAATCTGATCACAAATCTTAATCTTGGGTTGCCTTTAATTTTGCAATTTCATTTGCTGCTGCTAGTGACAAAAATTACACACTTTACCTTTAAAATTACAGTCATCAGTCTAATCTATGATAACATTCAAGGAACGATTTTGTTCTCTCTCTCTTTCTTCTGTTTCTCCATCTGTCACCAAAAATCCTTCATTTCCCTCTCTGCTGCTCATTACAGAGACGTGTTGTGCTAATGCAGTAGATATTGTTTGACTCGTTGCCAAAACAATAACGCACAGAATATTACAGGAATAGCACTTACACGTATCCAGAGTCTTCTCAAGTTCCAGATAGGAAAGATACCCGTGTTAAATACTTAAGAGCCCCCCAGAGATTACGGCCGTTAACCCTTGAGCAGGACGGTGCTGGTGGTATTGTCTCTAGCGCTGACGTATCCAGTAACCTGCTTCATGTTACAAAGAAGTCAGGCGACAAATAACCTTTAATCTGTACATTACACCATCCTTTTTTAAGCATTTCCTTATAACGTTTTTTCGGCTTTTAACAGCACGATTTAACAAATATTTTGACAGAATGCATGACTACTTTTGAATGGTCGTTAATGGAGAAAGATGCATTTTGTTGCTAAACTGCCAAAGCTAACTAGACAAATTAACTCTTTACTAGGAAACTAGCTCATGAAAGTCATTTGTGAATCAGACTTCACTGGTTGTGCTTTGCATTTTTTTGGTGCATGCACAATATGTATTGTCATTGTCCTTATATATATATATATATTACATGCACATATTATATGCACAACGCATTTCATATAGTTGACTGTTGACAAATATGATGCAGGGCAACAACTCCATAAATGCAGTTATGCTCTAAAATTCAAGATATTGGAGCAAAAAAATGTCCCTTTATGTGTTGTCTCATATTTATATCTCATATTTGTATATATCTCATATCACACAATATCACACTGCCAGCAAGAGCAATATGACACGAGTGCTGAGTTCGTCCCGATCTATCACGAGCTTAAATGTGATTTTATACAACAGTTCAGTAAATAAGAAGTTGATATTGTGTTATATTTTAAACACAATATTGTGTGTTTTTGCTCAATTTTGCAGAGAACATATCATCTTTGAAGTAGGGTTGCACGACATACCGGTACTACGGTAGTATCGCGATACTAAAGCTTAAAAATACCCGTGGTGCCATTGCATTTTTTAAACGGTAGTATCGTCCATGCATGGCAGAAGCACTGTTTAAAACGTTCATTTGAACATGCACGCCAGCAGAAACATTACAAGTTGATTGCCAAAATGTCTTTCTGCTGTGCTTTTTGTAGTACATGCTGTGTATACGCTTTATGTGGTATTCAGTGTTTCCCGACGCTTCATTTCAGTTTGAAATGAGACGTTGCACTTGCACGTCGTTTTTCATGCTGCAGTTTATCAGAAGAGAGGGTCTGATTCAGACCGTCTAATGTAATTTACAAAAATAGCAGCTCAAGAATCACTTATTGAACATCATAATATCTTACAAGAACGTATTCTCGCGATTTTACTCATTTGCCCACTTTTAGAACAGGCGTAATAATACGTTTCTGGAAGCATCTTTGCGATCACGAATGCAATTCCATTCATTCACAGCGGCGCTGCACTTGGTTCTTATCAATCATTATATATATATATATATATATATATATATATATATGTATATTTATATATATATATTTATATTTAACATTTGAAATTAATATGTTTTAATATACAAGCTGCTAACTTGGAAATTTCAAGATATGCGAGCAAAAATGCTACCGGACAGTTCAGCAAGAGTCATGTGACATTGACTCAACAGATGATGTGACTGGATAACTGAAGTAATCTGCCCACCGATTTCATCGCACCACTTCTCAAATGTTATTTTAATAATTGAATAAGTCTGTCATCAAAATGATGTGGTATAATCACCTCCAATAACTGTCTCACACGATTACGTTCCCAAACATCAGGTATCCCAATGCAAGATAACATGACAGCGTTTGTTATTGCATTTTGTCTGCGCGCTCTGAGGCACAAGTCATTTATTATGTAGGAAAAAGAGCAACAGCCTTGCAGCATTGCAGCGTACAGTCTTGCAATCTTTATTTTCCTGAACACATGGCATTATTTACATGTTTTATGCGATATTCTAATTTTGCACACAAGTTCAATTTGCCACTTTGGATGGGAGTATAACTAGTGTCTATGTTGCAGTTTCATTATCCAGTTCAGTGCTCGTCAATCCGATAGTGTCAGTGCAGTTAAATCAACAATATTACTGAATATTAATTCTCTCTTAAACCCCAACATAGCAAGCCAAAGGCAACAGTGACAAGGAGCCAAAACTCCTGACAAAACGCCTTGGACACCTTATCGACTCGTGTTTTTCCAGTGTTTTTCCAGCTCACTACTCTCTGCCTCTCCTCCTGGGCTTCAGCATTGAGCACATCAGTCAGGATAGAGCTGTCAGCTGTCACGCAGCTACGCTCACTCACAGACTAAACATCTTCCATGCTATTACTAGCCGTTCGCACATCTAGAGTCATGAAATCGGTCACTTGTTCATAGTTAGTATTAGTATTTAGTATTAGCATTTTCTGTACAGCAAATGGCAGAAATACATTTTTTATTTTAAGTTTTAGCAATTTTGTTCGACGCTTTTGTACGCTGTCGGTCAAAAGTTTGGGATCAGTAAGATTTTTAATGTATATTAAATACGTTTCTAATGCTCATCAAGGCTGTGTTCATTTGATCAAAAATACAGAAAAAAAATGTTATATTGTGAAATGTTATTATGATGTAAAACAACGTTCTTCTATTTTAATATACTTTAAAAATCTAATCTGTGATTAAATCTGAATATTTCAGCATCATTACTGCAGTATTCAGTATCACATGATCCTTCAGAAATCATTCTAATATGCTGATTTATTATCAGTGCTGGAAACAGTTGTGCTGCTTAATCAGACCCCCTCCAGTTTTTCGCGATTCCACGATCGCTGAATCCAATGCAAAATCAGCAACATGTTGCATTATTTTGTGATCCTGCATAATTTGCCATTTCACCACAAAATAATTGCAAAAATAAAGGTCTCACAAAAAAAAAAAAAAAATTATAATTTTTAACTGAAATATACCAAATTTTACTGAAGCTGTAATGTATTCTTTCCAAGACACAGATATGCGCAAGTGATTGGTGTGTGTGAAACGGTGAACACAAAACTTTCGCTGGAGTCTGCCGTTGGACCAGCAAAGCAATGTCCCTAAAGCATTACACAGTTGGGGTAAATTGTTTTGTAGTCCTTATAATAAATAAAGTATGAATGACAAAAAAAAACAGATGACAAAAGAAATTGTGCTGTTGCTATCTCAACGGAAGCAATTAAAAATTTGTTTAAACATCTGCGATGTGATAGCTAGGTTATGGACTTGTCTGTGGAATCAAATGCAAGTTAACGATGTCTGAGATAAACAACGCTGGACCCTGGATTGGGACCTGAGTGAAATGAAGTAAGCAAAAGCGATTAGGCCCATTGTTTTATATGGCTCAGTGGTATGATGATAAGTGTCAAATCGAAAGAGATTTCATTCAGAGACCTGTGTGGGAGTCCCACAAATCATTTTATTCTCCCGCATCCCGGCGGACATGAGTCGGACTGACTGTGGATTTGTGTTATTATTAAATTAATATTACAATTCATTTGCCCCACAATCATTTCATATTGAGATTCATATTGCGAGGATAACAAAGATTAGGCTAGCTTACTCCTCATTGAATATGTTTTTAAAAAGGTCTTTCAAAACAGGTTTATATTACAATTAACTATAGACCTATAATTAAATTCATTAACACTGCAATTAATGAAAAATCTTATTTCAAGCACCGACTTTTTTAAAAAGAAAAAAACCTGTTTAACAGGAAATACATTTCTTCTCTTTTTATTTATTTTTTTCCACTATGTTCGGGCTACAAGAGAAATATTAAGGATTATATGTAGCTACCATCATCTCTGATAGAATATGCGCCATTAATGCAGCGTCAGATGCCAAAAGCGCTGTCAGTTTTTACTTTCACTTTCTATTAAACTGACTGAGATTAAGAGTTAAAACCGGTATAACTCTTGTGCAAAGATTGCACGTTGCTTGTGTGATATCCATTGGCGCGCCATTGTTTAAAACAAATGTTTACAATATTGAGACATAACCTGCAGCCCCCCTTTCGCGGTTGGTGGCAGGCGCATCTGCGCTACGCCACTGGACTCGGTCCGTTAAGGCTGATTTATACTTCTTTGTAGTTAGCTTAGTGTGCCCGCTCACTTTTGCCCAGGCCTAGTCAAAAATAAAGTTCTGGCTACGCCACTACTGGAGCCGCGCATTACGGTAAGCCTACTGTAGTTTCTTAAAATTCATTAAACAACAGCAGCAGCAGCAAAAATAATAGTTTTTATCTACCTTTATATTGTACTTAGCCTATTTGTCCTGTTGTCATTTGTTTTTCAGCAAAATAAACAGACGTCATACATTTTGTTTGTTCTTTGTGTCATGTAAGACTATTGTGAATCGAACATAATATAATCTGGTGAATGTGCTATCATAATTATAAAAAAAAAAAAAAAACAAATTTTGCACACATTTTTGGAAATTACCACCACAAAATCAGACATTTGGATCACGAAATTCACGAAATAAATTCGTGAAATCCTGGAGGGACTGCTTAATATGTTTTTGGAACCTGTGATATATTTTTTTAGGATTCTTTGATGAATAAAGATTGCTGAAATCTAATTTACACTTACTGTACTGTACAGTACTCAAACTAAAAATCGAACTAAAATTGACAAGAAATACTGACAACTAGGGCTGGGTACCGAAACCCGGTGCTAATACGGCTCCGGTACCCATGTGACCGGTATGTACCGGACCGAATCAGAACGCGAATTTCGGTGCCTCATTTCGGTGCCACTTAAATGCCTGAACTGTCGATTGAAATATTTGTCTTCTGGTGCTATGACACGGATGTAGAAGCATTGATTCATCAACATGCATGATCGCTAGTTAAATTTAAATACTGCATTCATGGGGTGTCAGAATGATCAGAAAATTGATTTACTGAATGAGAAAACTCACGTGAACGTCGGAAAGCTTTGATGATAGAAATCCAAGACATCTTTGTAGTTACTATCCATTTTCACATTTCGAATTAAAAGCACAAATCGTCTGGAAATGAGACCATCCGAGAAGCGCGTGAATGCAGCAACTGTCGTTACACTCGCTCTGACTGCAGCAGGTGGTTTGCCGTTAGCTTAGCTAGCTACATTAAACGCGTCTAACTTAAAATGCCAAAAACTAAACATTCTAAAGTGTGGCTATATTTCACGAGAAATGATTCAGACACTGCGACGTGCAGCAAATGTTTTACAGCAGTTGCGTGTGAAGGGGAAAACGCGTGAAACCTAATGAAACATTTGATGGTATGTGGAATAAACTTGAAAGCAGAGGTAGTAAAAGCGAGCGCAGCACAACTGTTCGCGCACTGTGCATAAAACAGACTGTCATCGGACGACTCCTCTTTAGTAACTTCATCATCCGATCCTTCATCTCTGGATGTGAAATAGCCCGTAACATCATTTAGGGCACTGACATCACCAAAACTGAGCAGATTGAGACGAGTAAGATCGGTTAAGTGAGCAGCTGCAGTACTTTAGACGGCGTTGTTGTGCTCCGCCATCTCACGATATTAAAATAAATAAATAAATAAATACATAAATAAATAACTTTGCTTGCCGTACTTTACACAGGACTGGTGGAGAATGTGAACTGATACGCCTTTACTAAATATGTTACGTGGTTTATTTTGATAGGTTTTTGTGGTGTTAAGGGAAAGCACCTCCGCAGCGCGTTCTTAACATAGGAGAAAGACAGTCATTTCTGCTTGCTGCAATAAATGTCTATTTTTTTGCACTAAACAAGTGATATTTTCAGAGATGATAGACAAGATGTTATAGAATAATAATTTAATGAAAAACGAATTTCCTGAAAACGTCCCACTGCCCCAAAAAAACCCAAACAATACCCAACCCTACTGACAACCAAAAATGTTTATCCGTTCACAAGAGTGTCAGCAGATTTTTGGGACTGATACAGTAAGGAATTAACACTTCTGTTAGTCAACAAAAGTGGAAGGATTAGCAGCCGATGCCAGTATAATCTCAAACTGGCCAAATATTGTCTGATATATGAAATCTGTCACTAATTAAAATGACAATCTGTCACCAAACTTGCTTTCTAAAACAACAGCTTCACCAGTATTAGCATAAGTAAATTAGCTTCTAATTCCTCACAGTTTACTGTACTGGGAGCAGAATGGTTTCATCTATCAATTACTTTCATTTTAAAATGGTCACTGCTCTTTGAGCCGCATGTTATTGAGAAACTAACCCGTCAGTCGCTCTCGCTGTGATACCGAGAGCAAAGGGATGAACAGAATGAAGCTAATAATGACGGTATATTATTGACTCGCCATTTGCTGCACTTGCCTGCACATAAATGGCTCTTGATCGAAACGCAGTTCCCCTTTCAAGATGATGGAAATTTCATTAGATTCCTATTTCCACCATCAATAATTAAAACAATGTGGCACATCGCAGTCATCGAAATACAAGTATGCATTTCACAGACGACCTTGTGAATGAAGACTTACACCCAAGGTATAAAATTAACTTTTTGTCACACCTGACAATGGTGAGAGAGAAAATTTGCAAGTCATTATATATTTTTGTTTTACCGGCCATGAAGCTACATTATTTTTATAGCTGTTTTGCCATTGTCACTTGAGATGAGTGTATTTATATCTTTTTGGATCTTGCCTACACCAAAAGTGTAAGACAGAACGTCTTTTTTCAGACAAACCAAAAATTACAATTGGATCAGCTAACAGTCTGCAATGTACTACTCCGATCTCTTTAATATACTGTGGCTCAATATCTAATGTGATCTCATTAATAAACATGGTTATTTAGATATAAAGTATAGTTCTGGTACACAAGCATTTTTGCATGTTTGCAAACTTAAACATATGTTATCAATGTATTGACAGCATGCAGTTTACATGTGAATAACTTCAGAGATGTACAGTCAAACCAAAATGTATACAGACAGCTTCAGCAATTCTAGCAATGCTATGGTTTAGAAAATGTTACTAAAATATGACAGGAACTCAGAGTTAAACTGATAACTGTATCAGATAACTTTGATACAAAGGTAACCAAAAATTCAGACAACTGTTAGTATGACAATATTTGCACAACTATCAATACTTTGTTGACAAAATTACCAAGCAATGCTTAATTTTGTTCAGTCTGTGGTGTAAAAAGGTTGCATTAACATTTTATATATTTTATATTTATATTTATATTATATTTATATTTTATATTTTAATTTAGTACTTGTTTATATTAATAGTTCTTATATTAAACTTTTATAATGTGCTATTAAAATTTAGTTCTTATCCAATTTGACTTATTTTATTTAAAGGACATCCGTTTATTAAATTAACTGTGTTTTATTCTATATACTGTGTCTGAATGTGTTTTTATTATTATTATTACTATTATTATTTGTAGTATTTATTTATATTCTAAATTTATATTTATTCTAAAAACTTTATTTTTTTTTATTTAATTTTAATTTAAGTTTTATTAAAAGTTTAAAAAGTTTTGCACTTATCATTTTTTCTTTAAGTATTTCTATTCAGCTTTATTTTATTTCATTTTATAATTTGTTAATTTAGTACATAGTTATAGTAATTGTACTTAAATTAAACTTATTTTTAGTTGAATTGCCAATTAAGAAAAAGCACTTAAGCAAAACATGGTGTCTGAATAATTTTTGGTCCCAAATTTTTTTATCAGTTTTACTGATAGTCCACTGTATGAAGAATTTTTGGGTATAATATGTCACAGTTTACTTTATTTTGCTATCCTCATTTACATAAATGAACTATAGTGTTCTCCACCTACTAGTAAAAACATATCAAAAATTATATCTGGTGTCTGAATAATTTTTGGTTTGACTGTATAAAGTCCAAGTTCATAGAATATTTAATTCATGCAATTAATTTAATCATTGACATTAAAAATATATATGTATATTCTGACTAAAGTGATTGTCATTGTACATTTATCTGTACATTTTATGTATATACTGCAACTAAAATTAATCACTAATCTGGGTGGTATTCGGGGCTTGTAAATTGTATCTATTCAATTTTTGAAAAATTATATATATTATTATTTATATTAAATTATATATAATATTTTTTTATGTTTGTGTTTACATGACATTTTCATTGTGTTTTTTTGGAATTAATTTAAACTAATTTATGCTAAATATGAAGAACAATCCATTTGTATAACTTAAATCAGTGTATATAACTTAACATATATGTATGCATTTATTTATAACAACATTGATATTGATTTATGATGTATATGCATCATATGAGTACTGTCTCTTTGAAACATAAGATTTATATCGCTGTTTAATAATAGAGATTAATAATAGACTTTTGTGCATTTTTCAGGGCAGATGTGAGTGGCAAGTCCTGACATGATGATCTTTAATATAAAGCTGTGCTTCATTATCAACTAGGGTGTCATGATGGGTGTCATAAAACCTGTCAAATCCTCAAGCATTATTTTATTGGTCTATTCCATGCGAATGCATTACAAGGTGACAAAGCAATTTCCTAGAAAAGCAACATAAAAAAAAAAAAAACAATCGGAAGATGCCAAATAAAACATTTTGGTAATATTCACATTTTTTTCCCCTCATAATTTCATCTCAGACTCGAGCAAATGAGTTCCTCCATCTCCAGGGAGAACAGATTTTGTTTCATTCACTAGGCGAGTTAAGGCTTTTGAAGGCTAAAAATAGGTCCATAATGGTCATACCTTCAGGAAAGACTGTGTTAAGTCATTACCGAGCGGAGGGATAGGTTTCACTCTATAACTTTTCATTCTCTACACAAGCCATCAGAATCTAATGACCTCAGGTGAGAGGTTGCAGCATTGTCATTCACTCGTGTGTTTTTAAGCGTAATGCAATTTAGAGGCAACCGCTCAATGATACAGCGGCGACCGTCCATTAATGTCGAGAAAAACGAAGAAGACAGGCTGGAGTCCAGGCAATCGAATTCTGAATGAACATGTGAGAGGGAATCAGATTACAGCGTATGCTTGGGTAATCTCCAGTAGTTGACTGTTTTAATCCAGTGTCGCTGAACATTACTCAGGAGAAAACACATGACCAGCTTAGAGGAAAAAAAAAAACAACTTAATTTTGTAGAAAAACATTGACTGCCTGCAGGACATTCAGGCTTTCAAGGACTGTCAGCTTCATTTTTAAAGTGAAATAACATATATGTGCAATATCTAAAATACTGAACTGCTACTGAGGCAGTATTTCAATATCTGTAACGCTGTTTTCTGTCCATGCAATCATAAATGAATCTGTTAATCTGTGTTGCATTATATAGACAATATGCCAGAGGATGCAACATCCATTTTATGTGCAATGGTGGCTAGGGGTCAACCGATTATCGGCACCGATATTAAGCATTTTATGGTTATCGGTCATTTTCAAAACTGATTTGGCAATAAAATCATTTAAAAGCAGAGTTTTCTATACATTTGTGAGTTTACATGTTACATTTCAGACTCTGCATGTGTACAAAAAAAAAAAGTTGTTTCAGCTTAAAATAATTTCTTACCTCGCTGACTTAAAATTTTTAGTTTGTCGACTAAAATATTCCAGTTGTCACTTCAATTATCATTAAGTAACATAAAATTTTCATTTGACTAAACTAAAAAATTTTAAGTCAGCGGGGTAACAAATGATTTTTAAGTTGAAAGAACAATTTTTTACAGTAATGGTCAGGACAGAAAATTCAGGGAACAATAATTGTGAGATGTAAACTCAGAATGATGAAACAAGTCGACATGTAAATTCAATATTAAAAAAAAAAAAATCTGAATTACTAAGAAACTCAGGATTCTGAGGAAAAAAGTCTGAATTGTAAGATGTTAATTCAGAATTCAGATTTTAAAAAAATTTAAACCGTTAAATGTTAACTCAGACTCTGACTTCTAATGAGAAAATTGCTAAATGTAAATTCAAAATAAAAAAATCTGAATTGCTAAGATATTCAGAATTATGAGAAAAAGAAGCGACATGTAAACTCAAAATAAAAAAGAATCAGAACTGAGAGATATAAACTCAAAATTTAGAGAAAAAAGTCACACTTGCGCCAAACTCATAGAATTGTGAGATATAAACTCAAAATAATGAGCAAAGTATTTTTCAAAGTATGTATTTCAAAGAAGCATCTCATGTTCATAAATACTGCATTTATTTGTTAAAAAATACACTAAAAATAGTAATATTGTAAAATATTATTACAATTTAAAATAACTGTTTTCTATGTGACTATATTTTAAAATATAATTTATTCATGTGATCAAAGCTGAATTTTCAGCATTGTTACTTCAGTCTTCAGTGGCACATGATCCTTCAGAAATCACAATAATATGCTGATTTGCTGCTCAAGAAACATTTCTGATTATTATTAATGCTAAAAACAGTTGTGTTGCTTCATATTTTTGTGCAAAGCATGATACCGGGGAGGGTGATATGATCAAAATCTTATATCATGAGATGAGTACTTTTATTTCACAGTAACAATATTTAAATAAGGTCAAGATATCAACATTTTTGATACCATAGAAATATCATAATTCAGTGTCAATATTAAAAAAAAAAAAAAAACTAAAAACCAAAAAAAAGTCAAAAACAAAACCTCACTGAATACTGAGTAAACTAATTACAAGCAATAGGACATAAAAACTCTTCATTGTGTAAATTAAATTATTATTTCTTCTTATAAAAGTTACAAAAGTGATTGTCAAGAGCAGTGAGAGATTTTCTCTCATTTGTTGTTTGATTAATGTGAATGACAGACAGCAGGAATATTCGGCTGCTGTCACTTTAAGAGCTGCCCGGATGCAGTATATATTGTTACACGTGTTTTCTTTCTCAGTTGGCTGCTTTCACTTAAGACCTAAATTACTTTGTTTATGAGGATAATTGCAAAGGCAGGATTCTGACAATGTTCAATGTTCAAGTTCAATGCCTATAAAGCTGCAAAAATAACTCAGTTCAATACTCCGCACACATACACTGTAAAAAACAAAACACAATTTGTTGAATCAACTTAAAATAATTTGTTACAATGCAGACTTAAAGCTTTAAGTTCAGTCAACGCAAATAAGTTTAATAAACTTGAAATGATAAGTTGTACTGTGTGAAAACTTAGATATTTGAGTTGACTAAACAAACCATTTGGTTTGTTGAACTTAAAAGCTGGGCTTGTTACCCAGCTGCCTAAAAAAAAGTTGAATGAACTTAAATATCTTAATTTGTCACCTACTACAACTTAACATCCCAAGTCGACTAAACTTTTTTGAGTTGACTGAACTTAAAATTTTAAGGCAGCCAGGTAACAAATTATTTGAAGTTGAATCAACAAATAGTTTTTTACAGTGTATAGCAAAATGAGTTCTCTTTCGCTGCTGATTGCATTTAAAATAGGGATGCATGATATTATCAGACCGATATCGGAATCAGCTGGTAATGGCTTCAAATGTAAATATCAACATCGACCCGATATGCCAAAATGATGCTGATATGTTTTGCCGATAAGAAGAATATGTTAATGTGCGTGTTAACAGGGTGTGCTAGCGACTGGATTACATCAGCAGTGTGGCTCATTCTTGAAGCAAAGAATTTCCTGAATGGTAATTAGATTCACAGAATGACACCTTCGGTGTTTGATAGAGTAAACAGTAATAGCACGTGCAATAGCAGCGGCAGCCTCCCCTAGGTCCTAATGCCCGTTCGGTAAGGAATTTTAATTCCGTAAGGGGTTCTATTGGCCTACTTCTAATAAAATGAATGTAAAATACACAAATAACATTTAGACTGTGTTTCTGATTAAATGAAGCAGTAACTGATGTCATAAAAGGTCAGAAGCTACAGCTTACATGAATAAAAAAAAAAAAAATCACAAACGACACTTAATGTACAAATTATGAGCTCTAAAAGATTTTCAGATTTTTACAACTCTTTTGCTTTAGACCATCTACAGATATGAAGTCTTAAAATGCATCTTTCTGAAAAAAAAAAATGAAGTGATTGATCTATAGTTTATTTATAGTTATTTTCAAAGCTTCAATGTACTGTCATTATAAAAGAACTTCATTATTGTTTATTTAATTCTAAAAAAATTAAGTTCTTGTTAAAAACTAACCAAAATGAAAAATGTTTTGCTTATAATTTCCACACAGGAGAGACATGGTGTTGCATCCAAGCAAAAGGAAATATATCTTTTTATTCTGTATCGGCTATCGGACAAAATTAGTTATCGGATATCGGGTGACGGCAAAAATCCAGTATCGTGCATCCCTAATTTCAACGACTTAAAATCCATTGTTTTTTTAACCGCAATGCTTAAAAATGCTGTTTGACAAATTTCTACCAGTTAATCATGTCTACGGGTCCATCGGCCACGCCCACATGACATTTTTTGTATCAGGATTCTCTAATAAACAGAAAGTTCAAAAGAACAGCATTTATTTCAAATTTTTGTATGGTTATAAATGGCATGAGAAAAGCATAGAAAGTTCCTCTTTCCCCTGTGTATGTGTCTAATGCGCTGTGACAGCGGTGGTGTCGTGGGGCTGTTTTGCTGTAGTTAATGCACAACTGGTCTGGCAATCCACCAATCAGGGACGAGCAATGGAGGAGGGGAAGGAGGGCCACTAACCCTTTGTTGGCGATCTGCTGGCCATGTGGCTTTGCTCTGGTCTTACTGGGGCTGCTGCGAGCCAGACGACATGGCCTACTTTCATTTCTAATCAGCTCTGCTTGAAGTTGTCCTCCAGACTGATGAGCCTCACGCCCACTCCATGAGCAGAAATGATTGGCTATTACATTCGTGTAGGATTTCGCTCAACCACCAGCGATGATATTTCCCACTGTCATGTTTTGAAATGGTCGAGAGGCATTTGTCATATTCTGTTCCTCATCTGTGTCTTACAGCAGCATGATCCATTGAGTTATATATTGAGAAATCAGCCTTGGGGCCGAAAAGAGAGCTCTGAATGTCTATGGCTCTGTTGAAACTTGAAAAACGCTGCCTTATGCCATCATACACTGCCTTAGCAGACTTATCTGAATCCATAGTTTGAGATCCTGTTCACTAAGCAGTGTTATTTTAGTATAACTGAGATACGATTATAGTGTTTATTAATAGTTTGAATAGTTTTATATTTTGTTTTTTATTTATTTTTTTTAATTAATTGGTAATTTAGTTGAGTGTTTTTGTAATTTTTATATATTTTTTTATAATCTACATACTTTTTTTTATTTATTTCAGTTTTAGTTTAAGCTATTAGTAGATCAGTCTAAATAAAAATGAGAAATGCTTCCTTGGCTAAATAAGTTTTATTATTAGCAAAAAATGCTAATATTAAACAGCAATAAAAGAGTTATAAAATTAATATTAAATTATAAATATTAAATATTCAAATAAAGTATTTAATATTTCAAATTAATGTTTTATTTCTGTTAACGTTTATTTCGCACGTTTATTTAACTTCTTTTGTTAATTTTAGTTAACTCAGAATTTGACAGTAAATTTCATAAATAATTACAAAGAAAAAGTAACGTTTTGCTGCTTATTTCAAGCAACTTTTTTTTTTTAGTTAATTTCAGTTTCAATTTTAGGTAACTATAATGACTATTTTTAATTTCAGTTATATATATATATATATAATCATTATTATTAACTATTATTAATTATTATTAATATTTTTGTTTAAATAAAAGTAGTTCAAATACTACTAATTTATAAATACTTCAAAAATAAAACAAAAAATAAATTAAATCAATAAAAATATTTATTATTAACTTAATTTGTGGTTATGATGTATTTATTTAGTGTACATTGTAAAAAAAAAATGTTCACTCAGAAATTGGTAGTAAATTTCACAAGTAATTACAAAGAAACAGCAAGTGATTCATTGAATTAAACAAAATTTTGAAGTTGAAAAACTAAAATAGTATTTTCTTGTAAAACGTACTAAACTAACTTCTAAAATCTTCTGAAGCCATGTGATAATTTGTGGGAGTGACAGGACTAAAAAATAATCTGATAATTTTTTTTTATTAAATAAGCATAAAAGTAGCTCAACAAATACTACTGATCTATAAATACTTCCAAAAATAAATAAATGAATAAATAAATAAAAATGTAAATATATAAAAAGTAGTTCAACACATACTATATAATCTATAAATACTTAAAATATATATATATATATATATATATATATATATATATATATATATATATATATATATATATATATATATACAGGGGTTGGACAATGAAACTGAAACACCTGGTTTTAGATCACAATTAGTATGATATTGGGCCTCCTTTTGCAGCTAATACAACATCATTTCATCGTGGGAGTGACAAATACAAGTCCTGCAAAGCAGCCAGAGGGATTTTGAGCCATTTTCCTCTTGCAGAACAGTGGCCAGGTCACTATGTGATGCTGATGTGGGAAAACGTTTCCTGACTCGCTCCTCCAAAACACCCCAAAGTGGCTCAATAATATTCAGATCTGGTGACTATGCAGGCCATGGGAGATGTTTAACTTAATTTTCATGTTCATTAAACCAGTCTGTCACCAGTCTTGCTGTGTGTATTGGTGCATTATTATCCTGATACAGAGCACTACCTTCAAGGTACAATGTTTGAACCATTGGGTGCACATAGACAACCTTCACACTCTGCTCTTACTGGTGTAATGTACAATAAGTGAAGATTGGGCACCAGACAGCGCAAATATAGCCATGAAACCTCCAATACTATATTGGCGAGTGTTTCAGTTTCATTGTCCAACCCCTGTATATATATATATATATATATATAATTTTTTTTTTTTTTTTTTTTATACAATATACTAATTAGTTTCTAAACGAGGGAATGAATTAGTAAAATGTGGCTCTAAATGAGGGAACAAGGGAATTAATTAATAATGGAAGTCATGGAAAAGAATTCCCCATTTGTGGCCACAATATCTTGTTTTTGTTTTCTTTGCATTTCATGTGTGCGACTCCATAATTATGAAATGTCACTGCACGGAAGAAAATTGGTGAATTTTTTTCATGAGTTTCCACTCAACAAATAACAGCATGTGATTTAGAATGACATTAGGGACTATCAATTTCAATATTTGTTTCATTTTTTCCAGATCATCAGACGTGATGTTCTGAGGTCTTGGAAGGTGAACTGAAACTTAAGAAGGCGCCTTTACACAAGACCGCTGTCTGGTAAGTCACTTGTCTTTACATCATTCAAATAATAATGCAATAATGCAAAAACCAGTCGCAGCTCTGAAAGCTTTTGTTCTAAATAAGGATGTCACAATGGAATCACCACAATCTCTGTTTCAGCTCTATTCCATTCGTATGTGCGAGGCAGATTCAATCTCGCTGCGTTATGGCCAAGAACAGAAGGACCGGTAGGCGATGCTGGCAGCGGCAGAGGAGCAGATGGTTTAGGTTGCCTCTGGATGGCTTTCAAAAAGGCTTCCCTTAGCTGAGGAGATACGTTTCATTAGAAGAGGTCCTGATGTATTGGACAGACATGTGCCCTTTATAATGCACTGCCCATCTGCTGGTGCTGCTTAGATCTGCTAATGGAACGTTCGCGATGAATCTTAAACACAAGAGTTCAGAGAAAAATCGCTTGTGAGATACCGCAATTGTTCTGCAATATAGCAGTGGATGGAGATGTGTGAGCTCAAACATTTCTCATCAAATCATCGAGCTGCTGTGCATATTCAGTTATATTTCTATACTTTTTACTGTATGCCAAAAATCGGTTTAATTTTTTTATTAAAGAAATAGTTGACCCAAAAATGAGTTTTGTCATCCTTTAGTAGCTGATTTATACTGACAAGCAACAAAAAAACAAAGGATAAAGCAGACAAAAAACATCATGAAAGATCATAAACAAAATTCATTTAACTTCTCCAAGTCTTCTGAAGCCGTAACAGGACTGAAATATAAGCCAATAATTATTTTTATTTATTTAGATAAGCATAAAAGTAGTTCAACAAATACTACTGATCTATAAATACATAAATAAAATAAAAATAATCAAAATATATAATAAAAAATAAAAATATAAAAGATAGTAGTTCAACAAATACTGTATGATCTATAAATACTTCAAAAATGTTTAAAAATGTAAATAAAATAAAAAATAAAAATTAGAGGACTAACTTTTCAGACTAGTCTATTTTCAGATTTTTTAAGATTTTTACTTTTAAGACTAGTTTATACAACCGGCCACTGATCTGGCTTGCATAAAGGTGCAATGTTTTTTTTTTTTTCTTTTCTTTTTTTTTTTTTTTTTGTAAATAAGCATAAAAGTAGTTCAACAAATACTACTAATTTATAAATACTTCAAAAATTAAAAATAAATAAATAAATAAAAATATATAAAAGTAGTTCAACAAGTACTATATGATCTATAAATACTTTTATGCAACTGCCACTGCTCTGACTTGTATAAAGGTGCACAAGCACAAATTACATTTAAATAAATTTTTCACCTGAAAATGAAACTGATCTCATCAATTTTGGGTGAACGATGCCTTTTAAATGCATTTTTCATTACCATAATGCATGAGGAACATACATCTCATTACTGTAATGCAATAAAAAATATATATAATTATAATATTTATGTATCATGGTAATAAAAAAATCATTGTATAGTAAAATCAGTGTCACAATGAAAAAAAAAAATTTGTAATAATTTTCTTTATGCTAAATACAACAAGTGTAAATATCCGCTTAAATTTCAATCTTGTTCCTTACGTGTTATCATATGACCTCAGTAGATTTGGACAAGTTGTATGAATTTTTACAGATATTTTATGCCTTTTCTCTTTTTTTTGTGCTTCATGGAAGAAAGGATAAAAAAATAATTTTTTTTAATAAATTATTCCTTTAATGCCTTGAAAATTAATGCCATTTTAGTATCATTGACATAGTTTTATAGTTTTTATTAATATTTTGAAATATATTTATTTTATCTTTTTATCTTTATCTTTTAATTTTTTTGTTCTCATTTTAATTTTAGTTAGATTTATTAATTCTATAGTGTTTTCATCATTTTTATTACTTTCATTTAAAAAAAAAATGTATATAGTTTATTTTTTCCTTTTTTATTTCTGTTTTTGTCATTCTTATACATAAAGTTAAACTAAATGAAAATGAGAAATGCAGTCGCCGTTTTGGAGAACATACGGTCGACACCTGACCTCGAATTCAACATGATATGTTTTGAATGCTCTTTATTTTGATTGGCTGACCGCATTCACTCTCTCTGCCAGACATGCATGCGTCTGACCAGCCAAACACATGCCACTATTTCATAACAGATGCAAGAGTAACCAAAGAGGTGGTGGCCCTTTAATAATGCATGTTGCCCTTTCAAGAGCAACCATCCTGCACCTGCTGTTACACTGTACCTCCAGAGCCCTCCGTCCCCTCCAGCCTTCAGAAAGATCAGCATAAAGGCCTTCACGGAGGAGACCGAGCGACTGAAACCCGGCACCTTCGTTCGCCACATGGCTCAGGTCCTGCGGCGTTTCTGCGACCATCTCATTATCTCTTTAGCTCCGGCACGCTCGATCGGTGTCAACTTTTGTCCTTTAAAGGACTGGACGCTCGTGAGCAGCTACTTTGACAGATCCAACAAACACATGCTTTGACATGTTCACCGAGGAGCAAACGCAAGATAAAGAAGCAATGACTGACGGTGAAATGAAACCTCTCCGACATATGCACGGCACAAATGTTTGTTTGGAAAGAGTTTTATTGCTCTGTCATCTAATATTTCATCTCATATTTTATATAAGCATCAAATTCAGGATGTTGCTCCTCAACTTGCTTAATAATTAATAGAGTTCAATTAATTAGAGTTTGGTAAATGTTTGACTCAGACGAGTGTTATTTTAATATTTTTATATACTATTATATATTTTTTTTAATTTATTTAGGTAGCTTTTATTTTTATATTATTTTTATTGTATTTTTAGTTCAATTTCTATAATAATTTTTTTTTTAAGTTTAATTTATTTTTTTACTTCAGTTTGTGTTATTTTAGTATCATTTAGATACTATTAAAATTGTTATTAATATCTGAATCAGTTTTTATATTTTCCATTTTCATTTTAGTTAGTTTTAGGATTTATTTTAATATTATATACAGAGAGAGAGAGTTAATTTAGTACATCTACCTGACTACAACTAGCTGAAATAAATTATTTTTTTATATTTTATACTAACGTTTTATTTCAGTTAATATTTAGTTTATTTCAGTAACAAAAATGGTTTAATACTTTTCATTTTAATTTAATTTTATTTTCAGTTTTAGAATAACCTTGCCTCAGTTTTAGTTTCGTTTTTTTTTTTTTCTGTAGAAACTATTATATTAATATTTTGAATCAGTTGTTATATTTTTCCATTTTAATTTTAGTTAAAGTTATAGGAATTTCACAGTTTTTTCACACACATATATATATATATATATATATATATATATATATATATATATGTATATATATGTATATATATATGAAATATATATAATTTAGTACATCAACTACAACTAGCTGAAATAAGTTATTTTTTATATTTTATATTTTTTTTGTCTGAAACATTTTATTACTGTATATAAGTTTATATAAGTTAACATTCAGTTTATTTCAAGTACCAAAATGTTTTTCTTTAAAACTTTTAATTTTAATTTTACTTTCGGTTTTATAATAACCCTGCCTCAGTTTTAGTTTAGTTGTTTTTTTTTTTTTCTTTTTTTTTGAGTACTTTATTTATTGGAGTTTTAAACTGTAATTACAATTACAGTTTAATTAATTTTGAATTCAGTTCATGTGTTATTTTAGCATCATTTAGACACTATTATAGTTGTTATTAATATTTAATATTAATATTAATATTTTAATATTAATATTAATAATTAATATTTAATTAATAATTAATATTTATTTTATATTTACCATTTTCATTTTAGTTACAATTTTAGGAATTTTATTTTATTTTGTTTATGTTTATAAATATATATATATATATATATATATATATATATATATATATATAAATATGTATATGTGAGTATATATATATGTATATATATATATATATATAGTCTATATTTTATAATTTTTAGTCTGAAACATTTTATTTCATTTAATATTTTTTTTTAAGTAACAAAAAAGTTTGTAGTCTTTATATAGTACATGCTGGGTCCTTAATTATCACTTACCAAGGTATGTTTTGGCAATTAAATAAAACAAGTACTATATTAGAAACTGCAACTAAATGTGGTTTCAGTCAATGAATGTTAGCCAGTGACACACATGATTTAAATCAAATACATACAAACCATCTACTAAAGAAAATATCTCCTGAAAATGTACCATCCTGCATATCTAGGTTGGTCCCCAGAATTGCACCTGTTAAATTCCTCACATTATTACAAGGAACTAAATGATGATGTGTTTTCACATTTTTCTGACAGGTGCGGTTACACAGAGAGACGCAGCCGCTGAGAGTGACACCATGACCTGCGCTGTCTGTCACAAATATGCAAGCAATGACATTGTCACAGGGACTAAAATATATTTTTTTATAAAAAATAATGCAAAATGTCAGAGACATGGCTCAGTGGTTAGTAAATGTGCTCTGACGTGTTGCGCAATAGTGCTTGTGTGCTGGTGACCTGAGTTTGAATCCGGCTCAAAGATCAAAAAGCAACTAAGCAGTATCCTCCATTCCTGCCGGTAATTTGTATAGATCATGCTTCATTATATCAAGTTAATGTATCTTATATTTCATTTTTAAGGGGAAGAGATGCACGCAGGAAGCTCACAGTTTGAGTGGTATCTAACTGTACGAGAGCTGAATGGACTATAGTCCAGATCTCATTTCCATGGCAGAATGTGACGGTGAGGCCATCAGGCTCAAGATTATCATAAATTCAATCTCTTTCTCTCTTAGGCATCTTCGGATGTGTTACAGAACCTAGTGAGCTGCTTTGCTGCATCCTTCTAAGGTGGCATGCTAACTTAAATGCAACCTTAATTGACTGATTTGAAACGCTCTACACAGGCAGCAACAGAATAGAAAAATTTGTGATACTCGTTAGCATAAAAATGTTTTCTCAAAAATATTGGGTTAAATAGCAATATTTTTTAATTGTGTATGATTTTTTTTTCTGTTCTAGATTTTTTGCTTTTTTAATCTTTTAGTTAGAATTTTCTTTATTTATTCATTTATTTATTTTCAGAAAATACTTTTTCCTATTATTTATTCCTTTATTCTATTGTTTGTTTGCTTGTTTTATCATTTCCCTCATGTAAAAAATTGCATTACATTAAACTTGGAAAAAATGTATTTTTTATACTAATATTTTTCCAATGTTGAATTGACACAAAATTCCCGTTAATTGCACAATAAATCTTATATTAATATTTCTGATATTCAAATTTTATTTTATTTTATTTTTATTTATTTTTTGCTTGTTTTATTGTGCTCCCATGTGTACAAATTTAATTTAAAATAATGATTAACTTTAAAATAGTTTTCATTCCCCCTAATTAAACAATTAAAAAAATTCATTCATTCATTTATTTATTTATTTACTTATTATTTATCAATTTGAGATATTTTATGTCAGATTTTTTGCTTGATTTATTCAGGAACATTATCATTAAAATAATCATTTCCACAATGGAAAAAATGTTTTTCTGAAAATTATAATATAAATATTTTTCCATTGTGGAATTGACTTTCTCAAAATTAACCTCCTATATTTATATTTTAATTGTATTTTAATATTTTTTATTCATATTTTTATTATTTATTCTTTTTTTTTTTGTCCTCCCATGTATATAAACTGTACCCTTAAAATAAACTTGTTGGAAAAATGTATAATTTTTCATAAAAATATTTTGTTGAGTTGACTTTCACAAAATATTTTTCATTCCCCCAATTAAACAAAAAAAAACTTTTACTGATTTTTCTGATATTTTAATTGTATTCATTCTATTAGAGCTGTTTTATATTGTTGTTTTATTGTACTTCCATGTGTTTAGTGGACAAATAGATGACATTTCAGGAAAACCTTTTTCTTTACTATTTTCCATTGTGGAACTGACTTTCACAAAATATTTTTCATTCACCCCAATTAAACGAAAAATCTTTCTATTTGTATGCCATTAGAGCTATTTTGTGTCATCATATCTAATGGAAATTAAATATCCCATAATTTGAACCTAATTTGTGCCATAGAGTGATTCATAGATCTCACTGACTCATCAGTAAAGCCTCGTTCCAAGCAACTACCTCAAACAGCAGATTCTGCTCAGGAACGACACTACGAGCAAGTACATCAAAATAAATAAACAACTAGATGGCTCATCAGCTTTGCATGAGCGCCGTAATCCATCACGAGCTGGGAGTGAGGTGTCAGATGCACCGCTGTAACGACTCCATTAAGACTACACACGAGCTGACATCTCCATATGCTCTACAACACTCAAGTGACATCAGAGCCCATTACCCACAAACCTCTTCATCCACAACGCGCCCTGGAAGTACTAAACAAACTCTCTTTACCAGGGGTCATGACAGCTTTGTGGCCTGCTCTGTGTCATCAGCTGCAAACACACATTGATTTGCTTTCATGCCGACTTGGGGACTGCAGATCAATTCATTGTATGTTATTCGTAACCTCGTTAAAACAACTTGAAGCCACAGGTGTAAGTGTAGCTTCTTACAAGAAACCGTTTTTTAATATTTTCAAATTGTCATCAAGTACTTTAGCAGATCAAGGGTCAACATCATGATGCTTTTTTAAGCAGAACTATGCCTTTTTATAATATTAGTTTAGCTTTTGTTTTGAACTCCAGTGTTACATAATGTAAAGCTCTTTTTGCTTTACATTACATAACAATATAAAGAGAAACTTTTACTCGATTATCCCAAAAATAGTCATCACCATATGGTTATTTGTGTAGAAAGCATATTTTAATATATTTTTTTATCATATATGCTAGCATTCAAAAGTTTGGGATTGGTAAGATTTTTTTACTGTCTTTGAAAGAAGTCGCTTCTGCTCACCAAAGCTGCATTTATTTGATTAAAAATACAGTAAAAAAAAAAAAAAAATATTGTGAAATATTATTGCAATCCAAAATAACTGTTTTCTATTTGAATCTATTTTAAAATGTAATTTATTCCTGTGATGCAATGCTGAATTTTCAGCATCATTACTAGGTTTAATAGATATTACGTCTTTACATCATTACAGTCTTCGGTGTCACATGATCCTTCAGAAATCATTCTAATATGCTGATTTGCTGCTCATGAAACATCTATTATTATCATAAATGTCGGAAAACAGTTGTGCTGCTTCATAAAGTTATTACATTTATTTTTTTTATTGTATATTTATTATTTATTATATTGGAGCCATTTTATGTTAGATTTTTTTTACTTGTTTTGTTGTCCTCCCATGTGTGTAAATTGCATCTGTAAATAATCATTAAGCAGACCCTTGTCATCCAAGATGTTCATGTCTTTCTTCAGTCGATAAGAAATTATGTTTCTTGAGGATAACATCTCAGGAATGTTCTCCATATAGTGGACTTCAGAAAGGAAGTTTGAACTTCCAAAATGTAGTTTAAATGCAGCTTCAAATGGGTCTAAATGATCCCAGCCGAGGAAGAAGGGTCTTATTTAGCAAAACGATTGGTCATTTTCTAAACAAATTGACATTTTATATACTTTTTAACCTCGAATGCTCATCTTGTCTAATGCGTAGTCTGTGTAATCCGGGTCAATACAGTTAGGGTATGTCAGTAAACTCCCGTCTCGTTTTCTTCTTCAACGTCAAATTGGTCCTACATCGCTGTTTTACCTTTTTTTCGTAAATGGCATGTGATCTTTTTTGCATGTCCATTTTGTTAACACTGGGTTGGTACTTCTGCAGCGATGTAGGATGATTTTGAAGTTGGAGAAGAAAACGACCCTAACTGTATTGACCGTATCGAACCGGAAAAAAGAGAGTTCACGCAGACTTAGACAAGATGAGCATTTGAGGTTAAAAAGTATATAAATTGTCAATTTGTTTAGAAAATGACTGATCGTTTTGCTAGATAAGACCCTTCTTCTTCAGCTGGGATCATTTAGAGCCATTTGAAGCTGCATTTAAACTGCATTTTGGAAGTTCAAACTTAGGGGCACCAATGAAGTCCATTATATGGCGATAATTTTTTCCTCAAGAAACATAAAGAAACAGACAGGAACATCTTGGATGACAAGGGGGTGAGTAAATTATCTGTACATTTTTGTCCTGGAACTGCACTTCCCCTTTAAGATAAATATTTTTCCAGTGTTAAACTGACTTTCACAAAATATTTTTATTCCCCCATATATGTATAATTTTTATTTAATTTTCATCATATATAGTTGCATTCAAAAGTTTGGGATCAGTAAGATTTTTTTAACGTTTTGAAGCCTTTTCAGCTCACCAAGGCTGCATTTATTTGATTTAAAATACAGAAAAAAACATAAATATTGTGAAATATTATTACAATTTTAAATAACTGTTTTCTATTTGAATATGTTTTAAAATGTAATTTATTCCTGTGATGAAAAGCTGAATTTTCAGCATCATTACTTCAGTCCACAGTGTCACATGATCCTTCACAAATGATTCTAATATGCTGATTTGCTGCTCAACAAACATTTTTTATTATTATAAATGCCGAAAATCATTGTGCTGCTTCATTTATTTGTAGAAACTGTGATACTTTTTCAGGATTATTTAATAAATAGAAAGAACTACATTTATTTGTTTTATTTGTACATTTACTGTCACTTTTGATCAACTGAATGCATCACATGTTGTTTAATACGTCTTTTGATGTATTAAACATCAACAAATGTCTTAGCAGATCCTGATTACCTCATTTTTAGAGGTGCTTCCTCACCTAAACATCTTCATTGAGGTGCTTTATCTATCTCAAATTTAATTACACCTTCTTCATAATTCATATCTTTGGCTGAATAGGCCGCACAAGGTTTCTGGCAGAGGCTCCGGGTCTCAGGTGAGCTGCGGTGCTCCGACGTGATGTATTGTTAGTCCGTGTGTACAGGGTGTTGAATTTCACTCTCGGTTTGATAGCACTCTTTAACCGAACCTCTAATGATTCCTTAATGAGGCTCAGTCTGCGTTTCAGTCCTACTTTTATACTAGCTAAAACGCTGCTTATTAATATCTACGTACAGGGGGATAGCTGTTGAAATCGCCCTACACCAGGTGATATTAAATTGCAGTATTCAGCTGAAACTGCAAAGGCGAGTGATTAAACTCGCTTTAATAGAAAAATAGCTTTAATGTATATATATATATATATATATATATATATATATATATATATATATATATATATATATATATATATATATATATATTCCCCAGCTGAAGTTCATTGTTAAAGGTTTTTAACTATTGACATTCTCCCAGTATGTACCTAGTACAGTATGTAATAGTTTCTAGGCAGTATGTCAGTGTTACACCCATGCACTGTTACAGAGATTATGCTGTTATGGGTTTAATAGATATCACAAAGACAGTTTACCATGTGTATTTGCATTCTTACCGTTAAAAGGTTTTTAAACTTAAAAATATGCTGTTTTTGAGACACAAACATTTGATTTACCATCTGGTTTCTGCACTATAACATATTTTCTGTACATTTCTTCTACATATGGATCTTTTTTGACTGTATCATTGGTAAGTTAAATGCATGTTGTAGTTCACTGATCGGTTTTACTATAAATCATTGGTAGTATTATATTATTGTTGTCAAATGTCAACATTTCAGTTATGCATTGGCTTACAGGGGATTTTTATGTATATCAGATTCTATTTTTTAAATTTGTCTCAAACAGTTACAAAATATTCTTATGTATTTGGAGCTATTTTATATCAGAATTTTGAACTGAAAAAAAAATTCCCTCCAATTAAACAAATATATATATATATATATATATATATATATAATTTTTTTTTTTTTTTTTTAGAGGGAATAAAAACATTTTTTTTTTTATAAATAGCAAAATGTATGTATATATATATACACACACACAGTAGTCAACATCTGAAGTGGCTCAAAAAACAAAAAGTTTATCAAAGTTGTCCTAAGACAAGAACAGGTATTGTTTTTTGTTTTTAGGACAACTTTGATGAAATGTTTTGATCCACTTCAAATGTTGACTACTGTATGTGTGTGTGTATGCGCATTTGGGGCTATTTTATGTCAGAATATTTAATAGAAATAAAACATTCCATGATATTTCATATCTATTTTAAAATAAAATAAGACTGTAACAAAATATTTTATATTTTGCAAATAAACAAATACTATAATCTAATTTATTATGCATTTCAAGCTATTTTATACCAGAATATTTGTTCATTTTATTCAAACAGTTTTTTTTTTCTATTTTGATGTATTTCAAACTATGTTACATCAGAACATCAAACAGAAAGAAATTAAATTAAAATTTTTAATTAACAATTATGGATATTTGATCATCTTTCAGAATTGTATTTATTTATTGGATATTTTCCATTGTGAAACAGACCATCACAAAATATTTTATTCCCTTAAATAATAATATAATAATCCCTTAAATAATAATTAATAATTTTTTATTATAGTTTTTGATAACTGATCACAAATTTTTTTTTAATGCATTTGGAACTATTTTATACCAGAATATTTAGTAGTAATAAATTATTTCAGATCATTCCATTTCTTTTATTTTATTTTATTTTATTTTTCAATGACATTTTTGGGGCTATTTTTAATTAGTAATTTTAATTCCACCAATAGAGAAGGGAGCTATTTTATGTCAGAATATCTAATGAAAATAAATATCATCGGAGCATAATTTGTAACACAGAGGGACAGTGAGACCTCACGGCTCATCTAACCCACACTGGGTTTCTGGCTCATCAGTAAAGCATCTTCCTGTGTAGCTGTTCAAACACTGCTAGCAGAGGCCGATCTGAGCTCTAGCAGCAGACGCTGGCGTGTGTTTTTCTTTAATCCCGTGTGTTTGAAGGGATTGGACAGGCTGAGGGCTGAATTTGACTGAGTAGCTCTAGGCGGGTGTAAGGATGCCCACATTAGTGAGTCTGCTTCACTGCACACTTCAGCTGAAATCAGCTTTCCTCCCCACCAAATGAGACGCTTACGATATTGTAGCTGAGACAAAACAAAAGCGAGAGAGGGCGTGTGAAAAAGAGAGACACTACTCTCATTTCTTGATCAGTTCCAAAACTAGTGAGCTGCCTGCCTAGACAGTAACTGAAGTTGTCATAGGTGCATAAAATACTCAAAATTCATTCAATACTGTAAAGTATTAAAACTTCATGATTTACCTAATAACTGTGTGTATTAAGTATGCTTGTTAGTGTATTTTGCATTAGTTTTAGCAACATTTAGTTTATCACCAATTCTGTTGGAACCAATTTCCAAATCCTGTGCACTTCACGTGAATAGCACTATTTTATATTGTGCATTTTACAGTTCAGAGCCTAAAACTAACATTTTGCCACAGCTGCCATTTATCCAGCCATAAATATTTTTTACCAACCATGAAACGGTGCAAATGTGCATTTTCATTAAAAAAAAAAGAAAAAAAAAGAAAAAAAAACAGAACCATGGAAACAAATCTAATTGCAAATTTTATTTATTTATTTATTTATTTATAAAGATTAAACATCAATAAATAAATATCACTATGATACTTTTGAACTGTGACGTATTTCATAATAATATTATTAATGCACATAATCATTTTTAATATTATTATTATATTTATTTTTAATAGTTGTTAGTAATTATTAGTAATTGTTCACAATTGTAATAATAATTGTATTATTATTATTATTATTTTATGTAACAATGGTGCAGTTACAGCACTAATATTTATGGTTGTTTTTTTCTTTAAACATTAAACCACAGAGAATTATAAATTAAAACTTATAAAAATTAAACAAATCAATAAATAAATATTACTACAGTACTTTTGAACTGTTAAGTATATCATATAATTATTATAATCATTATTATAATTATTATTGTTGTTATTATTATTAATTCAATTCAAATGTATTTGTATAGCGCTTTTTACGATACATATCATTGTAAAGCAACTTTACACCAAATTAAAGTTTTTACAATATATTTAGTAGTAGCTTACAGTGGTGACTGTCAAGTTGATGTACATATGGCAGAGATGTATGGTAAAGATCAATTAATGACGTAATCAAACACACAAAGAACACCATAAATTATTATTATTATCATCATCATCATCATCATTATTATTAATTACTACTTATTTGTAATAGATATTTGTAATATTATTATTATTATTATTATTATTATTATTATTACTTTATACAACAATGGTATAATTACAGTACTAATAGACCTATTTATGGTTGTTTTTTCTTTAAACATTAAACCAAAGAAAATAAAACCATAAATTATAAAAATTAAACGTGTATAAAAGACACTTATAAATTAAATACTTTTGTGAAGTATACTGTAACTGTGAAGTATATCATAATAATATAATTAATATAAATAAGTATTATTATTATTGTTATAATTACTAATTATGTTTAAGTTATGAGTAATTATTAGTAAATAATAATAATAATAATAATAAACAATAAATCATAAAGAATTATACATTAAAAATTATATAAATAAAACAAATCAATCAATAAATATCACTATAATACATTTGAACTGTGAAGTATTTCATATTATTTATATTATATTATATTATATTTATGTATTTTTTTGCTTTTAAACTTTAAACCATAGAACTTTTATTTTGATGGAAAACTACAGTGAAATTTCTTTGTAGAAATGCTACCTTTTTTGACAACAGATTTAATAACCATATAAAAAGTTATATACAATGTTTCTCATTACAAACTTTTTCAAATGCATGTTAGAAGCAACTCAAACTCACAGTACTTTGAATTATTGAGTTTCCATCAAGCTGTTAGAAACGCAAACATGCGTCCTGATTGAACAGCCCCTTAGCAGGCAGCTGCCTACTGTATGTAAGCATGGATGCTTGGTTTTGGACAGAGCCATTCTCTCTGTTTATCTTTCTCTCTTTCTCTACACAGATCAAAACCACTGACCCAGCAGGAAAGGATGGGGTTGGACTCACCGTCCTTGCGATGGTACGTAATCTCCACTTTCCGTTCCTCTGACCCCAGGAGAGCCTGAGCCACCTGCGCAATCGCGTGTCTCGTGGTTTGCTCGCCATGCAGGAAGTCGCATGTACAAGGTTTCTGCATGATATCCGGCCGTGAGAATCCCGTCATCTCACAGAATGCATCGTTACAGTAAATAATAGCACAGTTCTGGACTCGGGCATTGGCTATGATGAACTTCTTATCTGTAAACAAGAAAACACCACTCAAAATTAGTACAGAATCGCCTTAGATGAACATTTGATGAGACATTAGTAGAGTATCTTGACAAATTGGTTTGAGATATTGTTCAGATCTCTTCTGACACTAGAGGAAACACATGTGAGCAAAAGAGAAGATCCATTTTATCTTTCATTGCCATTTAAACCAGTCATAAGGGTAATTAAAAAAAATAAGGGTTTGTTAGGATAGAGCAATATTACATACAACTATTTGAAAATCTGGTATCTGAGGGTGCAAAAAAATCAAAATACTGAGAAAATCCCCTTTAATGTTGTTCAAATTAAGTTTTTAGCAATGCATATTACTAATCAAAAATTAAGCTTTGATGTATTTACGGTAGGAAATTTACAAAGTATCTTCATGGAACATGATCTTTACTTAATATCCTAATGATTTTTGCCTTACAAAATCACTGGGATATTTGACCCATACAATGTATTGTTGGCTTTTGGTACAAATATACCTGTGCTACTTATGACTGGTTTTGTGGTCCAGGATCACATATAAGCATGAAGTTCTGACTTACTTATGTTTACAGCAACTTAAAATAGATCAGATAAGTCTATACCAGTAATTCCCAACCAATGATACGTGTACTCCAGCGAATACTTGGAAAGACTGTAAAACTGCAATTAAATTGGGTTTGATTTGAATTTTTATTTATAAATTAATTCATCCTTAGGTCTTTCTCTGATCAAGTTTCTCTGTAACTGCCCCTAGAACTCAAAACTCAAGACAGACAAACTCAAGCTGAGTCTGTTTTTCATCTACAGCATTGATTGATTTTAGTTTATGTGAATAATCATAAAAATAAACGTACAGCTTATGACAATGTTAAATGGTATCCTGTATATTATGAGTATTATAGCTGTATTGTAATTGTATATTATGATATATTATAAGCCTTACTTCCCAGTATTCTTGGCTTACGTTCACTATTGAGTGAACGTAAGCCAAGAAAGGTTGGGAAACACTGGTTAAAGAGTGACTGAGAGTTAAAAAAAAAAACAAAAAAAAACAAAACATTATTGACAAAGAAAGATGTATTGAAAGTAATTTATTAACATTAATAACAAGCCACTTAACTTGCATTGTATTTTAATATTTAATGTGTTTTATAGTTATTTTATATTACTTTACTTTTATTAAATTACAAATGTTTTTGTTTAATTGCATCATAAAATTTAACCTGAGATTTTGAACACTCTAGCAACTGTACAGCTTATATAATGAGTGCTTAAAAACCCTGCCATAAAAATCCTCTAAATACGCTCCAGTACTGTGTGTGTGTGCAATCTTCAGTATGAGAGCATCATACATGCATGCAAAGCATGCTTTCATTCATCAATTCAATGGTATAACTGCTGTGTACATAAACACGGTCATCTGACAGATGTATCTAAAGCGTAAACACTAAAGAGCCACAATGCTGAAAGTCTCCTGACTGTCATCTGCCAGTCTCTCTGAAAGCCTTTGTGTCGGTTCCTGTCGTTACTCGGTTGCCCTAAAGCTTTATAACAGCTATATGACATATATTGTTTTATATTAGGTCATCTCATTGTGCATTTTTATTGATGATAGTGTTTAAAATCTTACATGAAGAAACAGTGTAATTATGCACAAATGCAATGAATGCGCTCAACAAAGCTCAAACTGTTTACTTTCTTTAAATGTAACCTATGCGAAATGCGTGTGTGCAATAAATATAATAGGCTACACGTTGGCTATATTTCTGTGTGCATGTTAATACTAGCTCTTCATTTATCATCTAAATCACATGGAGACAAAGAAGCATGTGTGTTTGTTTTGCACTACTTACTCTGTCCCTCGAATTTCCGTATTATTATTCCAAGAAAGGTATTCTGAGGAGCGACATGACCTCTCCGTACAGGCATGATTATAACAATCTTCAGCTGTTCGTCCGAAAAAAACCCGCGAACCTCCTCAAAGTTATCGCTGCATCTGAACGGCGGCTCTTTGTCCGATATAACCGCGGATCTCTCCACTTTCAGGGCGCTTTTGTTGGTGTGAACTCAGATGCGGTGGTTGTAGTCACACGCGTGTCGGAACCTTGGCTGAACTCCTCGAAACCGACACCGACAGGAATCGGTGATGAGGAAGAGTCGGGTGAGATTCGGATGCAGAAGCATCGCTGTCCGCAGACGGGTAAAGTCCTGTGTGGTGCTGAAGGCGAATGGAAGACTGTGTTGTGATCCGCCTCTAGGGGCTTTAACTGAGCTCCGCCGCCCCGGGCTGACACTAAACTCACCCCAGCGCGCAGTCAGGCGCAACGGCGTTCATTTCGTCGATAATACGTAAAGGGGGTTGAGTTATCGCGCTCATGACTCGACACTCGTGGTCGTTTTTCTGAGCACCCGAAGTGCAAAAAAGTAATGGAGGCGTGGATTTATGAGACTAATGAATGTTCAGCACCTACCCGCTGGCCTCCGTCACACTAAGTACACAATGTTTTACAAATAACTTCAAACAAACATATGAGAGCTGTGTTGGTAGCATTTTGGTGGTTAAATAGCGAATTCACAACGACAAATTATTATTAAGAAATAATAAAATACTCTTTTCACGACGTATTTCACGAAATCGCATTTGTCTGAGAACGTATCCTGTTAGCTGCCGCTAACGAACTCAGGTTTTTATGGTAAAACCCGCCCATTCGCTACTCAAAACTAGCCCAGTTGCCTTTCTGATGGGTCCCCAGGTAAAAAAAATCGCGTTCATGGAGGTAAAATTTACGTAAATATCACGTTATTGGGGTCGCGGAAATGGTGAAAAACCGCGGACTTGGCAACACACGGGCGCGGCCGTTAAACTTTAAAATGTGAGACTTCCGTTGTCATCCGTTTTGCAGTTATTTTAGCTGCAGAAAGTAGTCCGTTAAAGACTTTTGATTTAATGTCGAAAACGTCACGGAATCATGGAAATATGAAATTAATGAAGGTCAAAATCATAAATAATTCGCTTGCATCTTTCGCGATTACCGGTTGATTTTGGGAACCAAACAGACCCGATGTGAGGTCAACCAATCAGAGAGCTCTCCGAATCTCGATCGCTTTTTTGATTGGTTAATAAACAATATCTGGTGTTTTTTCTTGGGTGGTCGGCCAGGTTCGCATGATTCAAACATAAATTGTTTACAATATTTTTACAATAAAAATTATGTGTATTGTCTTTTAACTTATTTTAACTGCATAATTTGTACTTATTTTATTTATTATTTCTTTTTTTATTATTTATTTATTACAGTTTGCTGTCATTGTCTCTCTAACAGCTAGATTACATGTAGTCTTGAAGATAATAGAGATTTTGCTAACTGTGATAGCGACACCAAATGACAATTTGGGTTTAACAAGATGAACCAAATGTACCTCAGAAATAACCCATCCACCTTTTTCTTTAACATGGAAGCAAGCCTATCGGTGAGACTTCCTGTTCATTGTCTGCTATAGGGAAATAATGAGAAGAATAACAACATGCAGTAAACGGTAAAACTGTTTACACTACAAACCAGTGTGCTCACAGTTAAGATAATACATTAAAATAATATGGTAAGACACACCAATTTGCAGTATCAAGCAGCAAAACAAGCTGTTTTGTACAGCTAAAATAGCTGGACATGAATGAGACCAGAAGCTAGACCCATAAAATTTACAAATGGCCGCTCCCGTTCTTACAGGAAGAAAAAGTTGGATAGAAAATCCTTTGTTTTGTAATTCTCATTCAAATCTTCTTCACAGCTGCAATGCAAGGACCTGTCCATGGTCCTGAATGGCCCTCTGCAATTTTACCACTACCAGACCTTTATTTTGTGAACGTTTAAAGGTTATAAACATGATGCAAATTTACTGAATGGGCTTCTCCGCTGCTATGCGGGCGTTTGCATTAATCCATATATGGCCTACTGACAATTTCAAGCTAATCTCCAAGCTTGGGCGGCATGGGGCTTCAACGGCGCTTAAAAAAGAAAGAGAGAGACAGAAAGAAAGAAAGAGCAGAATGGAGAGCTTGTCTTACTGAAACATCTGTCCCAGTATTTCAGCGAGGGCTGAAAACCCATCTGCTCCATTGAGAAAAAACAAGAGGATGGACAGCATTGAAAAGCAAACAACAACTACAACAACAGAACCGCCTTTAGTGTTGGACCTGCTGCTCTTTTCCCAAAACGTCTTGTCAGATTTAGTTGTTTTTGTGTCTTTGTTTGATTTTTAAAAGGGTAATGTAATCTCTATTATCTCTTTTGTTTCTCCTAGACAGCAGTGAGAATGAAGTGCAAACGGAGATGTCCGTTTCTCTGATTGTATCCTGAGAAAAATCTCCTGCAATTTCTCCTGTTCAGTACCTTATAGAAGCCTGTTTTGTCACAGAATAAAACATGAAAAAGGTAACTGATACTTTTTATCTCACAATTCTTACTTTTTTCCTCTAAATTTTGAGTTTAATCTCTTTTTTTCCCACCACAAATTAAAAAATATACAAGGTAATTGTGGATTTTTATTTCACAATTCTGAGTTTATTGCAATTCTGTGTTTATATCTTACAGTTCTGAGAAAAATAAATCTGAATTGTAAGATTCAGAATTGGATGATATAAAAAAAATGTGAGAATAATATAAATTTGCAAAATAAAAAGTTGCAGTTGCCTTTTTTTAATCTCAAACTGTAATATCTCAGATTTTTCAAGATACAGTTACAACCTGCTGTGATCATTTCTAATCAAATTATTGGAATTGCTGTCCACATTCATTTACAGAGTACTTAAATGTAATGATCCTACAAGAAAGACATCTCAAAAATTCATTAGCCTAACCGTTGGAGTTTGTATTAAGACAGTCTTGGAAGTGTTTTGATAAAGTCTTCATGTGCAGCTTTGATAGGGAATTTAATTGCATGTGGAGATCACAATGATGATGATGATAGAGGTGATCTGGGTTCTGGATGCTGATCCAAACAGAAAGTGTACTGTTGCTATAGTAACCTCCTCAGACGAATCCCATTTCTGAATATGTAATTTTCAGAAGGCTAGACTCCCACCACCCAAACCTTTTGTTTTGACTTCCTGTGGGGGAGTTCATGTCTTAATTGGGGGAGTCTGAGCCCTCTGTAATTCACACCCTGATGCGAGTGACTCAAAAGCAGAAGAGGGAAGTGCAGGTGTCAGTGTGAGACTGACACAGCTGTTGGAGTGTGTCATCAAACATGGCAGCAGCTCAGAGTTACTTGTCACACGTCTACTATTAGAGTCTATAGAGGCGTGTTTAAAATACAATGCTTGCATTTGGTTTTAATGTCTCTCATGCTGCGGTGAGTCTTAATGTCAGCTGCATGAAAATTTGCATGGATGCATTTGTTGAAAATCTGTTAAAATCACACTATTTCCAACTATAAACCAAAAGATTTTCGGTTATTGCACATATGATATAGTTTTTTTTTTTTTTTTTACTTTTTCTATTTTTATTCCTAATCAAATAATTCAAATAACCTTTTATCAAATAATAAAAGGTTTTGATCCACTTCAAATGTTGACTGTTATATAATACATTCATGTTAAATTACATAACATATGAGCAACAACAGAAGACCTTTTCATAATTTACTACCTTAAACAATTTAAATAAATAAAAATAAATAAAATAGCATATAGTTTTATTTTATTTTATTTTGCATTACAGTAATAAAAATTCAAATACCTAGTACTATCATGATGTATAAACAGTTTATACATTAAATTAAATTAAACAATAAATTCTATAATGTTTTGCATTACAGTATGAGAAAAAACTTTTTGCATCTATATATATATAAATGTTTTTTTTGTCATACTGTAATGCAAAAAATTATTGAATTTATTCATTTAATTTAATGTATAAACTATTTATACATCATGATTGTATTTGATATTTGATTTTTTTTCTTTAAAATAACTTTTGAATGAACCATGAAGCAGATATATTAAAAATAAAGCTTGTTTTTAGAACCATAAATGCAAGGAAAAAAACAAACAAACAAACAAATATATATATACAGGGGTTGGACAATGAAACTGAAACACCTGGTTTTAGATCACAATTAGTATGATATTGGGCCTCCTTTTGCAGCCAATACAACATCATTTCATCGTGGGAGTGACAAATACAAGTCCTGCAAAGCAGCCAGAGGGATTTTGAGCCATTTTCCTCTTGCAGAACAGTGGCCAGGTCACTATGTGATGCTGATGTGGGAAAACGTTTCCTGACTCGCTCCTCCAAAACACCCCAAAGTGGCTCAATAATATTCAGATCTGGTGACTATGCAGGCCATGGGAGATGTTCAACTTAATTTTCATGTTCATTAAACCAGTCTGTCACCAATCTTGCTGTGTGTATTGGTGCATTATTATCCTGATACAGAGCACTACCTTCAAGGTACAATGTTTGAACCATTGGGTGCACATAATGAAACTTTACACTCTGCTCTAACTGGTGTAATGTACAATAAGTGAAGATTGGGCACCAGACAGCGCAAATATAGCCATGAAACCTCCAATACTATATTGGCGAGTGTTTCAGTTTCATTGTCCAACCCCTGTATATATATATATATATATATAATATATATATATATATATATATATATATATATATATAATATTAAAATTCTAATATAAATTATAATTATTATAAAAAATATTAATTTATATTTATTTAAACTATTTATGGTAGTACTGAAAAGATCTTCTGTTGTTGGATACATATATATATATAGTTTTAGGATCATATATGCGAAATGTTATGATTGAATTTATTAATTTAATTTAATTTAATATATAAACTATTTGTACATCATAATAATCTTTGAGAAATTTTTATTAATGCATTCATTATATAACAAGTTGCATTCATTTTTTGGATGCGGAATGGATTCTAACATTCATAACTCATGGCAGCTTCATGAAAGCCATTCTGGATGTGGTCGTTTCTGACAGTATAGACAGTTTCTAAGCCATGATCATTCACAGCTTTTCTTCTGCTGACTGATATGAGCACTGTATCTGCCAAGTTATCAGTCATGAGGAGACACTGCGAATCTCTGAAGATCTGAGAGTCTGCAGCTTACCTAATGAAGGAATATTACACTGAATGAGAGAGTATGTGTGTGTGAGCACTTTTTGAATTAAACAGTGCATGCTGTGAGATCAGTCTGAAATGATCAGGGATCACTGAAATCCCACTCATGGTAACGCCCCCTTTTCTTCAAACCCTCTGTTTGTTTTTGACATCTGCTGAGGATTTTGATTTTCTCATGTGTGATCCGCCGATACCTGAGCCATTCATGAACTGACGAGGTTCATACGAGCTAAGTTGCATGACACACACTCATCAGCGTCCAGGTCTGTTGACTCTGCAAGGGTGTGAGGTAATGCCGGGTGAAAGGGACGTTACTAATCCTGCGTGTGAGATTTAAACGATGCACAGTGTGAGAGATGACCTGTTATGATTTGCTCCCCATCTGGACAAGCACTAACCTCAAAAGAAATTGACCATTTCAGACACTGCAGGTGTTTGATGTGGCCATATTTCCGAGAAACTGTGTGCATCTGTGAATTTTTTTTTAGGCTCTGAAAATGAGTATTGGCATATGACGGCTTGGCTGAAATTTCATCAAATTACTGCCTTGAAACCAGAGAAAGTGTGATATTGACTAAAATTGTGTCAGAAATGATGCATGTTGCTGGAAAAAGTGGCTTGCAGCCTTCTTGGCCTGAAAAACGAAGATAAGCGTGGTTTGAGTCCACTGCGTCTAGTTGAAAATGCATGAAACCACAAAATTCATGATAAATTATGAGCTAAATTTGTAATTTTACCTATTAATTTTACCTGTCTCTTTTAGTAGTTTTGCATATTTTTGGGGTCTTTGCAGTTCATTGTTATATTAATACTTTTTAGTATTTGATTTTTGTCTCATGAACAGTTTTTCCACTTGATCTCCAATGTAAAATCCAGGTCCTTTAGTAAAACCTTGTGAGGAGAAGGCCTGTCTTGGAGGCTATAGATAGTGTGATTGATCTATATGTGGCTGAACTAAGCTAAAGCAGAATGGGAACATTTCTAGCCTGCACTGTCATTTTTAACCTTCAAAAAATTAATGTTTAATCTTTCCTTTCTATACAGGTAGCAAAGAAAAAACTGCTCATCTGGACAAGTGTATTCTGGGGCACAAATGAACAAATACTAAAGTATAGCTGCATTTTGCTAGATTAAAAGTCAGATATTCCCAACAAGGGATTATTTTTCAAGATATATATATATGTATATTTACATTAATCAGTCAGTAGTCTCCCATTTTGCTTGTTGACACAGAATTGCGAATGTAAGCTTTCAGAAAAAAATGCATTTTTACTAGTACCTGCACATTAATGTAACTTCTTAGAACAACCTAGTGACTGCATAACAACCACCTAGAATACCCTAGTAACACCCTGGAAACACACTGGCTACCACCCAGAATACCTTAGCTACACCTTGGCAACCACACTAAATAACCTAGGATCCACATAGTAAACACACACCTAGAATATCTTCGCAATATCCTGGCAACCTCCTTGAATACCCTGGCAACCACCTAGAATAACCTAACAACAAACTGCCAATGTTCTGCCAACCACCCAGAGTATTCTAGCAACACTTCAGCAACCATCCTGAATAACCAAGTGCCCACCTACTGTAGCAACGCACTGGTAATCTCCCAGAATATTGTAGTGACTTCCTGGCAACCTCTTTCAATACTCTAGGAAACAATTAGAAACACTATAGTAAAAACCCAGCCTAAAAACCCTCGCAACATCCTGGCAACCACCCAGAATATTCTAGCAACACTTTGGCAACCACCCTGAATAACCTAGCGCCCACCTACTGTAGCAACGCACTGGTAATCACCCAGAATATTCTAGTAACTTCCTGGCAACCTCCTTATACCCTAGTAAACAACTAGAAACATTACAGTAAAAACCCAGCCTGAAAACCCTCGCAGGAAGGAACCAAACAGAATACCGTAGCAATGTCCCTCAATACCCTAGACATCATCCTAGCAACTGGCCTGAATACCCTAGTGACCTCCCTGAATACTCTCCCAATGACCTAGCAACACCTTGGCAATGGCAACCATCCTGAATGCCTTAGCAACATCCCTGAATACTCTAGAAACCACCTAGAAACACACTACCAACCACACAGAATACCCTAGCAACATCCTGTCCTGGCAACTGCCCTGAGTACCCTAGTGACCACCTAGCAATGCCCTGGCAATCATACAAATACCCTAGCAACATCCTGCCAACCTCCCTGAATGCTCTAGCAATGACCTAGGAACACCTTGGCGACTATCCTGAATGCCCTAGGAACATCTCTGAATATTCTAGAAACCACCTAGAAACACACTACCAACCACCCAGAATATCCTAGCAACACCCTTGCAATGCTCTGGCAACCACATAGTATACCCTAATAATCTGCCTGAATACCCTAGCTATGTCCTGGCAACTGCTCTGAATACCCTAGTAACAATCTGGCAACGCCCTGGCAACCACACAGAATACCCTAGCAACGTCTTGTCCTAGGAAATGCCCTGAAAACCCTAGCAACCATCTGGCAACACCCTGGCAACCACAAGGAATATCCTAGCAACATCCTGTTCTGGCAACTACCCTGAATACCCTAGTCACCACCTAGCAATGCCCCGGCAACCATACAGAATACCCTAGCAACCGCCTGCTACATCCTGCCAATGTCCATGAATGCTCTACCAATGACCTAGCAACACCTTCAGGCGACCATCCTGAATGCCCTATGAACATCCCTGAATACTCTCTAAACCACCTAGAAACACACTCCCAAGCACCCAGAATATCCTAGCAACACCCTCGTAATGCCTTGGCAACCACATAGTATACCCTAGTAATCTCCCTGAATACCCCAGCAATGTCCTGGCAACCACCCTGAATACCCTAGTAACCACCTGGCAATGCCCTGGCAACCACACAGAATACCCTAGCAACATCCTGTCCTGGCAACTGCCCTGAATATCCTAGCAACCCCCTGGCAACCACACAGAATACCCTAGCAACATCCTGTCCTGGCAACTGCCCTGAGTACCCTAGCAAGCACCTGGCAACACCCTGGCAACCACACAGAATACCCTAGCAACATCCTGTCCTGGCAACTGCCCTGAATACCCTAGTGACCACCTAGCAATGCCCCTGCAACCATACAGAATACCCTAGCAACACCCTCGTAATGCCCTGGCAACCACATAGTATACCCTAGTAATCTCCCTGAATACCCTAGCAATGTCCTGGCAACTGCCCTAAATACCCTAGTAGACACCTGGCAAAGCCTTGGCAATCACACAGAATACCCTAGCAATGTCTTGTCCTGGCAACTGCCCTAAATACCCTAGCAACCATCTGGCAACACCCTGGCAACCACACAGAATACCCTAGCAACATCTTGTCCTGCCAACTGCCCTGAGTACCCTAGCAATCACCCTGCAATGCACTGACATCTCAGCATTGTGGCAGTAGGTGTGGAGACTCTGTTGTTGTTGTTGTGCGTCTCTGCAGTGATAGAGTCAGCGTTTTCCCTGAGCGAGAGACTCGTGCTAGCCTATATGGCTCCTGATTGTTTCAAAAAGCCGCCGTTTTTCCCTCTGACAGGCTTCCATGGATCCTTCATTTTCCCTTAATCTGCGGGAATGAGGAGCAATTGGCGAGCAGCGGGAGAGAGGAGCGCTTAATCCAACCCTCACGCTAGGAGCCCATCTATCCTATAATACTGCTCCTGATGCTTCTCCCTCTCCCTCACCTCCATCTCTCTTTCTCTCTCTCTCCTTTGCTCCCGTCCATCATGATTAGGGTCAATGCCATCAGCCTTTTCAATAGCAATACGGCAGGCTGATTTGTTTCCCCTCTGTCGCTCTCTTTGTCTTCTATCCCATCATTCGCTGCCCAGTCATGTTTTCACGCTCAAAAACAGCTGTCTGGAATTTAATGAAAGGATAGATGAAAGAAAAAAACGAACAAACAGCAGACTGTGTTGTCATTTTATAACAAAAGTTTTTGTACCTGCTTTCCTACAAGCTAAAGCTAAAGACGTTCTATGTTCCAATGCAACCAGCTGTGACATTGTGCTCTGTAGTTGTTGTTTTACGAAAGCAATACTCTTGAAGCTGTGCATTTCTGGGATTGTACCTCTTTATCTTTAACAACTTTTACTGTGGTAAATTTATAGTAAAGCATTATCTTCAGCTGCTTTAATTAAGTCTCTTATGCTCACCTTGACTACTTTTATTTGATCAAAAATACAGTAAAAAACAATAATGTTATGAAATATTATTACAATCAATTTCTATTTGAATATATTCTAAATTATAATTTATTCCTGTGATCAAAGCTGAATTTTCAGCATCATTACTCCAGTCTTCAGTGTCACATGATCCTTCAGAAATCATTCTAATAAGCTGATTTGCTGCGCTAGAAACATCATACACTGAGAACTGATTGGATTATGAAAACTGGGAATTATAATGCAGTCAGACAGAAAAGGATGGAGGGAACGGAAAATGTGAAGCAAAGCGCATTTTCATAAAAGAATAATGTGCATTGATGAATTGCAATATTGCAACGCAATAAGACCGGAAACGTGTTAAAACCAAAAAAAAAAAAAAAAAAAAAAAGGATCCATTTTGATTTTATGTTGAGTTTAATAAGGACAACAAATGAACACAATTACTTTCTTAAGGTTTTTTTTTTTTTGTGCACATACTCAGCTAACAAAAATATGTTCTAAGAATGTTAAGCTAACGTTCCCATTAAATTATGATAATGGTTCTTATTAATAGTTGCTAAACATTCATTGTGAACGTTCAAGACAGCTGTTAACAATATTAAATTTGCAAACGTTATGACAATATTACTTTTGATTGTTCTCTAAACTAACTAAAAAACTAAAAATGTTATAGAAAACACCCCATAAACAATATATGAATAATGTTTTTGTGCTAACTTATTATTATTATTATAAAACGGATAGTTCCGGTCCTTGATTCTGATTGGTTGAGCTGCATTCGAAGCGATCCTTGATTCTGATTGGTTGAGTCGCGTTAGAAACCGTTATAAATATAAACATATACCTTTGACCTCATTACATCAGTATTCCGCACCACTGCGTGTGTTGTCGCGGTTCCATTTATTATGTATTTTAAAAAATACTGTTTATTATTACGTGAAGTATGAGTTACCCCTGCTGGCATTGTGTTAGCGTCTTTCACCATTAATCTTGAGACCACACCCTTCACTCTATCAAAGAAACGTTTCTCATGAGGGATAAACGTTGATGTGCGCTGTGTGTTTAAGCCCACGGTTTCCAAAGTGTAGAGGGAATATTATTTAAAAGTTTTCCGTTTCAGGTAAATTACTGGATGTTCATCAAGTTACTGTTTGTTGACACTATCTATCCACCTTTTTTTCCGGTAAGAGTGATTGCTGCCATTCGTAAATTTTTTGGGACTGGCTTCCGGTCTCACCCGCATCCAGCTATTTTAGCTTTACAAAACAGCTTGTTTTGCTGCTTAATATTTGTGCGTCGTACCATATTATTATTAATTATGAGTACACTGGTTTGTAGTGTAAATAGTTTTACCGTTTACCGCACGTTGTTATTTTTTTAGTTATGGTTTGGTCAGTTACCCGGATGCGTGGCCATATTGGAGATACTCAGATGTAAACAAAAGAATGGACTCCACGGTTAATAGAAGTTACTACTGAATACAAATTTCTGCTAATTTATTCTGTCTAAACCAAAGGTGTGGAAGCTGCTAAATCATATAGAGAAGGACTTAGTAAGCAGGAAAGGGTGCAATAGTTTGACAAACTAAAATTGTAAAGATACGTACAAGCAGTATTAATTGATTTATTGCCTTATATATAATTTATTTCACCTACCTGACCAGAAATGATAAGAACGAACACGAATGTTGTCAAAATTCTTGCTCTGGAAATCCTGGTTTAGTTTGGCCAACCACAAACGCTTTTTGTTCCTCAAAAAGTTTTTTTTGCTCTCTTCTTCTTGATTTGTTATAACTTTTAGCAGTCTATAGTACAGTCTAGTCCAAATGTTTTTCCCAGTCCGCGCGATTAGTACAGCCCAAATCTTGGCTATAATTGACTATTTTTAGCAGCAAAAATCAACAAAATTTGCAAGGTCAGTTCAGTGATTTTGTTTATGTTCAGCACTGCCAATATGGGTGATTGATGACGCGTCGTGAAAAAATTGCGTCTAATGAATCAGAAGTCTCACATGCATAGCGTACTTTCACGTTAAAGAATAAGGTGGATATAGGCAAACTTGCACTATGCTGCTAAGTACTCTGCTGAGATAAACAGATGTGTGTGCATGAGGAAATATAATCTATTGTTTAATTATGGTAAATAATTAATACAGCGCATGATATTCATACCTGTTTTGATCTGAGCTCCATCAGGGGCATTCTGTTGCCATTTACTGTCACTGTCAGGGACTATTTTTTCTGGCGGAAGGATGGGTTTTTAATTATTTAACTTAAAAAAGTAACATATTAATACATATATTTTGGCCTTAATGTGTGTTGTGTGGTAACTTTTTCCGGTAACGTTAATAGAACATCCATTCAAACTTATTAAAGCTTCTTGGGGCTTATTAAGCCTATTGATTTAATAACTTTGAATGGACATTCTATTAATGTTTGTTTGTAACTTTGAAAGAACCTTACCAGAACGTTCTGAGAACGTTTCCTGTGTAGTTGCTATGGAAGCATTTAGCCTAACAACTACTGTTTGCAAACAATTGCTGTTATAATGTCTGAAAAATAATCTGAAATTACATGTAATAGTTTCATTTAGCAAATTGGATTTGGGCATTTTCCCAGGCACAAAGTAACACAAAGGCCATGTATTGTCATGGGTGCAGGGCTTGTTGTGAGCACAATGCAACACAAAGCTTTTTTTCCGTTCATTTACAGAGGTGATAAGTGTCTCACCATGCGAGAGCTTCTATCTTTAGCGAGGAGAGCGTGCGTCCCGTGGGAAGAGGCCACAATGTACATTCGCTAAAGAACAGACACATCCCGCCTGTCACACGCTGATAGTGCCGCCACCCCGTCATAAAACTCCGTCTCGTGCTCCTATTTTCTCTCGTGTCGGCTGTCAGCCTCAGAAGGTGTCGCAGCCTGTCGTAAACTTTTTCTTGCTCTTTATCTACCCGTCTATACCTGCTTCAGCATTTCCCTTTGTGTGTCAAGTCACCCACCGCTCTGACCCTCTGTGATTCCCAGAAAGAGCCATGTGCGAGGGTCCTGAGCGTTATGAGGTTATCTGGGTTGGTGAAAAGGGCCCCAGCGCCGCCCTCCTGGAGAAACCGACCCCTAGAGTGAAAACATATGTCTGCACTTCATACCAGCACTGATAACACGCATGAGTTTACAGATTATGATTGTATCACATATGCTTAACACATCTCAACTACAAGCATATTGTAGTTTGTAGCAATACAGCAGCTGCCTTTTTGACAAAGTATTTACAGTAGCTGAACCGCAAGCTAAAAAAAAGTAGATTTTGTTTATTTAGACAAAATGCTCCTGTATCTGTACTGTTCAAAAGTTTGTGGCAGAAGAATTATTTATTGAGATACTATTCTATTTTTTTTTAATTAATAGTTTGAATTATTTTTTAAGTTTAATTCTTTTGTGATTTTGTCATTTTTATTAGTTTTTTATTAGACTCTACCATGTCAAAAAATTTTTGGACAGTACATTTTTTTATGTTTTCTAAAGAAGTCTCTTCTGGTTACCAAGCCTGCATTTATTTGATCCGGAGTACAGTAATTTATTCCTGTGATTTCAAAGCTGACTTTTTACCATCATTACTCCAGTCACATGATCCTTCAGAAATCATTCTAATATTCTGATTTGCTGTTCAAAAAAAAAGTATTATTATGTTTATTATTATGTCAGGTTTCTATGATGAATAGAAAGTTAAGAAGAACAGCATTTATCTGAAATAGAAATCTTTTGTAACATTATAAATGTCTTTAGCATCACTTTTGATCAATATAAAGCATCCTTATTAAATAAAAGTATTCATTTTTATAATTTCCTTCCCCAAAAAAAACAAAAAAACAAAATGTTATAATGTTACAGATAAATGCTGATTTTGGATCTTTCTATTCATCAAAGAATCCTGAAAAAATGTACTCAACTGTTTTAAATATTGATAATAATAATAATAATAATAATAATAATAATAATAATAATAATAATAAATGTTTCTTGAACAGCAAATCAGCATATTAGAATTATTTCTGAAGGATCATGTGACACTGAAGACTGGAGTAATGATGTTAAAAATGTAGCTTTGATCACAGGAATAAATTACATTTTAAAATATATTCAAATAGAAAGCAGTTATTTTAAATGGTAAAAATATTTCACAATATTTCTCCTTTTGCTGTATTATGGATAACATAAATGCAGGCTTGGTGAGCAGAAGAGGCTTCTTTAAAAACATTAAAAATCTTAAATTTGTCACTACGAGTCAAAACTCGTGTAGTTTTTATAGATTTTATTTTATTTTTTTAAGTTAACAATTATTTTATTTCAAGTAAATAAATTGTATAAAATGTATTTTTATGGGTTTAGTTTACTGTAATAACCCTGGTTTATGGTTTGTAAGATTTTTCAAATTACATTTATTTGATTAAAAAATACAATAAAAACAGTAATATTGCGATATATTATTACAATTTAAAATAAATAACTGATTTCTATTTTAAATAATTGCAAAATGTAATTTACTTCTGTGATCAAAGCTGAATTTTCAGCATCATTACTGATTTAAAGCATGTATCCATTCATCCATCTATCCATCAATCCATATCATGTCTTCAAGTCTTTTGAACTTTTGAATATTTAGTTTTTATTAGTTTGTATAATTAACATTATAGTTTCAAAATGGTTATTGTAAATGAATGGAGTTTACACATGGATGAATGGAATCACCTGCTATGAATGGAATCATCTCTCTGGATTATGAGGATGCAGGATTAGCTCTGATGGTTGTGTACAACACAATTAGGTCAAATACACACCATTATCTCTCTGTTCCACTGTATGAATGAAGAAACTGGTGTATTTTTAGACCTGGGCCAAAGAGGCCTGAATCTTTTCTGGGCAGCTCCAATTGTATTAGAGACTAAAGGGTAAAGAAAAGTCGATGATCTTTGACTCTGTTATTTATAAGGTCATTAAACGTTCCTCTCAAGTGACTGGAGTTTGATTTTGGCCTGCTGTGAATTCAAGTCAGTCCTGTTCATACTGACTTTCACAACCTTAATATGCCATATTTTCAAGTGAAATTGGATATTCGTTCAGCTAAAAGGACAGCAATAATTGGATTGGGAAAAGTAGTTGTTTCCCAGAATGGAGCCAGGCTGAGTGTGAGTTGCTAAAACAATGACTAAATAGCGATTTGGCTATTGATTAACATTATCCAATAGTCTGCACAGTCTAAGTGGCATAAGTGAAAAAGGCAAGTTGTTTCAGTAGAGCAAGTCATTTTCATCTGAGAATAGAAAGTGCACTAATGAATTGTTCACAGCAGGAACATGCATTAAGTCAATTTTATTGGCTAATGTATGACTTCAAAAGACTTGGAGTATAGTGTGTGTCATCTAAACTGCATTTATAGTGATTTTTGTCTTATTTTGATGCTTAAAGGCAGGGTTATTATATTTAACTAAAATTATTACTTATGCTTAATTATTGGTTAATGTTGCTTGAATAAAATGCTTTAATATAAATTAAATATTAACTGAAGTAAAAAAAAAAAAAAAATATATATATATATATATATATAAATTTAGTTTCAGCTAGTTGCCAAAGCAATATTTGTTTATTTATTTATTCATTTATTTATTTATGTCAGTTGTTGTTTAGTTTAATTTAAAGTACTGAAATAACCAAAACTAAATTAATTAAAAATAATAAATAAAAATATATAAAACTGTATAGACATAGACAAGAAAAGTGATAGACAAAAAAATGTAACTAATAAAAATGTCAAAATTACTAAAACGTAACTAAAATGACAATATAATATAAAAAATAATATGTAAGTAAATATGTTAACAAAAATAAATTATAAAATCAAATAAAAAATAACACTGCTTGACAGTTTTGGTAACTATCAACCAGGGTTAGTATTGTTAATAAAAACTAAAACTAAAAAATAAATAATTAATAAAACATAAAACTATATTAAAAAAAAAAAAAATGCTACCTGAAATAAAATAAAATAGAGCAACTTTATATTTCAGGTAGTTACCAACATTTTTAATTTTAATTTAGTTTAACTTGAACTAAAACTAAAACTAAAAACTAATTAACATAGACATTTAAAAATGTCAAAAACAACAGAATTACTAAAGCCAAAGCAACATTTTTTATTTATGTATTTATTTATTTATTAATTTATTGTCAGTTTTTGTTTAGTTTAATTTTAAGTGCTAAAATAACAAAAAATAAATAAATTAAAATTAATAAATATACACTACCGTTCAAAAGTTTGGGGTCAGTACATTTTTATTGTTTCATTTTTTTTTTTTTTTTTTTTTTTTTTTTAAGAAATTAATACTTTTATTCACCAAGGATGTATTAAGTTAATAATTAAAAGTTTATTAAAAGTTAATAATAAATAATTTACATTGTTATACAATATTTATATTTTGAATAAACACTGTACTTTTTAAACTTGTTATTTCATGAAAGAATCCTGAAAAAAAAAATTACAGGTTCCAAAAAATATTTGGCAGCACAACTGTTGATATTATCCAACATTGATCATTCTAATAATAAATCCGCATATTAGAATGATTTCTGAAGGATCATGTGACACTTAAGACTGGAGTAACAGCTGATAAAAATTCAGCTTTTCATCACAGGAATAAATTCTATTTTAAAGTATGTTAAAATAAAAAACATTATTTTATATTGTAAAAACATTTTGCAATATTACTGTTTTTTTTCTATATTTTTAATCAAATAAATGCAGCCTTGATGAGCATAAGAGACTACTTTAAAGACTATTACAAGTCTTACTGACCCCAAACCTTTGAACGGTAGTGTATATGATTAAAAATTTTAAAGATATAGACAAGAAAAATGATAGACAAACAAACTGTACTAAAAAAATGACAAAATTACTAAAATGTAACTAAAATGAAAATATAATAAAAAATAATATCTAATTAAAAATATTAACAAAAATAAATGATGAAATCAAATAAAAATTAACACTGCTTCACAGTTTTGGTAACTATGAACCAGGATTATTATTGTTCATAAAAACTAAAATTGAATAATAATAATAATAATAATAATAATAATAATACAATAATACTACATTTCCATTGCTTGAAATGAAATAAACAGTTTTTAGCTATATTTTATTTTAGCTAGTTGCCAACATTTCTCATTTTAATTTAGTTTAACTTGATGAACTAAAACTAAAATAAAATTAATTGATGTAGACATTTAAAAATTTCAAAAACAACATAATTACTAAAGCCAAAGCAACATTTGTTTTTTAGTTTTATTCATTTATTTATTAGGCAATTTTTGTTTAGTTTCATTTGAAGTACTAAAATAACTAAAACTAAATAAATTAAAATGTATAAATAAAAATGATTGAAAATTTTATAGACAGACTAGAAAAATGATAGACAAAAAATTAAAATAATAAAAATGACAAAATTACTAAAACGTAACTAAAATGAAAATATAATATAAAAATAATATCTAATTAAAAATATTAAAAATAAATTATAAAATCAAATAAAAAATATCACTACTTGACGGTTTCGGTAACCAGGGTTATTATTGTTAATAAACAGTAAAACTGAAATAAATATATAAGTAAAACCATAAAACCACATTTCCATCGCTTGAAATAAAATAAATGCTAACAAAAAAAAGAATAAAATATAGCAACTTTTTATTTCAGCTAGTTGACAACATGTCTCATTTTAATTTGATGAACAAAAACTAAAATTAAAATGAATTAATGTAGACATTTAAAAATGTCAAAAACAACAGAATTACTAAAACTTTAACAAAAAAAAAAAAAAAAGATATTAATGAAATCTATTTTAAATGATAATAAAATAACACTGCTGAACTGTTATTATATAAAAAGAAGTGTGTGCATTCAAAATTTCTGTTTTTGTGTTTTACAGAATAATAACTGGATACAGGTTTGGAACAACATGAAGGTGAGTACATAAAAACAGTAGGTTCATTTTGTGTGAACTACTCCTTTAAGGGTGAAGTATTTGAGCTGGTTAGTGCCCTCTTAGGTGTCTTCAAACCACAAAGCAAGCTCAATGAGCCATGTGTGTGTGTGTGTGTGTGTGTGTGTGTGTACTCAATGGGCTTATTACCTCACCCTCATCTGTGCCTGACCCGGCCCCCGCTATCACACACGTAACCATAGTAACCACCCCGCACCATCACAGGCTGCTTTTTCTCAATGCAAATTGACTTTGTGCTTCTAAAGCCCCCCAGATCTTCAACCCCTCGCCGCATGACCGGCAAACCGCTCTCACAAATTAAACAGCCCAGACACAGTGTCACATTTCAACAATGAAATGATTCTGACATTCAGCTGAGATGTGAGTGTGTGTGTATGAGAGCATGTGTGTGCTTTAAATCTGTGTTTCTCAACCTTTTCTGTTATATACTGTACCTCACAAACCATTCAGCAACACCAAACCTGAAGTATATTCCTTCTAACTCATATATACTGACAATCCTGTATAAATATGACTAATATTATTACAATGGGCTTTATTACAATCAGTCACCTTTAAAATAAAGGCAATACCATGGGTGAAGTTTTTTGTCAAACTGAAAAAAATCAAACTAAATGCAACGTCCACACAAACATATAAAATAATATAATATAATATAATATAATTAATATAATATAAAAATGTGTATATTAATATATAATTTATATATACATTTATTTGCTTCAATTTACCTAACAGCCCTAGTATTTTGTTATTATAATTTTTTTATTTTATTTAATATTTTAAAATGTAAAATGTTTATTCATATTTGTTTTTATGTAATATTTATTGATATTTTAAAATGCAATGTATAAATGTTGTTGTTATTATTTTAATTATTATTACTATTATTATTATTATTTAAAATGCAATATTAAAAATGCCAAAAACCATGAACAAAACCACACAAGGTCAAAGAAAATACTACCCATTTTGTTTTATTATTTTTATTAATTTATTAATAATTATTAATTTAATTATTTTATTTATATTTTAAAATGCAAATTTTATAATAATAATAATAATAATAATAATAATAAAGGTTTTTGAAAGTTTAACAAAACTTTTGTCATGCCCTCATCCTCAACAATCACAAATTTAATTTTTTTTTATATTTTTTAAAGAAATTATTTTTAAAATGTAATTAAATATTACATTTAAGTAAGTAAGTAAATAAATAAATAAATAAATAACAAAAAAAAGAAAAGAAATAATGATAATAATAGTTTCACACAATGTTAAAAATGCAAAACAGGTTCAAAGGTTTAACAAAAAAAAAAAAAAACATGGAAAGCTTGTGTGACACTTTCATCCTCAAAAACAAACTGAACAAAACTACACAAGGTCAAAGAAAATAAATTTTTTTCTTTATTTTTATTTAATTATTTAATTATTATTTATTTAATATTTTATTTATATTTTACAATGCAATTGATTTAATGTTATATTTAAATAATTTAAATACATTCATCATAATAATAATAATAATAATAATAATAATAATAATAATAATAATAATAATAATTTAATGCAATATTAAAAAAGGTTCAACATAGCAAAGTCTTTTCAACATGGACAAGCTTGTGTGACACTCTCATCCTCAGAAACCATAAACAAAACTACACAAGGCCAAAAGAAAATATGATCAGTCTATATAAAATATGTGCATAATACAGTTGTTGTACTGTGCTCTGCTACCTGATAGAGCAAAACCAGATGAGAAGGACTTCTGTAGATCAAAGTATAAGTGTTCAAATGACGTTGTACTTGCAGTAGCACAAGGTGTTTTAAGCAGGAGATGCAGACTCACACACAGTCTGTCTCTAGTTGGTCCTCAGAGGGTTTTGGGACTGTGTGTAGTCTGTCTGTCTCCACAACAGCGAGTCTGGCGGGCAGCCAGGAACACATCTCCAAGGCTGTTTTCACTTGAGTCCTCTTTACTCAAAAAGAGCTCAAAAAGTGAAAAACAACCCAGCTTTCTTTGCATTCATATCATCATCTGCATTAAAAGCGGACTCGGATGGATTGGGTTCATTTGTTTTTTGTTTTTGGAAATGAGACTTTTTTGGTGTTTAATATACGTTGTAAATCCATAGTCACCAGATGTAGAAACATTCAAATAGACAATTATAAGACATCATTGAGTGAAATGTGGCAGAGATTGTTTTTACAAGAGGAAAGATGTAATTAACTTGCTCATATTAATTTAATCAGTATTGTGCATGTGTTGTAATAGATTTGGGTGTTGTTACTATTATTGCAGTGGGTTTGAGAACATAATTAAACCAGCTTTTGAACATTAAAATAAGGCTACGGCTGATGAAAACAAAATTATAAAATGATTAAGAGTTTTACATTAGGGTAAGAAAGTCAGTTTAAAGAGCCCATTTATGCAATCGCCAATAAAGTAATAAAACACTTAATGAAGTAATAAAATAAAGTAATAAAACACTTCTAATCAATAAACTGCAATATGAAGAATCATTTATGTTCAAATCATTAACTCAGAGGTTGAGAAATGTGATAAAGCGCTTGTAATATTTGTCATTTGTAAATTACTTTGGATTAAATTTCTGAATGAATAAGGCTAAATGAGCAGTAACAGTGATTCTAGCTTTAGCTAACACCAGTATTTATGACTGTAGTCTGACATTACTCTGTTTTGTACACAATAGTAAAAGAGGACTAAAGTTCTCACATATAAAGATGATTTTATAGGAACTGTAGCGTTTGACTCATTTACTAATGCTCTTATTGAGTTTTTGCTGCCATCTAGTGGATTTTGTGATGCAGTACATTTTTATTACCATCATAACATTAACCCTGTAAAGCCTGACGTATTAAATAATAGTCAGAAAGATCGGTTTTCAAATAGGACAGTTAGACAAAATTCAGAAACAAATGTTTTAAACGTTTGCATATGTGTGTTATGTTTTGTATCATATTTGATAATGTACATCAGGCTTTTATGGCTCATACAGTATGATGTAGTGATAATATGGAGCTTAAATTCGAAGAGGGAAAAGGCAGTTTTATTCAGACCCCTAAAGCAAAAACATGCATTTTGGTGCAGATGTTTATGTTTATATTGTCAAAATGTAAGATTAAATCCTGATGCTTGTAATGTAAATCAGTGAAATCTTTATTACAGTATAGCAGATGTTTATATAAAATGCTATAAATATTAGTTGTTACATTATATTTCCAGTAATATAGAAACATGATATTAGAAATATGATATTTATATGCCTAGTTTTTGCTAAAAATGATGTTTGAATAATCAAGTAAACCTAAGCTACTTCAGTCTAGTAAGTGTTCATCTTGAAATATTACTAACCATGCAAACGTTATTCTTATGTTTACTTTATATAAATCAGTGGAGATTTCACAGCAAAACACACATGAAGTGAAGGTGGATGTTTGTACAATTATACTAAAAGGCCTTTTACTTGATTTTTTTAAAAAAAAGTCTAAACTATCAGTCAGACAACTTTATAAGTAAATAAATAAATAAATAAATAAATAAATAAATAAGCTTTCCATTGATATATGGTTTGTTAGGAGGACAATATTTGTTTGAGATACAACTATTTGAAAATCTGGAATCTTAGGGTGCAAACAAAATCAAAATATTGAAAAGTCACCTTTAAATTTGTCCAAATGAAGTTATTAGCAATGCATATTACTAATCAAAAATTAAGTTTTGATACATTTACAGTAGGACATTTACAAAATATCTTCATGGAACATGATCTTTACTTCATATCCTAATGATTTTTGGCGCAAAAGAAAAATCTATCATTTTGACCCATACAGTGTATATTTGGCTATTGCTACAAATATACCCGTGCTACTTATAACTGGTTTTGTGGTCCAGAGTCACATATCAGATATGATACAAAAATGTTTTAAAGTAACTCTTGCACTGTTTTTCCCCCTTTGTTTGTGGTTACAAAAATTCAACACCTGCGTGTTAAAATGCACAAAACTGTGTTTTTGTTTTGCTTTGTGAACATAAGTAAATAAATAGTGATATTTAATTTTAATTCATTGTTTTTATGCCTAACTTCCCTAGACGGTTTGGTTGTCATCCAGCAGGGGCAGCACTGAGACCTTAAATCCAGTTATCAAATCTTGTTTTTAATAGAGCACCTGCAGTGATTATGTATTTTTGTTGTCCAATTCTGAAATTAGCATCACCCTGGTTCCCTTGACAAAACCCCAATTGGATTTTCACATTGGGTTTTGGATTGTTGCAGAAAATTAGATTGTTGTGTGACCAACACAAGTTTATTCTTCTTATGCATTTTGTTTCTTATGTGTAATCTTCACAAACACAGCTTTTATTAATTTTGATAAAAAGCCACACACCATAATCCCATGACTTCGTCACCCTTTTTTATAGCTTTCAACAATTCTTTCAGTCTTTATTTTCTAAAAACATTTTCCCTAAAAGTTTGAGTTAGAACAGTCTGCAAGACTGTGAAAGCAAATTGTGAGTAGATTTACCTGTTCAGTGTGAAGATGTTTAATTTCTGTGACAACCTCTGTATTACCATTTAGACATTAATAGTCTGCCATTTTGCTGTTTAATTTTATTTTCAGGATGCAAAATAATGCAATTTTTTTTAAATGGCCCTGAATTGTCATCACTTGAAATAAAATAATTGTTAAATATATTAAAAAACATTTTTCAGCTAGTTGCATTTCTCATTTTAATTTAGTTTAACTAGATGTACTAATATGAACTAAAATTGAAATTAAAAATTCTATAAAAAAAATCAAGGGACTACTATAAATGACAAAAACACAACAAATTACCAACACTTTAAAATTAAAATAAAAACAAAAATACAAAAATAAAAACAGACTGAGAATATTTTTATTTGCTACTAGGACAAGACAAAAGACATACAGATACAAAATAGAAGAAAACAGTGCTGTAAAAATTAGAAAGTCTGGCAATAAACAAGTTAAGCCAAAACAAAAGCACAAACAATGAAGTTAAATTTCAAGTTAAATATATATATATATATATATAGTATAATATATAGTATAAAGTAGATTATTCGAGAGAGAGAGAAAGAGAGAGTGAGAATGGGAGAAGAAGGGAAAAATAAGAGGAAAATTAAGAAATAAAGAAAGTAATATTGAAAAAATAAAAAATCCAAATAATAACAATACAATTAAGTGAATAAATAGATTATAAATGAGAGGGAAGGAAGAAGAAAAAAATAAATAAATAACCGACTGAAAATATTAATAACAACTGTAAAAGTATCTCAGTGATACTAAATAACACTGAAATTCCTGTTTTCCTCTCATTAGAGGTGTTTGCTGATGCAAAAACCCACTGTCATTATTGTTCATGCTCTCTTCCCTAACAACTTACTAAAATGGTAAAAACTGTTAAACATTTGCATGTATTTTGTTATGCAGAGTTTGTGCTACAGACAGGAATTGTCATATTAATGGTCTTGTCAGGGAAATTTGTGCTGTTACATTACTAAGTTTTTTTTTTTTTTTTTTTTTACCTAAATGATGATAAAACAGGTGAGAAAATCCACCAGAACATCACAGAAACTTCATAATGAACACTTCTGACCAGGAACAAGGAAAAAAACATCTTGCAAACATCCACAGCTCCATTGCATTGTAACAGAGATTCCTGAACAGGTAAATAAACTTGCATGTTTTGGTTGCCAGATCTTTACCTGTAATATTTTATATCATCAGCAGTGGCCAAAAACATCTTAGCTGCCTTAATGATAGAGCACAGTCAAACTAGGATGTGTTTAGAGGCTTTCAGGATAATATCATTATTATTTCAACATAACACAAGTAAAAATTTGATTGTTTTTAAACTTTTGCATGTAGTTTGTCTTGCAGACTTTGTGCTACAGATATGAACTTTAAAATGATGTGACTTTTTAAGGTGATTTTTTTGGATGATAAAGACAGATGCGAAAATCCACCAGAACATCACAGAATCTTGAGGATGAACACTTCGGACTTAAACCAGAAAGAAACCATTCAGAATGCCTTAGCAACACCCTGGCAACCATTAAACAGGTAAAAACAACTCAATTTTGTTTAGAAAATGTAAAAAGATAGTTAGTGTTTTGTTTGTCAGATCTTTTCCACAATCATCATATTTTCCTTATTAGCCCACAATAATATACGCAAATCACATGGCACAGTCAAACTAGGATGTGTTCGGGGGTTTTCTGGATAATATCATTATTATTATCTAGACATATTACAAGTAAAAATGAGCTCATATCTAACTGAGAGGCTAATCACCATCCTGTAGTATGATTGCACCCATTGGAGTCATGAAACGGGCCTCTGATGAATGGATAAAAGCCCAATATCAACACGATCCCGTCCAGAAACACACTGTTTTACAGCGAGCCTCTGACTGTATTACCTTTAATAAAAAAGAAAAATACCAGTCATAAAGAAAATAGCCTCCCCCACAGAATAGTTCATTTTCCTGCCGCAGAAGCTATTAGTTTCTCCCTCTGCAAAGCAATTTACATCTTCATAAACAATTACAGTCCTGCTTGGGCAATTTACGCCGTTGTTTTAAGGACGTCGCGCAACCGAAATTAATATTCCGAGCCGATGGAGCAGAAGTGGAGGGTCATTAGCTGAGCTGCCTGGGAAACGCAGCCGAATCCTCGGCCATAAAGCAGCGTAATCCTCCTTGTTTTAGCCATTCAGGATCTTTATCAACAAACAGATCTTCTGATAAACAAGACATTACGAGTCTGCGTTAGGTTTGTTCTCTGTAGTAAACAAGAAATGAATTTAGCATGTGGATGAGTTCGGATGCCTAAATTAGCTTGAACAGATAGACGTATTAAATATTTATGCCGGCTCCGTGTGAGATTGTCCGTAGTGTTTTTAAAAGCACCAGAACGATGCTAATCTCAATCCTTCATGGCGTGCTGTTGGACGGAAAAATGAGAAAATAAATACGAGATCAGACAAAGGAGGAGGAGGTCAAGAAGAAATATAAAAGAGACACAAACTGAGCAAAAACAAAAGAAAAATACAAGAGAGCATGGGCTGAATTACAAATGGCAAATTCCAGCGTATGTAAAATATTCCTCATGTAGGGCACTATGAAATCCTTTTTATTTTTTCCCAAATTCGGTGTTAACTTTTTCTAAATTCCATTTTTTTCCGTTTAAATCTTTCTGGAATCCGTTTTTTTCCATTTTATTTTTTCTCAACTCCTTTTTAATAGTTAGATAAAATTTTATTAATCAAAAAGCATGCTAGTCAATTAAAATTATGAAAGTTATACAATTTCACATCAATTTATTAAAAGTTTAACAAAAATGACATGTTTAGGGACCTATGAAATCTTTTATTTTTTCTCACCATATGTTTTATTGTTATCAAATTCTCTGTTTTAGCATGTCTCATTATTTGAATGCATACTTAATTTATTCACATTTATTCTTAAAATAGCCTGAAATGCTTTTTTCCCCCTCAGAAATTGTGTGTTAAAAAATTTCTGGTTATTAAATGAACGCATAAAATATTTAATTTATCTTTTAATTAATGAAAATTAAGCAAAATTAAAACATGAAAGAAATGTTGTGTGATTATACCCTAAAAAATAATGTTTCTTTCATTTTGGTAGTAGTAGTAGTAGTAGTAGGCTATGTAAATTTTACTGAACAATAGTAATATATTTCTGGCACAATGTCTTCAAGTTAAACCGGACTTTTATTTTGATGGGTTGCTGTGACTACCTTTACAATTCTGTGTGTATATCTTATGAAGCTAGTTTTACTCAGATGGAACGGTTGGTCAGATGCTCATGAAGTGACTCTCAGAGCAGGAGATGTTGTTCATTTATTTATGTCTTCATTTAGAGGAGTGAGACACCATGCATTAACATAGAGACATGCAGAACATGCAGGATTCATATTTAAATGGTATTTTGTGGCTTAATATTCACAGATACTAGTCCATATCGTGGTTTGATTTAAGTATAATGACCTACTTTTGATTAATTAATCCAAACAAATTCCATGACATTCTGCATTATTCAGTAAATTCCGTTTTTATGACTGGATTCCGTATTCCGTCCGTGTTTTCTGCATCCCGGAAATCATAGGGCCCTACTCATGTATTTACCATTTACATTGCATGTTGTTTTTTTTTTTTTTTTTTTTTTTTTGCTATTTTTGTTGATTTCTTCGTATTTTACCTATAAACTTAAGTTAAAAGACAAAAAGAGGTTATATTTTAATGCAAAAAAGTTCAGTTTATATTGGCTAATATTAGTCAGTGCATTAGCAATAAAATTAGTTTTTCTTAATATTTAAAAAGTCTTTTATTTGATCAAAAACACAGTAAAAACAGTTATATTGTATTATAGTAGTATTAAAATTTTAAATATCCGCTTTTTATGTGCATATATTGTAAAATGTTATTCCTGTAATGCAAAGCTGGATTTTTAGCATCATTACTCCTTCAGTGTCTTCAGTGTCACATGATCCTTCAGAAATCATTCTGATATGCTGATTTGCTGCTCAAGAAGCATTTCTTATTATTATCAATGTTGAAAACAGTTGTGCGGCTTCATATTTGTATGGAAAGTGAGCATTTTTCAGGACTCTTTGATGCATTTATTTGAAATAGAAATCCTTTGTAACATTATAAATGTCTGTACCATCACTGTTGGTCAATTTAATTCATCTTTGCTGAGTAAAAATATTTAATTTCTTTAAAAAATAAAAATAAGTAGTATATAATAATAATACTGCTAATAATAAAAATACTAAAGTACTAATACATTTTAACATTTGAAATCGTAGAAATTTTGTGGATTTCCCATGGAATTTGGTTACTTTAACACTGTTGCAGGTGGTTGTTTTTCATGTCTGTGGGTTAAAACGACCCCAAAAACGTAATTTAGCCCCCTGGAATGCTAATTTTACCAGGGGAACCCCGCCAAAAATGTGTATTTTACTTCCCGTAATGTGTTTTTTTTTTTTTTTTTTTTTTTTGTAAATGGGGGACCCCTCTCAAAACATGATTGGGCTAGTTTTGAGTAGCAATTGGGTGGGTTTTGTTGTGAAAACCTGGCAACCCTGGAAATGAGCAAACATTAATATATATGTTAAATAGTTTATAAATGAAGAGTTCAGATGCAAAAGCCTCTAAGTGAATTTTCTTAGAATTTTCTTCTAAAATGAGCATTTTTCTCAGGCTACTGTTTATATTCAGTTATTTTACTTTAATGGGAATTAAAAGAACCTATTCATTGCCTTTAAAGTGAAATTACTGAACCTGCACATTTCAATGAATTTGAAAAGTTCAAACGGCACTTAGAGGCTTTTGCATCTGAACTCTTAAAATATTTATTTATAATATTATTATTTATTTATTATATATTATTTATTTATAAAATGTTTAATCTAATGCTATAAAATGTTGTTTTGTTAATTTATGATGCCTAATGTCTTACCATGTCATTTTTTTGTATTTGAACTACTTGTAAAGTAAGACTTTAAACATTTCAAATAAAATTATTTCCACATCACATACTATCACAGCTGTCCACAAACACAAGCCTCCTTGAGCCAACATCTCATTTCCTGTCCTCTCGTTGACCTCTGTCAATCACAGCACCTCTATGACTCACTGACTCAGCTCTGCTATTGGATGTAACACTGGCTGTAAGTTTATCATGATGTTGAGGTTTGGAGCTGTGCAAACCTTAGCTGGATTTGCTTAATTTTACAAAGTTGTTTATCATACAAAAGTAAACAAAATGTCTTTAAAATCAGATTATAATTAATATGAATGTCATGAACTGCATTGTTTTGTTTTGCCTTGAGTATTTTGTTAATGGTTTCTGAGGATGAGAGGATCTCACAGCCTGTCCATGTTGACATATGTGCAATTTGACTAGATTGTTCCAAATTAATTTGCAATTGACTGAACACAACTTTTAGTGTTGTTATTTTGCTATCTGAATTATGCATGATTATATGGTTAATTGAATTTCACAAAGACTCGAAAGTGTTCTATGCTCTATTGCTCACCTTGAGCAATATAAACCCTTTATGTAAGGACTTTCCTGCAGGAAATGAACATGATCATCAATTTCAGGTTGTAATTTGCCATTTATGATCATGTGGTTTTGTGGAGTCAGTCTTTGTGAATAAATAAACCTGAGGTCATTTATTTAAAGATACTACATGGAGAGATATTACATAATTTGGAGTACATTTTAATGAAAAGACACAAAGTGGAAATATTTATGCAATTTTTTTTCCAAAAACATTCTGGGGAATACTTCAGTTGATTAACATTTCTTAATGCATTTCTTAATGGATTTGTGAACTAGCAACAATTATTTTACAACATTTATTTATCTAGGTTAACTAATTTCATACACTGTTATTCAGAAGTCTTGGGTTGGTAAGATTTTTTTTTATTGTTTTTGAAAGAAGTCTCTTATGCTAATCATATATTTGATCAAAAATACAGTAAAAACAGTGAAACGTGACCCTGGACCACAAAACCAGTCTGAAGTAGCATGGGTATATTTGTAATAAATGCATTGTATGGGTTAAAATGATCAATTTTTCTTTTATGCCAAAAATCATTAGGATATTAAGTAAAGATCATGTTCCATGAACATATTTGGTAAATTTCCTGCCGCAAATAAATCAAAACTTAATTTTTGATTAGTAATATGCATTGCTAAGAACTTCATTTGGACAACTTTAAAGGTGATTTTCACAATATTTTGATTATTTTGCACCCTCAGATTCCAAATTTCCAAATAGTTGCATCTCAGTCAAATATTGTCCTATCTTAACAAATCATACATCAATGGAAAGGTTATTTATCATCAGCTTTCAGATGATGTGTAAATCTCAATTTAAAAAAAAAAAAAATTAAACCTTATGACTGGTTTTGTGGTTCAGGATAACATTGTTTTCTCATCTCTTTAAAAAGTTGATAAGCCTGTTTATTTTGCTGTCTGAACTAGGCCTAGGCATGATTATATTCTTATTTTATAGACAGAGTTTGCTATTTTCTTTGAATGTGCAAGACTTCCGGTTCATTAGCCGCTAACGCTAAATAACTAGAAGAATAACAAAGTGCAGTGAACGTAATTGCGCTAAAAACAGTGTTAGTGAATAAAAACATATATATGCTAAGAAACAAAACGGACTGTTTTTGTACAGGTAAAATAACCAGAAACATCGCACCTTGATGTAACAAAGGGCCGCGCCAGTTTTTACGTTAAAAACAAGATTGATATTGTTAGCTGCATATCTCCATAACTGTAATGTTGCATTTTCTGCCACAAGGGGGCAGTGCTTGGTAAACAAAACCACAGTTAGGCTATGGAGCTGTTATATTGTGTTCCTTCACGGTCTCATATACTAATAAAGTGTGTTCAATTTCTTTTCTCAACAGTTGAACAAACCCAGATGACGCCACAAGGAAGTCTGAAGGGTTATGGTAATATTGTATAAAAATTTTAAATCTGGATTTTTCTGGAGAAAGAGATGGGCGGGGGAGCAAAATGCCAAGGTATGTAACATTCATATCATTTAAATAATAAATCAGTCTAAGGTAAAGACTATGGTGCGAGCTTATGAATATTTAAAATGTGGAGTTTACAGATCAGAAACATTGACAGTGGACGAATACTAATTTCCTGCGGCCGGTATCTGATGAGGGGTTAAACTGGACGCTGGATACATTATTCATTTCCTTTCTTCCTGTTATTTTCGTACCTTTGATAGGCTTCCTTTGGTCAGGCCACTCCTGTATATTTTACTGTTTTATCTGAAAAACAGCAGGGGGAAAAAAAAAGAAAAAGAATTTCCACTGAAATATTAATATATCGGAATCTTGGCATGTCAATGAGAGATCAGACAGGTAGAGTGTGTTTTACATAACAATTCAGGTGAAGATAAAGTTCACCTCCCTGCAAAACACAGACGGACGCATCAAATGTCTCCAGCCTGTGTGTGTCCGCTCTTAATCTAGCTGTGGACGCATAATTTGTGTTGTAAATGGGTAAACAGAGTAGCCAGCAGGAAGAGCCGGACGGGTGTATGGAACAGGATTCTCGTAGCAATGGACTGGGGAATAGTGTCAGGGAATAGTCATTTACAGGCCTGGGAAAGTCATGCTTTATATAGTTATTCTGCATTTTTCTAGCTTTGCTTATTTCTATTTTGTTTATTTGTTAGATATGATCATTTTCAAGGAAAAATATGATTGTTGAGAGACAGTGCTCACAATCACTGTACAAAGTGACAGTAAAGACAAAAATATGAAGCAGCGCAATCGTTTTTTGTGTTGATAATAATCAGAAATGTTTCTTTAGCACCAACTCTGCATATTAGTATGATTTCTGAAGAATCACTAAAGACTGGAGTAATAATTCTAAAAATTAAGAATAAATTACACTTTAAAATATTTTCAAATAGAATATGTTTATTTTAAATTCAAATAATATTTCACAATATTACTGTTTTTATTGTATTTTTCAGTCAAATAATTTCCACCAACTGAGCATAAAATTATATATATATAATTTGTATTTTTTTTTTTTTTAATTAAATTCGTACCAATGTCAAATTTTAGTGATTTTTGTATTTTGTAAATGTGACCCTGGACCACAAAACTAGTCTTAAGTAGCATGGGTATATTTGTAGCTATAGCCAACAAAGGGTCAAAATGATCAATTTTTCTTTTATGCCAAAAATCATTAGGATATTAAGTAAAGATCATGTTTCATAAAGATATTTTGTAAATTTCCTACCGTAAATATATCAAAACTTAATTTTTGATTAGTAATATGCATTGCTAAGAGCTTGATTTAGACAACTTTAAAGGCGATTTTTTTCTTTTTCTTTTTTTTTTTTGCACCCTCAGATTCCAGATTTTCAAATAGTTGCATCTCAGCCAAATATTGTCCTATCTTAACAAACCATACATCAATGGAAATCTTATTTATTCAGCTTATGTTAAGATGTATAAATCTCAATTTCAAAAATTGAGCCTTATAACTGGTTTTGTGGTCCAAGGTCACAAATATATTCAAATATATAAAATAATCATCTTTATGAAATGATTTTTAAAAATCATTCATCTTTTGTAAATCCTAAAGGCTATAAAAGTCGATTCACTGTGGGAATTCTGAAGTCGGTTAGGGTAAGTTAGCTGCAACTGGATTGGATGTGAGAGCGAAGTGGAAACACATCGTCTCTTTTGTCTGATCATAATCCCTATTTTTTCCCAGGGAATGTGTGTTATTCCATTTCAAATGAAAGCAAGAGTGAAGGAAGCACTGGAGGAAATCGATTCCGTGTAAATTATTAAGAATGGAAGAATGCGGCCGACCCCCCCACCGTCATACAGAGAGAGAGACGGGCTGCCAGGTGGACTGAAGCCTCTCGCCCTGTCTCTCTCTCTCTCTCTCTCCTTCTCCGTCTCTGTCTCTCTCTCATTAGCGGCTGGAGTCGGGGGTTCCCTTAGAGTGAGGAGGCAGAGAGCTCGGCGGGGGAGAGACGGCCGGACCTTCACATCCTCAGGCTCGTGCTCTTTCTCTCTCCCTGGAAGCTCATTAGTACGAGCACTGATGCATAAGAGCTGGTCATTAGCTCGCTCTCTCTCTTTCTCCCCTCTTTTACCTCTCTACAGCCTCCGTCCGTCTGTCTGCGTCTCACCGCTGCTCCGAACTGAGACTGACACGAGATGAGGCGAGTCAGACGATTAACAGACAGACAGAAACGAATGTCCTCCTCTCGCCTCTTTAGATCTGTTCTCTTCTCAATTTCAACTCAATTTAAAGTACTTTATTGGCACGATTGTTTACAAGCACACAAAACAATGACAAGAAACAGAAATCTACAATTTCACAATAACAAATGTGACCCTGGACCACAAAATAACTATATTTGTAGCAATAGCCAACAATACTAAAAATTATCGATGTTTCTTTTATGCCAAAAATCGTTAGGATATTAAGTAAAGATCATGTTCCATGAAGATATTCTGTAAATTTCCTACCATAAATATATCAAAACTTAATTTTTGATTAGTAATATGCGTTGCTAAGAACTTCATTTGGACAACTTTAAAGGCGATTTTCTCAGTATTTAGATTTTTTTTGACTATTTATTCAAATAGTTGTATCTCAGCCAAATATTATCCTATCCCAACAAACCATACATCAATGGAAAGCTTGTTTATTTAGTTTTCAGATGATGTATAGATCTTAATTTCCAAAAATTGACCCTTAATTCCAGGGGAGTTGGGTTATTTTGATTAGGTTAAAATAACTTAAAAATACAGTTAACTAACAATAAAATCAATAACAACAAAATAGATTTTTGAAAATTAAAAAAATAAGAGTTATCTGTTTTTGCAAATAAACTCTTCAAATATGCAATATTACAATAACAAATAATCTTAAAAAAAATCTTAAAATAAGGTGCTAAATAATGAATAAAAATAAGATGATAATATATGTATAATAAGATAATATTTTATGATATATATTTATAATATTCATGACATATATATATATATATATATACATACATATATATAGCCCATATATAGTTCATATACACTGTGTGTGTGTATATGTTTGTGTGTGTGTATATATATATATATATATATATATATATATATATATAGTCTTGATAAATGCCTATATTTTTTCATCATATCATTTTTCCTCTCCTCCCATTTTTCTCATCTTTTTTCCTTTTTGTCTTCACTCCTTTTACCTTTTTTTGCCTCCTCTTTGCTTCTCTATTGTTTTTCTGTTCTTCACTCGCATTTCTCGTTTTTTTTTTTTTTTTTTTTAACTCTCCTTGTTTTGCATCTCATTTTCTCTGCTCTTTTCTCTTCTCATCTCATCTCTGCTCCCCCATTTTCTCCTCCCTTCTTCTTTTCCCTCTCATTTTCAGCTAGCATTTCTCATCTCCTCTTATTTTTCGTCTCGTCTCATCAGATGAGCTGACAGTGGGAGCACCTTTGAGCCAATTTGGACGTGGAGCCTTTCTGATGGAGTCCATCTTCCAAAGCAGTGAGTAAACATAAATGCTTGACCATCTCTCTTTCTCTCTCTCTCTCTCAGTACGTGGTGACTGACCAGGGAAAGACTCTCAGTAAATAAGATCTCTCTCTCCTCTCTCTCTTCTCATTGGTTGTGTGCTGTAGGGGCTGCTGGTAAATAATGTCTGGTGAGAACCGCGTGCCCGCGAGCAGGGTGAGAGCCGGACCACAGCGCACTCCTGGGGCTCCGTCAGTCTGTCTGTTCTTCCCCCATTCTCTCTCCTTTCCTCCTTATTTCATTCCTGTCTTTTTCCTCGGTCTGACACATACACAATTCACGTGACACCTGCCTTTCCATCTGCTTCACAGACACACACTGAGCTCTTCCTATACACACACACACACACACACACAGCCAGATACAGAATGGAAGAATCATCTCAGTGTGAATTTGAATTGAATTGGAATTACAGGGAAATTTCAGCAGTTACACAATAGAACTGTTCAGTTTTGCAAGAAAAAGTAAATAATTACTTGATTAATTTGACTAATTGCTACTACACTCTTAAAAATAAAGGTTCCAAAAGGGTGTTTTTGCAATGATGCCATAGAGGTACTATTTTTGATTCCCCCAAGGACCTTTCAGTGAACAGTTCCTAAAAGAATCATTTTGAAGAACATTTAAAAAATCTGAAGAACCTTTTCCGACTATAAAGAACCCTTTCTGCATTTGAAAGGTTCCACTGATGTTCAAGGTTCTTCATAGAACCACTGAAGCCAATAAAGAACTTTTATTTTTAATCGCTTACTAAAAGCATATGTATTCACTGATTCTTTATTTCTCTCATCTAATTAGACATGTTTAGTATGAATTATGAACACTGAATTAAGTTCAATACCGTCAGAACAGCCATAAAATTATTTTTTTAAGCAATATTAAATAATTGTGCATTTGTGTGTGTGGGTGATAGTTGTGTTTTTGCATTTTTGCATATATACATATTGCCATTCAAATATTTTTTCTTTTTAGTTTTATTTAAATTAAATGCTGTTCTTTTTGAACTTTCTATTCATTCAAGAATATATATATATATAAAATATATAAAATATATTATATATATATATATTATATTATAAAATATATAAAATATATTATATTTATATAAAATAATATAAAAGAATTATATAAAAGTTATGTATTAGTTATATATTATATTTAAATTGCAGTTAATTGAACAATGATCATTTTATCATTATTGTCATCTATAGTGTTTCTAAAAATAGTCCATGATTTATTTATGATACACTACCAGTCAAAAGTTTTTGAACAGTAAGCTTTTTAATGTTTTAAAGAAGTCTCTTCAGCTCACCAAACCTGCATTTATTTGATCCAAAGTACAGCAAAAACAGCTCAATTTTGAAATATTTTTACTATTTAAAATAACTGGTTCCTATTTGAATATATTTTAAAATGTAATTAATTCCTGTGTTAAAAGCTAAATTTTCAACATCATTACTCCAGTCAGTGTCACATGATCCTTCAGAAATCATTATAATAAGCTGATTTGCTGTTCAAGAAACATTTTTATTTTTATTATTATCAATATTTAAAACAGCTGAGTACATTTTTTCAGGATTCTTTGATGAATAGAAAGATCCAAAGATTTATTTCAGCATTTATCTGAAATAAAAAGCTTTTGTAACATTTCTGTTCATCAAAGAAACTTGAAAAAATTCTACTCAGCTGTTTCATCAATAATAGTAATAAATGTTTTTGAGCAAATTAGAAGGATCTTGTGACTGGAGTAATGATGCTAAAAATTCAGCTTTGAAATCACGGGAATAAATTATATTTTAAAATGTATAAAACAGAAAACCATTATTTTAAATTTTACTGGTTTTGCTCTACTTTGGATCAAATAAATTCAGGCTTGGTGATTAGAAGAGACTTCCTTAAAAAACATTAAAAACTTTTAACTGGTAGTGTATGTTCATTGATAATTCACACAAAACAACTGCATTATTAATAACGTATAATATTAATAATTAAAAACCTAAGTACAACTTTACATTTTACTTTTTTACATTTAATTTTTATCACTATATTTACTTTTACTTCCTTCTGTTCAAATTTGAATGACAGTTCTGAATGCTGTTTGCTGAACCAATTCAAATGCAATTCAGAATCAGGAAATTAAGACATTTTTGATTCTTTTCTGAATGGAGCACAACCTTGGTGCCCACCTGCCTTTCCATCTGCTTTCAGAAACACACACACAGACACACACACACACACACACACTGATCTCCTCTGTCTCTCCCTCAGTCTCTGCAGTAGGTTGATTAATGTTAGCTGGCTGTGCTCATGAACTTTCAGAGCCTCCAAAGTGCTAATAACAGTGTGTGTGTGTGTGTGTGTGTGTGCTGCCCTGCTCCAGTCCAGAGCCAGTCACTGAATTGATTTGCTCATTTATTTAAGGCAATATGAGCAAATTTGTCCAATAAGGCAGAGGGAACAGACCTTTTTCTGTTTGTGCTGGATCCACATCCCATAATTACTGTTTCACTGGGCGAGATGGACTCCTGGAATCTGGGCAGCAGAGAATATTATGCCTATCAAATCGCTGCGAAGGAACATTGAGGTTGATTTACAGCGGAGCCGGCTGACCATGACTATACACCCGTCATATATATTCACCCGGGATCGGATCCCATTATAAAACCGCAAGAATATGACATTCATTAGATGACGGGACTCGTGAAATGCACAGAAACATTATCTTTAGGTATTACTTGACGACGTCTGGGATGCTTATGCACTTTGTTCTTACATCCAAGCATAAGTGCTGGGTGTGCAATGTAATAGTGGTCTGTGAGCAGACCTGCAAAGAATTCTGGGAGACGTTTAGGACAAATGAAGATGTTGTAAAGGTGACCTGCCGCGTGGTCTGTGGTAACTTTACACTGAAAGCCACAAATAAATGGATTTCATATATAGCCAGGCGATGAAAGAACTTAATTTCACCTGTCAGGTGTTTGATTTCCATGCTGGAGAATCCAGGCTTTTCTTTGCTGCCTTTGGTATTAGTTTGCTTGTTTAGTGGATTTCTAAATGCACAATTTTACAGGAAAATCTCTGAGAACATGTCCTGGTTATGTTTTATGCCAAAATCATCCTTGTTTTGGTAATTCAAGAGATGCAAATGTATATTTGGGGTCAGTAAGATTTTTCTTTTTTTCAAAGAAATTAATGCTTTATTTATAGAGGATGCATTAAATTGTTCAAAACTGACAGTAAAGACATTTGTTACAAAATTTCTAATTTTTACATTCTATTCTGTTTTCTTTTGAACATTCTATTCTTTAAATAAAATGTTTCATTAGCCGCAAATCAGCATATTAGAATGATTTCTAATATGCTGACCAGTAATGATGTTGGAAATTCAGCTTTGCATCACAAGAATAAATTATATTTTAGAATTTGTTCAAATAGAAACCAGTTATTTTAAAAGGTAATAATATTTCACATTAATTCTGTTTTTACTGTATTTTTTAAATAAATAATTGCAGACTCGGCGAGCTTTCTTTCTTTTAACGGTATTACTATTTTTACTAGGTAAGAATGAATGTAAAGATTCAGATGTCTCAAAATAGTTTATATAGGCTATCCTGGTAATGATAATAAGAATTTGGGGAAAATATATTAATTATCATGAAAATAAAATGCTCATGGAAAAGTCCAAAAAAAAACAAAAACAAAAACTCTTAATATTTATTTTCTTTTGATTTTAGTTTGAAATGTGACGTTCTTTTGAGAGATTCACTGATAAACACTGTAAAAACTTATCAAAGTTGGTAACAAAACAGATCATTGGAGTGTATTAAAAGAAAATACTACTTCAGTTTTTCTGCTTCAAAGTTTTATGTTTATTTCAATGTGTTACTTGCTGTTTCTTTGTAATCATTTGTAAAGCAAAGTGACAGTTGTTCAAAAACAATTATAAAAATGTTCAATGTGCCTATATTTATCTGTTATCACAGAGAAAACAATAAGAAGTGGCAGTGAGACTGCAAAGAGACAAAACATGCCTTCCATCAGCCTCTAATTGGTCTGAAGGTAAGCTTAATACTTGATGGCAGAACGAGTGATCTAATCAGAAAATGCATCCCAGCTAATAAAAGACTCATTTCAGAGGTATTAGGAAAGTTTACAGAAACAATTTCAGTGAGTTTAATGCTGCAAGTGAAGCAGGAAACACTCGTGCCAATTAATGCTGTTTCTCTATGCTGCTCTATCCACATCCTTCCCCCATTACGGCTGTTTTTGGACACAGAGGCCCAAACCCCTCGTTAAGAGCAGAAGTGTGCAGCCCACCAGCAGAGGCACGACACGTGTCCACCGCCAGCAATTAGCAAAGGCGCGGAGGTTTGGAATGTGGAGATGGGACATTGGGCCATTACAATGCAAGGGCCGGAGCGGACCTGATCGCGGTCGCACAGCGCAGACGATGTTTGTTAACCCTGAAGGTCAATCCTGCTTCACTTCGGCCAGTAAAAGACAGGGTTTATGGAGCTCAAATCAGCACCATGGACAGAGCTTTCACTAACGTGAACAGGAAGTGCAAGGGTGTTGTTAACTATGGGGCACCAAGTCTAACTAATTCTGTGGGCTGAATGAATTTTGAGACTCAGAAATGCAGCTGCGTTTTAATGCATGTACATAGAGAGATAAAAGAAAGTTGCTTTCCATCAGTATAATTGTAAAATTAACACTTAATGTTGGGTTTTAAACCCAATTCTGGTTCTGTGTACCAAAGTTTTGCATTTTGTGCATCTAAGGATAAATTTGTTTTTAATTTTGTAGACAACAAAAAACTATTTGTGACCAAAACACGTCATGAAATGCATTTCACCCACAAAATGCACATTTCATAGACTGTGTTTGCCTTTTGTAGTTAAATGTATACAAGTTTTGCTTACAAGAACGAAAGAGATTTTGTGGGTCATGAAATGCAATTTGTGCATGAAATGATTTTTGTTAATTGCATTTTGTGAATCAGCATATCACCTTTAAAATGCACATTTCTTGAATGGTAAGTGCATTTGGTAGTGAAATGCGTGTAACTCTTGTGAATGAATGAGGTTTTTCAATCATTTTGTTCATGAAGTTATTTTAATCAATTGCATTTCATGATTTAGCATGACACAAAAGTTAAGAACAGATTCTGATTGAATCTGGCCAGTCCTGCTATCTGAACAGTAAATGCTTCTACTCATTTTTGCACTACTAAAAATTGCAATTAAAACAGCTTGTCACTGGAGCGGGAGCCTCAAATGATGCCTTTATACCTTATCTACCCCTAAAAAATAAGAAAATAACATAGTATGCACCGTTTTTGGGTATATAAACCACAAAAATGTTGAATTGAGGCTTCTACTGAAGTTGTAGTTGAAGTTCAAGACAATTTTTACATATTTGTCTAAGCGTGTATGCTACCAGTCAAAAGTTTTTGGACAGTAAGATTATGTTTTTTAAAGAAGTCTCTTCCACTCACCAAGCCTGCATTTATTTGGTCCAGTAATATTGTTAAAATATTTTTACTATTTAAAATAACTGCTTTCTTTTTGAAAATATTTTAAAATGTAATTTATTCCTGTGATCAAAGCTGAATTTTCAACATCATTACTCCAGTTTTCAGTGTCACATGATTCTTCAGAAATCATTCTAATATGCTGATTTGCTTTCAAGAAACATTTATTATTTTTATTATTATCAGTATTTAAAACAGTTGAGTAAATTTTCAGGATTCTTTGATGAATACAAAGATCAGCATTTATCTGAAATAAAACGTTTTTGAAATGAATACTTTTATTTAGCAAGGATGCTTTAAATTCACTTTAAATTAAAGTGATGATAAAGACATTTATAATGTTACAAAAAGATTTCTATTTCAGATCAATGCTGTTGTTCTGAACTTTCTATTCATCAAAGAAACCTGAAAAAATTCTGCTCAGCTGATTTCAACATAATAATAATAAAAGTGTTTAAAAAACATAAAAAATAAAAAACATTGTAAACGTGTGAAGGATTATAATCTAAAATCAGCAGTGGATCAGTTCTGTTGAGTGTAGTTGATATTGCTTTGTTATAAATAGTTTGTTTTGAAGTCACCATGAAGAATAAGTGTTCCTGCTGGGGAACCGTTTTTACCTTGCTCTTTGTAAGCAATGTTATACAGTAAGTATTAGCTATCAGATGTGAACCTCAACTGTATACACGTACAGAAAAAAAGTGAAAAAACTGCACCTACAATGATTTTCATTGGGACAGAATCTTGTTATAAGAATTTGCCTATTTTTTAGCAATGCAACTGCGTTCAATAAGTGGAAAAAAAAAAAAAAAAAAATTGTAGTAGCAAATCTCAATTATGTTAATCTGAATTAAAAATCTGAATTAATAACCAACTGGGCTTTTCCACTCACTCCAGCTATGGTCACTGAATGAGTGCTTCCTTGTTTCATGACAACAAGTTATAAAGTTGCTTTCCAAAACCTTCACCCTCTCTTTTCCTCTCAGATGAGCTCAAACTGCTAAAACCTTCACAACCTTAAAGAAGCTGCTGGAGAAAAAAGAGAGGGTAAAAATCCTCTTTTCTTCTCTTCTGTTGCCTCTGTGACAAATTGCTTATGTTCCTATATTGTAAATCGCTTAGGATAAAAACGTCTGCTAAACGCATAAATATAAATGTAAGTCAACTTTAATGAAATGATTAGGTTCAGTCATTTTGAGAGAATATACGCTAGACACAAAAAATTTTACAAATGGCTGCACCCACTCTTATGGAAAAAATAAGGTGGATAGTTTACAGTGAAAGATGGCTGCAAAACAAATCTGCATCCAGTCCTCTGATAATGCACTTGCTGTAGTAAAGCATTTAAAGAAACACTCCACTTTTTTTGAAAATAGGTTCATTTTTCAACTCCCCTAGAGTTAAACAGTTGAGTTTTACTGTTTTCGAATCCATTCAGCCGATCTCGAATATGGAAACTCTTTGGTCATTTTTGAGCGAGATGCTAACAGTCTAATCTGATTCAATGATCTATGCTAAGCTATGCTAAAAGTGCTACTGCCAGATCCAGAAATCAGCTGAATGGATTCGAAAACGGGAAAAACTCAACTGTTTAACTCTAGGGGAGCTGGAAAATGAGCCTATTTTCAAAAAAAGTGGAGTGTTCTTTTGATGCATCTGAGAGATATTGATGAAAAGTTGTCACACTGCCAAGGAACATGACTTAAAACAGAAACTGATGCTTTAATACCAAACATTTAATTGCCTTTTAGACCTTTTTGTGTATTTTTTGAAGTGCTTTAGGATTTCATTCACTTTTGTGGATTCTGAAATGCATTTTGACCATGAAACGATTTTGGTTCATTGCATTTAGTGATTCAGCAGTCACTAAATTTATTTCAACAACAGAGTTGAGAACAGATTCTGATTGAATCTAACCACTCCTGCTAACTATACAGTAAATGCTCTTTTCGCAGAAACGGATGACTTTACTTCAGTCATTTAACTGCTTTTTAGAATTTTGTCTTGTATTTTGTGAAATACATTATTGGACATTTCATGGATGGTATATCCATTTTGTAGCGAAATGCATAGAAGTTATTGTGAACTAAACACATTATGTGGATCCTGAAATGAATTTTGCATATGAAACAATTTTTGTTCATTGCACTTCATGACTCAGCATGTCACAAAATTCATTTTGTCAACAGAGTAGAGAACAGATTGTGAATCTGATCGGTCCTGCTAACTAAACAGTAAATGCTCCTTACACAGAAACTAATGACATTATGCCAAGCATTTAACTGCTTTTTAGACTTTTTTCCTGTGTTTTGTGAAGTACATTATGGAATATCATGCATTCTGTTGTGAAATGCATCAAGGTTATTGTGAACTAAAAACATTTTGTGGATCCTGAAATGCATTTTGTTCATAAAAACCATTTTGGTACATTGCATTTCATGATTCAGCATGTCAAAAAATTCATTTTGTGAACAGAGTTGAGTACAAATTCTGACTGAATCTGATACGTCCTGCTAATTGAACAGTAAATGCTCCTAACACTGATGACTTCATACCAAGCATTTAACTGCTTTTTACTAGTGATGGGAAGTTCGGATCATTTTACCGACTCGGACCTTTGAGTCTCGTTCAGCAAAATGAACATGAAAATGAATTCGAGTCATTTCGTTCATTTTAGCAAAATATAATAAAAATGTTACATCTACTGCTTACACAAACGTTGATCACACTACAAACAAAACAACTATAATGCTATAAGAAACAGACAAGATTAATTCATTGTTTACCTGTGTCTTTTTTGTTTACCGTTTAGCTCATCTCACCTCTTCTCTGACAAGTTTTCGGGTTTGAGTCGTTCGTTCATCACGTGACAGCCCTATAAGCTTAACAAATGCAGTGTGAGTCGGAAAAAGACCTGTTTCGAGCGACTCGAAACAGGTGAACTAATACCAGTAAGTTACAGTACCTAATAGGATGTTGCGCATGCGCGACTGAACGAATCACTCCCCAAAACGACTTGTTCGCCCCGAGTCACATTAAAGATTCGTTCAAAATGAACGAATCGTTCAAGAACGACCCATCACTACTTTTTACACTTTTTCTAGTATATTGCGAAGTGCATTATGCAGGTGGCCTGTTATGTTTATGTGAGGTGCCGAAATCCTGAACTTCTAGGCCCTAAAAACATTAAAATCCCTCTCCTGTGTATGTGTGAGTAATTGTGCGTTTTCCCTCTTTAAGGCAGGCAGTGATGAATCTCTTGACATGCTTGAGACGATGACGCGCAGCGCCGATGTGGCCTTAATTTGTCTGCGAGGACGTGTGAACATCCCGGGGCCGCTGTTGTTGTGTCTGTGATGGCCTATCAGTCCTCCTGCTTATCTACGGTTTTACCGCGGAGAAAAGAATCGGTCATTTGCATCCTCCGGGCCGATATCAGAAGGTAATGAATGACTTCAGTCGCGTAAACGGCGTCTCTCTCCCTCTCGTCTCTGTGTGGAGTAAATTAGTATCAGCGTCTGCACACTGTGTCTTGGTGTAAAAGCGTCTCTCTGGCGCTTTTCCTGTTATTTGCCGGACAGGCGTCTGTGATTTCATTAACACCACTTGTCAGCCAAACACAATGGGGTTCCCACCTGGCAGCGTTTTAGCACGGACACAAATACATGTGCTTATTCACGCGCTCTACTGTAGATGACAAACACAAAGCGCGCGCTGCCCTCCGCGCGGTGCCTCACAATAATGTACAATTTGTTTAATGTCCCTCCTGTTTCAAGACAGCGAGTGACGCGTGTTATTTGTGTTCGCCGCAGACGACACAATGGGGGAATGCAACGCGTGCCAGACTCCGTTCTAAAGGCCGCCTTCCAATTGATTAGACGACTTGTGAAACAAACCCGCGCGTCACAGAACGGCAGAGCGCTGCCGGTGAGCGTTGGGAACGTCGCCAGACTCCGTGTTCTGCCAGGATTACGGTGGCAGCTGTGAATGGAACGACTTGGAGAAGGTTTTACAGTCCACTTTTTGGTAAAAGCTGCAGTCTTTGTGGGGCCTGCAAACCCCAAAACAGAGTCTGAGAAAGTGCCAGACATAGGCCTACTGCTTTAGGGTCTTCAAATTTGTTTTGCTGTTTAGATTATGGTTTGGGATTTGGGCAAAAAATAGCATGCTTGTCAAATTTTATGTGTGCAATAAATATTTTGATAACTATGTTCTTGTTTGGGGGAAAAAAACAATATGCATTGATAAAAGCATGAACAGCAAACAGATAAATGCAAAGGTTTTTAAAAGTAATAATTAAAAATAACAATTGAAACATTTAAAACATAACAATAACACTGCATTTTTAACAACAATACACTATCATTCAAAAGTTTGGGGTCTGGAGGATTCTGAAGTCTCTTTAAAGGCTGCATGTATGTGTTTAAAAATTCAGTAAAAGCAGTAATATTCTATCTGAATATTTATTAATGTAATTTATTCCTGTGATGCAAAGCTGAATTTTCAGCAGCCATTACACCACGGTTTCCACAAAAATATGAAGCGACACAACTGTTTTTAACATTGATAATAATAATGAATGCTTCTTGAGCAGCAAAACAGTATATAAGAATGATTTCTAGAAAATCATGTGACACTGAAGACTGGAGTAATCATGCTGAAAATTCAGCTTTGCATCACAGGAATAAATTGCATTTTACATAATATTCAAAGAGAAAACATTTATTTTAGATAGAAATAATATTTAACAATTTTACAGTTTTTACTGTATATTTTTATCAAATAAATGCAGCCTTTTAAAAAAATTTTGCTAGTATTTAGCAGACACCCTTTTTACCCCAAAGTAATTTATAGGGATTTTTCTAGGAAAGTCCTACTGGAGCAACCTGAGGTTAAGTGGCTTGCTCAAGGGGATAGTGCAAGAACTGGACTTTGCTCACAGTAAAACCTTATATTGTGGTTCACACCTGTGTGGAGCTGAACCTCTAGCCTTTGTATTTGCAGATTTGTAGATACTTAATGGTTATAACCAGGCCACACAGAATCTGACATGCATTTTGCATATTTGTTTTTTAAATGTTTGGCTAAAATGAGCATATTTTCTACTACCAATAAGAGTTTAGCACTCATTTCACATAATTTAGCAGATTTCCCAAAAGAAGAATGCAAAAAAATAAAAAAATAAAAAAAATCAGATTCAGTCCAGTTTTAACCATTAATAGACACATTTTGCAACAAATTAATCACAAATCAGCTCTGCAAAAATGATCTCATTCTGGTCGAGGCTGCTTTAAATGCAAATGAGCTCTGCTCGCCCCGCCCCTCTCTTCTCTCTGCTGCTTTGAGAGATTGTTTACTTTAGCCACATTTAGCGCGTTTAGCTGCTAAACTTGCTAAATAGCACATTGTTAAGAAAGGCGATCGCAAAGATGCATATAAAAAAACCCTTATACTCACTTCTGCTGTAAGTGAAGCTGCATCACGAATGATTTGCGCGAACATAGACGGATATATGTAGATCGGGAGGTGCATTCGCTTCACAAGCAAATGTAATCCACTGCATCTTCACCGGCTCAGATGTCGGGGGTAAATGACAACCAATATGTTCATTATTACATCCACCAACACAACACCTCAATCGCTCAGTCGTAGATATTTTTGTCTTACTTTCCCTGCTCCGGCATCGAAACAAAGAGGGCGGACTGTTACAACTGATCTAAGGTAAGACACTCATGTCAATCAACTATCGTGGGAGCGGCCTCTGTTGGTGTGACGACACACCGACATTCATCTGAGAATGGCTCGATTTGAAAAAAGGGATATTATTTTTACAAATTAATTAAAAACCACTGCATGGATTTTTATCATTATAGGGTACATGTGTACATACACTGCCAACACACATTAATGTTCAAACAACATGTAAAAGTGAACTTAGCATCCGATGACCCCTTTAAGTAACTAAACTCTTTATTGTTTGTATAGAAAGACAGACGCAGACAATTCACTCATCTTTCTCTCTCTCTCTCTCTCTCAAATTGGCCATATTTGAGAAAAAAAGTCGAGTTGTTTGCATCACTGAATACAGCTGTAGGTCAGTTAACATTTCTATTGTAAAACCATTGACTAGCCTAATATATTAAACCTCACTCTCTTTCAACTTTAAAGGAACACTCCACTTTTTTTGAAAATAGGTTCATTTTCCAACTCCCCTAGAGTTATACAGATGTGTTTTACCGTTTTTTAATCCATTCAGCCGATCACCGGGTCTGGCGGTAGCACTTTTAGCATAGCTTAGCATAAATCATTGAATCTGATTAGACCATTAGCATCTCACTATAAAATGACTAAAGAAATTCAATATTTTTCCTATTTAAAACTTGACTCTTCTGTAGTTGCATCGTGTACTAAGACTGACGGAAAATGAAAAGTTGCGATTTTATAGGCCGATATGGCTAGGAACTATACTCTCATTCCGGCGTAACAATCAAGGAACTTTGCTGCCGTACCATGGGTGCAGCAGGCGCAATGATATTATGCAGCGCCTGAAAGTGACCGGCACTGAGTTTGTGTAGATGCACAGTTGCAGCCGGCAGAGTTTGAAGTGTTGCAAATACAAAAAATTTACATTTATAGACCATATTGACACCATATTGCATTCCATTCAGTTTTTACTTGGTCTTAAGAAGTCTTGCATTTACCTTAATAAAGCCTGCAGAAACCCTGGTTTTGCATACCACACCAGGACTCTCAGAATAAAGGCAACTATTAGGAATAATTTTCTTCATTTTACCTCACAATTAATGTCTTTGAGCCGAGCGAGAACATCTCAGAGCTTCGGTCCGAGCGTTTGATTAGAGCCTCTTAGACACAAATCAGCGAGGGCAGCGGTGCCTAATTATTATTGTTGTTTTTTCCCTTTTTTTATCATAGCAATGATATTCATAACGGTTAAGTATTCTGGGATACACTTTCCACGTTTCGTTTGAGATTAAGACACTTGGCAATTAACAATCAGTAATCAGTCTGTTTTACAAATGTTACTTTCCGCAATGATTCTCGGACTATTAATTTAATCACATATCAAAATCTGTGGCACAGGATGTGATAGAAGTGAATCAGGAAGCACTTAAAATATTGATTGCCGGAATTAGCCCGCGGGTCAGGCCGGGGCCAGAAACACAACTCAGGGCTCGGAGAGGGCAGCGGCGCGCCATAATGGGGGCCAGGCACTTCCAGACTACACTTGAGTTTGCAATCTGTGATTAGTGGCCACTTCAAAATGCGTGCATGCTTCGAAGCACAATCTCTCTTTCTCTCACTCTCTAGCGCTGCCTAGTAAAATAAAAGTTGGTGATTGGATAAACAGCGCCAGATTACTGTGCTGGAAAATGAAAACATATGCGCTATTTGCATGTTAATGAGCTGGTGAGGTCTGAGAAATAAATGGCTCTCGAAATGCACAGACGATAAACAACAACAGCTCGGGTCTGAATAATACACTAAATGACCATGTTAGTTAGAAGGGCTGGGCAATATAGATGAGAAGAATTATCTTAGTCCTTTTTAGCCATTCAGTATATATCTCGAAATGTATGTATGGCTTGAAAAGGGTGTTTTTTTATGAATAACACTTAAAATTTAAAAATTTGCATACAATTTGCATACAAATTTGCATATAAATATAAAGTACTACAAATAAAAACAATATTTATGTAAACATGTATTATTATTATTAAAAATAATATAAATATACAATTTATCAAATTCATTCATGACAGTAACAAAATGTGTAGTTAAAATAAATCACTGATTTTGGGATTATTCTGTCTTCTAGATAAATAGAACGATAGACAGATAGAATGACAGATAGATAGATAGATAGATAGATAGATATAATTACAGACAGACAGATAGAAAGATAGAATGATAGATAGATTGAC